>CM040630.1:60387480-61587480 GCA_022818045.1 Neotoxoptera formosana
TTTAAGAATGTTCAATTTATCCAATTTTAATATAGTTTATATCATTATAATCACATTAATCTTTTGAATATTATGAATATCATTATTAGTCATTAAATTGAATTTGTCACAAAAAAAATTGCATTTTAAGCTGTTTTTGAGATACACAAAAAAGTTGAAATTGAATTTATGAATGTACAATTTACCTGATTTTTCTGTAGTTTACATCATTTTAATCACATCAAACTTTCAAATATTATGACTTTCAATATCGGTCATTAAATTGAATTTTTCACAAAAAAATTGCATTTTAAGCTGTTTTTGAGATACACAAAAAAGTTGAAATTGAATTTAAGAATGTTCAATTTACCCGATTTTTCTATAGTTTATATCATTATAATCACATCAAGCATTCGAATATTATGAATACCATAATTGGTCATTAAATTGAATTTTTCATAAAAAAATTGCATTTTAAGCTGTTTTTGAGATACACAAAAAAGTTGAAATTGAATTTATGAATGTACAATTTACCTGATTTTTCTGTAGTTTACATCATTATAATCACATCAATCTTTTGAATATTATGAATATCAATATTGGTCATTAAATTGAATTTTTCACAAGAAAATTGCATTTTAAGCAGTTTTTGAAATACACAAAAAAATTGAAATTGAATTTAAGAATGTTCAATTTACCCGACTTTTTTGTAGTTCACATCATTATAATCACATCAAGCATTCGAATATTATGAATATCATAATTGGTCATTAAATTGAATTTTTCACAAAAAAATTGCATTATAAGCTGTTTTTTAATATACACATAAAAGTTGAAATTGAATTTAAGAATGTTCAATTTACCTGATTTTTCGGTAGTTCACATCATTATAATCACATCAAACTTCGGCATATTATAAATATCAATAATGGTCATTAAATTTATTTTTTCATAAAAAAATTGCATTTCAAGTAGTTTTTGAGATACACAAAAAATTTGAAATTGAATTTAAGAATGTTCAATTTACCCGACTTTTCTGTTGTTTACATCATTTTAATCACATCAAACATTCGAATATTATGAATATCAATATTAGTCATTAAATTGAATTTTTCACAAAAAAATTGCATTATAAGCGGTTTTTTAATATACACATAAAAGTTGAAATTGAATTTAAGAATGTTCAATTTATCCAATTTTAATATAGTTTATATCATTATAATCACATCAATCTTTTGAATATTATGAATATCAATATTAGTCATTAAATTGAATTTGTCACAAAAAAATTGCATTTTAAGCTGTTTTTGAGATACACAAAAAAGTTGAAATTGAATTTATGAATGTACAATTTACCTGATTTTTCTGTAGTTTACATCATTATAATCACATCAATCTTTTGAATATTATGAATATTAATAATGGTCATTAAATTTATTTTTTCATAAAAAAATTGCATTTGAAGTTGTTTTTGAATTACACAAAAAAATTGAAATTGAATTTAGGAATGTTCAATTTATCCGATTGTTCTGTAGTTCACATCATTATAACCACATCAAGCATTCGAATATTATGAATATCATAATTGGTCATTAAATTGAATTTTTCATAAAAAAATTGCATTTTAAGCTGTTTTTGAGATACACAAAAAAATTGAAATTGAATTTAAGAATGTTCAATTTACCCGACTTTTTTGTAGTTCACATCATTATAATCACATCAAGCATTCGAATATTATGAATATCATAATTGGTCATTAAATTGAATTTTTCACAAAAAAATTGCATTTGAAGTTGTTTTTGAGATACACAAATAAATTGAAATTGAATTTAAGAATGTTCAATTTACCCGATTATTCTGTAGTTCACATCATTATAATCACATCAAGCATTTGAATATTATGAATATCAATATTGGTCATTAAATTTATTTTTTCATAAAAAAATTGCATTTTAAGCTGTTTTTGAGATACACAAAAAAGTTGAAATTGAATTTAAGAATGTTCAATTTACCCGATTTTTCTGTAGTTTACATCATTATAATCACATCAAGCATTCGAATATTATGAATATCATAATTGGTCATTAAATTGAATTTTTCACAAAAAAATTGCATTTTAAGCTGTTTTTGAGATACACAAAAAAGTTGAAATTGAATTTAAGAATGTTCAATTTACCTGATTTTTCTGTAGTTTACATCATTATAATCACATCAATCTTTTGAATATTATGAATATCAATATTGGTCATTAAATTGAATTTTTCACAAGAAAATCGCATTTTAAGCGGTTTTTTAATATACACATAAAAGTTGAAATTGAATTTAAGAATGTTCAATTTACCTGATTTTTCGGTAGTTCACATCATTATAATCACATCAAACTTCGGCATATTATAAATATCAATAATGGTCATTAAATTTATTTTTTCATAAAAAAATTGCATTTGAAGTTGTTTTTGAGTTACACAAAAAAATTGAAATTGAATTTAGGAATGTTCAATTTATCCGATTGTTCTGTAGTTCACATCATTATAACCACATCAAGCATTCGAATATTATGAATATCATAATTGGTCATTAAATTGAATTTTTCATAAAAAAATTGCATTTTAAGTAGTTTTTGAGATACACAAAAAATTTGAAATTGAATTTAAGAATGTTCAATTTACCCGACTTTTCTGTTGTTTACATCATTTTAATCACATCAAACATTCGAATATTATGAATATCAATATTGGTCATTAAATTGAATTTTTCACAAAAAAATTGCATTTTAAGCAGTTTTTGAAATACACAAAAAAATTGAAATTGAATTTAAGAATGTTCAATTTACCCGACTTTTTTGTAGTTCACATCATTATAATCACATCAAGCATTCGAATATTATGAATATCATAATTGGTCATTAAATTGAATTTTTCACAAAAAAATTGCATTATAAGCTGTTTTTTAATATACACATAAAAGTTGAAATTGAATTTAAGAATGTTCAATTTACCTGATTTTTCGGTAGTTCACATCATTATAATCACATCAAACTTCGGCATATTATAAATATCAATAATGGTCATTAAATTTATTTTTTCATAAAAAAATTGCATTTTAAGTAGTTTTTGAGATACACAAAAAAGTTGAAATTGAATTTAAGAATGTTCAATTTACCCGATTTTTCTGTAGTTTACATCATTATAATCACATCAAACATTCGAATATTATGAATATCAATATTGGTCATTAAATTGAATTTTTCACAAAAAAATTGCATTATAAGCGGTTTTTTAATATACACATAAAAGTTGAAATTGAATTTAAGAATGTTCAATTTATCCAATTTTAATATAGTTTATATCATTATAATCACATCAATCTTTTGAATATTATGAATATCAATATTAGTCATTAAATTGAATTTGTCACAAAAAAAATTGCATTTTAAGCTGTTTTTGAGATACACAAAAAAGTTGAAATTGAATTTAAGAATGTTCAATTTACCCGATTTTTCTGTAGTTTACATCATTACAATCACATCAAGCATTCGAATATAATGAATATCAATATTGGTCATTAAATTTTTTTTTTCATAAAAAAATTGCATTTGAAGTTGTTTTTGAGATACAATAAAAAAGTTGAAATTGAATTTAAGAATGTTCAATTTACCTGATTTTTCGGTAGTTTACATCATTATAATCACATCAATCTTTTGAATATTATGAATATTAATATTGGTCATTAAATTGAATTTTTCACAAGAAAATTGCATTTTAAGCAGTTTTTGAGATACTTACACAAAAAAATTGAAATTGAATTTTAGAATTTTCAATTTATCCAATTTTTCAGTAATTTTCATTATTATCATCACACCAAACATTCGAATATTATGAATTTCAATATTGGACACTAAATTGATTTTTTCACAAAAAAATTGCATTTTAAGTAGTTTTTGAGATACACAAAAAAGTTGAAATTGAATTTAAGAATGTACAATTTACCTGATTTTTCTGTAGTTTACATCATTTTAATCACATCAAACTTTCAAATATTATGAATATCAATATTGGTCATTAAATTGATTTTTTCACAAAAAAATTGCATTTTAAGCTGTTTTTGAGATACACAAAAAAGTTGAAATTGAATTTAAGAATGTTCAATTTACCCGATTTTTCTGTAGTTTACATCATTATAATCACATCAATCTTTTGAATATTATGAATATCAATATTGGTCATTAAATTGAATTTTTCACAAAAAAATTGCATTTTAAGCTGTTTTTGAGATACACAAAAAAGTTGAAATTGAATTTAAGAATGTTCAATTTACCCAATTATTCTGTAGTTCACATTATTATAATCACATCAAACTTCGGCATATTATAAATATCAATAATGGTCATTAAATTTATTTTTTCATAAAAAAATTGCATTTTAAGTAGTTTTTGAGATACATAAAAAAGTTGAAATTGAATTTAAGAATGTTCAATTTACCCGATTTTTCTGTAGTTTACATCATTACAATCACATCAAGCATTCGAATATTATGAATATCAATATTGGTCATTAAATTTAATTTTTCATAAAAAAATTGCATTTTAAGCTGTTTTTGAGATACACAAAAAAATTGAAATTGAATTTAAGAATGTTCAATTTACCCGATTTTTCTGTAGTTTACATCATTATAATCACATCAAACATTCGAATATTATGAATATCAATATTGGTCATTAAATTGATTTTTTCACAAAAAAATTGCATTTTAAGCTGTTTTTGAGATACACAAGAAAGTTGAAATTGAATTTAAGAATGTTCAATTTACCCGATTTTTCTATAGTTTATATCATTATAATCACATCAAACTTTGGAATATGATAAATACCAATATTGGTCATTAAATTGAATTTTTCACAAAAAAATTGCATTTTAAGCTGTTACTGGGATACACAAAAAAGTTGAAATTGAATTTAAGAATGTTCAATTTATCCAATTTTTCTGTAGTTTACATTATTATATTCACATCAAACTTTCAAATATTATGAATATCAATATTGGTCATTAAATTGAATTTTTCACAAAAAAAATGCATTTTAAGCTGTTATTGGGATACACAAGAAAGTTGAAATTGAATTTAAGAATGTTCAATTTACCTGATTTTTCGGTAGTTTACATCATTATAATCACATCAAACATTCGAATATTATGAATATCAATATTGGTCATTAAATTTATTTTTTCATAAAAAAATTGCATTTTAAGTAGTTTTTGAGATACACAAAAAAGTTGAAATTGAATTTAAGAATGTTCAATTTACCCAATTATTCTGTAGTTCACATCATTATAATCACATCAAACTTCGGCATATTATAAATATCAATAATGGTCATTAAATTTATTTTTTCATAAAAAAATTGCATTTTAAGTAGTTTTTGAGATACACAAAAAAGTTGAAATTGAATTTAAGAATGTTCAATTTACCCGATTTTTCTGTAGTTTACATCATTACAATCACATCAAGCATTCGAATATTATGAATACCATAATTGGTCATTAAATTGAATTTCAACTTTTATGTGTAAGTATCTCAAAAACAGCTTAAAATGCAATTTTTTTGTGAATAATTCAATTTAATGACCGATATTGAAATTCATAATATTTGAAAGTTTGATGTGATTAAAATAATGTAAACTACAGAAAAATTGAAATTGAATTTAAGAATGTTCAATTTCCAATTTTTTTTTCTGTAGTTCACATCATTATAATCAATTTTTATTATGAAAAAATAAATAATGGTCATTAAATGAATTTTTTTCATAATATTCGAATGCTTGATGTGATTGTAATGATGTAAAATACAGAAAAATCGGGTAAATTGAACATTCTTAAATTCAATTTCAACTTTTTTTTTGTATCTCAAAAACCGCTTAAAATTTTTTTACCAATTATGGTATTCATAATATTCGAATGCTTGATGTGATTATAATGATACACAACTATATTAAAATTGAAATTGAATTTAGGAATGTTCAATTTATCCGATTTTTCTGTAGTTTACATCATTTTAATCACATCAAACTTTCAAATATTATGAATTTCAATATCGGTCATTAAATTGAATTTTTCACAAAAAAATTGCATTTTAAGCTGTTTTTGAGATACACAAAAAAGTTGAAATTGAATTTAAGAATGTTCAATTTACCCGACTTTTCTGTAGTTTACATCATTATAATCACATCAAACATTCGAATATTATGAATATCAATATTGGTCATTAAATTGATTTTTCACAAAAAAATTGCATTTTAAGAAGTTTTTGAGATACTTACACAAAAAAATTGAAATTGAATTTTAGAATTTTCAATTTATCCAATTTTTCAGTAATTTTCATTATTATAATCACACCAAACATTCGAATAATATGAATATCAATATTGGTCATTAAATTGATTTTTTCACAAAAAAATTGCATTTTAAGTAGTTTTTGAGATACACAAAAAAGTTGAAATTGAATTTAAGAATGTTCAATTTACCCGATTTTTCTGTAGTTTATATCATTATAATCACATCAAGCATTCGAATATTATGAATATCAATATTGGTCATTAAATTGATTTTTCACAAAAATATTGCATTTTAAGCTGTTTTTGAGATACACAAAAAAGTTGAAATTGAATTTATGAATGTACAATTTACCTGATTTTTCTGTAGTTTACATCATTTTAATCACATCAAACTTTCAAATATTATGAATTTCAATATCGGTCATTAAATTGAATTTTTCACAAAAAAATTGCATTTTAAGCTGTTTTTGAGATACACAAAAAAGTTGAAATTGAATTTAAGAATGTTCAATTTACCTGATTTTTCGGTAGTTCACATCATTATAATCACATCAAACTTCGGCATATTATAAATATCAATAATGGTCATTAAATTTATTTTTTCATAAAAAAATTGCATTTTAAGTAGTTTTTGAGATACATAAAAAAGTTGAAATTGAATTTAAGAATGTTCAATTTACCCGATTTTTCTGTAGTTTACATCATTACAATCACATCAAGCATTCGAATATTATGAATATCAATATTGGTCATTAAATTGAATTTTTCACAAGAAAGTTGCATTTTAAGCGGTTTTTGAGATACAAAAAAAAAGTTGAAATTGAATTTAAGAATTTTCAATTTGTCCAATTTTAATATAATTTAAATCATTATAATCACATCAATCTTTTGAATATTATGAATATCAATATTAGTCATTAAATTGAATTTGTCTTAAAAAAATTGCATTTTAAGCTGTTTTTGAGATACACAAAAAAGTTGAAATTGAAATTTATGAATGTACAATTTACCTGATTTTTCTGTAGTTTACATCATTATAATCACATCAATCTTTTGAATATTATGAATATCAATATTGGTCATTAAATTGAATTTTTCACAAAAAAATTGCATTTTAAGCTGTTTTTGAGATACACAAAAAAGTTGAAATTGAATTTAAGAATGTTCAATTTACCCGATTTTTCTGTAGTTCACATCATTATAATCACATCAAACTTCGGCATATTATAAATATCAATATTGGTCATTAAATTGAATTTTTCACAAGAAAATTGCATTTTAAGCAGTTTTTGAAATACACAAAAAAATTGAAATTGAATTTAAGAATGTTCAATTTACCCGACTTTTTTGTAGTTCACATCATTATAATCACATCAAGCATTCGAATATTATGAATATCAATATTGGTCATTAAATTGAATTTTTCACAAGAAAATTGCATTTTAAGCAGTTTTTGAAATACACAAAAAAATTGAAATTGAATTTAAGAATGTTCAATTTACCCGACTTTTCTGTAGTTTACATCATTATAATCACATCAAACATTCGAATATTATGAATATCAATATTGGTCATTAAATTGAATTTTTCACAAAAAAATTGCATTTTAAGCTGTTTTTGAGATACACAAAAAAATTGAAATTGAATTTAAGAATTTTCAATTTATCCAATTTTTCAGTAATTTTCATTATTATAATCACACCAAACATTCGAATAATATGAATTTCAATATTGGACACTAAATTGATTTTTTCACAAAAAAATTGCATTTTAAGTAGTTTTTGAGATACACAAAAAAGTTGAAATTGAATTTAGGAATGTTCAATTTATCCGATTTTTCTGTAGTTCACATCATTATAACCACATCAAGCATTCGAATATTATGAATATCATAATTGGTCATTAAATTGAATTTTTCATAAAAAAATTGCATTTTAAGCGGTTTTTGAGATACAAAAAAAAAGTTGAAATTGAATTTAAGAATGTTCAATTTATCCAATTTTAATATAGTTTATATCATTATAATCACATCAATCTTTTGAATATTATGAATATCAATATTGGTCATTAAATTGAATTTTTCACAAAAAAATTGCATTTTAAGCTGTTTTTGAGATACACAAAAAAGTTGAAATTGAATTTAAGAATGTTCAATTTACCCGACTTTTCTGTTGTTTACATCATTTTAATCACATCAAACTTTCAAATATTATGAATATCAATATTGGTCATTAAATTGAATTTTTCACAAAAAAATTGCATTTTAAGCAATTTTTGAGATACACAAAAAAATTGAAATTGAATTTAAGAATGTTCAATTTACCCAATTATTCTGTAGTTCACATCATTATAATCACATCAAGCATTTGAATATTATGAATATCAATATTGGTCATTAAATTGAATTTTTCACAAAAAAATTGCATTATAAGCGGTTTTTTAATATACACATAAAAGTTGAAATTGAATTTAAGAATGTTCAATTTACCTGATTTTTCGGTAGTTCACATCATTATAATCACATCAAACTTCGGCATATTATAAATATCAATAATGGTCATTAAATTTATTTTTTCATAAAAAAATTGCATTTTAAGTAGTTTTTGAGATACATAAAAAAGTTGAAATTGAATTTAAGAATGTTCAATTTACCCGATTTTTCTGTAGTTTACATCATTACAATCACATCAAGCATTCGAATATTATGAATATCAATATTGGTCATTAAATTTATTTTTTCATATAAAAATTGCATTTGAAGTTTTTCACAAGAAAGTTGCATTTTAAGCGGTTTTTGAGATACAAAAAAAAAGTTGAAATTGAATTTAAGAATGTTCAATTTATCCTTTTTTATATTTTTATATCATTATAATCACATCACTCTTTTGAATATTATGAATATTAATATTAGTCATTAAATTGAATTTGTCACAAAAAAATTGCATTTTAAGCTGTTTTTGAGATGCACAAAAAAGTTGAAATTGAATTTATGAATGTACAATTTACCTGATTTTTCTGTAGTTTACATCATTTTAATCACATCAAACTTTCAAATATTATGAATTTCAATATCGGTCATTAAATTTAATTATTCACAAAAAAATTGCATTTTAAGCTGTTTTTGAGATACTTACACATAAAAGTTGAAATTGAATTTAAGAATGTTCAATTTACCTGATTTTTCGGTAGTTTACATCATTACAATCACATCAAGCATTCGAATATTATGAATATCAATATTGGTCATTAAATTTATTTTTTCATAAAAAAATTGCATTTGAAGTTGTTTTTGAGATACAAAAAAAAAGTTGAAATTGAATTTAAGAATGTTCAATTTATCCAATTTTAATATAGTTTATATCATTATAATCACATCAATCTTTTGAATATTATGAATATCAATAATGGTCATTAAATTTATTTTTTCATAAAAAAATTGCATTTTAAGCTGTTTTTGAGATACACAAAAAAGTTGAAATTGAATTTATGAATGTACAATTTACCTGATTTTTCTGTAGTTTACATCATTTTAATCACATCAAACTTTCAAATATTATGAATTTCAATATCGGTCATTAAATTGAATTTTTCACAAAAAAATTGCATTTTAAGCTGTTTTTGAGATACACAAAAAAGTTGAAATTGAATTTAAGAATGTTCAATTTACCCGACTTTTCTGTAGTTTACATCATTATAATCACATCAAACATTCGAATATTATGAATATCAATATTGGTCATTAAATTGATTTTTCACAAAAAAATTGCATTTTAAGAAGTTTTTGAGATACACAAAAAAGTTGAAATTGAATTTAAGAATGTTCAATTTACCCGATTTTTCTATAGTTTATATCATTATAATCACATCAAGCATTCGAATATTATGAATACCATAATTGGTAAAAAAATTTTAAGCGGTTTTTGAGATACAAAAAAAAAGTTGAAATTGAATTTAAGAATGTTCAATTTACCCGACTTTTCTGTAGTTCACATCATTATAATCACATCAAGCATTCGAATATTATGAATATCAATATTAGTCATTAAATTGAATTTTTCACAAAAAAATTGCACTATAAGCGGTTTTTTTAATATACACATAAAAGTTGAAATTGAATTTAAGATTGTTCCATTTACCTGATTTTTCGGTAGTTCACATCATTATAATCACATCAAACTTCGGCATATTATAAATATCAATAATGGTCATTAAATTTATTTTTTCATAAAAAAATTGCATTTGAAGTTGTTTTTGAGATACAAAAAAAAAGTTGAAATTGAATTTATGAATGTCCAATTTACCTGATTTTTCTGTAGTTTACATTATTTTAATCACATCAAACTTTCAAATATTATGAATTTCAATATCGGTCATTAAATTGAATTATTCACAAAAAAATTGCATTTTAAGCTGTTTTTGAGATACACAAAAAAGTTGAAATTGAATTTAAGAATGATCAATTTACCTGATTTTTCTGTAGTTCACATCATTATAATCACATCAAACTTCGGCATATTATAAATATCAATAATGGTCATTAAATTTATTTTTTCATAAAAAAATTGCATTTTAAGTAGTTTTTGAGATACACAAAAAAGTTGAAATTGAATTTAAGAATGTTCAATTTATCCAATTTTAATATAGTTTATATCATTATAATCACATCAATCTTTTGAATATTATGAATATCAATATTAGTCATTAAATTGAATTTATCATAAAAAAATTGCATTTTAAGCTGTTTTTGAGATACACAAAAAAGTTGAAATTGAATTTAAGAATGTTCAATTTACCTGATTTTTCGGTAGTTCACATCATTATAATCACATCAAACTTCGGCATATTATAAATATCAATAATGGTCATTAAATTTATTTTTTCATAAAAAAATTGCATTTTAAGCTGTTTTTGAGATACACAAAAAAGTTGAAATTGAATTTAAGAATGTTCAATTTACCCGACTTTTCTGTTGTTTACATCATTTTAATCACATCAAACATTCGAATATTATGAATATCAATATTGGTCATTAAATTTATTTTTTCATAAAAAAATTGCATTTTAAGCAGTTTTTGAAATACACAAAAAAATTGAAATTGAATTTAAGAATGTTCAATTTACCCGACTTTTTTGTAGTTCACATCATTATAATCACATCAAGCATTCGAATATTATGAATATCAATATTAGTCATTAAATTGAATTTTTCACAAAAAAATTGCACTATAAGCGGTTTTTTAATATACACATAAAAGTTGAAATTGAATTTAAGAATGTTCCATTTACCTGATTTTTCGGTAGTTCACATCATTATAATCACATCAAACTTCGGCATATTATAAATATCAATAATGGTCATTAAATTTATTTTTTCATAAAAAAATTGCATTTTAAGTAGTTTTTGAGATACACAAAAAAGTTGAAATTGAATTTATGAATGTACAATTTACCTGATTTTTCTGTAGTTTACATCATTTTAATCACATCAAACTTTCAAATATTATGAATTTCAATATCGGTCATTAAATTTAATTATTCACAAAAAAATTGCATTTGAAGTTGTTTTTGAATTACACAAAAAAATTGAAATTGAATTTAAGAATGTTCAATTTATCCAATTTTAATATAGTTTATATCATTATAATCACATCAATCTTTTGAATATTATGAATATCAATATTAGTCATTAAATTGAATTTGTCACAAAAAAATTGCATTTTAAGCTGTTTTTGAGATACACAAAAAAGTTGAAATTGAATTTAAGAATGTTCAATTTACCTGATTTTTCGGTAGTTCACATCATTATAATCACATCAAACTTCGGCATATTATAAATATCAATAATGGTCATTAAATTTATTTTTTCATAAAAAAATTGCATTTTAAGCTGTTATTGAGATACACAAAAAAGTTGAAATTGAATTTAAGAATGTTCAATTTACCCGACTTTTCGGTTGTTTACATCATTTTAATCACATCAAACATTCGAATATTATGAATATCAATATTGGTCATTAAATTGAATTTTTCACAAGAAAATTGCATTTTAAGCAGTTTTTGAAATACACAAAAAAATTGAAATTGAATTTAAGAATGTTCAATTTACCCGACTTTTTTGTAGTTCACATCATTATAATCACATCAAGCATTCGAATATTATGAATATCAATATTAGTCATTAAATTGAATTTTTCACAAAAAAATTGCACTATAAGCGGTTTTTTAATATACACATAAAAGTTGAAATTGAATTTAAGAATGTTCAATTTACCTGATTTTTCGGTAGTTCACATCATTATAATCACATCAAACTTCGGCATATTATAAATATCAATAATGGTCATTAAATTTATTTTTTCATAAAAAAATTGCATTTTAAGTAGTTTTTGAGATACACAAAAAAGTTGAAATTGAATTTAAGAATGTTCAATTTACCTGATTTTTCTGTAGTTTACATCATTTTAATCACATCAAACTTTCAAATATTATGAATTTCAATATCGGTCATTAAATTGAATTTTTCATAAAAAAATTGCATTTTAAGCGGTTTTTGAGATACAAAAAAAAAGTTGAAATTGAATTTAAGAATGTTCAATTTATCCAATTTTAATATAGTTTATATCATTATAATCACATCAATCTTTTGAATATTATGAATATCAATATTAGTCATTAAATTGAATTTGTCACAAAAAAATTGCATTTTAAGCTGTTATTGAGATACACAAAAAAGTTGAAATTGAATTTAAGAATGTTCAATTTACCTGAATTTTCGGTAGTTCACATCATTATAATCACATCAAACTTCGGCATATTATAAATATCAATAATGGTCATTAAATTTATTTTTTCATAAAAAAATTGCATTTTAAGCTGTTTTTGAGATACACAAAAAAGTTGAAATTGAATTTAAGAATGTTCAATTTACCCGACTTTTCTGTTGTTTACATCATTTTAATCACATCAAACATTCGAATATTATGAATATCAATATTGGTCATTAAATTGAATTTTTCACAAGAAAATTGCATTTTAAGCAGTTTTTGAAATACACAAAAAAATTGAAATTGAATTTAAGAATGTTCAATTTACCCGACTTTTTTGTAGTTCACATCATTATAATCACATCAAGCATTCGAATATTATGAATATCAATATTAGTCATTAAATTGAATTTTTCACAAAAAAATTGCATTATAAGCGGTTTTTTAATATACACATAAAAGTTGAAATTGAATTTAAGAATGTTCAATTTACCTGATTTTTCGGTAGTTCACATCATTATAATCACATCAAACTTCGGCATATTATAAATATCAATAATGGTCATTAAATTTATTTTTTCATAAAAAAATTGCATTTTAAGTAGTTTTTGAGATACACAAAAAAGTTGAAATTGAATTTAAGAATGTTCAATTTACCCGATTTTTCTGTAGTTTACATCATTACAATCACATCAAGCATTCGAATATTATGAATATCAATATTGGTCATTAAATTTATTTTTTCATAAAAAAATTGCATTTGAAGTTGTTTTTGAGATACACAAAAAAGTTGAAATTGAATTTATGAATGTACAATTTACCTGATTTTTCTGTAGTTTTCATCATTTTAATCACATCAAACTTTCAAGTATTATGAATTTCAATATTGGTCATTAAATTGAATTTTTCACAAAAAAATTGCATTTTAAGCTGTTTTTGAGATACACAAAAAAGTTGAAATTGAATTTAAGAATGTTCAATTTACCCGATTTTTCTGTAGTTTTCATCATTATATTCACATCAAACTTTCAAATATTATGAATTTCAATATCGGTCATTAAATTGAATTTTTCATAAAAAAAATGCATTTTAAGCTGTTTTTGAGATACACAAAAAAGTTGAAATTGAATTTAAGAATGTTCAATTTACCCGACTTTTCTGTAGTTTACATCATTATAATCACACCAAACATTCGAATAATATGAATATCAATATTGGTCATTAAATTGATTTTTTCACAAAAAAATTGCATTTTAAGTAGTTTTTGAGATACACAAAAAAGTTGAAATTGAATTTAAGAATGTTCAATTTACCTGATTTTTCTGTTTTTTTTTTCATTTTAATTATAATGGTCATTAAAATATTTTTTCATAAAAAAATTGCATTTTAAGTAGTTTTTGAGATACACAAAAAAGTTGAAATTGAATTTAAGAATGTTCAATTTACCCGATTTTTCTGTAGTTCACATCATTATAATCACATCAAGCATTTGAATATTATGAATATCAATATTGGTCATTAAATTGAATTTTTCACAAAAAAATTGCATTTTAAGCTGTTACTGGGATACACAAAAAAGTTGAAATTGATATTAAGAATGTTCAATTTACCCGATTTTTCTATAGTTTATATCATTATAATCACATCAATCTTTTGAATATTATGAATATCAATATTGGTCATTAAATTGAATTTTTCACAAAAAAATTGCATTTTAAGCTGTTTTTGAGATACACAAAAAAGTTGAAATTGAATTTAAGAATGTTCAATTTAGCTGATTTTTCTGTAGTTTACATAATTTGATTCACATCAAACTTTCAAATATTATGAATATCAATATTAGTCCGCAGCTGAGGCGGTACAAAGTATACCAGTTGCTGCTGATAATTATAATCTGGTATGGTCGACGTTATCTGATCGTTTTAACCGCCCGCGTCTAGTAGCCACGTCTCTTGTTGAGCAATTGCTGCATACGCCACCTATGACGCACGAATCCCTGCACGAATTAAATAATTTTTTACGTACATTTAATGAGAACCTTTCGCTAATTAAAGCACTCAAGATACCAGATATGGGTTCTTTCATTTTATTTACCATGGCATTCCGGTGCCTGTCCGTTCATACGCGTAAAACGTTCGAGGCGAGTAGTACAGCTGAATATCCGTCCATTACCCAGTTGTTGGAGTTCGTTAGGTCCCGAGTGGCAATTCTCGAATTAGTGGGGGTCACGAAGACGAGTAGCGCCGAAGGGTGGAAAGTCGACCGGTCAGTCGGGCAAGGGGGGAGAACAGCTGGGAAAGCGATCCAGCTCCCGTCCTATGTCTTTTGTTACCTCCAAAATCGATGTTAAATGTCCGTGTTGTTCTGAGTCGCACAAATTGACGTCATGTATTAAATTCAAATCGTGGTCAAACGATGACCGTGCGCGTTGGACGCGCGAAAATCGATTGTGTTTCATTTGTTTTGGGGCCGACCATTGGGTTCCGCGTTGCAAGTCAAAACCAAATTGCAATAAATGTACGCGTAGACATCATTTCCTCCTCCATAGTTCGGAAGACGAACCGCGAGTTAATGACGATACACCCCCCGCTAACGTTTCAAATATTTCAATGTGTGCTGCCATCAGACGGTCACCTGAGTCGGCGGCGACGTCTGTATTATTAGGTACTGCGCTAGTACATGTTAAAGACCGCTCCGGGTCATGGCATACACTGCGCGCTCTAGTTGATTGCGCATCGCAAATTAGTGCGATTACTGACGTGTGTGTCAATCGTCTCGGTCTCAAGCGCTCGCGATGGACCGCACCGATCAGTGGCTTATCTGGAGTTACTGTCGTTAATGTTCTTGGTCGCGTTGATTGCATTGTACAGCCGCGGTTTTCGTCCGAGCCCGCCTTATCTTTAAGCGCGTGGATATTACCAACTATAACAGGTGACCTGCCCAAACAATCGCTATCTTCCGGTATAAAAGATCGATACTCGAATCTGGCATTGGCAGACCCGCATTTCGATGTTTCGTCGCCCATTGACTTGCTGCTAGGTGGGGATGTGTACGCCTCTATCATGGACGGTCGAAAAGTATCGATAGATAACACTCTGCCTTCCGCTTTTAGTTCCATATTTGGTTGGATTTTGATCGGCCCGGTCTCCGATAGTGAGACGCGCGTATATCAGTCGTTACCCGTGTGCATGACATTATCTCTTGAGTGTCTAATGGACAAATTTTGGCAGGTCGAGGAGCCTGGAATGGTCCCTTCGAATTTTACCGACAATGGGCAATGTGAAAAATTGTTTAGTGACCAGGTAGTACGTTTGCCCTCCGGCCGGTTCTCGGTACCGTTGCCTTTCCGGTCTCCGGTGTCGAGTGAAACTTTCGTCGGCTCGCGCGAAGGCGCTGCGCGTCGCTTCGAAATGCTCGAGCGAAAGCTAGCCACTAATTCCGTTTTAAAATCATTGTACGACCGTTTTATGTCCGAATATATTTCGCTTGGTCATATGTCCTTGGCACAGTCACCTGGACATTATTTTATCCCGCATCACGCTATATATCGCCCGGAAGTTGATAAGGAAAAAATTCGTGTTGTGTTTGACGCATCGGCACGCGGTTTCCGGGGTCCGTCGTTAAACGACTGCTTATTTACCGGTCCAAAATTGCAGTAGGACATCGTCGATATTTTGACCCGCTTTCGCGTCCCTAAGCACGTTTTTACCACAGATATTTGTAAAATGTATAGGCAAATACTAGTCCGGCCGGAATACCGCAAGTATCAACATATATTGTGGCGGGCGTCCCCTCGCGATGCATTACGTGATTATGAGTTGCGTACGGTCACGTACGGAGTTAACTGCGCCCCCTTTCTTGCTCTGCGGGTGCTACAGAGTATAGCTTCTGAGGATTGTGATGGCTTTGAACCGGTGCGTACTGCACTCCAAAATCAAACCTACGTAGACGATATTTGTACCGGAGCGGACACTATCCCCGAGTTGTTAAAACTACAGTCCGACTTAATTTTCGTATTAAATAAATCCGGACTAGAATTAAAGAAATGGGCATCAAACACCTCGTCTGTGTTAGAGGCTACCTACTTGGTTTTTGTGATGCGTCACAACGTGGGTACGCGGCAGTAGTTTATGTACGTATGATTGATGTCACAACCGGTCCGTCAGTGTTTCTCATCGGTACTAAAACCAAACTGACGCCGACAAAACCGACCACTATACCGCGCCTTGAATTAAATGCCGCCCTATTATTAGCTCGTTGGTTAGGCCGTCTTCGTGATATTTTGTCACCACAGCTTAATATAATTGGTGTCCGGGCATGGTCCGATTCGATGATTGTACTTTCGTGGTTAAAGGTCCCTCACGAATCATTTAAAATTTACGTTTCTAATCGCGTACACCAGATTCGCACGTTGGTGCCGGATTGCACCTGGTTGTACGTGGAATCAGTCAACAATCCCGCCGATTGCGCGTCGCGCGGCATAATGCCAAACGTATTATCACAGTTCGAGCTGTATTGCTGTGGTCCACCGATATCGACCGTTTGAGCGCGTAGGTATCGACTATGCCGGCCCTCTCCAAATGCGCGAAGTGAGTCTCCGAAAATCGCGCGTATTCAAAATGTATGTAGCCGTTTTCGTCTGTTTTTGTACCAAGGCCGTTCACCTGGAAGTAGTTACCGATTTATCTACCGACACATTCCTGGCGGCCTTTGATCGCTTTATTGCCCGCCGTGGATTACCGAGCGATGTCTTCTCGGATTGTGGTACAAATTTTGTCGGGGCAGATCGGCAACTGCGCACGTTAATAGAAAGTCCTGAGGGACAAGCGGCTATTGCCAATATGCGCGCCGCCAGTGTCTGGCACTTTAATCCGCCCAGCGTCCCGCATTTTGGGAGTTTGTGGGAGGCAGCTGTCCGGTCGACGAAACGTCTTTTAGTGCGCGTCATTGGAACACACATTTTCACGTATGAAGAGTTCTCGACGATTTTAGCTCGCGTAGAGGCCATTCTTAACTCTCGCCCACTCACGCCCGCGTCGTCAGATCCACATGATCTTGATTGTTTAACCCCCGGACACTTTCTAATAGGTCAACCGCTTCTGGCTATTCCACCCAGGTCCAGTCCGGATTCTTCTCTTAAATTAACCAATCGGTGGAAGCTGATGGACCAATGCCATCAGGCATTCTGGCGGCGATGGTCGGCCGAATATCTTACGACCTTGCAGGAGAGGTCAACGTGGACGGAGGGTACCCCCAATCTAAAGGTGGACGACATGGTCATAGTAGTAGATAACCAAAGTCCCCCCCTCCTGTGGCGTCTTGGTCGGGTGTTAGAATTATTGCCGGGGATTGACGGTCGCGTCCGAGTAGTTCGCGTAATGACACTTTTGGGTATAGTAACGCATCCGGTGGTGAAACTCGTTCCGTTACTCATCAATTAAAAAAAAATAACATTATAGTCACGTCCTTGAATTTTTTCCGTGGTTCACCATCACCGATACACACTGTGCTTTTCGGCATGTTGCGCTTGGCATATCGCTCCCAGCCTTCATTTAAGTTTTTTACAATTATACATGTGCCTTTTGCACTACATTTATTGTATTTTTTAATTTGAACCATATGTTCCTATACTTGTATTCTTTTATAATTTTGTATGTGTATTATTTTGTATTATATATAAAAAAAAAAATGTAAGCCCCTGACACTGACATTCGCAATCATCTGTTCACCTTTCATCTTCGTTGGCGTCCGTCTCCAGTTCTCCAAGTAGTCATGTGAGATGATGCTCACGGGGGGGAGGATGTTCGAACTTGGACCCGGTCGCGCCGCTGCTTCAATCCTCGTCACTATGTGGCGGGGGTAGATAAGTCGTGACTCGGTGACATCTTCCCTCCCTGTCCTCCAGACCGACACTATTGTTGCGGCATAAAGTTTTGCCGCCGCCCGCCGGCCACTCTCTCCTTTTTCGGCGGTTGAACGGTGCGTATGTCCGCGATCGTTCTCGCCGCCTTGTCGTGCCTCAAGTGCCAAATCGGCCGTCAGCTTACTTTAAACCAAGTGGTTTTGTTTTCCTGTTGTCAATCTTCGCCCATCAAAATCGGTTTAGCGATAGTGGCGTAGGTGATAAACGTGCCAATTGTAATTCTAAATATACGTAACGATACGTTCAGAATCAGTCACCACCCCGGCCGTGTCGCCTCACCTTCAACACGTGGTGCACCGCCGTCATAAGTTCGTCAACTTTGGCTTTGACAAAAGGGATTTTACTATATCAACTTCGGAGATATGTCCGGCGTCGCAGTTCCGGTGAGGTATCACTTTCAACACGAGTACACATCATAGCTGGATACAGGTCGATATTTAATATTATACATATACGCGTGAGTCGTTCAGTGGGTCAACCACGCTATTAGTAGTGTGTGTTGGTAATTGTTTTTATTGTATCTAAATTATTTATTTGTATGTATGCCGTATGGTATTTGTTATTTATTACACTAAACCTTAGGTTTTAATATCTATTGTATTTTTTTTCCTGAATAGTTTTGGTTTATATTCCCCTCCCCCCCCCCTGTTTTCATCACAACGCGAGTCGGTGCAGCAAACTGCAATAAAAAAAAGAACGTAAGTGCTGCTTCGGCGTACATCAGTTTTATTGATTTGATTGAGAATTTCATAATGGGTTTTGTTAGCCAATGATTTTCAAATATGTGCAAGCTCGTTATTGAAATTTGGAAATTTCTCAGGAATCTATACACTTATAACCCCTATTTAGGGCTTTCAAAGATTGCCATTCTTTTGCCAAGCTTGTACATATTTTTTTGTACAACACTTCTCGCTGTTTGAATTTTGAATATAAATCAGCAGTTTTAATCGTTTATTATTTAAGTACTTTCCGTTATTGCTATATGTTGTAACTTACATTGTTATACATTTCTGACTGCAGTGTAATTTATGTGTATTGGTCATAATATAACTCAGATGTATTAAAGACTAGTGTGTGCCGTACTGTTGTACATTCAATGTATTTGATATTTATTTAATATTTATTCACTATTAATTACTTTTTATTTATTTATTTATTTTCTTTAAATTTTAACAGACCATCAGATTCAAATATAATATTTATAATAGTACAAACTACAAATATGATAGTTATAAAAATTATATCGATAATAATACAAATGATTCAATAATATAGACATTAATACGAAATTTTCTATTTTCTTCATTATTATCCTATACTATCCCTTATAACTAACCTATATATTTAATGATTTATACAATATTTATTTATTTATTTATATAATTAAACGGGCATAGCCCTATAACAGTTATAAATCAACATAATAACATAATAATAATAATATTTGTAGAACAAATTAATTACATATAAGAGAAAAGAGAAAATACAGATAATATAATATTAAAACAGAGTAAAATGAATAGATATATATATATATATATATATAAAATAATTAAGTATAATAATAGAATTTACATCTATAAGATATATAATATTAATGCATAATTCACAGGTAATAATTAATAATAAAAAGACTCAATAGAGTTAAAACTAAAAAAATCGACCTGCGTATCATTAGCTAACCTCATAATCCTATTAATAGGAGCATCATTTAAATAATTTCAAATAAAAAGTGTTTGTGGATCTAGTTTGACATTTTGGGACATAGAAATTTAAATAATTTAATATTTCACTAGAATAAATGAAACCATTTAATACTTTATATAGGAACTTTAAATCAATAATATTTCTCCTGATTTCAAGACTATTCATATTTAAAGTATCTAATAACGGCTTATATGGAGTATGACGCTGACGTGGGATATTACATTTGTACGATACAAACCGTAGAAAACGATTTTTTATACCTTCGAGGCTTTGGATATGAGTATTAGCAGAAGGAGACCAGATAATTGAATTATATTCTAAGATAGAACGTACCAATGAAAAATATAATAATATTATATAATATATTATACATATAATTGTATAATTATAAATATAATTAATTTATAGAATAACTTCTTATCTGAGTTATTTTTATACAAATCCCAATACAATACGATGCAATGAATTTAGGTTATATTTATAGTTATATACTCCAGCCCATGTGAGTCCGACCGTAAACCGCGCATCGATACTGATTACTGCTCGCGGACATTGCTATCCGATTTTTCTCCCACCATGGTTCCATTTGTACTACTCAGCAACCTAACCTAACGTGTATACAGGAATAACGTGAATAACAAACAATTATATTATTTATTTTATTTACTTATTTGTTTCGAGTCTGAACCACCCAATTAACAATTTTTTGTAATAATTTATTAATTTAATTATTTTTTATTTTAAACTATATTATATATTATAAAGCTTATATAATATATAATTATAATATCAATTATATTATTTGAATACTATAAATGTTATTTTTAATTTTATAGATTTCATAATGCAATTTTATAATTTCAAAGTATGTACCTACTTATTTTAAATTTTGATTTTAGTTTTGACATTTGTTTATTATTCATTAATTATTTTTAAACATATATCTAAAAGAAATGTATGTATTAATTTAAATTTTATGTTACTCATATTAAAAAACAAAAAAAGTCAATCAATCTTTAATTTATTATTATTATTTATTACCATCTTTTTATAATTCTCAAGTAAAAACATATAAACTAACTTTAACATAGTGACACATAGTAAGTGTAAATGTGTTGAAGTTATATCATATTTCAATTATGATTTATAGAAGTGGTGTCCTAATAGGTATTTATTTTTTAAGACATTTTACAAACGTTACATTTTTAGAGAATCTGAACTTAATTTTTTTCAATTTTGATTACTTTGGGGTGCCGGTTAATAAATGAACGCAGGCAGATTCTTAGACACCGATTTCAAAGTTCTGATACAACTTGGGTTTGCTATCTTCGTAACTTTGAAAGCTCATAGCTGTCACTCGAGTTACTTGCAAATTCTAAAATAGGACTTTACAAATACTTACAAATCAGAAGCTTTCGTTTGATACCAATTTCGAAGTTCTGGTACAACTTGGGTGGGCCAACTTCGTAACTTTAAAAACTCACAGCCGTCACTCGAGTTACTTGCAAATTCTAAAATGGGGCTTGCAAATACTTGCGAATTAGAAGCTTTCGTTTGATACCAATTTCGAAGTTCTGTACAACTTGGCTACTTGTTTTTAGCGAAAAAATCATATTTCATTAAAAGTGTATACTTTGTTGGCCTTATAACGGAAAAACTATCAACTTGACGTGAAAATGTAAAAGACCATTTTTGTAGATAATTACCTCTTCTACAATTTATATTGAAAACTTTTTTTGTACGACCAATAAAACATGAGATATTTAAAAAAAGGCTAATTCCGTGACCTTTGACATCGAATAACCTTTAACGCGTACATGATATCGAGGTCGACTTTTTACACATTGTTAACAACGATGTAAAAAAGATGTGTACCAAAATTCAGCTACGTGGCAATTTTTCCGAGCTGAAAGCCTAATTTGACTGGACTAGTAGGGCTGAACGAGTAAAGAAAATAGTAGAAAATTATCATAATCGAGAGTTTGAAGATTATCTCCAATGTATTTCATTGAATATATACTTCCATTTATTAATATACATATTTAATTTTTTTTTATTACTTATATCAATTTTATTAAATTATAGGTACATATTTTTATCATTTTTATAAATTCTACTATACATTAAAATAACAATATTATATGCTTGAAATATATTATTTGCTTATAATTAAATTACGGCTATATTTCATGCTGGCGATATGTACACTGGTGATATTTATTCCATGCGATATAAATATATAATGGTGTCGCGATATTTTGGTCACGCGATATTTTACCGGCGATATTTTGTCGGTGATTCATATCATGTTATAATTGTCAACATTTATTAGGCAAAGATCAAGTTGAAAATAACACATTAATAAGTTGTAAAGATAGAGGTGGTTTAACAAAACCCAGCAATGATGTTAAAATAATATGTGCAGAAGCAGAAAGAGTTTTAAGAAGTAATTTAGGTATAGTTAAATCTCAATTCCACAAAAAAGAACAAATTGTATTACTTAACAAAGTTAAAACTGCTCTTTACTCCAAGTTTGATCCTTCTATATTAATATACAGCAATATTAGTGACAATTTTTCTATATTGGATGAACACAATCATAAAGATCAGCTTATTAATCTTATTTGTTTGAAGTATTTTGATATAAGAGTACATCATAAAATCAGAAAATTAAATGAAATCACAAAATCCAGATCAAAATTAACAAAATTAGTTCATGAGTAAGATTTAATTTTTAGCTATATATTTTAAAACCAGAAAAAGAATTTCTTTAATTATGTTCACAGTACTTAAGTAGAACATACATAGAATAATATTTTAATTGTTATTATTTAATATTATTCAAAATGTATTTAATGATTTTTAATTGTATCGACATAATTCTTATTGCATTCTATTATATTACGAATTAGCCATGACGACGAAAAACAGATTAATGCAGGAAAAACAAAAAACGTGTACCCAGCCGAAAAAAAAAATTATGTTAAAGAGAAAAATGAAAATATAAAATAATTAATAATATATTGTAATTATTATTACGCGCTAACATTATTTATTAGAAAAGAAAATGCATAGTCTTGGAATATAAAATTAATGAGGCCTCAAATTCTTATCTTTAGTATCTAAGATAATGAAGAATGGCCTATCCATATCTTTATTATCTATGAATGATATAAAATAAATTTAATTAACACTTGCAACTATCAGTTTAACAATATATTTGTCAATAATACAATGCTATATTATTGGTATTGAGATTGTCTTATTAACAATTTTATACTTGTTGGTTTGACAATTATCTTATTAGCTGTATATCAACAAGATTATTGTCAATCGAACATAGTTTTTTGTTAATATGATAGTGGTTTTTTTCAGTTTTTTTTTCAATAACTATAGTTATTGACTCGGAAGGTTTTTAAATATAATATAAACTAATACCTATTCTTTCTTTTATTTAATTTTGATTATTTCTGTAATTCACACGTCTCGTCTTGTGGTTGATTTTTTATATCGATGTAAAAATATAAAAAACTGCTGTTATCACTGTTGTTTTTGATTTTTTTAAATCAACCTTAAAATTCTGAATTCAGTAGAAACTCATTTTTTGTAGACACTATTTTTTTTAAAAATAATTCTAAAATATTGAACCCTCCGAATTATATAATTATTTTATAAGTTATTGATGGAAAGTAGTTATCAATATGACGTATCAATTAACTATTCCCGTGAAAACTATCAAAACTAATACTATTAACAATATTATTATATTGTACTGTTTAAAGAATGAAACTTTATGTTTCGGGAGATACCAAGAGACCGCGCCACCATATTGGTTAAAATAAATCGGAACGCATTTATTTTATTTTGTGACTAATTTGATATTATGTTTTAAACAAAAGTTTATTATTTTTTTTTATTTAAAAAAAACTTGTAAAATTTTTACTTTATTTCAATAAATATTATATAATAGTGAGTTATTATATATTTTGTGTTTCATTACATAAGGATTTATGTAATAAGGTTTATTACATAAATTAATCCTTATCATAATATATTTTAATATATTTACTAATGAAAATGAAATATTTATATAATATTAGTATCTGATATTCATTTAATATCTAATTTTAACACTAATTGTTAGTTGAAAAAGGGTTCAAACAATATTAATTATTATGTGTTTTTAAATATGTTTAAATCCATGAGGCATGAACGATAGAAATTAAACATTTATTTATTTTAAATAAATGTTAATACCAAATATTTATTTAATGTAAGTTTTAAATAATAATCGTGAAATGCAAAAGGGTTCAAACAATGTTTATTATAATTTAATAAATATTTAAAAACTTATGACCAATGGAAATTAAACATTTATCCAATAAATAATTTATTTTTTAATTATTTATTAAATATTGAATAAATATATAAGTGCTGTGTGGGGTATTAACATTCAATTTTTTATCAGTTATTGATGGAAAGTAGTTATCGGTGTGACATATCAAATAACTACTATTCCTATGAATACTATTGAAACTAATTGTATTAAAAATATTATATTGTACTGTTAAAAGAATGATAAACTTAATGTTTCGGGAGATACCAACAGACCGCGCCACCATATTGGTTAAAATAAATCGGAACGCATTTATTTTATTTTATCACATAACGAAATGTGTACTGTGATATATTAGGTACTTTCTCACGTAGAACGGTCTGATCGTTTTTATGTTATGTAATTGGTATTTAGGTTTTACGCAGTTACTTATAAGTTGTTAGTACTTATTACCTACAATCACTATGAATAATTGTAATGCAAACATACCATTGATAAATCATAAACAAATATAAATACAAATACAAACTAATATTCTTTCTTTTTTTTAATTTTGATTATTTTTGTAATTCACACGTTTTGTCTTATAGTTGATTTTTTAGATCGAAGTAAAAATATAAGAAACTGCTGTTAATTGTTATCACTGTTGTTTTTTATTTTTTTAAATCATCCTTCCTAAAGTCGGTTAAAACTCATTTCTTGTAAACACTTTTTTTAAAAATAATTCTAAAATATTTAGTTTCAAAAATTTACAATTTATACTAAATTAAAAATAAATCAATCATAATAATTTACATTATTTAAACATTTCAAGTACAGGTAAACATAAAATCATACATGTAAACTGCGCTAGGGTAAACTTTTAAAATTGAATGGCTATATTTTTGCAAAATTACTAATCTAAAATTATAATCTTTAATTTATATTTAACTCACTAAAGTCATATTATATAATATAAATAATTAATAGTAAAATTAAAAATTAAAAATATATATAATTTTAAAAAGTACAATATTAGAACAAAAAAAAACATATGGTTGATACATAATATATTCATTAATCGGAGTTTGACCACTATTATAATATTTAATAATTACATTTCGTAACGTTTCGAGTTTTTTTGTTTTTTTAGAACTTTGGTATTATAAGGGTTCATTTAAACTATTTAGTTTAATAAATGTTTCTATTTGAATTTCTTTTAACTTTTCTAAGAACATGAAAATATAAACAAGCTATATATTATAGAATGAAATGACTCGCATGCATTAGTGGTTAAAGTTGGCTCTGCGCTGATGCTTGAGCCCATATTTCAGGTGGATACTGATGAGTGATAAGCTTCTTCACTTATAATATATACATCTACCAAATAATCCGCAAATCGTGTCACTCGTTTGTCGTCAGGCTTTAAGTTGTACCTTTTTCACATGGATATTAACATAATATAGATAACAATTTGAGCGCAAATTACATTATACCTTTACCTTTACCGTGGATACAAATTTGGGCGCAGTTTACAAAAAAAAGACCTTTTGTATGTTTACGCAGTTTACACTTTACGTATGCCCACATTTTTTAAAAAAATGTTTCAAAGTTGATATACGTCCAGTGCCGGCCGGCACACCAATGGCCCACTAGAGCAGTTTTTGTATAGAATCCCATAATGAAATACAACCCTCACTCCCCCCCTCCCCCTCCCAAAAAAAAAACCAATAACATTTTATAAAACGACACATTTTATTAGGAGAATGTCATCGTACTATTTGTTTTCTCTCACCGACCCACGCGCAACAAAATGTACATTCAGCTGAACCCTAGCTCTATGTTTTTACTTTTAGTATTAGAGTTATTTCACCTAAAATCAAAATTCAAGTTGAGAACATATAACCAGTATCATAAGTTTGCTATTTTATAATGTATTAGTTCTTAGTAAGTTATGAGCGTTCAAAAAATTACAATTTAAAAATGCTAAGAAATTGCATGAAAATTAATACATCATAAAAAAATCCAACACACCTAGCGTTATTGGTGCAAATCACATGGGTGCTAAGGGTGCTTAGCAGTTAGCCTTAGCACCCTGAATTTTAATGCTAGCACCCCAAATACCATTACTACCATAAATAATAATTACAAATCGTTGACAAGTATCACTATATAAACATAGGTCAAGATAGACTATCGGACTTATCTCTTGTCATTATCTACATAGAAAGAGATATGTGTTTTCATAGCCATTAACATGAATAGGCATAAATAATTATAGAGTAGTGTTGAGCAAAGTAATGATTTTATGCATTTAAGCTTTGAAAATACACTTTCATAAGTTGTTTGGGTTAATGGCAGCAGCAGTGCAAACTTATAAACAACAAAAAATTCCAAAATAAATTTGACATACCTACGTGATAATATTATGGTACAATTAATAACACACAGTAAATACATTTGTTGCATTTGTGTATATTTATATATTATATTATATATATACATAACATGTATCATAGTAAATAATTATATACTTTTGTTTGCAACGTTTGTATGACCGCTAGGGCTGTCCTTAGGGGGACTCTCTGGACCTTCCAAATTTTACTTTAAGTTGTGGTCTCATGTTCCAGAAAAATAATAAGAAAATGGTTTCCAAAAATTATTTTTGCTTTAGGCCTAGCAAATCTTAAGGACGACCTGATGGTCGCTATTACAAACCCTGCTGTTGGACCCGCGCCCGTTGCCTGCGAATCGGGCCCTAAAATTACTTAAAGTCGAATTATTAACTAATCATTTATTTTTGCTAATCAACAAAATATGACCAACTTTATTTCACATTTTACAAAAATGCATAATAACTGGAGTAAACAAAAACTTGGGTACGTAGCCAACATGTAGGGAGTTAGAGTTAAAATATATACACAGTGTTCTTATTTGGAAGTTGAATAAACTAATAGTGTGCATGCCCATGTTTGAAGAGTTTAACTTAAATGATAAATGATAAACGATTAATGTCGATCAGATAAGCTAACATACAGGTGTTGTGACAAATCAGTAATAACTAAAATATTAATAGCTCAAATGTTGAAATATTATGGAATGTCCTAAAAGTTAGTCATGGATCAATTTTTTGTGAATAATCAGAGTTGGCTGAACTTAAAAGTACCTACTATAACGACATACAAAATTAGAAAAATATGCACTGATTGATTTTTTTTACACCTATTATTATTAAAAATGCTCAAATTTTTCAAATATTATTCTTCTTTTTTTTTTTGTAAGATATTATGAAATATGGAAAAATATGCAGTTATAATTAAATTAAATCCATGGTCTATCGGTTTTTATGTACTCAACTAACTTCGCTCGTCTTGGAGAGATATAGTATTAACATTGCAAGGATACTAAATTTAAAATCATTAGCAAACCATGACAATGGAAAAATAAGTTCGATTAAAACTGAGATTACAGACATATTATAAAATATTTTTCGATGGTTATTGTCGGTAATTTTTAATGATTACGATTAAGACACAACCGAAAAATTCGGAAAATACATTGTCAAAATATAAAGTAATCGATTTCCAGTCTTTAAATATGGTATATAGAACATATTAATCAAAATCATAAAAATATATAAAATGCACCAAAGCATTCTTTGTTCTTATATTATAACAATAATATAGGTGATATACCGAAATAGTGATGAATAAAACATTGACATTGATATGTATAGATACATTAAAACGGTATGTCCACAGTGCAGACTGTAATAATTGTATTACCAAAATATTAATAAATTATAAATATTGCACATGCACACACAAAATCAATATTTACAAAATTGTTTTGGAAAAAAATTTCATATATTTTAACGCAAAAATGAATACAGTTTTAATGACTATATTATAGGCGTGAAGTAACTTATAGTATAAACATTAAAGTATATGAAATAGACCGTTGAATTACTAGTGATATCTTAAGTGATATCTTATCATTGTTATGTTGTGTAGAAACCAAGTTTTAATTAAATATGTTATATCTAAAATTGTATTCATTCAGATTGTTATATTGGTTAATTAAAAAGTAAAAATATATTGAATACACATTGACGAATCAAAAAGCCTCGATACGTCATTACAAACTTACGAATCTATCATCGCACTTATGCCTCACAGGAATCGTTTAAATTAACCGTCGTGCTACTGTACTTAAGGACGTATAAAAAATTAATAACGCTTTATCTAACGCGACTTAAATCAGTGACGGGGGGAGATAAATCGGCGGCGGCGGGTTCGCAACATTCGTAATTCGATCTGAAATATGATCTATATGACGTAGTGTTTTTCTTCATCTATACGCCGGGGGCTTAAAGGGATTTTTTTATATTATATTCTATATATTTTTTATTTAATCCAAGACTATGTCTCGAAATCTACGACGGCTGCAGGGACACACACACACACACACACACGCACACGCACCCTCACGCACACGACACAGTGGAGACACGTCGCTGTGCATGTTTGGTCTTCACACGAGATCCACACATGGTTATTATATTGTTGTTGCCGCCGATGAATATCTCGAAAACAGTCGTCTGCCTGTCTGTGTGTCAGTTCGTCAGAGTGAATTTCGAAAGAAAAAATACACGCGCACCCATGGCTGTGAGACAGACACGCTAGTCGTACCTGTGCGTTTTTTTTTTCTTAGTCCCATTATAGTAAGTTATATTATTATTATAATAATTCATAATATGGGTAGGTATAGTCGGTTAGCTATATCAGCGCGTAACAACAAAGAAAGGGGACTCTTCGTAGTAACTGGTAAAGTCGGGATCGAATAAAAGGCGTGACGACAACGGTAGGTATAATAAAATACCTACGTATAATATGAGAATGAGTCATGTATATAATATTATATATATGCAACTAGAACTACACCTGATTCGGTGTTGCCGTAACTATTAATATGTATTATATCTTAAACCTAAATATATCTATTTGTTGTATATAACTAAAAAAATTAAGACAACTTAATTACCTAAATGTGCTCTATGACATTATTTAATTTAAATTCAATTTTGCAGTCTTTGTTATAGTTGAATAGCTGTTGTATAATTGTATGCTAACAAAAGTGGGTAGTTTAGTTTATAACTCACGAACAATTATATTATAAGTATCACATATTTTTTCGTATATAATGAAAGAGTTTTCAAATGTTAATCAGTTCCATAATGTGAGATAGAATCAATAAAAGTAATTTATAGCAGAATAGTCTAGCCGGTAGGCTTTTTAATTTGCTTTCAGTTAGTAGTACAATATTTTTTTGAATTTATAATGAAATAATAAAATACTATGAATAGTAATAAACATTTTACCAAGTAACAAAGTTTCCGGGGCGCCGGCAATATGGGGGAAGTGGTGCCAATCTAACCACTGGAGACTTTAAAAAAAAAATGTATTTCTGTAAATATTAAATAATTAGTAGAACAGTTTTTTTTCTTCTCACTTGATAATATTATTAATGTCAAAATATAATAAGCACTTGCCCGTAAAATGATTCAGTCAAAAAAACATTTTCTGAATATTTAGAGCTGACTATTTTCGGCATAAATATAGTTAAGCATGAATATTGTAATATTTTAAATTTTTTGTTTGAATTTTGGAATTTACTTTAGGTTATGTTACTTTATGTTTGTAAAAACACTGTACACAGAACAACTGTAAGTTACACAACGGTATTTTTAAAGGAGCTATAGGTGCGATAATTACTAATTTAATTTTTTAAATATAGGCAAAAATGTAAGTAACGCATTTTTGTGACAGCTTCTGGCGTTTGCATGGAATTACTTAAGCCTCAAATTTTAAAAGGAAGCGAGTATAGATTATGTTTACACATCAAAAATTGTCACCCTTTCATAGAGGATAATCTGCACAAAAATAATATGACGTTTGAGTACGAAACATACCACACCCGACAACCAAAGAGCGTGGACGGTTTACCGGTGATTTACTACCTATACCACTGAAACCTACTAACCGATTCCGTGTGTACGATTAGAAAAACGTTACTAACTGAATCTGAAAGCATCTGAACTTTTATGTGTGTAGAGACTAGTTAAATTTATAAGTTAATAATAATGATAGTAAAATAAATAATATAAGAAGTGTGAAGTGTGGTCATTGGGTGGCGTCAACCAATATTCACTGTGATATATTAAATTCACTTTACACATAATATTACTCTTATCGTGACCGAGAGTGCAGATTGAACGTAATATCTTTTAAAAATAAAACAATAAACTAAATCTAATGTGATCAAATCGAATAGTACTTTATTCAAACAGTAAGTTTGCTGACTCGTCAGTATTGTTGTGTGATAGACTTATCAAATGTCTGTACATTGTTATCAAACAACAATATTCATATACGTATATAATCTGATTTCAAATCTACATGATCAAGCAATTGATTTATACTAATTTTCGTTAAAATATGTTTGTGCTAGCGAAAGTATGATCTCAGTATCTCACAATCCAGCAAAAACGTTTGAGGTAACAATGGCTACCCTTAGCTACACCTACTTGACCTACGCCGCCTAAAACCATTCTACATCCAAAACCACAATAAGTTCCGTAAGTATGTATGTAGCTACTATAGTATTCTTTATGTTTACGTCGAACTCGCGGTGTGTGGTGACAGGTGACAAGTCCTCAATGTCCATTTTCGTGTAATTTACGATGTGCATTTTGCGAGTGTGTGTGTGTAATATTATGGATTTGATTGGGTAGGTATCTAACGCAATGGCAGTATTGCTATTTTATTTTATTGTGCGCAATGGAAGTAAATTCTAAAAATGAGTAAAGCGTTTTTTTTATACCTATATATTATAAACTATACGTACTGTATTGTTCGGTTCGTGAGATACACCACATTATTAAGGTCCTAAAAATATAGTATACTTACATATTGATATTTACTTAGAGTATTAATTTAAATAGTATAAACTATTCTGAAAAATATTTGTTATAATTTGAGTATATTTTACTAATATATTTATTTTTTTGAAACCTTGTTATTATAATTGTAACTATTATCTTTATAGAGCTGTCGGTGTCGAATCGTGAATTTTACAAGAGAACAAAACTGATACCAACCCAATATAAATTTATATTCTTAGTTAGTTCGTTATGTACGTGACCTCGTAGTGCATATATACGTTATGAAATACAGCTGATTTGTCACGAAAAAGATTTATTTTTTAAATTTAATTAATGCGTTGTTGGTGACGTACTAAAAACATGTTGACATAAAATATATAAACTAACACCATAATATACGAGTAGTATGCGATGCCTACACTCACATTAAGTCATGTCATATTAGTTTATTACGTATATATAATGCCTATATAATAATATAATGATATACGTTGTACAGTAATATTATATTATACTATACATTGGCATAGATATATTATATGTATATGTATATAAATAATATACGATCACGCATGAACGTTTTTGCTTATTCGTATAGGTAACGTATATATTGCAGCGTAAGCCAATTATACTAATTCCGGTTATATTATATATATACCTATAGTTGCATTTGATGGTTAGTATAAATCATATAATTTTTAATGCTAAGAAAGCGTTTTATTGTAAAGCAATGATAAATGATTTTTAACCGGGTGTATTCGATGTTATATAAAATAATAATATATAGTTATATTTTATCGACCGAATCGATATCGCCTATAAGTTAAACCAGTACAATGACGGTAGTTTATTATCAATCGACTCGAATTAGTTTTTAAATTAAATTCAACTATATATCGGCGACTGCTGCGACAATAATAACATCATAGCGCCATTAACACGTAGGAGCTGTATGACTTTTTCAGATCAATATCATGGAAATTATCCCCAGGTGGATGTAAATAATTTTTGTAGTATCTATCTCGGTTACGAAACATTGGCGCCGAGTAAAGTTTTTGCCAAATGGCATACAAAATAAGGTTCTTTTATATTTTTAGTGAATCGCTGCGAGGAAAAAAATAGGAAGCAGACGTGAATATTGTTTTGTAAAACCATAATAATTGAAACACCTAAAAACTACATAATAAATACAGAGGTTAATGTCAAATAATATATTTAAATTGCACGAGCGGAAAAAAAATTGATTTTACAATTACACACATATATATACGTATATTATATACATCGTCGGTAGACCGAGAACGAAATGATAATATTTATTTGTTCAAATATGTAAATTTTAGATGTGTTTTTATTTTATTTTGTTTTGTTTATACATTTTTTTTTTTTTTTTTTTTTACCTCGAGGCTAGCATAGATAAACAAATACGTTATTTTCTCAACGTGCAATAGCAACACCATTTTTATCTGTCAGAATTTATCTCGCGAACATCGTTTGTGTTCTGAATGTATAAAACTCTGGTTAAAGTCCAAACCACCGTCGCCGGTTCTCGCTAATAATATATAATATAATATACGTATATATTCACTAGTGCATCACAAAGTTTTCCTCTCGGTATCGTCTTCAACCATAACGTGCGTGTATTTATACACATATATATACATATATATATATACGACTGATGTCCTAACTTTTGCCAATCATACACACACACACACACACACACACGCGTAAATATATTACAGTTATGTGTATGATTATACATAATATTATTGTATATTATAATATATACGCAGTGCGTTATACGTATTACGCACCTAACCGACGCCGCGTGCATGCAACGTGTATTACGCACACGTTTCTGCGCGTATTGTTATTAATTATTATTAAACGCCGTTTGAGGCCGCACCGTAACGTATCTAAATAAAGATATTCAGAGTTTTATTTAGATCTCGAAAGCTGGTTTTTCGTTTTAGAAGACGTATTTTTTTTTTTTTTAATTTTTCAGTAAATTTCCTTATCGATATTTAAATTACCTAATTTTTATGTCACGGGATTTTATTTTTTTTCCAGTCAAGCTTCCTTGGACTCTGGTGATGTCACCGATGTATTTATAATATTGTGCATTTCGAATTTTTGAGAATTGTTTTCCCCGCTCGGAAACGTTGAACTGCGGCGAGCTTAGAGCTCAATACGCGTATTGTATATTATATATAAAATATACATGTATAGGACGTGAGCATTTGTGAGGTTTTGCTTTGGATTTTGCGAAAAGGTCTAATACCAACACAATGGTCATTAATGTGACCGACGAGTGTGTGCGTAGACGGTAGATATCTCTCTCTCTATATATATATATATACATATATATATATACGTATTCGCTTACTGGAGCTGCAGTGAGCGTCCTTTTTTACGGCACCGCCTATATTATGTTGACAATGTTTTTCATGTATTTCCTCTGCGCTGAACGCTGAATGGCCCGAATGACAATTTAAATATCATTGTAATCAAGACTTGACATTTTCATTGGGTAGAATTCAAATTGTATACTATTACCGAAAAAAATTTGAAACACAAATGCTCCTATTTACTACAGACTCTAACTGCCCTTCTCCATCTCATCTTCGTTTGTTGTTTATTATTATTATTATCGACACCACCTAAACGACTTATATAGTATATTGATTTATTTTCAAGAGCCCAATTTAAATGTTGAAAACGGATTTCCAACAAATAAATAAAATATGTATTAAGTATTTATACATATATTTTACAGCGTGTTGTTTAATGTGTATTGATTACCGTAAGACAAGCATAATTTAAACAAATATATTGGTTACAAAAATAATTATTCAAATATTCGTTATGTAATAACTAGAGAAATTGTATGATAGAAAATGTCAGTAATTTGGAAACGGGCTATGCTCCGCAGCTACTTCTAGAAAAGCTGCATTTTATTGAAGATGAATTTTTTCAAGGGAAATTTTTTTGCTAAAAAACTTTTTAAATGTATAAAAGTATAAATCAAACAATCAATATACGGTACATAATATAGAATGTGTTCTTGATAATAGTGTAAAACGTTTAATATACTATTCGTTAAATTTAATTGATTTTTCCAAATCTAGACATTATATACTTACTGTGGATAAATCTACATTGGACACGTTTTTCGAGATTTAATCGACTATAGTCTAAAGCAGGGGTGTCCAACCTTTTGGGAAGACCGGGCCACATTAAGCAAGTAAAAGTTGTCGTGGGCCACATCGTACATTTTTATAATAATACATTTTATTTTTTCGCCATCGCCATCGTTGTAATTACGATACACATTCACATACTATTTAATCAATATAATAGGTATGGACTATGGACACCACCTTATATTAATAGATTTTATTTTAAATATTTTTTTTTCTTATTTTATACACATATATTATTAAGTAATTGATGGTTTTCACAGAGCCACATCAAAACCTATCATGGGCCGCATGTGGCCCGCGGGCTGTGGGTTGGACACCCCTGGTCTAAAGTATTCAAATGTCACTAAACCAATTTTTAATGTCATCAAGGTTTCACAGTAGTATACAATTCAAATATAATATACAGCTTTGGTGTTGTAGCAAAGTTTGACTAAATATATTATTCATAGGTACATTTATAATAGTGTGAAGATTGAAAAAAAACGTATTTAAACTTAATGTGCTTGCTTCACCGATAACGTTCAATTTTCGTAAACAATATCTTTATAAAAAAGAAAAGAAAACCAATAGACGTAAATTAAAAATAATTGTGTAATTATCAATGTTTTATCGGTGGCTGAACAGTTGATTTTCACAGTTATTCGTTTTGCAGTGTTTTGGTTGCCTATCTATGATCAAGCGGCGCATGACATAAAAAGCTTATTGTTAACTTAATTGAATTTAAGTTATTTTGAATAATACGTAATAGCTATGTAGTTTGGAAAATAACGTTTAAGTTACAAAATGATAGATTTAGGACAAATAAAATTTTTATGAAAATATTAACTTCAAATATGAAATATGGTGGTACCGATAATAAAATTAAAAAAAAAAAAAATCAAGAACGGACCGGTATAATAAGTTTTTGAGTTAAAAGTATCATACTTTGTATGATATTATACATTATATACGTTTTTACCACACACTCACATATTATTATTATTATTATTATTATATATAATATGTGGGTGTGTGCATTTAAGTCGTGTACTCGTGTAGTGTTTTATATGTTCTTAGCAGTCGTTGCATGCTTTACAATGTTGTAGGTGCCACTGAAATTTATCGGATCCATACATTTTATAGTAGAAACACGGGACTGTTTGAAAAATAACTGTGTGAAAAAATAGTGTTTTGAAAAATGGCTTTTAAGAACAAGTACGACCTATAGTAATCGGTTTCACGTTTTATATAATAATATGGCGCATGTGGCGCAATACTTACCTATATAACTACAACCGTGGCAAAGGGAGAGAAAATAGAATAGAACAACTCGTGAACGACGGGTTTTTTTTTCCATTAGTTTTAAAAACAAAGTACTCGTGGGACCATTTACTGAACGATTTTTCCCCCGATAAAATTACAAAACCTGGAAAAATATTACAATATTTAAAGTCCGTTTAATACAGCGCAACACAAGTATTTGGACTCTGAAGCATAACACTGTGTGTCCGGAAAAGAAAATTAGTATACTGGCTGTGAGGATACATTTTATAGATTTTAATATTGGAAAGCCGTTTACTAGATGCAATATCGATTTGAAGAGGTAAAAGATAAATTCTTTTGTTATATATTGTAATAGCACCGTTAATAGACTAATGATTGAAAATTTAATTTTAGAAATTCCACTGAAACGTCGTGCTACTGAAAAATATTTTCTAGGGTCCTTTAACTATACGATTTTTATGAGCCTAAGCCTTAAATCCCTCGAAGTAGGCTTTGAGATTAAAGTCTTTGCAAGCCTGTATAGTAGTCAGTTTGTCACGTTCACCTGATAAGTTGGTCGGTGACCGGTGTACGGCAACGTATTATACTTCAAACAGGAATTTTAAAACTTTAAAGGCTTTATAGTTTATGTTTGCACATTATTGTCATTATTAGGTTTTTCGTAGAAAATAAGTATTACAAAAATGAAAGTTATACCACAATAAGCTATTAACTTGCTAATTTTCATATCGGGTAAAACTTCGAAAATTAAATTGAATCAATTACAATATATTTTGTTGCATAATAAAATACGATAATATGTACCTATTTTTGTTTCATTATTTTTCTATTTTTCTGATGTAAAAATGGCGTTTTAAAAATATGAAAACTAGGTGAAAACTTAGTCCGTTGCATACTGGATTAGTTATAAAAACTTAGCTTGGGATCATGACAGTCAATACATTTTAGTTATCTCTAAGACTCTAAAATTGGAAATGTGTGTTACCGTAGATTTAAGAAGTACTAAATAAGTACTAGTAAATAAGAAAATATACATATTAGGTATTACAAAATTAATTCGTTTGTCATAAGACAATAATCTTATGAGAAACTGATTTCCTGGATAAAGTACAAGTAAGTATGATAATAGTGAGTGAATTCTTGGATTAATTATTTTTTTAAATCAAATACCTAGCATGGAATCAAGTATCTGTTTATTGTTTTGTGTTTAACAATCCATATATTTTTTAAATGTATAAACATATATTATTATTTAACTACCAAACCACAATATACTAAAACAAGTGAACAAATAGCAAGTTTGGCTCTGCTGTATTGCAGTTGTCGAGTCTACCTCTACATAGAGTAGGTAATTTAATGTATGTGCTTGATTTAAAATTAATTATGAACCAATATATGTGAAGAATGATTCTGATGTGATATGTGTCTTATTAGTTATTACTAAGAATATTTTATAATACAATTATATTGCTAGTTGCTGCTATACAAACTGTATTTTACTATTTTTGTTATAAAGAAGGATGAAATTATTTTTGGTGAACATTTTTATATATTGAATAAGAAATATAACTAGGTATCTACCCGTTTTAATAGTATAATATATTAATACTATATTATTTTACTGTTATTATATGTTTGGTCAATATCAATTACCTACCTACTGTAGAATGGCGTGCAAAGGTTTGTGGAATGAATAAACAATCGCTTAAAAATAATCTAAGTATTTTTTTTAATTATATTGTGTACTGTAAAATTTAAGTCACTACAAATATATTTTAATTTCAAGAAAATTGCCAAAGTAATTATTAATTGTTCAAATATCCAATTTTGTCAACATTTTAACTTAAAATGTCTAAGACACAATAAAAAAATGTGACAGTATATAATTATATATTTTGGATTTCAGTAATAACTTTTTATATGTTTAATCTTGTATTTTACTTTCAAACATAATAAGTTATACAAATGTTCAATTTTATAATAATTAACTACATAATAATTTGCAAAAACGTTCATAATTTTAACGAACTTTATCAACATTTTCAAAAAAAAACCATGAAATGCATTTTTATTATTATTAAGCTGCAATAGAAACAACTTATGTATGCTCTTTTAAAAAAAATTCAAGTTTTTTAACAAAAACTTAATATAGTCAACAACACTTAAAAATAAAAAAAATTGTAATACATAAAATTATTTAAATAAAAAAAATTAATAAATATGTTAAAACGATTCTATAAAAACTTTGAGTGTCTATTGACAATTATAATTTAAGTAACAGGATAATATTTTAAGCTTATACGACCAATACATTTTGAACTAGAACAAAAAAACTAAATTCGTTTGATAAAAAATCGTTATTGTTCTCGAAAATATCAAATGTTGTCAACATTTAAAATTAGACGTTCAAAAAAAAAAAAAATGTGTGGCATTACACTAGTATTTTCTTTATAATTTGTGTAAGCAAAACTTATATTATGGAAATTTGTATTAAATTTTCAAGACATCGCGCATCGGTATGAATATAAAAAATGATATAGATTTTTATTTCATCTAGCGGTGAAATAATAAATCATAAAATAAACGGCAATAATGTAGACGAAAATTCAAACAAAACAAAATTCAGAAAGCAAATAATTATAACTCAGACCTACACTTCTATATCTCACAGTGATATATTATGTTGCAACTATATGATAAGAATTGGATTATTTTGTTTATTAAATGATTCATTTCTCGCCCACAACTATTTTCAGTATTATAGATGCAATGTGCGATTCTCAAATAATTTTTGAATTAAAAGTTAAATAAAAAATTGCATAACAAAGAGTAACCAATGCATGCGAGTTCTATATTGTATCAACATGTCTCGTACGCTGATTAAGTTTAATACATTTTCGTGATGGCAATTAAAATCTTTGTAACTTTTGGAATAATTTTCCAATAAAGAACGCATTAGATCTATCGCCAAACACACTCCCCATAAAAAAACAGTAATACAGTCTATTTTCAGTATAAAAAAACAAGCCATATTAGATTGATCATAAAATATAGAACGGATTTGGAGCCAAAACATTTTATTATGAAAATAAAAAACGCCATAATATTTTCAAAAGCATTCAATGGATTTTTATTTGAAAGATATAATTTTTTAAAAAGTTCTAGACTAAATGCAGTCAATATAACTTATAAAAATAGTTTACATTTATAAGGGTTGATATATTTATGGCCATTGTGTTATAAAACTTTGAATTTTGATACGTTAAATTACATTTTTAAAAACCTATGGAAAATTATAAGCTGCGCCTGATAAAAAAATTAACCGTAACGTTATTTCGTTAATTGAAAGCTGCAGCTTACGTGTATACGTAAAATTGCGCCGGACAGAAAATCTGTCGAAATTAATTTAAAAAGTAAGTTTCTACATTATGCATATTGATAAACGCATGCAGTAATCTGACCATTATTAGTTAGTTGATAGATCATCAATTCATCAATATGAGTTCCACTGAGTGTACGAAAAAGTAAGTGAATTTTCATATTATATACAAAAATGATGTGTTTAATGAAAAATAAATTAAAAAATAGAACATTTGATTGGCGGTCGGTTAATACAAATTTTAATTTTCATATATTAAAAAAAAACAATATTAAACGTTGGTCCTGCACTGTAAAATATTGCAATAGAATCAGTAATTTTTCATAAGGTGGCGACATACCTACGTACTTTGATGAAATTAAAAATTATTTTAGCAATAGGTATTTCTTACGCATACCCGTAAAAATATGAAATATTTTTAAATACACTAACCAATTTTTGATAACAGATTAACTGTTTAGTCAGGCTTACACTAGTGCAGTTTAAATTTTAAGAGCAATGTCTAGTTTTTATTTTTAAAAAATTAAAAATACTTCGGTATACCTTGATATTTTAGATAATTTCACTTAAAATAACAAATCGGTATCATAACTATTTTTAAAATCTATTAAAATCTTTATAATAGAGATTATAATAATCATATAGTTACATTATTAATTAATTATGTATTCAAAAATAAATTTATAGAAAATAAGATACAAATGGATTGCTTGACCACAAGTGTCAAAATTAACGATATTTGAATATTTCCACCATCATAATAAACAATATTTCCAAAAGTTTAAATCTAAACTATTTATTTCTGTCAAACACCAGATGTGACCATGAATGGAGTCTTATTATTTGTGTTCAAACTGTTGTCACGTGCATAGACGAATGGTAATAATTATAATTAAAACTAACTGTATCCCGGCGTAAGACAATAATTTAACAGAATATTATTAAGTGTTGTTTATAATTATAATTGTCGCGGAATAGCATAATACTATAAGCATACTTCATTTTTTGATGGATGGGTACATTTTATAAAAAAATGTTTTTGTATTTCAACAGGATTCAGAACAATATACATGATATAGTACATTAAGATTGTTATTATTAATCTTTTTTTTAAAAAAATCGGTACTAAAAAAACAAATCTACGCAGTGATGTAGCTAAATTGCCTATCCTAAAAGCCGTGTTACTTTAATGGTATTACTAAAACCTTTTTACATTATTTAAACAATTTAGTATCAAATTTATAAGTTATAATATACACCAAGATAATGGATAACACATGAACATACTTACTAAATAACGTGTAATTATATTGGATTCAGCACAGAGCGATGAATGGATTGGTTTAACAATGATGTATGGTTTTTTTTTTGTGATTGAAAACACTTTCTGTAGTTGAAAAATGCTTTAAACATCAACTTCGAAGGTTGTTTCACGTAACAAATTTGACCTGATTGATATATTTTTTAGTAAGGTTGAAATATTAAAGAGTAAGATTCCCGGTAATTTTTGTAATTATTGTGAAAAACTAAAAAAAAATGTGTAAAAACGAGAATATTTACGTTTTTACGCTTTCACTAAGCTTTATGACAAAATCTATTTTGTTATTTTATTTTAATTAAAAAACGATCAACCTTAGTCAATTAAAATTATCATAAAATGTTTAAACTTTATTTTTTTAGATAAAATAGTAAAATGTTTTCAATAAATGTTTATTACAATTTTTATGCCGGAACAAATGTATTCCTAATAACTCGTAAGTCAGATGATGTGCCTACTAAAATAAAAATAATAAACTGAACATATTCTATGAATAAACCCAATTGTTTATATTGACAATATTCAAACGTATAATAACAATTTATTCTAAAATGGTTTTTTTTATTTTGTTGTTATTCAAACAATTGTAAATAAAACATTCTATCATTACTTACTTATATAATATTTTTCTAAACACTATACAATTTTAAAAATATTTTAACACATAATATAAGCTAATTAAACATTAAATTTTAAAATGTTTTTCTAAATGTTGATAAACATGTTTATTGTTTATGCATGATAAAAATGTGTAAGCTTGGTAAATGGTTTTAAAATTAAACAAAAAGTTCCTAGATTTATGTCCTTAAAGCAATTGAATATGGTCAAAAATATTCAGGCCACGTTTTTTTTTTAATCGTTTAAAGTTAAAATGTTGACAACATTTCGAAAATGTATAAATTATTTTATAGTTAGCAATGCATAAAGTTTTCAATCATCAAAAACATCAAATTATAATATGAAGTTTTTACTAAGTTATTATCAAAATACAAATTACGAAAATTCATATGCACCTTTTTTTTAAAAGTCATTATACTAGGTCTAATATTAGTAATTTAAATAAAAATTAACTATTTTAGATAATATTTTGTTGTAATTACAAAAAATATTTACCTCGAGAACTTGAAACTTTTTGCCACTACGTTTATTATAATTACTTCATAAAATTAAATTCTAAAAATATTTAGATTATTTTTAAGTTATTTATACCAAGAACCTTTTCACGCTTGTAAACGGAATGTCAGTATTGACTTATAAGTTAATAACAACTAGTAATAATACACGAAATATTAAGATAATTACTATATAACATTAAAACATATTTAGGTATGCGATTTGTTTTTAGAGAAAATTATTTCAACTTAATGTATTATTATTAGAAAAATGAATTACTGATAGCAATATGAATATACGATAAAATACCCTTAGTCATATGTAATATTCATATAGATGACAGACCATCTCCGTTTTTTTGATATGCAATCGTTCATCATTGAATTCAAATTTAACATAAATCAGTTACTGTGAACAACCTAATAACGAGAAACACTCGATACTGCATATAAAGCGAATATACTTCTATGGTTTTTTTGTTGTTTTATTGAAACGTATCAATATAATTATTTCAATATTTCACTAATATTAGTTTTTACATGTAGGTATTTTTATATTATTATGTCTAAAGTTAAAAACTGGTTGAATATGCATATTGACTAGAATATCTGTATATTAGCTGTACTACTTGGTTATACTACATACTCAAAAATTAGAATATTAGTTTCGTAGATTTACCGGTTGTTATATTTAGTGGCCCAAGGGCTTGCAAAACGTGCAACGATAAGATGATGGACTTTTAGCGTACAGTTATATAACTGTATGATAAATAATACACCACAGCTCGAAAATATTATCTATTTCATGTGTTCAACTGCCACGTTCATACTAATTTACATATTAAAATCAATAATATTGTAATTAGCTACTGGGAAAATTAGCCAATTTTCAACTGTAACCACAGCATATACATGTATATTGTATAATTATATAAAACATTGGGTCTAAGAACAAATAAAAGCTAAAAGATAAAAAAAAAGCTATAAACGAAAAGCTCTAGGAAAAATATTGTCTGTAAATAGTGTTTTAGAATTATTATAGACAGCAAATATGATATTATGTTATAAATGGTGTAAGTAAATATGAATTTATTATTTTAATGTAACATAAAATATAATTACTTAAAGTTGTATGTTAAAGAGAATATTGTTGGACAGAATTTACTGTGAAAGAATATTATCATATTTAATATAAAAAAAAAGTATTATAATATTGTACAGAAATCTAATTTTTAACATTTTAGCTATCTTCTATCTTTTAGCTTTATTACATAATCAGTATACTATTATAGCTTTATGATATGTAAATGCATTTGTGAAGTGCTTTTTTGATACATTTTCTAAAGGAAAAAAGGGACCGAAAGTGCTCCTGACGTGAATTACAAAATTGTATTAAAGTTATTTTTTTGCGAATTAATAATGATAATTACTTTAATAAATGTCGATAAAAACTTTTTAGTCAGCCAATGTATATTAATATAATTAAACGAAATACTCTGAGCGGTGGGTATAGGGAAGGGGGGAGAGGGGGCCCGGCTCTCGTAGCAAGTATAATCATAATATTCTGTTAAGTGTGCCGTCCATAAAACTTGGGCCACTGTAATAAGTTCATGGACTTTGCTTGTATAATGCAATTGATTAAAAACGCGTTATTCCAAAGGATTGAAACTCAAAAGCGTATAATAATGCTCGTTACGTTTTATGCACGATTCTACGTAAATCTACAGCGAAGCCCCGGAGGCGTCTTTATAGTGTTGGAACTGAAAGGTCTTTGCCACCGTACCCAGCACTCTGAATTTCCATTAGGCATATTACTCCACGGAAAATTGCTTTGTGCTATACAGGTTAGATCACCTCATTAGAAACTGGCGCAGGGCTCAGGACGTTTTGTATTTTTTTGTATCATTTTGGAATGATACGGTTCTATTATCCGCGGATATTATCTTGGTATACTGGTATATCACGGTACCTTAGTGTAAGTATAGGACGTCGTTATGCGTTGTAACGCGGCATCATCTGTAACAAATGTTGAGGCGTCTTCAGTACAACATCAAGCGTTGGACTACCGGTGATCAATTAATCAACAATAACGATGTTGATAGTTATAACAATAATAATAATAATAATTATTATTATTATTATTAAATAAAAGTGATAGCTCGTACTTTAATAATAATAGGTGCTGTTCGGAATTAGATCATCTTGCGATGAAATAAAATTAGGTGGAATCTAGGTGGAAGTTTTGATTAATAAATAATAAATCGTGCATGCATTGCACACATTTGTCTTAAATGTTCAACTGTTTGACTTTTCTGCAATGACATTTGGACATCAAACTTTTGTTCGATAATGTAATTATAATTTATTATCATCTTAAACTGCTTATAAGATCCAATCATCAATTATTATTAAACGGAATTTATTGTTACTGAAAATTGTTTAAAACATTAAAAAAAGTTAATAAAATAAAATTGAAAAGGTAAAAGGATTTTAAACTCTTTCGAGTTTTTTTATACAATATATTCTTTTTTTGATTAAAAAATAATATTTCAATGAAATCGTTTTATGTTTGATTAGGTACTTATTCAAATAACACCTATACAACAACATGTGCAATAGTTTCAACGCTTATTTTAAATATGCATTACATACAATATTATACATTCATTTTTAAAAGTTAAAAAAGAGTTTTTCTTAACTTTAAAATAAAATATGAGTTACTTATGTGTTTATATTGTTATCATCTATACATATTAAATAATGACTTAGTTGTTAGAATTATTTAAAAATATAATTAATAGTTAAATACTTATATTATATAGACTCGAACAATAGATTATAATTGTTTTGCTCTCATAATTACTTCTAGAGACAGTTATACAATATTATTTATTATTGTAGTAATAAATAGTAATAGCAGTCATATAAGAATATACCAAAGTATACTAGACGTCACGAATGTATATGTTAACTACACCTATCATTATAAATCATAACAACGCTCAAATACATTTGTATGTAATGATAATAAATCATATGTATTTTTTTTTATATATATTCGTATAATATTATATCAATATAGTTAAAAAGAATTAAAGCCGAGTAAAGCTTATAAAAAAATAAAATATAAGATAATATAATATCAGTAGGTACCAATATTATATTATCAACTGATATAACAAATCAAAATATTACTAAATTAATATATTATTTGAACATTGTATTTTCGTATTTTACTGTTATAAATATTAAACATTAAATATATATTTTTATCCATTGCATCAATAAATATTATGCATATCGCAATTTCGGTTGGGGAGAAAATATATTCATAATACCTTCTCAATTCAGTAAAAAAACGGATAAAGGGTTCCATATAGATATTTCCAAAAATTCCTTTTAAAAAAAATGTATTTTATCTTACTGGTGATATATTTTGCTTAAACTTATATTTTACTATTAATCAATAAATTATATTGTTTCTTGTAACAATATATGTAAGTCTGAGTATTAGACATTGATAAATGATGGAACAATATAAATGTTTTTTTATAATTTTTTAGGCTCGATGATAATAATTTCGAGGAATTCAGTTTTTAATTTCCAAGTTGAATTAAGCAATAATATTTTAAAGTATATAGAGTTATGCATTTTCAAATAGTTAATTAAGCTGTTATGTTATTCGGTATTTGCATCTAATCGCAACGACTATTAGTTTTAAGAATTCAGGTTAATCAATTTTTTTTTACATTTTCTCCTTCTAAAATACAATCAAAATTAGTTTGTTTTTAATATTAATTAATAATTAGTACCACAATTGATGGAAATTATTATTGTTTACTATTTCGAAAATATGGAATGCGTGCTATACCTATCTAATATCTAAATAACACAAAGGTAAAGCGTTACTATCTATTTTAATTATAAACGAATAATAACAATTAATGTTGTATTATAATTATTCACTTAAATTGATAGTTTAATGAATGTATTTATGTAAAAGGTCATTCATTCCTAACTGACATAGTAAGATATGTTATGTTTCACAAACGAAAACGTTTTGATTAAACATAATTGCCTACAATTTAAAAACTACATATTGGTGTCGAAAAAAAATGCATACAGATTTAAATTATCTTACCTAAACAGTGTAAGTATTTCATACATCATTCCAAAATAGCTTAAAGTTGTAATGGGTTTTCTGTGCTCACGTATCACCACCATTCTTCAATTAATTGACGTTCCAATAAAGTAGTTTACCCTTTTACTTTGATGTTGTACTTGTGTTTTAATAAGCCTTTCCTTCTATAGTTAGTGTGCGTACTTTGGCTTCAAGGCCTGAATTATTGATTATAATTAACTAGGTATTTATAATTTATTATTTAACTATTGCGATGATCAACTTATTTGTTATGGAATTTCATTCGCTCGAATAGCGTATGTCCATTTCAAACTTTTATCTTATAATCATATATTTTCTATAATCGTGTTCACTCGTCTTAATCAACATCATATTATCTTATTTTTTATATTTTTGTACACGGTTTTAATGTAGCTATATATTAGTGAGTAGATCTTTAAAAATAACGATGCAAAAGTGAAATGAGTTCATACCGCATAAAATAATAGTCGAAGCTCAATACAACGAGAGGCAAACGCAAGATTTACCTTAGTCCTTATCCCTGTGTTTACACGTACGTGTTAAACTTTAATGTATTGTGACATTTGAGGAAATTGACTTTAGCTTTCATATAATACATTTTGTAAATGGACCCCTAAATTTGCATGATAGATATATATAGGTACTAAAATAATAAGAAATCTCAGGACGTCGGCCACATTTTTGGCCATAGTGGCAGACCGACCGTGGGTGCTCGCATAAAACGCATTGGTGTAACGTTAACGACTTTTAAACATTTTTAGTGTGTGAAAATCTTTTGTTATAAATCATATTTGCGTGTCATGAAATATTACAACTCAAAGGTCTTCAAATGCGATAGTACCAATCTAAATGGAAAAACGTCGACGTTGAGTTTTCCCAACGTTATACATCTTTTATTATAACGAGATAAAATATAAGGTCATTTTACTTAATTTTAATGTTCTCAGCGGAAATCACAAAGCGACAATAACACAAATCTATTGTTATAAATCCTGAACGATTATCCTCTCGGTATTTAGACTTTTAGAGTAACGTTCATCCCGTTTAACGTGAAATGTGTGACTTTTGAAGACTTATTGTATTACGTCAGGTTTATAGCTCATTCGATGTATATATATATACCTATATATGGAATTATGTCTAATATACGTGTACAATAGAATACAATATAATATAGAATACACCATTTTAGATTGAAACAAAAACATTTGAACATTGTTTCCAAACATTTAAAACATCTATATTATATGATGTTTGTAAGTCGTGTATACGATATTTCACAACAGGAAATAATAACTCCGTTAAGTCTGATGACATGAGTGTGTTGGGTATGAGTGCAGCTGATAATTTTCCCGACAGACTGCCAGTTGAGGGTTTTCGTGCACCTTAATCATATCATTCATACGTACCCATTTATACACACGATCTAATACATCCTGCAATAATACTTATGCATAATTCAATAAAACGTTCACGAATCCCGGAATTCATATTATTTTGTACTCCCTGCGATTCACAATGTTGTGTAGACGTCATAAATGGTAAAACTCTTGTGTATATACATACGATTCGACTCTTATTTACGCCTAGTTGATTTCCTGACTTCGAAATTACTATGTACATAATGCGGATGCGCGTATAAAACCTTTTTACAGATATAAACATTGCCGGCATATCGATAATAATATTTATGTTAAATAATATTTGAATTTTCATCCGTCCTTCATGTTTGTTGGTTCGGTTGTTTGTTCGTGGTAAGTGTTGTATAACTTACGGTTTACATATTGTTCTTCCGATTTAAGACCCTTGCAAATACTCCCGATTTTATTTTATCTGTAGACGAATATGTCATACATGCCCGACGAACGTTTCACTGCCTTCGTGATCCCCGCAACCGTAGTTTTGATCGTACCGAATCCTATATCAGAATTTTAATTTTTTGGCAGTAAGTCAAAAAGTACGTTTTTTGTTGTACTTTAAAAAACTTTTTAATACACTGAAACTAGGATAAATCATAGATTAAGGTGGAAAACAAAAATGAAATTTCGGGAGGAAGATACAATTTTGGTGGTGGGGAGGTAAAATCCCAGTACCTTACCCTGCGTACATCACTAACTAGATACTTATAACGTGAAGTAGACACACAATTCACAAGACCTATCGACCTGACAATAAAACTGCGCCTACACTCGAGCCCTTAATGAGCGAGTTTATGAATACACTGTTGCAATAGTTTATACTGTTTCCGACGACGTTTCCACCACTTCGACGGGCATTTTAAAGAAACGCCCAGCCGCTCAGTACAATAAATGCACAACACCATATTACAGTCTGGTTTAATATACCTACGTTACGAAAATTGATAAAGTATACGCGGAATAACAATAATATATTATATTGTATCATACGCGGTATTTGCTTTAAAGTTAAAATAACGAAAAACAACTATGGCGTACCTACATACACACAAGGATTATAATCTCTCCCTATTCGATTTTATGCTTAATGAATTTGTTCTAATATTAGGTTACACACCGTCCACGGTGGAAATATGAAACAATGTTTTTTCCCCTCATATTCCACCCGTTAACGAGACGGTGACAGTTAACGTCACAGCAGTAACCGCCGCCGCCGCAGCGTCGCGGTTTAATGAAATGTATAAATACGTAAATGTAGTATAATAATATATTTACGACTACGAACGGAAATCTGGAAGTACTACGCTGTTTAGCACCCTGCACTCGTGTAGTGCTTATTTTCTTGTTGTTTTATGGTTTTTTCCCGACTCCAAAGCGCGTAACGTCACGATAATGTCACACTCGGAATGCCTGTTATAATTATATTACTCATATTATAATAATAATAATAATATACACTTATATCTCTATTGAAGCGTGCATCATACTCCGCTGTAGATAATTATTTAAACCGTGTCATAAGAAAAGACTTATTTTATTTTCAAATTTCTCAAAGAACTGACTGACATGATTTTTACCAATTATAATAATATTATAATTAATTATTATTTGGGTGATTTTTTCGAGATTTGTTATGAGATAGTAATCCGAAACAATATTATAAACGTCACAGAAGTGCCAGAAAAATAGTTATAATATATTCATTGGTCAAATAACCATACAATAATATATCTTAAACTACCACAGTAGTCACTCAAATTATCTTAGACTTAAAATTTGTTAAACTGTATTATTAAACATCGATACAAATAAGTAATGTATTAAACGCATCGATATGCAGTACGTTTTTTTTTTACCACTTGTGTTGTACTCTGAGCTCAATCAGCCCGGGGTATCGAAACTTAATTGGAACGTACTACGAACTATACAATACAAAAGGGTCCATAAAGATTTACTACTTCAAAAAATGCTTTCAAATTCACACATATCAAACAGTTTAAAAAATAAAATCGTGGTAAGATCAATACCTAAACTTTTCCGTTCTTTTCGGGGTCTCAAATATGCGACCACTTAGTTTCTATTTTCTTTTAGTTGTTTTTAATTGTTTTCGAAACTTCAATCACAAACAACTTTTTGTGCTTAATCAATATAAAAATATAACGTTATGTTGAATATACTTACTATCGAATGCATTATACGAATGACTGTAATTATTGAACTGTTTTGAAGCGTAGATAATGTCACGTCCACGGTATACTTCCAGAAAATAAAGCTTTGTATAGTTTTGGTTTTTTAAATTTAAAAAAAAAACGCTGAAAATATAATTTTTTTTTTTAGTCTAAACCGTTGGAAATACCTTCACCAGTCGTCCTATAATAATTATAATAATATAACTTTGTCCTTCGTTTTTTAATTTAAATTGTTATCTTTATCTCACCTGCTCTTCATTTTTTCTCCGGCGTGATAGCGCGACATTCAGTTATCTCGTTTACTATCTGGGTTTTTTTTTTTCGTTGACAAGCTACTTAGCTCAATCAACGCGTTTGTGAAGACCTTCAAAAGTAGATAAAAAAAATCAATGACGCGTGCATAAACAACTGTATTATATTTTATCTACTGAATATTACGTCCGTCAAGTTGGCGCCAACACGTTATTTTAGGACAATTATTAACATACAACTTAGTGTCAAAAATTGTCTAGGCCATTATATTGACTTTACTATTATCACATTGTCACCCCTAAACTTTGAAAAGCCACAAACAAAAACGCCGCAGTGCTATTTTTGTAGACACACTGGAATATTTAACCAATTCGAAAAAATTATTTAGACGACTGCTTGATTTTTAAAGAAATTTTTTTAATTTTTATATGATTACAGTTTCTTTCGGTGGAGACCTAAAATCTGATGTCAGCATTTGCATTGTTCAAAAAAAAAAATTGTAACAACTTATACCTATTATAAATAAATTTGCTTGATTTTGATAGTCACCATCTATCGCTTCATTAGGAGTCAGGACGATTTTTTTTTTTACTTTTTATCCCATTCTTAGTAATTTACCTATTAAAAAGTTACTCAACTTTCTCAAAAAGTGTTTTAGTGATATAAATAACGGTTTCACTTTTTTTTTGGAATCAGACAATATATGTGCCAGTGCACCCATAAAGATTCCACTGGCATGTATGTTTGTGAATTTGCGAAATTTATGGGCCCTAGAACAATTCGAAAATAATCTATTATATCCTTGAAAGTTCCTAGAAGGTGTCTGATACTAATAATCATATTAATATGGTCCTACCTCCTAGCATAATGTGCCGGTTCCAACTTGACGGCCATTATTTCAATATTTAAAATTCTGTCGGTGCATCACTCACATAATATTTCATTTTATGTGTTCGTTGTCGTATACATTTAAGTGATTTACTGAATTAATAATATATTGCCATTATTTGTATTTTTTTTGCTTTTTGTTTTTTGTCTGTATAATTTCAGTCACGGATAACTTGAACACGGTCGTTGTATTGGTTATAACTTAATATAATGATATTAGTAATAAGTATAGTTACTAACCCGGATTATACGCGTATCTATATTTGTTATTATTGTAAACTATTTTACTTAATGCGGGCAATATTGTCTTTAGGGTTATTACTTAATAGACTATCTATTACAATAATCCTTAATGGTCCGTGTTGTTGTTTTTGTCGACGGTTTCAATTATAATATATATATATATATATATTATATTGGATCATGAATAATGTACTACCTAAATCGTTAAAAAAAGGTCTGACGGAAATCATAAAATTAAAATGATAAAAATAACAAAGCGGTGGTCTAACTTGAAGAAAAAAAAACGATTATTATCAATCACTATTTTAATATTATACTATATACTCGTATATAGTATATATATATATGTATTTGTGGTGATAAATGATACGAAAAATATAACGTTTATACTTTTTTTTTACGATTATTATTGTTATTATTATAATATTCTCCTGGCGTTTGGTCGTTATCGATTTATTCTTATAACAGTTATAACAATAACTCAACGTAAAAAACGAACCGGAACTTTTGGTCTACATAGGATATATTATTATTTTATAATACGCGTATATTTAAGCACAGCCTCAAGTATCTGCAATACAATACAGTAGTACATTTCGTATAAAAGGGACCCTTAGGCGGTCAAATAAAAATTGACGTTTTTTTTTACAATATTCTTCGCGACTTGTCACTCCGTCGGACCGTCTGTTGATCTGTCAAGTGGTTGCTGGACAAAAGGAGACGGCTATTCTCCAGCCGGTATTCAAATATTGTTGAAACCAATGTATACACAACACTACATCATACGACTATATAGCCATATAGGTACCATAAAACAACGAACATTTGTATTTTTTATGAGCATCAAATATAATTAACATTCTGTACAGTACACAATTATACATTTTTATACACTATAATAATATTATATAAGTACAAAATAATACAACGTTACATCTCGAATAATTCGAGTCATTATGCTCGCGACTATAGCCTAATCAAATACAAATGATATGCATTTTACATAATATATATTATACACATAATAATTAATAATAATAATAATAATATAGGTAATAATGTAATATATATTATAAATGTATATAATACGAAACAAACACAGAAATCAAGATTTTCACTCACAATGTGTAAATAATATTTTATAATATTATAATAATATATAATTACGTAAATATAATAAGAATAGAATATTGTACATGTATATAGTATTAAATGAAGGTAGGTTTGAGAAAAATTACTAATTTTTTTCCCGAGTTTACCGTTGGGGGCGGGTCGCATAATTGTTTTAATACAATAAAATAATATTATTATCATACAATAAATAAATACATCTTAATAATGCATCATAGCCTGACGCGGTATATACCAATAAATTACTTAATTAAGATAACAGACACAATTAAGCAATGCGGTCGGTCTTGTTTTCACACTTAGAATGATATAAATATACATATATATATATATATATTATATTACTATGTATATGATATACACGCGTAGGTATTTATATATATATTATATTATAATGACCTATTTATTTATGGTAATAGATAACGTGCTATTATTCTCTGTAATAATAATGATACTTTTAATTTAAGAAAAATAATTACACCAATGAATGATTATTAGTAGCTGTTACAGGTAAAAAAAAGAAGAAAAAAGTACTTATTTTAGTCTTATCGTTTAAAACAGGTGTTAGTTTATTTTAACTTTCTAACAATGTATTATATTAACAACCCAATTGACTGGTTGAAAATTAAAATATGTAATTAAGCATTGTTATGTGATTGGATTATATTTGAATATTGGACAAACGAATTTTTACCATTGCTTTTGTAAGCCTTCTGCTCTAAGACGCTATTGTCATTTAGGTGTTATGTTAACCGAATATGAGCGTTAACTTTTAATTGTGTTTGTAAACTTTAAAATGGACAGGGAAATGTGTTGAAACGAAAACAACGTAATTTCTTATAAATTGAGTGTAATCCAAGCATGGCGTGTTGACGAATAAAAGAGGTCTTTGCGGAGCTTTACGAAAATAAAAAATGATAACGACTGATAATGAAGTTCACATGGGCATGAATAATATAGCGCTTTTGTGGTTAAATATTTCACCGAAGGTTGTGAGTAGTTTAAAAATAAAAAAAAAATAAAAACGCGTGAAGAGAAAAGTGTTGGTAGAAGGGTCAATGTTAATTATTTTTGCGCGTTAAAAAAAAAATAATAATAATAATAATAAAAATGAATTCAACATTTACGTGTAATTAATTCAAGTTAAAAGTAGGTAAAAATTCAGCAGAGGTCAGATAATATCCACGAACATAATATTTACTAGATATAGGAATTGAACGCGTATTCGAGGAACCCGTAGATGATTAATCAAAATGATCATCATTATATAGTACTGCTGAAATGACAAGCACACGCAAAAATATCATTATCACAGAGCCTTTATAGTCAATTTTAACGGTTTTTTTTTTTTTTTTTTTTGGTTTTTACGGCACCAAACAGTGGTTAAACTGTAATGCTACGCGACCCGTTCGTTTACATAATATCATTTTGTTTTATCGTGTTGTATCGGCCGTTTGGAATCGTTAAACGCGCTTTAATAAAAACCAACCGAAAAATCGATGCGAGACGGCATCTATAATAACCGTCACTATACCACTATTATAGTATCTATATATATTATATATATATACCTGTAGTTGATGCGGTCGTGTGGTTGTTGTGTTTCGTTTTTAAACTGTGTTGTATGAAGTAGCCGTCGATGTATTTACTACTATACACCGGTATATGGCGGTTTGTCGATCGATAAATGACTATAATATGGTCGAGTGGGGCCGTTTAAATATTATCAAACGTCGAGGCTATAGAAGATTTTTTGAACAGCGTTCGCAGTTGCCGCGGTTCGTGTAAAGGAACCTTAATAATGCACTCGAGTGAGGACAGATTCGAAGCACTCGAAAACTCGTATAGCTCCGCAGCAGACTGCGGTGTATACGATCGAGAGTAGATTATTATTATTATTATTATAAGCGTGCAGAGGGGGTGGCCGAGTAGAAATAATAACACTAATATCGTTGTACGAAAATCAATTATCGGATATTAATAATGAATAAAAGAAAGCGAGACCGTGGAAATGGGATCGCGGCGGCTTCGACACCGAACGCTGTTGAGCCTCTATTGGAAAGCGAGTGAACAAAAAAAACAAAGATATTTAATCATTTAGTTTACCGATAAACTTTGAAAGATCGTTTAAACAATTTTTTTTTTCATTTTTCGAACAGCATCGATAGAAACAGATAGCAGAGAGAATAATATAATAGCCAATATAATAATATTATATCCGGCGGAGAGTGTCACTCTGCAGGAATCAGGCCGTGTGATGTGAGGAAAATACATAATGCATATCGACACAGTGCATGCGACGCCGATGTGTAGTCGACTGCCATGCATTTCGTTAAGGGTAAATGCAACAGATTTTCATTAGATAACATATTGTCACCTATGTGTATCTATCTCTTTTTTTTCTAACGCTACTTAATTGAAAACATTCCATATAAGCACAAAGACGTATTTTAATAGTTGCGTAATAATATTTTTTCAACCCTAGCAACACTACTAATAATCAAAATGAATATCCTTTATTTTTATTTTTTTACTTTTTTTTATAAAAATACCATTATAATATTGTGACGTAATACACTATGAAACCGTATTAAATAGTTTAATATTATAAAAAAAAAAGAGAATAATTATTATGTTAAGTAAGTTATTTTAAATATTAATGTATAACATATATATTATGATAGTTATAATAATTTTATAAAAAGTAGAGAGCTACACATAATATAATGACGATTTCTAAAATTGATCATTATTAGCACAAAAAAAATCGTCGGGTTTGGATTACACAACAACAGTACCTTTATTTATTTATTTATTTATTGAAGAACGTCTGACTCATACAAGGGGTTGATTGCATGTTTATTCAAACAGAATATACAACAAGAAAAATGATTTATTTATCTTTTTTACAAAACATTAATTTTTTTTTTTAGAAATTTATCGTTTAAACTAATACTCTACGACTAGATCTAGAACGTGTGTGTCCAACGTTCTCCAAACACAGATACATGTTGATGTGTTGATACGATAGCGGTGGCCGCGACGCGACGGTGTTGGTTTTCCTATATTGAATATTTTTCTGGACTCGATCATGAACGTATCCCGTGAAACACAACGACTACAGTCTTTACTCTTTCAACAAATGGTATATATTACTATACACCAACACGTACCTACAACGAGGCATAGCGCGTGCTTTACATGTTACGCGATCGGTAAGATGCGTAACTGGTTTACAAAGGCCTCTTAGCCTCTCCCCCACCCCACAGCCACCAGCACCCTCGATACGACAGTGTCCGTAGCACTTAAACCGGTGACGGGGTGGTGTTTTGGGGTGGCAGATTATGGGGAGGAGGATGGCAAAGGGATCGTGTGCGTCGGATTATTTTTATCGGTGCGATCAGGGTCGTCGGGGCATAGGGGCAAGTAAAACGGGATCGGCAAGTGCGTATTGTTTATGGCTGGGCTTAAGAGTCGCAAAAACGGCGGAGAGAGTGCGGGTGGTAAACACGGTAACCAGGCGGTGGTAGAGATCGGTTGTTCAGCGTTTGGCCGCCGCCTCCGTATTTGCAAATTTCGCCGGAAATGTATGAAAAGCCGGTGACACTAGTAGTACCGTCAGACGTTCCGGCGGCCTGGTATCGCCTCTCGCCCGTCGGCGTTGAGGCGAAAAGCTCTAGCTACAGTTCCGTGACCGGTATCGGCTTGTCGTTGCGGTGCGGCATCGTGTTCTGGTGACGTGGCTGCTGTGGCTGATACAGGTGTTGGTTGTGATGGCTGTATGTGCCGTGGTGCAGCGGAGGTGGAGGTGGAGGTGGCGGTGCCGGTGCCATCATCATCATCATGTGATGGTCGTTGCCGTGGTGCTGCTGCTGGATGTGCTGCTGAAAGTTCTGGAGGTGGTGATGCTGCTGCTTGTGCTGCTGTGGTTGGTTGTGGTGCTGGACACCGCCGTGGTGCTGGCTGTGCTGCTGCAAGTTGTGGTGTTGAGGCTGGTGGTGGTGATGGTGTTGTTGTTGTTGCTGTTGTTGTTGTTGTGGTTGTGGTTGGTGTCCGTGAGAACCAGTGTGGTGTTGCGTGTTTGTGTTCCGGACAATGAATTCGTCGTCCGAGAACGTCTTTTGGTACTCTAGATCTTTGCGGTTCACCGTCTCCTTGTTCCAGAACGTCTTCTTCAGCGAATGGTGCAGACGCTTACGGAACCGGTATGCCAACAGCAACATGAGCGCTATGAATGCTACCGTGCACCCGAAAACAGCACCCACGATGGCCTGCTGCCTGGTGTAGTACTTTGCACATGACAAGTCGTCGGACCCGAGCGAGTTGAGAGGCTTGTCCTTGAGCGGTGCCGGGCTGGCGCAGTTCACGTGACTGGTGTTGCGGCGGGCCAGCAACTCTTTGAGCCACAGCACCGAACACTCGCACACTAGCGGGTTCTCGGTCAGGTCAATTTGCTGTAGTTCCTGCCATGTGACCATTGCCTCGGCGAATGACGTGAACGCGTTGTTGCGCATGATCAGATTCCGGAGATTGGGTAGCCCCATGAACGCACCGTTTTCGATAGTCGCCAGCTGTTTGTTGCTACTAAAGTTTATCGTTTCCAGATTTAGGTTGTCGTTAAACACGCCCTTCTTGATGACGGACAGCTGGGATGCACCTGACACGTCGATCGACCGCAAGTTGGACAGTCCTTTGAACGCGTTTGGTTCGATAGTCACAAAGTCATTCTGTCCCACGCACAGGTCTTCCAGTCTATTCAGGTCGGACAGCTGTTTAGTGGGTATAGCTGACAGTCGGTTGTCCGTCAGCACCAGACGCCTGAGCACGGTCAGTCCTTTGAACGCGTTGGAACTGATGTTGATCAACGCCGCGCCGGTAAGCTCGAGCACGGACAGTCGGCCTAACCCTGCAAAACAGTCGTCGTCCAACGTGGTGAATGCGTTAAGGCCGATGCGCATCTCAGCAAGGTTTCCTAGGAATTTGAATGCGGGCGTGGGTATGGCTCGCAGCTGGTTGTCATCCAAGTAAAGCACCCGGAGTCGAGTCAGGCCCTGGAACGAAGCCGGATCGATGCGGGTGATGCGGTTGGCGCCCAAGTCGAGTTCCTCGAGTTTAGGCAACGCTGCAAATAGCCGATCGGGCAGGTCTTCCAAATAATTACCACGCAGGTTCAGTATGGTGAGTGACGCCAGCCCGATGAACGTTTTGTTGTTAATCGACGAGATTTTATTGTGGTTTAGGTGGAGCTCGACGAGCTTCTCTTGGGCCTCAAACCCTTTGTTTGGTATGTTCACCAGGTGGTTGTGTGATATGTCCACGTATTGCAGTGCCCCGTAAAACTGGAACGACGCATCCACGATCTTGATGCGGTTGTACATGAGCATCAGTCTCTGGATAGATGGGTTTAATGTGATCGGGATCACGTCCAGATTGCCTTCTTTGCATAGCACCACCAGTGTGTCGTCGTCGCATGAGCAGTTTGACGGGCAGTGGGCTCGTATCATCGCGGTCACGGCCAATATCGTGATGGCCCAAGTGGCCGAGACGCGGTTTGTCGCAAACATTTTGGTCCGCTGTGGCTTACACAGTCCGAGCGTGAAACATCTGCAAAAAAAAATTTAATTGGTATCATCACATGATCAACAACATATGAGTAAAATATATGTGACATTATAGTAAAAGATTAAAATTATAATACAATATGTAATTATTGTAAAAGTCAATACACTCGCACGGTCGTGTATAATAAACTGCACTCGGGCCTTTTTATAATATTACCGTACATGACATATTAAATGTATATATACTATGATTTATCACCCGATTTTAAGAGCAGCTACAATATTAATGCTAAATACCGATGTATCTATTATCCAATGGTACATCTAGTTTTTAAAATGATTCTGTTGCGTATTGTGAGAGTATATTTGTTCGTTTATCCATATAGGTGACGTTAAATTTACATAAAATGAGTGTATTATCTACAGCACAATCACAACAGAGGTACCTATCCGCAAATATTAACGACTTCACAAAATACATTATGTTTTAAATGCATTAAGGTCAGAGTAAAGCGCTGCGATTTCTATGTTACAATGACGTTTTATAAAGATTTTTCTTTGTTACTGACAATGTCAGCAGTTATGTCATGTAAAATGAAAAAAAAAGAAATCTAATGAGAAGGGAAATATTCTAAGGCGTGTATGCCACAAATCAATAATGCACACCTGTTTTTACGTACTTTATAGAAGTACCAAGAATCATTCTATATATAATACATAATATTTAAATCACAAGTTGATAAATAATTATTATGAACCGTCGGACTTTGATATTAGATGTCCTTAACCTTTCGTGGTCACCTAAATCACTTATCGAACTACCAAGGTCGAATTCATATGAGTGTTTCGGCGAAATACCTACTAGTTAAATAATTATTGTTTATTTTCTTTTTTTCTTCTATATCGATCCGTTCGCATGTTAAACAGCAAAATATTGAACATAATAAAAACTACAGTTGATTTATTACGAGACCCATGACGTGATTGATAAATTATTATATTATGTATTTACGCACACAGTCTGCAATGTGCGCGGGATTAAGTGAGCCATGAGTAAATAGTTACAGTGAAAAGCTATTTAAATTTTCGTATTTTAAATTTTATGGAATTTCATACATGAATGCGTCGCTTAAGAAGCAACAAAGGCGATTAGTATATTATTATATGACTCACGTGGGGGGGGAAAGAACCCGAGATGTTGTAATATTTTTTTATCGATCATCTGCAGAGTGAGTGGAGAGCACACAATATTATACATTATTATTAAAACACGTATATACGATGCACTTAATAATAGTAATAATAATGATAACAACAATAGTACGTTATAATAATATTGTGTGTTGACAAAGCAGGGATTTGGTTAAGTCGGGCTAGGCGCTGGATGCGAAACGATCGCGCTGAACCATAATTTTTTTTTTTTTTGCAAACGCGTAAAATAAAAACGTGCCCGGTGCAGGCGATGGTAGGAAACCGAAACTATTCCGACGCGCATGAAACAACCGCCACCGCCGCCGCGCCGTTGTAGTTGATTTATTACTATTATGGTTTAATTATTTTTTTCAACACGTTTTTTTGTTATTCTTTGTATCTTTTTTTTCCAACTCGTAAGCGAAACGATTGTATTTGAAATGTTTTGGTCGGAACACACATCGCAAGTATGTGTGCGGACAGTGTGCTGTTTAGTTTTTTTAAACATTTTTTTATTATCATTATTATTATTTTTTTATTTCACACGTTCGCGCGTTATAAATCGACCCACACACGACAATAACATAATATTATTAAAATGCTTAACCGCGGTTTTTATTCCTCGTTAATGAGGCGTAACTATAATATTTTGTACGCAATACGCACCAGTGAAACGGGTTTTTATCTGTGTAGAATCGAATCTCGTGGACCAACAAAGAGACGATGACGACTAAAACGAAACGTCCAACATTATAGTTATAGTCTGATGGTTAGTGATATTTATTTTTTGTTAATGTCCGCCGTAGAGATATTAATTCCGATAGTGTCCGTCAATAGATAGTATTTTTAGATTTTTACTGTTCATAAATGTTACATCACTATAATAGGACAGGTATAATATTTTTCTACTCGATCGTGTCGTAAGCTATAACATATATTATGATCATCTGAGCACTAAACATAATTAATTTCCTGACGTTGTGAACACTAATATTAACATCATATTCTTTAAGTACGTTTTTGATGAAGAAATTGTTTGGTTTTTATTATGTGCGTCATTTGAAATGTTGTGCCTTAGATATTTTTTTTAATTTTTCATCGTAAAGGGGCCTATCCCTTATCAACTTATTTTTTTTCCATCGACAGGAACCGACTTTTTTCATAATATTTTTTACAAGGCACATGGCAAAAAATAATTGTTTTATTTAATTGTGTAACATTTATTTAAATTTCGTTGGACAATAAAGTAGGTACCGATATACTGAATTTGATCGCAGTCACTATATTCTCTCTAAAAGAAATGAGGACATTTTTCAAAGGTATTTGAATTACATTACTATACAATTTATTTTAATAATAATATATTACATATAATTATTACAAGCGTGGTCGCCGCGTTAATAGTCATAGACCGCCCGTAAATCGTGCTGTACTGTAAAAGGTGGGTTATTACACGGTCAGTTAAACCTCGCGAACAATTTTTTTTTTTTTTTATTGTGTGCAGTTCTTTTGAGCAATTATACTGAGTAACTGCGTATAACCGTGCATTTTTTTGTACGAATTTCAGTTGATATAACGTCGTCGTCGCCGCCCCCTGCCTCGGGCAATGATAAAAGTATTATATAAAACTATGCCGGTGTACCTGTCGCGCAGAAACCATAATAATTATATCGAATATTATTCGGTTCCGTCCACGCGACCGTCACCGTAGAGTACGGAACGGGCTGAGTTTAATATAATATGTATCATTATTAAAAACTTGCACAAAACCGACGGCGGTTGAACGGCACAAACTTTTTACTTTTTCAATTATTATGTATTACATGTTTTATGTTTTCGGCAATTGTTTTTCGCATTACCACACACGCGTTATACCTACACTGCTTAATCGAATTCGAAATTATTCAAAAGTACCCTACAACAGTCTTATATAATATCGCCTTTCGAGCGTATAACTGGATGGGTAATCGCCCTCCCCCCGGGCCCTAAACTCATCAGACGCGTTGCTCTACATATCATAATATAATATAGTAATAGTTTTTAACTACGAATCGCGTATATGGGTAGTATAAGTATAGTAAGTACCCGTACACATTATGTGAACGTTGAACGCCCGCTTGGATCTCGCAAATGATTTCTATTCAATTTTGATACAAAGCCGACCCCAACTCATGCGTTCATCAAAACTTTATTCCCTCAGTACTCTGGAAATTCTGCGCTTAATCCATATTTTTTTTTTTTAACATGTGACGTTCCCGGGAATCTGACGTTTAAACTCTAAAGTTTCTCCGTCACTCTCTCTCTCTCTCTCTCTCTCTCTCTCTCTATTGCTATGCACATTGTGTATGTGTGTGTGCCACTTCACCGAAGTACGAACACTGTACACGCACATCGGAATCGTATCAGCCCGGATCAGCTGTAGCAATATATAGTCTGGCACGCCGGCAAGACATAATAATTAACAAGTTTACCGTCTCGTCGAGTCTTGCGTATATATATATACGATTTGCATATCTGCAGTACATTAATTCGCGCGTGTACGGGAATCGACCGAGTATTCGAAAAATGCCGCAGTCCGCGGACACCGTTTGTGAATTTATTATTTAAAAGGTTCACAATATATTATATGTACGAGTACAGTACTGCAGGACCTATAACGGGTGTGGTATATTTCATTTTCGTCTCATCGACACTGCCGATCATATTTTATGCACACCGAGTCCATATTAAATCGCATATTATATTGCAGTTATAGGTTGTAGTTATTATCAGGCTAGGCGATATCATCGTTAAAAACGATTCGGCGTACGGCGAGTTGATGCCAAACCCAGTAACCACCTAACTACACGACAGTCGCGATCGCTTTTCGAAAAAAAAACGTCGTCCGTGTGCGCGTTACGTACCAGTGTTGTAAATATAATTTAGAAGTGCTGTTCTCAAATATTGTTTTTGTAGTAGGTATTTTGCCGACACTTACTCAAAAAATGTATTATTATTATTATAATATTATAGTCGTGTGACCGCGCGCCCGTTCGTCGAAATGTGCTCGCTAGTGAGGTAAAGCGATTGTGTTTCGCGCGCTCCTAAAATAGTATATACCTATTATTATCAAGTTGGGCGACGGTGGCGGCGGCGCGGGCGGCGTCGTCGTTATAATAGTGATGATGGGAGACGGATTTAGACGGAATCCCGAGCACCTTTCAAAAGGCCGTTCTTTTGGAGGGAATTAAAAACGAGTGTTAAACTTACGAAAATAAATATTATACTATTTCTCAGCGCCACTCGCGAGTAAACAAACATTGACCTGTTCGGTGTTCGCTACGCATCGCCTCGCCGACGCGCTGCAGCGGTCGAAGGTATTTTTATTCAAGACGTCGTCGTCAATAATAATAATTATACATTGGAGTTGGAGATTTCCGCGTTCTCGTTGAACGTTACTACAACTATCGTCGTCGTTGACTATATTATATTATGTAGGTAAGTCGTCCGCGTGCAGACAAGTGTATGACATTATTATTATGTTATATGCGCACTGCAAAATAATAAAAAACATATTAAATATTATAAACAAACATCTTGTTATTTGAATACGGACAGCCCGGGGTGAAAAAATGCAAACGATGATACACCATCGGGTCGGTCGTGGGTGGAAAATGAACGAAAAAGCCTCTCCGTAGGACTCCCGAAAATATTGCATTATAAATCCTACGGCGCACCCGCACATATTAATTTAAAAAGAAAAAAAAACGCGTATAATAAATTTTAATATAATATTCCGCTGTTTTCATTTTTAGGTCGTCGTCGGTGCCGTTGTCGCTGATCAAACTGCGAGAGATTTGTTCGTTTAATATAATTACTATGATGCCGCCGTGTTGCCGTCGCCACCCGGCCAGCGTCGTATTAATACAATATTCAAACAAGCGGCTGTGGCGAAAGTTCTGTGGTGTGGTAGCGAGAGAGATTGAGAATGGGTTCTTGAAAACTGATTTCGGTATAATATAATATTATTAGATAAATAAATAATAATAGCTTACTGCCGAGTGTAAACGCGGAAAGTGACGAACATTATTAATATTATTATTGTTGTGTTTTTTATACGCGAGCGGTTCGTTCACCTTTTCCCCCTAATGACCCGGCCAGTGATCGAGATGGTAATATTACTAATTACGCGTATCATAATATTACATAATGTACATAATATATATCTCGTCGTTCGTATAACTGCAAATGATAACGTCGTAATAGTGTTATTATTTTTTTTTTTATATAAAACATAAACTTATATTATATATAACGGTTAAGCGTTCGTCATCGAATAATATCGTCGTAATATTTTAGAGTTTTCGTTCAGATAGCACGAAATATGTTCCGTTTGTTTTTATTGTTATTTATATTTTTCTTTTTTATCAACATTTTTTTTTAATAACTTATTGTTTTATCTGGAAAATATTTTCTGGTTTATTTTTATATTTATAAAAACCGTTTAGCTTATTCGGGTGAACTGTAAAAATGCATTAGAAAGTTAGAAAACTCGGTATAAGAGATAACGTTTTTATATTTATTCTATTCGATAGAATTTTTGTAAGGGATTTTTCAAGTTGATTACACAATACAAATCGGTATTAGTCAGCTTCATCAATATTTATTTATTTATTTATCTTTAATTCTTTGTATAATCTCTCTTTTTTCTCTTTCATCCATATAATCCTAACCGAGGGGAGGAGTTGTTCATCAGATGATGTTATTATTATATTATTTTAAGGGTAGCGATTCTATTGTCGTAGAGAATTTGTGTCAAAAAGGATTTGAATAAGGATCATACAAACGGAGGGATTTCGCAGTACAGCCTCTCTCTGTTTATTTGTTTAATATAATGTCATTATTTATTTTAACAGTTTTTTTTTATCACTGTTCTAACAGTCTTCGTCTTTGTCATTTTTTATTCTAATTTATGTAACGTAATACATTTTTACAGTAGGTACATTTCTGAAAAGAATTTCGACGAATACGCATTTTTTTTTGCATAATACAGGAAAACGTAATGTTGCCCGCGTATTGCGATACGCGATTCTCCGATACTACTCAAAAACTCCGAGCCTCGGCGATATATTATTCTAGTTAAAGTGTTAAATGCTTGTAAACACGCGTTTAATTTTATGCGAAGAACTGAATAGAATAGACCGTAATGATTGCGTATTTAATTAAGTGTTGACACGTTTATTAGTTGCGACGACCACAAAGTGTTAGGTGATGACGAGACACAACAGTTTTACAACAACCTTATTGTTTATTGTTTCCATTAATCGGACGGAATATTTGGGTTACCTAAATATCTAATTGGAAACATTTCTACAATTACGTTGGAACCGAATACAATATGTAATACACCGCCCCGAGCATATAGTGTTGTTTTATTAGTATATTACACACATATAAAATATATATTGTTATACAATGATAGGTAGTACGCAATCAATAATCAGCAATGGAAATGTTGTGTGCACAACTACTGTAAACGGTTGTCTGCGGTGTTGACGAAGCGATGCAGCCTGCAGCATTAATGACGAATAAAAGGGGGTGTACCCAGAAGGGATAAAAAGAAAGAAGTTGTGGGTAAATAAATAAACAAAAATCCGTCAAAATCCATTCGTCAGTCGATTTATTATTCAACAGACGTTCGATTTATATATACGACACACACACGCAGTGTCTTACGGTTGGTCCGATGGTTTTGTTTTGTTTGGTCTCGACGGAGGCCTAACCGGCAGGTGGAGATCGCACTCCTTGTCGGATAAGTGAATTGTTCTGTTTCTTTGAACCATTTTCTCGAGCATGTTCAAGTATTATACCTACTGCAGGATCCGATGCGGTTATAGCCGCCGTGTGTATATACAAAATAATATACATACAGATATATATATATAATATAGTAAAATATATATTACAAGAAATTTAAAAAAAAAAAAAGTAAAAGAACCTTTTTCCGCGACTTTTGCAAGTTTAATCATTATTCGCCTACCGGTCAAGGAGCCCGTGAAACGTATACGTCAAATACACGCGTTAGTCTTTATCTCTTTCTTTTTCTTTCTCGCCCTCTCTTTGTATATATACATCCACGTATATATATTATATATCATATTCTTATGCACAGGTACTCGCTATTAACCGTTCCGCAAAAACGTATACCCGACGTGCATGCGATGATAAACCGCCTCGGAATGTAAATTTCTTCAGTAAAACAGTCGCAGAATATTTTATTTATTTTTCTCAACAGTTCTGTGCGCGACCGGATAAAAGCACGAAACGCGACTATATACGTAGATATATTTATATATTATATATGTTATGTACACCCGTATATATACGCGCATATAATATACAGCTACATATTGTATTACAGGGTATATATAATATATGCTATGTACACACATACACACTCACACTTTGATTCATACATAAGCGTATTTGGGTGTGTGTGTGTGTGTGTGTGTGTGTGTGTGTGTGCGCGCGGATATAAGAGACCACCATGACCACGGTTGGAGGCTCTCCTCAACTTGGTTAATGGGTATCAAAAAGAGGGACGCGATTGGACCGAATCTCCCGTACGACGGAATATTGACCTAGTTTGGTTCAAAGACCATGCAGCACACAGAACAACGCTCAAACGAACGCATTTTATACGTTTATATAGATTTATTTATGATCTCAGACGGGTAATTGCTCGGCGACGTTTTGTTTTCGCCAATTACATATTGTTCTCTGGACAAATTGCTTTCGCAAGACATATTTTTGCAGAGAACGTTTCACAAAGCAATTCGTATATAAATATATAGGTATATATATATATATATATAGGTACTTGTATACAGTATATATTTAATATATATATATATATACACACGTTCGGTGCTAAAACAACAAATCTTTTTCGGCTTTTGTCGTTTAGGGAGTTTTCGAATTACACGCCCCAACGTCAGACGAATTCCTTCGAATAGTAATTTTTCTGAAAGCCCTCCGCTTAAACAGGAATACAAACAATATAACTTATAACGACAGCATAAGAAAACCTTTGCTTGTACCGACTTTTGAGTTTCAACAATATTCATGGAGGGCGCGAATTTGTTTTATAAGTAAATGTGAAAGTTTATGTCTGTTGTCTGTATGTCTGATATGTAATTATCATAATTATATAATAATAGTAATTATAATAACAATATAAGCTCGGAGACTATTCCTGCAGTTCGCTGCAGCTAATACTATTTTTAATCCTATCTTGCGTGGTGTACCTATATATTATATATTTTATATGTTTTCAGTGTTCATAATTATTATTTTAATTTGGAAATGTTTACGAGTACCGGAACGCGACTATATATATAGTATTTGATTCACCCAAAAAGGGTTTTAAATTAGTACGTAGGCAGCGAAAACATCGCACAAACTGCAGGAGAAAATAATTTAAACAGTATTATAATACCGCTGGTCTCCGTAAATGGTATAGGTTATATACCATATAGGTGTGTGTGTATATATACACATATTATATTGAAAGCGTACCGCCCGATGCTTGATGCTATTATATACATGACCGCCGGTCGAAAAACGCATATACATATATGGCCGACCACGCGGGACCTATATGGTCCGCGAATAAATCGATTGTCGTCCGCATACGAGTAGTGGAATGCTGCACGTCGTTTAAAGAGGAAAAAAAATTAAACGAAAAGAGAAAAATCCATATATATTATATAATATTACCTACATACATATATATATATACACGCCGGGGCGACGGTGGCCCCCGTAATATATATATATATATATATATATATATATATATATATACATAGATAGGTGATGCCTGTATATATATTATATAAAACGAGCGCTGCTCGAAACCGAGGTAAAATTCAATTCGGTTTTGCGGACCCCGGCAAGACGGCCGGAGGGGAACCCCTTCCGTGTATCGGGGCCGTATATGCACGCGGGTATAGGTATACATACACGCGCAGACACACCGACGACGACGACGACAATACACACACGGTTTGGCGCGGTCCCAAGTCTGCGCCGTACAGCTATATTATTATTATAGTGCATAAGACACGCGCTGCGTTTCGGTCCTCGGCGGCGGCGGCGGGGTCCGCGTAATACGTATATTTTATATATATATTGTAATTGCGTTATATCCGCACCGGAGGCGTCGTCCAAGTCTGTTTGTCGTAGCGTATTATCGCGTCCTACCTTTTTAATTTATTCCGTTTCGTTTGTACAATACGCATATTATTTTTTATAATATACACGCGACGTGCTGCGTGTGATGTTCCGCGCAGTGGAAAAAAAGCTCTTCTCGGCCGGCCGCGGCGGTCGTAACCACCCAAAGTATATAAATATTTATTTTGCTTGCGCCCGCGGCGACGTGCAGTTTAGATTTCGTGATGTGCACTCGCTGTACCTGCTCACGCTGCTGCTGAAGGTATACCTACTGAGCCCGGGGCATAGGTTATATTGTGCAGAAAATTATTATATAAAAACGCATAAAGAAGTAACGATCACTGTGATAGAATTTTTTTTTTACTGTTTTGCGTATTGCAGTGTAATCGATAAATTAATAATGCAATATTAGTTCTCAAAGATAACGCGAGCCGCTGTCCAAGAAATAATTTAACCGTTTGAGAAGAAATAATTATGTGCCGCTGCTGTGCAATCAATCGCTCGAAAGCGAACCAAGAACAGGATCAATCGTATAATAATAAGGATATAGGTGCAAGACAATGTAGGGGGTGTATAACATTATATAGCGCAAAAGACGAGTAAATTACGAAATAAAATAATAATATTATGATTTAACGGTCGATCGGAAGAATCTGTCCCGGCGCGGGGACAATATCGGTCGAAACGATCGGACGACGTAATAATGTTATACTTGTGGCGTATGGACGACGGAGAAAAAAAACACGATGTACGATAAACGGCCGGCCGCGGTTGCATATTATTACACTCGCAGACACATATACATACGATCGGGTATAACAATACGCGTATATATTATACACACATATAAATTACATTGCACGAGAACGCTGCAAGAAGGATTTTATTGCACTCGCCCCGGCCATATATTACATCGAGTGCATAATGCGTATACGTGTTGCAGCGACTGCAGTTTCTCGCCGTAGGTACGTATGTATGCACAAAAACGTCATGAAAATATGATTGGTGGTGACGGGGGGGTGGCCCATAAAAACCGTGTTTGTACGCACGTTTTAATAAGCGTACCGTGTTTTATATAGATATACGTATATATTGTGTATGATGTGTGTGTGTGTGTGTTTGTGCATTATAAATATCACACGCTTTGCCGGAGAAAAACAAGAAACCAAAACACGGCTTTCGTGTGCACGAGAGTCGATACCGATGTACACGATATATATTATATGTGTAAGTAATATATGAACCGACTGCGATATTGCGAAATATTTTATGTGGAGCGCATATTATTATTATTATTATTATTATTATACCGGGTCACGGAACGATTATCGCCTTTGCATTTCCCCGACTCGCGAGTATGCCTATATAGTACGATGAGAGTGTAGCAGCGTTTATTCGCAGCAATACATACCTATACAATATATTATTATTAAATATTGTAAACTCGAGAGGTCAATGCCGCTCGGTAAACGGGCGGAGGAGAGACGGGGATATGAGCGCATTTTTCCGCGAAAAAACCACAAACATAAACGATGGAATAATATGTTATGGCGGGGACGACTCGAGCGCAAAAAGTGCATGTGCAACTGGCGTGCATCGTATAGGTACATATATTGGTACTATATAGTCGTACCTGCAGTATTGCATTATACATTAGATAATATCGGCGTCCGGCGGGTCGGCGGGGTTGCTGCGCGTTATGCGAGGAGGGGTGTCGGAATAATATCAGAAAGCATAATATAATAATATACATATACATTATATTTATACTCTTCGGGTCTCGCCGCCGCCGCCGCCGCCGCCGTATATATTATACTCGCACACACACACACACACACACACCACACTCTCTCTCTCTCTCTCTCTCTATCTCTCTCTCTCTCTCTCTCTGTTTATACGGCCACGGTGTATGGGCGATATCATCGGCGACGACGGTGCGGCAGGGCCGGAAGGGGGGCGTGACCGGATCCGCGCAAACGGCCGCGGCGGAATCGCGGTTAATGCCGAGCATCGTTTGTGAGCGCGTTTCGCCGCAGAGTCGCAAACCCGCCCGCCCGTCGTAGCCGCCGAGTTTTTATTTTTCCCCGATTCCTTCTCTCTGTCTCTGTATCTCTGTCTTTCTCTCTCACACACGCGCGGACCCCCTCGGAAGTGCGTGCCAACGCGACCGGTGGCGGCGGGCGGACGGCAGCTGCATTATTATTAAATTCAGGGTACGTACGCGTCCGAGAGCTCTCCACCCCCGCGACGACGCACACATAAATGTGCATAATATATTTTATTATATTCGAGTATTATAATAATATATGGCACTGCAGGTATACATATAGTAAACACAATATTATTATTGTCGAAATGTGGGCACACACGGTGATGCTGCTCGGAGTGTTCGGCCAAATCAAGACGACGACTGGAGCATGTTTAAAATACAATTTATACATGACGTGTGTATAGGCAGTAGGCACTATATAATAATAATAATAATACGTACGATTATAATAAAATGTAGGTGTCACGACGTGTTTTGATCGGTTTTATTGTGGACAAAAAAAAAAAATAAATCCGTCTCACGCGGTTATTGGAATTCTTTTGCCCGTATGCTAGCATAATATCATCCCGTCGTCGTGGATCGTTTCCCGTACATAATATTATAATATTTTCCAGATATCATACAATGCGCAATAAGTCTGACAATGGAAATATATATAACAATAATAATACCGTCACACACACACACACACACACACACACACGCGCGCGCGCGCGGTGCAGTCACCATCGGGATGATAATAATAATAATATGTCGTTGGCATTAAAATATACAATACGTTATCGTGCATTATTTATATTTCGGTGGTTAAACGACGCCAGAAATCGGAATAATCGGGAAATGCGTGCAGAGTTTTACGACCATGCGGTCCACGTCAGCTGCACCGAGTCGGTCGAAGGGGGACGTTATAGTTCCGATGTTTTTTCCTCGGACGCCACTGCAGCGCCGTAAATTTGTCGAAAATGAAATATACTCTTCGAGCTTTTGGAAATCCCTCCGGTACAACAAACCAAAATGAACGGAACCACGGGGGATTCGGGTCGGGGGTCGGTGGGACGGAGTAGCTTTGGATAAACGCGCGACAACTAATAAACGACGATCGAGCCATCGATGTGTATACAATATTATAATGTGTACACAGAACGTATTATACGTTTATGACATTTTACGATTTTCGATAGGTATTTTGTTGCGTAATATGGAGAAAAAACGTTCCGCCGACTCACAGATTAACGCTGTTTTACGAGTGATATTAAATATTTATTTCACCGTTTCGCGGATATATAGCTATCAATGTGATTTTTTGGGTGGACAAAACGGCTTATAATATATATTTTCTTGTTGATTTATGATAGCCATATCGTGTATCAGTGTACACACACACATACACACACAAACACGAGATAACGTAACGGCGCGGGCACACATACGCGAGCTTAAAGAGAAACACGATAGGGCCAAAGTGAATCGTCCTTGAAGGTGCGTTTAATGTCGTCGACGCGTTGAAGTCGGTCAACCTCGAAATCGGTTATCGTAGGTGAGAGGGAAAAGTGAACATTGACGACTTTGGGCAATAATAATAATAATATTAATAATAATCGTCCCGCCGTGTAATATATTATAATACTACATTACAATAATCGAGTGTTTGATGAAAAATCGATGACGTTATATTATGGGACATAATCATATATCTTCTTGTTTATGGTTTTTCACAAACAACTTTGCACTACAAATAATAAAAAAAGTAGGTATTAAAATTATGTGTTAACGTTGGTCAATAATTTATCGATCTGATTCAACAACAGACTAATTATTATAAATAGCTAGGCGTCGTAAAATGTGCGCACAGCACGACGTTATGTAATATAATAATTGTAAAATCGTAATACGTATTATCCATTTACGAGTTTATGGTAAAGTTGTATGTTTTGTTTTGTTTTTTGTATTGGTTTACTGGCCTCTGCAGCGAGGCATAATTTTCACGAAAACATCATGCCTACTAGGAAAGTTTTCTTTTCGGTTCACGGCGGCTGCGGCGGCGGCGGCGGCGGCGGCAGCGAGAAGCGACGATGACAACGACGACGGGAGCAAGAAAAAAACAATCGAGATTACAACGGTTTTAAAACGGGATGAATAATGGTTTTTAATTGTTATTTAATAGTTTGAGCGGCGCAAATGTTTTGTTAAAGCCGTTTGTTATTTATTTTTCGTCCCACTCGAGAATAATAATAATATGATGATGATAATATATATGTATGAATATAATGAAAGAATATTATATCCATCATCGTACCACGACGCCATTATTGTATTAATGTGTCTAACGTCATTTTTTTTTAAAGTCGTTCACATTGTCAAGTAGATTTTGCATAGGCGTTTTTCAGAAAGGACATTAGGTAGGTTTCGCCCTTCGAAACACGTCGACGTCAATGAGATGTTCGTTTTGTTTGAGAAAAAAAAGTAATATTTATATTTTGTTCCACAACGTTTTAATTATAATACTTTTAAAACATTCAGTCGTCGAGATGACGAAACGGCGCGTTACACCGTGTTACGTTTACACATTCTGAATAATAATATTTCCTAAGAATTTTGATTGGTTTTAATTTAAACACATCGAATAAATTCTAATAAATATGTAAATATTAAAATGTTTTATTAATTTTTTTTTTCAAATCTATACCTACGCCCATGATAATGACGTGTTTAGACGTATAAAAATTCCACAACGCAACCGTGCGCATTGCAGTGTTTATATTCAGCTATTGGTAGGTACAACAATTAAATTATTTTAATTAACTACCTACACGATGTAAATAAAATTTAATAAAACTGGATGCATATTATAGATTTTCAAGGGAAAAACAAAATGCTAAATCAGTAAATCACTAAAGAGAGAACGCGCCTGCGAGAATACAATACAATTTCACGCGCGATTTGAAATAAAATATTGACAAAATTAGTTTAATTTTTATTTCTTGTCGACAGCGCAAAAAACGAGTAGACAATCGAAAAGAATGTACCGAAGAATGCGGTTATTAAAACCTAATGGAATTTTACGGTTCACGACTTTTGCGGCGTTTATAAGCGTTTGTCCAAATTGATCTATAGAACTGCTGGCTCGCAAAAACTTCGGCAAGTTTGGTTCTTTTGACTGGTATTAGTTTTAAAACTTTCCGCCCAGAAATTCGAGAGGAGATTACCGCTTTTGGAAAACTGTCGTTTATCCAATAATTTCGTTATATTGGCGGGGCTTTAGCCGCGGATCGAGCTGTGTATTTTTTAAATAACGTGAATACATAAATACACAGGGTGGCTCACTCGGGTACCGCGTTTTTTCCCGAGCCGAGTTTGCGGGAAAACTAGAAAACACAGTCTTCGTGCCCCCCCTGTATACACGCGTGTTTTATACGTTGGGCGTCGTCGTTATCGTTCTTTGCGGAATATACGTGTCAAACGACTAAAAGTATTAGCTGGTACCTATATATTATAATAGTTGCTGCGAGTCGAAGTTATTTCCCGGTTTATTTTTTTTTCTCTCTTTCGTATCTATATATTATGTGGTTTTTTTTTCTCGAGCCCTCCGCGCAGTAAGTCGAAACGTTCCGACGCCAAACGAAATCCGTCCAAGGCGGCGGCGCTGTTGTTGGACGTTTACCAAATGTTCGATCCCCTATGCGGTTTTTTTTTCACGGGTCCGAATTAACGCCCAAACAAAAAGACTCTTCCTTTTGTGTGTACGACACCTTTACGAGCGAAATTAAATTTAGACCCGTCAATTATATTTATATATATATACAATATGAGCTTGTGTGTGTGTGTATGTATACACATTACATACACTCGCACATATTATTATTACACATATCGAGCATTGTTGTCCAATGCCAAGTAGGCGTTTGTATGGGAATATAAAAACCTATAGAAAAATACCAGCCAAACACACCAGCTGCAAGATTTTGCAGAGATGATTTTTTTTTCACAATCGCGTATTGTTATTTTTATTATTATTTTTTTATTATTGTTTTGTATAATACGCGTATATATATATATATATATAGATACATGTACATACGCGGAGCGTTCCGGATAAACGCATATTTTTATCGATGTCCCATTGCGTTGATCCATATATACTCGTAGTGTATGTACTTATTATTATTATTACTGTTATTGTGTATTTTTACTAGTACCTATTATTATCATTCTTATTATTTTTTTATCATAATGTACACAAATATGCGTATATAGGTACATAAAACAATGGCGACATAAGCGCGTTAGCGGTATACAAAAAAACTCGAGTGCGCTCTTCGAATTTAGATAAAAAATATTATGTATATATTATAATACGCTGAATAATATATATATAGATATATAAACGTCATGTTTAAATGGGTCGCACCGGGAACAGGCGACTTCTTAATTCCTCTGCCCGATTAACACGGGTGAACGCCATTACTGCAGCACACACGCGACTATATGTAGTACCTATAAGTGATATTATAAAACGATACGTCTTACAAAATATCACTTACGCGTATCATATTTTTTTACGGAAGACGGTTCTACTTTAGGTATAGATAATATGGTATACTCGGCGTATCCATTGTACCTATAGATTATAGATAGATATTATCATATATTCTATACTGCGTTCGCCACCTATATATATATTATATTAAATAATAATATAATAATATATTAAAATGCAATGCAATGCTATACACGCATATTGCGTATAATAATAGTGGATTTTAAAACGTCCTGTCCGATAATCGTAATTCATTTATAAGTAGTTGCCGTGCATGGGTAGGTATACCCGTCGTCCGCGTATACGAATAGTCGTCGGCGAGCTGGCCTATACTGGCGGGCGACGCGTAATAAATCCAAAACACAGTAATTCAACGTGACGCGAGCGTGATGATACGATCGTATCGCTCGGCAATGTCAATGTTTTCCTATGGATCGCATAAAAACTTCCGCCGATTACACGGCCTCGTGTACTCTATATAGTCGTCCAAGTGTCGCCGACACGTAATAAAATTAATTTGAAAATCCTTGTAAAAATTTAATGACATAATAACATATACCTAGGTATCTAATATATATTGTAACAGTAATAATTTGCGCGACGAACGTCGTCAATAAAACCACGACATATAGGTATATTATATTGTTTTATGTTTATACAATATTATTACAATGATTGTAATACGTTCACGCGAGCATGTATATACACACACACACACCCACTTTATGATTGGTTTGTTATTATCTCTAATTAATATTTTAATTTTACTGAAATTCGTCATTTTCCCAATTAATTTTATAGGTATAAAAAAAAATTCAAAGCATTGCGGAAAAACAACTGCAAACAAAAATATAAAAAAAAAATTTATACATGCCTACCCATAATATAATACGTACCTATATGAATAATATTATTTCATATAATTAAAAAAAACTGCATATTTTAGAAGTCAAGAACAATAATAATTATAGTTTAGTGTAACACATCTGTGCGGATATAGCTGATTTAATAGACATTCAATCATTATGGTATATTTTAACAATTATTCCTGCGGCAAATATTAATATTTAATAGGTACAAACACTGATTACAGGTATAACAATCTACCTCAAACGACTATTTAGAATTCGTACCTAGTAATTTATATTCGCGGGACACTCAGCTGTTTTGTAGAATATTATTGGCTGTATACAAACCAATTTAATATTATATAAACGCTGTATTACATGAGCAGACATTACATCTCTATTATTGCTTATTACATATTATTATTATAGGAACTTATGTATTACGATGTTAATAATATTTCGGTGCGAGTACCTAGGTAGGTGTACCTACTTTAATTTAGTGATATAACAATATTATATTATACATTTATAGTACATGAAAATACGAAGCACAACATAGACGTATAGGTAATAATCGTCCGATGATCCGAATAAAACTCAACGATCCCGATCGGTTTTACGGAACACGATTTTTCTACGCTTTCAGTCGTCAACGACGTACACGAAACGTATAGAATTTTTAAGGAATGCATACCGAATTCGGTTGTAATATTAAAATATTATTATTACGTTTGGACCGTTTTCAATCATCGCGGACGACCGGCATCGGTGAACGTAAGGTACCTTATTTGCCGAATATAATATATATAGGTACCTACAAGAATATTGTTATAATACCTGGCTGCGCACGAGGAATTCGAAGAAATCGCGCTTAAACCCCACCCAGCGGCAGCAGTTAACCGTATACGAGGGGCCACATCATAAACGATGATTAATAATAAATCGGCACGAAGAGCTGTAATAATAATTTAACTATTAAAAAGTTAATTTAAAAAAAAAAAAAATAATAATAATAAAAAACAGTACCTAATAATAATAAATTGTCATTATACATACCCACGTCGCGGCTGTATACTGCGTACGGATTAAAACCCAATTAGAGTATATACGCACATTATGCTGTTGTATGTTGTATTATGTAAATAATTATATGAGGGAACAATGTTTAAAACTAGCACGAGCACTCGGCATGCAGTTTTATGTACTCGCCGTGTGTGCTGTGTAGGCTATGTTATAATATTATTATTATTAACGCGGGCGCTGCAAATGCCGCAGCCAAACCGATAAATCGTCCGAAACGGGTCTCGGGTGATATATAATACGCGTATATCAATATAATATATTATATGCGCAGAAAAAAATTGATATCGAAAATAATATTATAATAATACACAATATGTGTATTAAATATTATAATATTATGTGTACCTCCGTCGGTGCATCGCCATGTAGTTTCAGTTGTACTACTCGTATAACATATACACATATACCTACCTGCTATATATAGGTACTGTTGTAACATATTATATAGCTCGTTTCGAGTCGAAAACGGGTTGTGCGCTGCACTCGCGGATCGGTGTACACGGAATGATATTATGTTTTACACGTCGTGTACCTATTATAATATCGTAAAATTATTGAGCCGACAGTGTAATCGTCGTTGTTGAAGTGCGGACAAAAAAAACAAAAATCACGTATATTATTATATTATAATACGGCGCGTCGTAATAATAATAACGATATTCGATAGCAATATAAAAAATAACAATAATAACAATAATAATATTATTAACAACGACAGACGACGGACGAGAGCGAGAACACAAAATATAACAATATAATAATACATAACGCCACGTTGACGACGATCTGTGGCGAATTATAATATATTATTATTATTATTATTATTATTATTATTATTACGATTCCGGTGCAAGGACCGAACTCGGCTCGAGCGGCATGCGAACGCCGCGGCCGCAGTTACCACGCACACCCGCCGCCCTCCGTGTCGTGGCGGTTTCGTGCGCGCCCTGCAGATCGATATTGTACGGTGTTATTATTATTATATATACGCGGGCACAGAGAAGACGTCCTCGCATATTTTATATTTACATGACATACACACGCGTGTATAATATATTATTATATATTATATATATACACACACACACGCACGCACGCACGCACGCATATCCCACGTCGCCCGTATACCGTGGTCCGGGTTTTATAGGCTCGGCGAATGTACCTATAACCCCGCAACCTGCACCCGACCGGGCGAAAGTGTGCCGGTGCGGTATACGGTTACAGAAATCGGGCGGTAGTCGGCGGCGGTGGCGGCGGCGGCGGGTTCTGCAGTGTAATAATAATAATAATAATAATATCGCACCGGTGCACGGACGGCAGCCGTTGGCCCGGGACGGAGACGACGAAAATTCGACAAAATCGCAAACAGTTCGATTTCCCGCCGGCATTATTGCATTAATATGATAAACTGAAATATTAATATTAGGGTACCTATACGAATATTTGTGATAAACTAAATCAGTATACGAACGTACGAATTATGTTTTTGCAGGAAGCGAAACGTCTGGTAGGTTGTGTGTGTACATTTTTTATAATTTTGTTCTATAATATACTATATACACGACCGTGGACCGCGGAGGTATGCTGCGTGCAGCATTAAATATCGCGAGGAAAGCGAAATGTTCACTTTGGCCCGACACTTTTCACGGCCGGGCCGCCGCGTGAAAGCCAAAGCGGGCGGACGGAAAGTGTTATTTTCACTCTCGTCCGATGCGGCGGCGGCGGCGTTATGCCGAGGGGGGGGAGGGTTGCTCGGTATAGGTCTTACACATATGACAGATATAAAGTGACATCCGTACATGCGGTAGAGTAGTAGTATTGTATTCTCGTGCACGCGTTTACTATATATATATATATACAATATATACATGCACGCGGACACTATACAGAAAAGCTCGTACTCGGATCGAATATAATATATTATGCATGTTATATACGTGTTTACCAGCCGCAGAAGCGAGCGGTTTAGCGCTAACCCTTCGCGAACGATATTTCTGGCTATATTACCATTATAGGGGGGACCAGGGGTGGGTTTCATTTTTATCCGTTCCGAGTACTATCGTCCTCCACCTCTATACGTATATATATACGCTTTTCCGCTGTGTCAAAACGAGCACCATACATGCCCCGCACGCCGCCATTATATGATGTGTACAATGTACATATAGCATGATGCGCACATTATATATGATGCACGCCATAATATTTTGTATACATAGGTGTGACGGGCGAGACGCGCAGCACGCGATTTCATATTTAATATTAACCTCCGCGGAGGGGCGGCGTCCCGAAAATCCTTCATGTCAAAATATAAAAGCCACTTTTTATCTGTAAATACGCATCGCGCGCGCGGCGTGTATATAGTATAGCCAGTATAGGCATATTATTATAATATAGCGAAATTCGTGACGATCGGCTAGTTCATAATATTGTAACACACACAGTGTATAATATATTATTTATACAACGACGTGCACACTACACCACGCGGGAGAATAATATCGTACGCGTATCGTATATACATACGCCCTGCACACGTGTGTACACTTTGGGTTACTCGTGTAAGCGCTGTTCGCGACGATCACCTATATATACGAGTATGTGCCGGTGTCATATATCCAATGGACCATACGATAATATGTATATACATATATTATGCGTATATATGTATGTATATGAAACGAGCGGGTATTATAGGTCGCGCGGGCGTGCGGAAATCGTGAGCACGTATCCGTCGAGACGTTCTAAGCGATGATTTTCACGCGTAATACCTAATTATTACCATTATAATATAGACACTCGTACGCGGCACGACATAATGCGCACGGCCTGCACAAATACAACAGGTGCCTATATTATATATTATGCACCACGATGTGAGCCGGACATTCGATTGTTTGCATTGAACAGACGCATAATATTAGAAGGCGATAATGACGGGTTTGAGGCGAATTAAAAAAATTACCGCTGCTGAGGCGGGTTGTCGCCGTCGCCGTTGTATATCGTATACTGCTGCAGGGAGTGACGATGATTGTCGATAAACGCCGTTCCGTTCTACGCAACGATGACGATGGGCATCGCAATATGCTCGTATAATAATTATTTTAATATTATAGAATACACATCACATATTAGTATTACCTACATATATTGTATAATATATGTTCATGTGATGTGATGTGATGCCGAAGTCGATAGCGTCTATACGTAATGTATGTACCTACGTAACTGTACTGCTATATATATTATAAACGCAGGTCCATATTTAGCGAATTGCGGCGTGGGTGGGTGGATGAGTTGGATTGACAATTTCCCCCGGCGGCACTTCTCGGGGTGCAGTGGTTTTGTTTTTTTTTCAAATTAGTAAAATCTATGCCTATACATCTATATAACGAGTATAACGAAATTGCGAAGAGAAAAAAATTAAGAAAACAAAAAAACCTTATTAGCAGGTAGATGGACATTATTAAAATGTAAAACCACTTTTACGGCTGCAGTTTGTTTGTTGCCCCCGGCAACTTTTCTAAATACTGCAGCCCTGCACACTAAGCTGAATGCGATAAAACCGCGAGCCACGCCGAGCACTCATCTATTGTTGCTGTGTAGGTAAAGTGCAGACAGTGATTTTATAAGATCCGGGGTGTGTGTGTGTGTTATCGTCAAACCACCCACTCGCGAGCTATAAATGAAAGAACACAATGACAACGGCGGTGACTTTAAAAAATCTGACATGAACGCGCGTTGATGTTTTACGGTAAAAATAATATTGTTACAGGCCTGTGTATAGCCTATATTAATTATCGGCCGTGTAAAACAAAAAAAAAGATAACTTCCATTGATAATAAATGTCTAAAGTTTAATTGAACTCAGCGTTTTGTAGGTCAATACACTTGAAACGGCAGCCCTCCTAGAATTACGTTACGGGTTACGTAGGTTTATGCTATAATAATAATAATAATATATTGTCTTACATGTTCGATGTTGTTAGGTAATCACTTTGCGGTATACACTGCTTTTTCGAAGCAAAAAAGGTTCATCAACCTGTTGTGGAAACCACATAAGTATACGAACGATAAGACAAAGATCATGCCTATATATTGGATGTGTAGAGGATTCGTGTTTGGGAAGTGTTTTCATAAAGTAATTTTTCATCATTTACAAATGTTAAAAGAAAAAGAAACAGACAATAACGATTATATACCCACATAACCGACGAAAATGTTTGGAAAAATGTTAGAAAACGGATGTTTTAAACTACTTTTAAAATAAAATTTAAATGCCATGATATACAATTCATTTAAAATTAAAATGTGCAATTTACAACACACCATCCCTCTTGGGAGCACTATTCTGCGCTGAAGTGAGAAAAAAAAGAAGACGCGCCAACGATCTTTGTAACTTATCGGGTCAGTTTTTATTTTGTTAGTCTTGAAACAAGAGGCATATTTTTTAGTTGTCAAAATTAAAACGTTAGCTAAATGTTTAAATTAATTTTAAGCATCACTATCGAATCCTATATCTAGAGTTTTTAAAACGTTAAAATGTTCAAATACAAACATTTAAAAATCCTAGAGCGTATTATTTGATATTTTTTGATCGGGTATTATTAATTGATGAGAAGTATATAAAATTTAAGTTAAGTTAATAATACAATTAATAATCACTAAAAACGGGGATAATATACGAGGGTAGCGGATGACCCGTTTTAAGTGCAATTATTGGTAGGTTCAATTTTTTTTTTTGGCAAAGAGCGTATTGGTACAAAAAAAAGGTTAATTAGAGGGAGCAGCTGGATTACACAATTCTTATCTGGAGGTGGTTTTAAGAGACTGTACAAAGATGACAACAACAATAAATAATTGTTAATAATCAGACGACTTGGTACGAAAGAACAACGTTTTAATAATATATATATATAATAAATTATACATAGGTATATTATTATACATCACTGACCGTCGACACAACCATCAACAATATAAGCGATATAAACCCGATTATAACTTTATGGTTAGTGTGAGTGGGGGAGTAGAACGGTTGGTCTTTAATTATATTTATATCCCGTGAAGCAGGTTATTATTAATTATTATTATACGGTATTATATTAAATGCGGAAAAAAATTAAGCGCTAATTCGGAACGATGTTTCATCGTGAAAAGCGACTAAGTGTACACAATTAATTATCTTGGCGAAACCGTTAACCAAAATAATAATAATTTAACGTCACATCGGTAAAATTGCGTAGACAATTATTACAATAAACAATATTCAAAAATATCACTTTATTGATTATAAGCATTATTAATATTTATAATCAACGGTATTACGGAATATTAATATCATACAACATAATATTTAGGTATAATTATATCAATTTATATTATTATTATTTTTTTTTATCGTGGGCGGAATGAATGGGATGGTGGCGTTTTTGGTGCTGGTGGCGTCGGCGGCGTACCTTTAGGTATTTAATCAACAATCAATTTAGACGGCACGGGGCGGGTACACTCGTGAAAACAGACGACGTTGTCCCGACAAATTTGATTTACTTGAAACGCGCCCGCGTTCACCGTCGCTGATTAAAAGCGATATTTATTTTAGCGTGCCGTGTACAATGGGAGGGTGGGCAGTCGGGAGGAGAGCGGTGGCGAATTAATTCAATTATAGTATAGTTACACCTATACCCGAACGTGCGTGCGGCTAAAATTTTAGTTTTTGATCCATTTTTTGAGTGCACATCAGCTATTTTGCGAAATAAAGACAAATTCCACCCCACGGACTGCGGTCTTGTACGGTAGGTACTATAATATACTATATATACAGTCCCACTCACTATAATATATTATTACATCCAATCATAGGCTCCACTGTACACACTCAGTGGCCGATCGCGTATACACTTTATAATCTCGTGTATATACATGCACACGCGCACACAATCATCAAGTTGTTGATTACTATACGGTGTGTGTGTGTGTGTGTGTGTGTGTGTGTGTACGAGGGGAGTTTTAAGCAGCTGCAGCGGAGAATGACAAAGAGGCGGTGTAGGAGTAGACGCTCTGTGTATATAATTATTTGTTCCCTGCGCGCACACATTTTTGTGGGACATTACACGCGACGTCATAAAGGCTTTCCGCAGAACCGAGTTTATCCCGTCCGTCGTTTTTAAGTCGGTCGCCGCTCCTTTCATTCCACAGCAGCAGCACGTGACATTTTTCACTAGGTACCTATTCTCATAATTTATACACATAATGAAAATAAGAGTTTATTTTATTCTATACTCGCTGTACGCGTATATATTATACCTATGTGCCATGTGGTTTTACCGAGTTATATAATGATTTTTATGCTAAATAATATTGTAAACCATATTTTATATTATGTAGTACCTATATGGGTATATATAGTATTATTATATAATATGATAAGGTAAAACGAGTAGTAATGTCGCGTAATCCGAACGGAATTCCTTGCGTGGATTCTACGACTGTGCAGCATGTGATAGCGATATGAGCTCGAAGGCAACCGCAAGGAGACCACCATCGCGAAACGTTTTTAATATTCGTCAAATTCGTGATGTTTTTACGCACGGGCACAACTGCGTGGAGGAAACGACCCGAAACGTGATTAAAAAAAATTTAAGTTAAATGAGGTGCGACGGCGACGAGAACGCAGTAGTCTAAAAGTTTTAGTGGAGAGAAAAATTAAAAAAAAAAAAAAAAACGACTACCCAGAACTATAAAGCGGCCGTCTAACTTTTTAAACGCAAACTCAAAGGTTTCGCATTACTTATTTATGTACATTATAATGCACGCCGCCCCGTGGATTATGTCATTTAAAAACAAAAGAGCGCGCATCATATTGTCGTCGTTGCTGCCGCTGCCGCTGTTTTTAGCGTGCCTATACCTTCCACGGAAATGTCGACGGTAAACGAACCGTGGGTGACCGGAGCCAAGGAAAGGCCTCGATGATGGTAAGTGCCTATATACATCACGCATACGCCTACGATCTGCATCGGCTACATGGACGCGGCTCCTACGTGGGTTAGTCGCCGCACCCGAGTCAATAATAAGTTTCCTGCAGGATTTTCCGAAGGATCGGAAGAAGGGTCGGTGGGGTCCGTCCCGGCACCGTAACTACATATAATATCGTTTACCGAAATGTGAAAATAATTTTTCCACCAAACTCCGCGTTTACCGAATGGGATTCGCGAACACGGTTATAAGAACACGGCAGAGAGTGATAGAGAGCCGGTCCGGCGGCGGCGTTATGGTCGGTCCCTCGGGTGTCGTTCAGCACTAGCCCAGAGCCACTAAAGCGGCCATCTTTTTATTTTTTAATGGACTTTATACATTTTTCATCGGTATATACGGTACTTACGCAATTACACATGTTTTCTTTATACTGGACGCGGACTGGACGACGGTTGCGACTTTGCGTGCGGCGATGCCGAACAATATTATTCGATCGGTCAGCGCGCGATTTCCGCTGCAGGCACGACAACACGCTGAGACGCAGTTACAATCGTCGTAGGTACATATATATTACCAAATATTAAGTCATAAAAATATTGTTTATAAGAGCAAATGAGAACGAATTGCGCGATAAGCTAAAAATGATAATTGAAATAACTGCGCTTATAGCTGGACGAAAATCGTTACAAAATAACGCAAAGTAATCAATCACATCCGTATAATAATAATTATTATCAATATATTACGGGTGTTGATAATATTTCGAAAATCTGAACTATTCGCATTCCTTGAATTTCATGAGGTTTTGTTGGGCAAACATTTATTCGAGTGTATAATACAACACACGTCAACTCTATCTGTGTATTATGATAGAATAAGAAGGCATGTCACAAAAGAGCACATAACACCCGGGTGGATAGTATTTTTCTTAACATAATATTTTGGACATTTGGTTTTAATACTCAAAAGTTCTCTACGGCCAGCTTCAATTTTTTCCACATTCCTGGCAAAATGTTTATTCGGTCAAATACTTTTAAAACTCAATAACGTCTAAGCTGGGTTCGAAAGTTTGGAGCTAACCGCTGTCACACACATCCTTTGCAGTAAGCTCGCGCTGCACAACCTTTTCTCTGATATATACGGGCGTTAAACTTCAAAACATATTCTATCTCAGACACACACATTTGTATTATATATAATTTAAACGTATTTATGTGAAATAAAATTAAAAGTATTTTTTGTCTTTTTTTTTTTTTTTACTTAAAGTTATATAAATGATATATTAACCCGCGATCATAATATGTATAAATATTAAATATATTAGATATTTGTGCAGGTATTGAAATGGACGTTACGATTTTTGACAGTAGTGGCGCATATTATATATAAATAGTGTAAAATATGAAAATAAATCTTTCGGTAACGTCAAAACGTGCAAAATCCAAGAGCATATCAATAATAAACAGAAGGTTTTGTTAACCGAACCATTAACCAATGGCCAAAAAATGGCATTGTCCTATTTAAATTCGCAATATATTTAAAACATAATAATCGCCCCGGAGGGGATTAGTCGACCCTAAATCACGTGAATTATTGTATTTACGCCCTCAGCATATAACTAAAAAACACACACGCACCCACACACACAAGCACACGCTCACACTGCACATATTTATTATATTAATAATGATATATATATATGTTATCATAGCACCGTGTACGCTGTTCATCATATACAATATTATGTAGTAGCATTTCTAAAAATATCAATTGTGAACAAGCAGCAGCAAAATGTAAGTTTTCATAGCCTTTTCCAGAAATTTTTTTTATATTTTGTTGTTATATTAATTACCCTTCGCGCGCAGCGTTCAAAGCGAGACCTTCTTTTGTATATATTATTTCTAAGTAAAGGAACGCAAGTGTAATTTTTTTAGTTTTTTTTTTTTATTTCGTTGTGCACTTAACGCGTTCTCTGTAAAATGACGGTAAACGGCCGTGTTGTGTGTGTGTGTGTGTGTGTGTGTATATATACAATATACATATATATATATATATATGTGTGTGTGTGTGTGTGTAGTTGTCATTGTATATACAGTCATCGTTAAATTTTACGGTAATTATAAAATATTTACATAATTTAAGAGTACTGAGCAGCTACACACACACACACACACACACACACAAAATATATAACATGTGATGTTCCTTTTTAAAATGTTTAATAATACATCACATTTTGTTGTTGTACAATTAATGAGTTTTAATTATTCTTTCTATAGTTCCGCGCCGAGGGGGGTGTTCGGTAGATTTTGGACGTCCTCGAAAATTTTCTAGAACACCCGCGTTTCATTATACACGCAACAGACATAATTTATATTTCACGTTGCTATTGGATACTATTATACATGCGGATACGTTTCACAGCAGTCTAAGATTTTCAGCCAACCCCTATTTCGGACACTGAACACACGAATCTATTCGATATTATGTCGTGGGTGAATTGTATAATATGCTCTTTGCTATCCGATCAGCTAAGCCCCATTAATATCATCGCGCAAAACGTCACCCAAAGGCTACGAGGCTACTTGCGACGACCATTTTTCGAAATAAAGAATGAAATAGTGAAAAAAATCAATGAGGATAATATATCAAGTAAGTTACCTCTAAAAACACGAAGGGATTCTAAGTATTGTACCATATTTTGTAAATATCATGTTTTTGTTTACAAATATTAGCATGACAAGAGTAAGTTGAATCATGACTTTAATCAAAACTTAGGATCTTGACTTTCAAGTACCTATACAAGTTTTTTTTTGTTTTATGAAAAACACAGCTGTTGTATAATGTGAAAGATATTCATTAGTGCTTAGTGTAGCGATTATATTTATGAAAAAAAAAAAAATCATGACATGTTATATAAGACTATACTGATAATAAAATAAAATATAATCGTATACAGTATAAAAATACTCAGGTTTTAACGTAATATGCATTTGGTATGCTTATTTTAAACACCAAGACTTTGAGTATATTATATCGTCTGTCAAATGCAGAGCCAAACATATATTTTCGAGTGTAGGATAAGTATTGTTTTTATACGTCAAGAATAATTTAATTTGGAACGCGTAGAAGGGAAAGTTCAAAGTTTCGATATAAACAAGTTTAAGTGACGAGCAATTTAGTAACCATGTAAACATATTGTTCGATAAACTTATAATCTCTAGTAGGTAGGTAAAAACAGAGAAGAGATGAAATATACATTTCGAGTCAATTTTTTTTCTAAAGAAGCTCAACACACTATAATATTAAAAGTAATTAACAAGCGTATATTGTATACACAAATATTATCAACATTCAACAGCTTAGCCTACGGTTGATGATACTGATATATGTTACTAGAAACAATTTGATTTATTATGTTAAAACATTGAATTACTGAATAATAGGAAACTTGCAAATGTGTAAACGGTAATTGTATCTGTCAGATGGAAATTGCTCGATAACCAAAATGTTATTAAATTACGAGTTTATGATGTTGGGAATGACAGTATTAATGGATTATGTACTGGCTATGACCATAAACCGAATATCGATGTAATTAATTTCTCAGATTATGTTTAATATTGAACTTGCTGTTGCTGTATATACAAATTGAATAATTACATTGCGCCCTAATGAAAGATAATACGTTTACTCTGTTGTGATATTTTACAACGTCCGTCTTTGGCACGGGAACAATTTTTCAAATATAAAAAAATAATGTCCTTTATTTACAAAAGTAGCGAATTCATGTTATTGGCATAATATTATAATAACGAATAACAATTTAATTTTAAAACGTAAATACTTTAAACAGGTATGATAGAATAATAATATATTATAATTATTAACTTGTATTATAATATGTATACTTGCATGGAAAATAGACTATATATAATATATGTACTGGCGCGTATACCCGACGGAGAGGTAAACATTTATAAGCAAAAGTCGTGAACCATTTTAATGGAAATAAGATACTTATCATTGAATTGACAATTCGAAGCTATCATACTAATAGCGCAATAATATCATCAGTAACACTATAGGTATATATATGATGTATAATGTGTATACACTTTATACATAATATATTACACATAAGAATGCCCCCGAGATCGCCGCGCCGGGCCGCAATTGTACACATCGACACTATATTGGTTTTTCGCGAAAATGGTTCATACACATTTCGCCACAAAGTACATCTCACGAAAAGGTATTTAAAGTCCGACGAATCCTTTATATGTACCAACAGTGCTGCAGGTTCCTCATGGGATCCGGGTCACTATATATATTATGAGCTATATTCTAAAGTCCACTGTGGTACATATACGCACAACAAAACCTAATATGTTACGACCGTTGTACAAAATATATATAGGTACCTAACCTATACTGCATTAATGACTCTGCCTCTAGTGTATTCCCAGCTGATAGCTGTATACGTGCTTTTTGTTTTGTTTGTTAATACCGTTTTAGCTTTATATACGTACACAGTACAGGGGAACACACTACGCCATAGTCGGTGCTGTAGGGAATTTTCCTCGACATAGATATCAACATATCTACTTGTCCTCGAATATAATCCATTTAGTATTAATATACGACCATAATTTAAGACAACAATAATGATATTAATAATAATAACAATAAAAATAATAATAACAATAATAATAATAATAATAATAATAATAATAACAATAATAATAATAATAATAAAAATAATGAAATACTACCTATCGATTTTTTTTGTTAGTAGGTATGTAGGTATGTATATTGTATATGTTTTTAATTTTATTTTTAATTGGATATGCATAATTTTTTTAGTTATAGTTTGTGGTCAATCGTCTGTATTATAACCGGATTTCCCAGATATCGGACGTGACGAGAACCAAAGTGAACTCGCCTCTCAACTACCATATCATCTCATAATTTCACACACTGGACCGAACGTTGGGCAATAATACTTAATAACTGTGAATAAATCGAAAAAAAAACGATGTGTCTACTACTACAGGTCTTGTGTATATATTATAATATGTATTATACATATACCTACGAGAATATTATTATAATATGTAGAGTCAATTTCGGATAACCACAAAACTATATTATCGATTTCATGATCACAAAGCATCATCTTCTGGCTGTTATATAGGACGACATGAATTGTATATATTAAAAAAAAATAATATTATTATTCTACACTATGACAAGGAAAGGGAGCGATTTTTTGAAAAGGAATCGGTTTCGTAAAATTCTTTCAGGACATTTTCAATAAATAAAAAAATAATAATAAATAAGTAGGAAAAATATTCGGGGAGGTAAACCACTATATTCGTAGTTTATATGCATTTTAGGCACCCCCGGGACATAGAGGTACGCAATTTTCCGTTCGTTCTCACAGATATTTCAGTAAAATACTAAAATCGGTTTAGCCAAACAAAATGTATGCGAAGGTTTTATGTACTAGATACCTATAAAATAAACAAATATAATTTTTTTTGCTCGTGAAATAAAATAAATACATTTTGTGCTAGTTGGCGATAATAAAACAAATATATAAAACACCGTTGACGCAATAAATCGCGGCAATCAGGAAATACAATATGTACGAGAACAATGCAAAAAAAAAGATACTCCTACTAGACATGACATTGAACTGAAAACAATCGAATTTTAATTGATTACAAACTATTATACGATCCAACGTGGAAAATAAAGAACGCTTAATTAATTGTGCAAAATATTCATATATTTATTGTTAAAAGGTATTAGCAGTTTTAATGGAAGCCGATGGAGTTCGTAACACATTTTGTAAATTATTAATCAAGTATTTGTTAAATGAAAACTGTTTAAAATCGACTAATTCAATTTATATCCCTAGTGTTAAACCTTACTTACAATAGGTAATAGAGTTAGAAATAAAAGTTTCTTTAACTTTAAATACGAAGAACAACTTATTATTTGTACTGCGCGCTTGAGTGTTATTTAATTTCGTCACAAATGCGGAAACATTTTTAAGCTGAAAATCATAAAATATTTGGTTTTTCTAAACAATTTATTAATATACATTTTATTTTACGAAAGTAAAGAAGTTTTTTTAATTTTAACCAATACAACTTTTTATGACTTTATATCCTAAAAAAATTGTAAAATATATTGGTGAACTAAAACAATGTTTACTTTTTTCTTTATAACTGTTTTGAGTATATTATACAACATACATCAATACTTATTCTAAATAAATTCAATAAAAGTTTTACTCTATTATTATAAATGTTTTATATGCAAAAATATATTTTTTATGAAGGTTTAAATTTTAATCACATCGACTTTGTTATTAAAATCAATCTACTAAAAGAAGAAAAAATAATATTTTTATTTTGAATAACATTTTGCATCCGACAATAAAAAAGTTACTAGATTTTCAAAAAATTTTCTTCGTATAATTTTGCTTGGAATTTTCTCGTTAAATTGTATTTCTAATTGATTGGTTGACTTCAAATGGTTTATCACGTATTCCCAGAAAACCTTTTTGTGAATAAAAGTTAAGGCAGAATTATTATTTTTTTTTTTTATTTATCAAATTTTAGATTTTTATTTGAGTAAGGTTTATTTATCCGGAACATAACCATTGATTCAAACGTCAGGGAATCAAGAGTCGTTGAGTTATTGAAGTATATTTTATTTTCTTAGGAGTTTCATAAAAAACCCATGAAAAACTGTTAAAGTAAGAACATTTATTTAAAAAAAAAATCATGACATTATTAATATATGATTTGTATGAAGACTACTCGCGCAATTATTTTCAAAACATTATGTAGAAAAGTTTAATCTTTCGATTTAAAATTTTCTCAAAACAATCATAAAAAACATTCTAACTTTTATACTTTTGACCAAAAAAATGTCCATATCTAAGGCTTATAAGTAATATTATTACGGATTTTATGATGTGGAAATATAATCGTATCAGCACAATAATATTACATATTATGATATAATTATAATATTTAATATCTATATAATATATACAATAATGTATACGTAAGTATTATTCGCATCCACGAGAAATTTTCTGCGATGGAAATCTACGAAATTATAACTTTTTCGTAATATGATAATGATAGCAATATTATGAACTTATAGTCATCCTTACCGTAGTCAGACGGAATATGCCCACTAAGAGGCCAATATCTCTGGTTTCGCAATCCTCAATATGTTTTCGCAGCTTCCCCGCGACAGGTATTGAATGATTACGATGCCGACGGCGGTTATTATTGTATGTACGAATAATATTGAAATGTGGAAAATTGCGACGGAAAACTCGTGTGGAGCGGATCTCACATCCTAGTCCGGATTGATCGAGAGAGAAAAAAAATTACAATAAATTCAGTCGGATCGATGTTTTTTCGGAGGGCAGAATGAAAAATCAAAACGCCGGTCGACGACGACTACGACGACGACTACGTGTGAGACGACGGAATCGAAGGCGACGACAGGCTGGCACGACCGAGCTGACTGAACTGATCGCCGAGCGTACCGTAGCGGTAATGCGCGAGGCGCTCGCGAGAGAGTACGACGGCGGCGGCGGCGGCTACCGACAACGACGGCGCGCACACAATCGCGGCAGCGGCGGCGGGCAGATGGACAGATGGGCGGGCGGTGCAGCGGCAGCAGCTGCCTCGCAACGACGACGACGCGCGACGGTGGCGGCGGCGGTAACGACGGCGGCGGTTGAAGACGACGGCCACCGCCGCCGCCTTTCTCCTGGGCTCATCGTCGCCGTCGTCGCCGTCGTCGTTACCAGTACGCCGTCGAAGCTGTACGGTAAAAAATGCTCGTTCTCCGGGGGGGCTTCGTACGCCCGACGCACGGCAGTGTTGCCACGACGGGAGCGCGTTGTCGTCGGCGGTCGTCGGCCCCCGTCGTCTGTGATATAATACATTATTACGACTCTCCGGCGGCGCAGCATCCGGCGGACCCCGCGCCATCGTCGGGGTGGGGTTGACGAGGGGAAGGACCTTAAAGCGGCTAAGCCATCAAAACTCGCGAACCCCTCGAGAGAACCACCGCCACGCCGCGACACTCTGCCGCCCGAGAACAGCTCTGCGCGCGACTTGCAGTTCTTATCATTATCATATTATTCCATACACATACTATATACGATTGTAACGTGTCGTGACTTCGGCGTATTTTGGCCTGGCAGCGACAATTTTAGACTTGAGCGTCCGGGCGAATGCACAATGAAAGAAATCGGAGCGAACGAATCGTTTAATTCTAAAATAAAGTGCCATACTGACATTTTTTAAACTCGGGAAAATATAAGCAAGATAACTTAATAGAGACGCGGTGGTAACGACTTGGAACAATTTTTTTGTTTCTAAAATATTGTTTTTAATCGGAATACAAAAAAAAAAATCAATAACTAGTTATAGCATATAATAATATATAATATATATATATATATATATATCAATAACGGGTCCCTAATATAAGTGTTTGAAACTTGGGTGCCGCTGTACTCCCCTTTGATCCCTCCCACTTGCTATTATTTATAGTTACGCCACTGCAGATCACAATATATTATATATTATGGCGGCCGAACGCTGGCTGATGGTAGTCGATATTATTGCGTTATTATTGTTCCCATTATCTGGAATATCGCAGCGAATAACAATTTATTACGCACGTGCATACGATGAATACGATAATATAAGCCGAACGTCGTGACATAATACAACAATATATGCCCAGCCCGTTGCGTATAATGCGTTTGCAGAATATTCCTGTATATAGGTGTACTCTACTTACGATATAGGCGGCCGGCCGGCCGGCCACGTCACCCTTGAATATTTGTTTTGTCTTGTGCGCTTATTAATGTCGGCTGCGGGTAAAATCGGTGTGAAAATGTCGTGTACAACACTCGGTCCCTTCCGCATACCTACGTATATATGTATGTTATAATAATATATTATTGTAAATGTATATTTGAGAACGAGAGCGTGTGACATAAAAACGTGTAACATAGGTACCTATAGGTAAATATTTAGAGTATACAGTACAGGGCTTGCAAACGTTACAGAAACGTTATGTTTATAATTATAACGTTATATATTATATTATGACAAAAAACGATTGAAATTTGTAAAGGTAATTACAACGGAGAACGGTAAACAAAAATAATTAAATACTACAAAATAAAACAGAACGATTAACAAAACGTAATTTATAGGATATCATTAAACAAAAAATAACACAAAAAGAAATAATTTAAAATCCATTCACTTAGAAGTTAATATAATATTGGTTTTGTAGAAATATTTATTATTCAACGTGATTTAGCAATCGATCTTAACGGTCGATCCAAGAATTTATTATATTCCATATCCTGGCCATTGCCAGCATTAGATATTTTTTTCTGACGATAAACAATAAACGCAAAAGTTGTATAACGTTTTACTTCGAAATAAACGCAAAAATCGTATAACATTTAGATTGTAAATAACGTAAAACGAAATTTCGATTTCAAATGCAAGCCCCGGTATAATACATAATATCTATAATAGTATCTATAATAGATATAATAATGTTCTCGAATCCGTCGGTATGGAAGGCCTCTCAGCGACGATTTACGATAAAGGCTTACGGCACGCTTTTCGCTATATGCGCTTTGCTTTAATCGCGTTCGTCCGCCATCTGCAGGTGCCACCGCCACGCCGCGCCGTTCAAAAGAAGAAAAAAATTACCAATCAAACTTATTCCGTCCGGCGCGGATTCCGTACGACAGCAATCAATCGATTGCCCGCCAATAACCACCGATCGCCGACGACGCGACGTTTCGGCAAAAAATTAGGATTAGGTTAAGTCAAGTATATTATATATATATATATATCTCCGCCATACCCTGCACCCGGTAAATATACTTGTAGCGATTTGAGGGGATTTCAATCTTCGATCAGAAACATCTGATCGGATTATTTTTAAGTTTAGTTAAGTTCAGATTCAGATTATTTTTTAGCATGGTTCGATGAAGTTCGTAGCTGAATTCGGTTTAACCTCTATTGACAAGTTGATTTGACAGGTGAGTTGTTGGAAAACAGTGAAGGAACTTCTTTAAGACGATATTGCTTTATATAAATCTAATCATTTATACATATACGTATATGATAATGCGCTTGCAGTATAGGATAGTCTATTATTGATTATCTACATTATAGCGTCTCCGTTATAGTTGCATTCATTTAAAACTTGTCAAATGGGATTTCAAAACGGAAATTCCTATTCGGTTGACATATTTTAGTTTCCGGCATTTAATTGTAGAAGTAGATTTGATTCTTCTCCCTACGCACACAATATAATGTATACATGTTTTGTCAATTTATCAAATAATGTTGATGGAATTCCGTTTTGATTGTTTTGATTTTTATTGCAGCTCAATTGGCAATTAATAAGTCGAAAAATATGTTAGTATACATTGACCCATTCAATTATTCAAATGTATTAAAATCAACAAAAGTCGGAACGCGACTTCTGTCTGAGCGGCGTCACAAAATATTTAGCAAACAAAAATATACAAATATCTATTCAATGGACATACAAATTAATTTGAAACATTAAATTAATTTATTATTTAATATTATGTACTCGTATGTAATACATTTATTTGAATTAACGAGTTTGCCATAATAGGTTATCGAGGAATCGTATGAACACATAATAATATTTATATAATAACATATCAACATACAATTAGGTAATCTAAGTTATTTCATATTTATTTTCATTAGAAAATCGTACCTGAAAATCTTGTGAAATTTTTTAGTAACGAGTCAATATTATTTCAGGCCTTTTCGACGAAATTTTACACTTTGAATATACATATTTATAGTAGGTAATTATGTTTTTTATTGCGTTCGCAATTAAATATATTATGAACAAAAATTATATGATAAACTATAAATTATAATATTAACAATAAATAAAAAAAAATTACTCGCTAGACAATAATTATTGTAATTATTATTTTTATTAGTTGTCGTAATTTTTTTGTGTACATCATAAGTTTTTTTTTAGTTTTTATAATTATTGTTGTAGTGTCGGTTTGCATAATATATTTGAACAATTTAAATGATAATAATATATTATTCGATGGTGCATCAGAACAAACGATGAATGTAATGAGTGTGAAAAATATATTCATCATATTATTCGCCAATCGTACCGGATTTCAGCGAACGGTGTTTATCTCTTTGTCTTAAAATATAATATGTATAGGTATATATATACGTTTAGGGCAAAGACGTTTTTTTTTTTTAGGACCGGTGAAGGGGTGAAGTGTTCGAGCTGGATCGATCATAGGACTTCCGGAAGCCACGACCAGCCAACCAAAGTCAGCGTACAGCAAATACAATAGGGTCTTTCGTTTTCAAATCGTTGGCAGATTATCTTGCGAATTCAAATCGAATTGTGGGTTTTTGTTCGCCTCCGTGATTGTCCTCGGCGTGGTGTTTGTTTTTGTCGACGGTATAATGTATTATAATATACGGCGCTACGCGGCATGTGTTATAATAAATTATGTATAAAACTTAATCATTCGACGACCCTTCGAATTACTACTAACTAGACCACGGCGGAATCGAGGGACACGGACGAATAATATTATGATATATGTATATATATGTACACAAATATTCCCGTATATCTGTGCACATATAGCAATACTATACTGCAATGGGTTATATTATAATTATTATTTTTTTCCAAACCTAAGACCGCCGTGCGTACGATAATATGCTTCCTCCTCATAAGGGCGGCTTACAGTAGCTTTAGTCCCTCGGATTCGTTTCACTCCGATAATAAGTAATAATGATGGCATTATAACGCGTGCAACGATGAGAACAATATAAAACAGTGTGTGACAAAATCGGTCATTTCCTTCGCATTCGCTCTTGTACTGCGTATATTGTAAAATATACCTACCCGCGCACACACTCATATATATATATACACAAGGTAATAAAATACTAGTAAAAGTGATGAAAAAATAATACGAGAAGGTAATATACCTATAGCCGCTTTAGGTATATACCCAATAAGATTGCGTATCGTTTTACAAGAACCCTATATTTATTAAAGCCAGGAACCTATTAATATTACGAAGAATATAAATATCGTCAACACGTATATTTTGCGATCACTTATATACCTGTATATATATATTTTTTTAATGAGAAAATAGTTCTCATTTAAAACGGCACAGTGTCTAAAACTGATTTTGTACAGGAATTCATTTTTTTTTTTTTTTGTCGGCATCATTATATAATAGGTATATTATATATAGTATCGCACCAAAGGAAAAAAAGCAATAATATTTTTTAATATTAAATAATATAACCTCGCTACCGACGAATTATCGGTTATAGGGACGGAACCTTAATTAACTGAAAAACAGTAAATAAATATATATATATATATATATAGAGACGCATAAAGGACACCGCACATACTATATACCTCGGTACCTATATATAACTGCAGTACGGCACAACGTATTTGTCGGCAAATGGCATTTTGTCGGTGACCGTAACACACGAGAAACAATAATTATGAAGGAATCGCATGGACAGAAATATATATATATTATATTATATAGTACAATATATAATATGATATTGTTGCTATATATACGCATTGTGTCGGGCGTCGGCGTACATCGCCACAAAGAAATCGTATTAAATCGCGATTTATTATTATTATTATTATTATTATTATTATTATTATTATTATTATTAGTATTTTGCTTCTAAACATTGACGTTTTATAGAATACAGGTTTAGGATCACAGCGCGTAATAATATAGGTACGCCTCGTGCGACTTGTATTATATTATTATTATATATATAGGTAATACATATCATGCACGCGAAATGTGTAGTAATAATAATAATATGTACACACACACGCACACCTGCAGATTATTATTGTTTGCCTATAAATCGCATATAATATACCTAACCTGCATGCCCAGGGTTGTGTTGTCTATTTAATTTTTACTGCGCAGTGTATTTTTTTAAAAAATTTTTTTAACGATCATACTTTTAAACCACTACTACTTTGATTGCTACGACGCGCGTTGTTCGGGCAACCGTTATAATAATAATATTATTATTATACTGCCGCGGCGCTGTAGCGTACGAAAATTACGATAATAAAATGTAATATTATGGCTATTGGCTACTTAAGAGAAGCATTAAAAACGCATATATTTTTATTGCGTCGTCGGTTCGACAAATGCAAAACAGCTAAGACACCGAATTAACTTTAAATAATTCTGGTTTAGGGACACTCACGTGAAATCATTGGCAACATTATAATGAACTGTTTTTTATTTATTTTTTTTTTTTTGCCATCGGAAACCCATACACGCTTCGACTAAGTTATAGCGTAGGTAGTAAGTAATTTTTTATTGATATTTTAAGTTAACTACGGTAGTGCAATTTAATGCGTCGTGTATAGTCATTGAATTTAATATAGTTAACTTTTGTGAGTAATAATCGCCGGTGAAGTAAAATTCAATTTGGTGCGTATATAATGTTATATACCTATTATAATAGAAAATTAATTTTTAGTCGTAAATTCTTCGAATTGTTTCTAATGTTTTTAGTAGGAATTTGATGAAAATCTCGTATAAATACTAATTTATTATAAATGTCATCATCCGGCACGATGATCGAGCTATTTTAACGACAATTGTTATTGTTCCTAACTTTTCTCATATTAACCTTTGTGTCATTGCTGGGATAAAATACCTTGAACCTGTAAGGGTTCACCCATTGTATTAGTTAAAGGGGGTTAAAAGGGGTTGAGTTTTCGGTTGAGATGATACATATTTACCAAAAATGTGATTATTTGTCGCGGAATTATTATTTTCCCGTATATAGAAAACTTGTTAATGTGCCAATGTTTTAGGTTTAATTATGCGTTAATCATTTAAATTTTAAATATTTTTTTGATTTTTTCAAACTGTTTATAGCATACAAACCAGGGCTTGCATTTGAAATCAAAATTTTGTTTTACATTATTTACAATCCAAACGCTATACAATTCTTGCGTTTATCGTTATTTAGAAGTAAAACGTTATTGTACAACTGTTGCGTTTATTGTTTATCATACATCGTTAAAAATAATATCTTATGTGAGGAATGGTCCGGATACGGAATATAATAAATTCTTGGATCGATCGCTAAGATCGATTGTTAAATCACGTGAAATAATTAATATTTCTACAAAACCTATATTAGGTAACTATTAGGTAAATGGACTTTAAATTATTTCGTTTTGCGTTATGTTATATTTTGTGGTATTTAATTATTCGATTCCGTTTTAATTACGTTCACAAATTTCAGTCGTTTTTTGTCACATATAACGTTATAACGTTATAGCAAACCCTGATATAAACATAATTATATTATATTATTTCATAAAAACATATAAGTATAATATATTATAATATTCTTCTTAAATACATAGTATTAACAACTGTAGTTTTCAAAATTTATAAATATTGACTTAAACCAATAAATTATTATGGCTAATCATGGAAAATCGTAACATTTTAAATTTTAAATAAATTTAATATTTTCCTTATATGCTATAGTTTCATTTTAATGAAATCATATACTGATACTGTTAAAAACAATCGTGGAGTTATTATAATTAGTGATATTTTGTCCTGAAATTAATTTTTTAAAAAAGAAACTTTTTATAAACATAAAAACGCGTTTTAATGACGCGTTTTTTGTAAAGGGTATTTTCTTTAGATCTACGCGTACAATGGGCATCTATTGTATTGTTAATTATTGTTTGTTTGACGGTGCCACACACAAACGTTCGTATCAGTGTATACTTAATCTTAATAGTACGAGTTTTTTATGTTGTTGTTTTTATTCATTCATTAAGTATAAAAATATTCATTGAATACGTAATGTATTTTATATTGGATGATGTGTATTCACTAATAATGAGTTGCGTTTGAAACGGGAAAAATCTCTAAAACATAAATCTGTTAAAAAATATACCTATAATAGGAGCCGTGTGTTTATATACATTTTATTATTTTAATGATTATATTTATAGCAACTATACGTTCGTTAGCATGGTCCGGCGTAGAGAGATAGGTTAGACACATTTCGATTTCTTTTTCATTTGCTCAAGTTTGAAAATTATGGATTTTCGAATGACAGCCACGCTATTAATTCCGGGCCGTCTGTGCCGAAATGCACTAAACCATTACCATTAAATGGTTAACTATTTTTCAAAGCCGAATATAACTTATACAAATAAGCGAGTATTATTGCGTACAAGTTTCGACGGCGGTCGATAATTTAAAGTTTATTTAGTCACCGTAATTATATTACTACAAATACAAAATATTATATGTAAGTAATGATGCACACAGCTGTGCGTATGTCTTAGACAATATTATAGGCGTATTGAATATTATTATTATTACTGCCGGCAGCAAACAAATCGTTGCAGTATCGTACGGTTTTTACAATTATTTTATAATATCATACGCTCGTTCGAAAATATATATACATATTATATATTATTATACTGTCGTGGCCGAGTAAAAATATATCGTTCCCATATCGTCTTTCTATATTTTTTTTTTTTCACAGCCACTTTAACCGATGACACGGCGTTATTCGACCGCGGTACACCTACCGTATACCGCACACATATATCGTTATTTATTTTTAATTCAACAACGACCTCTGTGTATACCTACGTCTTAAATGCAACGGACCAGATAAGTTGTAATTTTTCACATTCACTGTACACATATATTAATACCATCGGTATACTTATAGTTTAATATGATTCATTTATATATAGGTATATAGGACCTATATTATGCTATTCTCACACGGTCTTGTATTGTGTAAAGGTCACCCGGATACGGGATAATAGAAATACTACCAATTATACGTTCGTTTATATTATTTTCAAAACGACTATAATAAAAATATGTAATTTGAAATTCGAATAACCACGTACCTAATACGCGTTTGTTTCGAGAACGTAAAACGAACCTCGCGTACAGCTCTTTATATACGAAAATTGGTAGTTGAAGTTTTTGTTTTGTTTTATTATTATTATTATTATTATAATAAAGCGTGTACGCGTTTTATATCGAATGCGTAAAAAAAAAAACGAAAACACAAAACAGACATGCAGGGGGCTTATTTTATGTAGGCACGGTTATACCAAAACAATAAAAACAAAATACCATATAGTTCGACCAAATCACTTCAGGATCGAGACGACTGCAGCGTATTATCCGAAAAATATTAACGCAATGACAAAAGTAGCTCATATTAAAAGTTAAAAAATAATCACTCTGTACACACAGTATGCGTGTTTTAAACATAATATATTATACGGTGTGTCTATAAACTTTTAGAAACTTTAACTTGTAGTAGGGATCGTAGAATATGATAACGTGCAAATTAATCTTAAATCGTTGTATGTTATCATAATATGTGATCCCTTCTATACACATTTAGGGTTTCCGAACTTTCTAAACATACCCTCCGTACATATTGCAATATATACGTGTATTCCGGTAGCTATATATAATATATACGACATGCAACGATCGGAATTAATTTTCTTGTTTATAATATTATGTACTACGTAGGTACCTATATATATATGTCCCTATCACCAAACTGTCAGTGTGTATTTTACGGCAAATCGTTATCACCGGTGGTGCCTCGTAAATTGGTCGAAAACAAATTATCACAATAATATATTCAATTAGTTTTACAAAAAATGATAGAAAAAGTAAAAAAAAAAAATTTAATTTGCACAAATTATACACTTAAAATTAATATCATCTACTTTGGTGTTTAATCAATTTGATAAAACTATAATAATAATATTTTGAAAAAAAAAATGACCTCCATGAAATTGTACAATGACATGAATCCCGACATAAATATTGCCTACCCGAGAAATCGACATGCCCCAGTACATACAGGAATTTATTAAAGGAAAATCTCAATACGGCTCACCCACAAGCACAAATATTCACGGATGTGTATGCTGGTGAAGGCCATCGTGTCGGGAAGACCATCGTTTGTGAAGATGTACAAATCCAATGGAAACTTTTTAATAAATATGCTCAATGTAGCCGAAGCTTTAGCTATCCTTAAAGCTATCGAGTACCTATACACTGTACAAACATTTAAAAATTCCAAAAATCAGAACTTGAATAAATTCATTACTGAAGAAAATTAGAGGTGAGCAATGAGCGTATTTGGTGAATCCACCTGTAAATTAATTTACTACCTATCACAAGGAATGTGACCAGAAAATAGTATACCATTGACATTTTTTTTTAATAAAAGTTTTACTTATTTACTAGGTACCTTTTGTAAATAGTTAAATACACCACAAACATTGTATTGGTACACAAACTTGAAAAAGTCTAAACGAATAAATCTTATATACTATTTACTTATAGGTAATTTCTTTGCTTAACAAAATCTTTGTTTCTCTTATTTATTTAACTTTATCTAATGTATTTGAGATTTTTAGTCGGAATCAATTCTATTGCTTTTCGATGATTTTGTTTATTCTTGAAACACATTTCGGGGACAAACAATAGTGTCCCAACGTTTTAAAAGAAAGGTACATCTCTATATATTGAAGAAACAATAGACACAGATAACATTTCAGGGATGTCTATTTTACAAATTGCGAAATCGTTGATTGTTATGAGATGATGTTTATTTCTTAAATCTTATCGATTTATAATTATTTAAAATAGTTTTTTTTTTATCCCGAAAACTAATTAAATATTATTTGTGCTAATAATTTAAACGGTATCGATGAAAAAGATGTATTTAAATTGAAAATCTTCACCATCTTCATCATCACCCATCTTTGAATTTAAAAAAAAAGAATAATTCTAGCAAAGTTCTACAAAATAGTATAAATGAAAGCATTCAAAGGAAAACTTAAAAATCTGGGTTCGTAAAATTACATTTTTACTTTAATAAAAATTAAAAAGATACAACTTATTAAATTATATTTGCCCGAAATCGAATACCAATAAATAGTCAACACTGCATGTTCGTGAAAATCGTTTTTCTATTATTTTATGACAGCGGAACCTGTCCAGGGTGTACCATTAACACTGTCCTAATAATGTCGATATTTTGGTCATTTTAGATTTTGAGTAGAGCAATGAGTGCGTAATGGATATACAATGATGTGTGTTTATCTTTCATAACCTTTGAAGATTCAAGGCATCACCCTTGGTTAGAGTTAATAGCAAATTGGGACAGTTGGTCAATATCTTGGGGTAAAAATTAAAAAATGTTAACTAATTTTCAATTTAATGGGAAAAAACGAAAAATTAATAATATTTACACAAAACTAATTTGTGACCGATTTTTGTTATTTTGTTATCAATCAAAACAATTTAACTACCTATAGACGTTCTTGAAACATTTTACTTTTGCCTAAATAATAATACACAAAACACAAAACATTTTAAAAATATTAATAGACTTATGCTATTTTCAAATATTTACAGGTTTTTTTCTATAAATAATTGTTGATACCAATTTTTTTTTTATCGATTAAAGTTCTAGTTTTGACACAATTTTATATTTTACCCAAAAAATAAAGAATTATTTTAGTCATTTTGTTGCAAATCAAAAAAAAAAAAATGTAATGTTCTAAAACTAATTCAGTTTTGTTCAGGAATTTTTTCCATTACGTATATTACATTATTTTTTGTACTTATTTTAAAAATATTTAGATTTATTTTGAGCACAAACCTTTTTACCCATTTTAAACACTTTATGGTACGCGATATTGGCTCTTAAAAGTAAATAACTCATGATATAACATTATAAAAACTACTATGTAATATAATATGCGAAGTTTTTGGCAAAAATGAGTTCAATAATTTATAAAATCTAGTATTAGTATTAAGAAAATAAATTACTTATAAAAACATAAACAATAATTTTAAAATGTTTTTAAAGTAGAGACAGATTCACCATCTCCACTCAGAATTGATTTTCGTATGAAATGGTCAATCGTTAAATTCAAATTTAACATATCTATGTAACTGACCTGTGACCTGTTTCAACCGCAACGACACTTGATAACTACCATATAACAGAGCGACTACCACGGTTTTTTTCTCTAATTATTCTTCACAAATTATAAGTATAACTTATTGTATTATTGTACTTACGTTTCTCATTTTCACATTACTATTGAGAAAATTAATTTTCAAGTATACGTCGCATTTACAGCATGCAGTCTTTGCCATTTCTACTCACGTGAGAAAACTTTTTTTCATATATAATAATATATAACATCGAGTGTAGGTATGCTTGTTTCCAAAATAACAGCGATTACTGCACGCCTGACATTATGGATCTTTCGCGTAGAGTTCACGGGGAATAATGCGAAATATGGCGAGAGAAAAAATGTGGACGGTTTAAATATTTATGAATCGTTTGGAAAAACAAAATGAAACTCGCGACTATACGTGTTTATAGATTGAGTTCTATTCTTCTATACATTTTATAACAGGCCTGAGCTGCAGTATACACTTTGCAGTATCTATAGGTATAGGTAGGTAGGTGTACGCTCACGTTTCTATGTCAACTCTGGCGGGACTTGCGATTTTCGATGTGTACGGAATCCAATTTTGCAGCGCACAATATTTTATATACACACACACACACACACACACACGCGCGCGCGCGCGCGCGAGAGAGAGAGAGCGCGTACTCGGCGAGACAGGTACCTTACACGTGGAGGAGACGACGAACTTTATTATTGCGTCGTGTCGTGTGTTAAATACGTAATACGAGTGCCGATCGGACGGCTGTGGAATGTTTTCGCGAACAAACGGGAAATTCGGCCGGTAATGCGCGCGTCTTGTAGAATTACGATTTTCTTCTGCCGTCAGTGCCCATATCCTATATACGCAGCCCCCGTCAACGATCGCGAGGGGTCTACCTCCGATCTGAACCCGCACACGTGTATAATACTGCGCGTACACTCCAACCCCCCGAATATATAGTTAAGCTCGGTTGGCGCAGTGTTGTGCGGGTCGAGACTTTTTAGTTTTTATAATATTAAATCACGCGTGCCCTATACTACACGAAACGCGTCTTAATAATTTAACGGTTTGTATGTTGTATAATTATTATAATAATATTATATATAGAAATAAGCAGTAATAGCCGCTGCGCTGTCAAGTAGGTATACAGTCCGCGAGGGCAGTCTCGATAATAATAATAACCGTATCGGGAATAATATGTTATATATTTGTATATAATGCGTATATACAGCTGTGGACGGGCAGGGTGGGGCGGAAAGATTTTATTACCGATGACGAAAATACCTACTCGAAAATCCAACGCTCGGCGGCGGGCGCCACTGAAACGGCAGCAGCGACGGTATAAGATCGCGTGCGTCGGAAGCGCGGCTGCAGCTGTTCGAGTTCATTATAGTGTACGTACATTATATTATATATTGGTAGGTACCCTAATTATATCTTTGACGACAACCTGCAGCGGTGTGCGTGTCCGCATACAATTTTCGCCGGTCGCATCTGATTATACATTTAATTATCATATTATTATTATTATTGTATATCAGTTTATAATACAATAATATAATATTATTATAATGCTCGTCGGGGCCACGATTTTAAAATAATATTTTAGTAACCATATGCGGTGTCGTGATGATAATATAGTCCTACTTATTATACGTATACGATACGTGTGAGCAAAATAATTATATATATGATATCGCCGCCAAAGCGACTGGCCGCCGCCTCCGTCTCGTCTTTCCGCAAAACGATTGTACTTCGGAAGCGGAAATTCTAATATCATCGTCTGAGCAGTATAATACAATGCAATAAAATATTATACGTAGAAGTCTCTCTCTCTCTCTCACTCACTCTCTCTCTCTCTCACTCACTCTCTCTCCGTCTCACCGTCTCTCTCTCTCTGCCTGTCTCACCTATGAGTATAAAATTATACTGTTTAATATACACCGCGCACGCGAACCGTTTATACTCGGCCGCCGCCGTCGTTATAATGTCACTCCTGTTCTCTCGCTCTCGTTGGACGATGTACTGCTGAGCACATTACGCAATATATATTATAATTAATATTATTTTACGACGGCGGCAATCGCATCGAGGCGTATGATCTCCAACAGTATACAATTACACGACATATACGTCATAGCGTATTATTGTATTGTATATTATAGTGTTATTATTATTATTATGATACGGGTACTACAGGCAGCAGCAGTTTCACGATCATAATACAACATATAATAATAATAATAATATATAGACGCACTCCGCCGCCACCGATATCGAGTGATAGAGAGGTGGTGCCTGCTCTTCTCCGGTCTTCCCGCTTTAAGCTATAGTGCTCCAGATGTCATATGCCCGTGTACAAATCGCTAGGTTACCTCGGAACTATAAGATTACCGACTGAAAGTTTCTCGCAATGCATTATTATATTAATACACAAATTCCATTATTATTATTACTATTATTGTTATTAGTATAGCAGAAGTAGTAGTATACTGCTCGAAGAGAACCAATAATCGGTTTTATAATACCTAATATAATAATAATCCAATACATTGCAGTTCATTATATTATATTATACGTAACGTGACCATATTTTTTTTTTACTCAAAGCGAGACACCTGTAAATTTTAATAGGAAAACCATAATAATTTTTTCGTAAAATCACAACAATAGAAATATATAGTATTTATAGTATAATATATTATATTACATAATTTATAAATTTTTCGGATCCGCAAATCTTTTTTGGTAGTTTTTGGTAGTGACTTGTGATGAATAAATACGTGCTCTCTTTTAGTGGAATAAAATGAATAAAATATGATAAAAATAAAATTTTTTGAAAGCGGGACAATTTGGGTTCTTTGGGGACAGCGGGACATAAAGCTCGAAAGCAGGACTGTCCCGCCTAAAGCGGGACGTATGGTCACATTATATATACGTCATATATCTACCTAATACATAATTGCATACTATGTATCAATGAACTATACTGTAGGATACATGCTATAATATATATGACTAACTACTACATTATGTTACCTATATCTATACATTGATGACTAAACGAGTTAAGATAAAAACTAATTATAAAATTAAAAATTATCTTCCGCTACAATATATTGCGGTATTTAGCAATTAGTACTCTCACACACACACCCGCACTCTCATTTCTGATAAAACTAAAACATTTTTGGTTTTTAGTAGGTATTTAAATTATTTATAATCATAAATAAACTAATGAACGTTTTTAACTTTATGCAAACATTTGTATTACCTGACTCGTACCATGATGAAATATACTTGTGGCAGCTAGACATTATTACATGAATCATAATAATGACACAATAATGATACTTAATGATATCCGATGACTTAGCATTGGATCATTACAGTTTAAAACGATTAATCCATAATAAGCTTCTGTTTAAAAAAATGAAAGATTAAACGTGTATCGTGTTTATTATTATGAGATTACTTATCTAAGAACATATTAAAACGTTTTATTGAATTTGAAAAAAAAAAAATGTAATAAACTACGAAACATAAAAATATTATCTAGGTCTGAGTAAGTTATAACTATTATAGTGGTATATACATACAATATAAACTGTGATACTAGAAAAACGTAAATATAGTTTAGTATTCCGATAACAGGTTAAACGTCGACAACAAGCCCATAGTATATTATGACTTTGTGTCGGAAAGCTACGATTACGTGGGAAGTGTTCTGGAGGGTTTGACACCCTCGGCGCCCATCTCGCAGGCACACACTCCCCCACGTTTTCTCGGCGACTTAATAAATATATCGATTATATTATGAATCAAAAAGTTATACATTTTTTTAAATATATAAATCAAAAGCTCGTAGATATATTAAATTCAGCCCATCACATATTATAGACTCAGCATTGTTTTAAAATATATTAAACAGTATAATAATTTTTCTTATTTCAGAATCATCTATACACCTTTTACTCATTTAACCTATATGATAGTATAATATCATGAACTTAACCACACACGTAAATTTAAATGACTACACGTATACCTACATACCTAGGTAAAAATATCACTGTCAGTTTTTGGCACGATCGCGTGTCCTCGACTCTGGCACACGTCCTCCTGTTTGCAGTTCGACAGAAATGCACGCATACCCGCCAGTGTTTTGCGTCATCGTAACGTGATATCTCTAAGTACATTTCCCCACCCCACCCATTTAAGTTTTTTAACTTTTTACAACGCAAATATTTAGTGTTCCGTTCCTGCCATCATTCCCGGAATTCCTGCTCAACCTCAGCCCCCGCAAAAACTAAACAACTGCGGGTGGGGCGGGGAAAGCGTTTCTACAGCCCCACCCATAGAGTGAGTAATTAAATCAAAACCGTTCAGTATTACAGTTTCTTGGACATTTTTGGAAAGATCCCATTGTTTTTTGAATCTCAGTTCATTGTATGAAAGGTTTTGAATAATCGGCGATTACTCCACATCAAGTCAGTGACCAGCCGCAACACATTTTTGTAGGTCGTGGGAGGTTGCCATTAAAAGTTCAAAATTGCATACGAAACACGTCATTAGTACACAGATTTAACTTTGAAGAACTGCTTACACTGATCACTCGCATCGAAGGAATTCACTCACACCAGCTTCAGCTTCAGCTCCAGATCCAAATGATCTCATTTCGTTAACGCCTAGACATTTTTTGAACGGACATTCACTGCACGAGAACCAGATGTTACAAATATTCCAATAAACATATTAACCAGTTGGCAATTGATCCATCAGTGTCACCAATCCTTTTGGAGAAGATTGGTGAAGGAGTTACTGACTGATTTACAAGGTCACCAAAAGTGGTTCCATAAAAGTGTGGATCTGGCTGTTGGTGACATGGTCGTTGTCGAAGTCCCAAAGCAACCCTCTACCGAATGGAGTTTAGGGAATGTGTTGCTATCGTGCATACCCAAGACAAACCCCAACAATTTGGCGTTGTAAAAAATTAAAACATTTAAATAGGTGATGGTGAGAAATTATATAGCCACTTTCTCTCGTACATTATATACAGTTTATAAGCTGCAGTGGAGATATCCACGGCAGCCAATACGGTTACAAACTGTAGCGTGGCGAAGTCTGAGTTTTTTAAAGGGTGGTGGGTGACTAATGGCCAGTTATTTCAGTATTGACTATAGTACGTATTTCAGTAATAATTACGGCAGGTATGGTATGCACACATCTTGAACATGAGATGCCTTTTGCGTTTTTATCGGCTAGTGGACGGCAGTGGCGCCCGGAAAACGCGTAGTCGCGGTGAAACGGGAAAAACAAACAACGACAAATTTGAAATCGTTTTCCGAAGAGCTTTTGGGAGGATATATTAATGTAGAAAATAAATAAACAAATCGTGTGGTAGGTTTTCGGAGAAATGATAAAAATATTAACGTACCTATATCCACGAAATGAATTTGCATGCGTGCTGTGTTCGTTGTGATTTTGTCATTTTTTTGTTTGTCCAAAACCGTGCTAAGTCTATGCGCGTATATACGTACGAACCATGTTGTATTATACGCGAAACACTACGCATTGACGACGTCACAATCGTACATCATGTCATATATTTTTAAAACGATAACGGAACAATGCACATCGCGTGGCTGTATAATAATAAAATACTATAATACACAATATATAGGCACAACACTTGTATTATAATGCGTACGTGTTGTGTGTCATCATTATTATGTACTTTGCTGGGCACGTTGCGAACGGTCTTGACGGTTCGAATAACGATCGCGCGCGACCGAGTCCGAGGTCCGAAAATCGGCGGTAATCGATAAACAGTCATCGCACTGCTCCACACCTCCCCACAAAGTCGTCGTGGGGGGGGGGGGTAAGTTTGCGCATAATATAACGTATGATAATATAATATTTTTCATTTTTATTATATTATTTTGTACACGGGTACCTACCTATTTTTCGTGCACCACACGGACATTCCGAGAAAATTAATCCGCAGTCAAGAGTGTGTAGGTACCTATACTTTGTCGGGTTGTATAATTTTTATACACATCGCGTGTGCTGCAGCAGCGTGCGTTCGAACGAGCACGTGTGTGTGCATCGCATTTTATATAAATTATTAATCGAAACGCTATTTGGACGGAACACCGCCGCCGCCGCCGGTAGACCGTGTATACATTAGTGTTTTGTGGTTTATCTGCACTCTCGTCGCCGTGTCTACGATTCGCGTTATGTATTGTAGTAGGCGGTTCATGTGCTGGTATATGACGTGTGTATCGTTAACACCCCCGATGGCGTAGGTGTGTGTAGTATATTATATTGTGAATTTGTGAGATGTGTATAGGCCAGCTATATAGGTGATATCTAAGCTTGGATTTTTCACTCGTATAGTTGTATCATATCGTTATTCTATATTATTTCGTTTAAACACGTGTGCATAGGTGCAAAAGCTTTGTGCAAATGCTATGTGCAAATGCTTTGAGTTTCACTACGCGACTGTAATTGCATCCGTACATATATATCATCTTTCGTTTGCGGGTAAACGCGCAGAGAAGTAAAAAGAGAAAAAAAACATTTTTTTCTCTGTGCGATTAGCGAACCAATCTTAATTATTATATCGTCTGCGGTGATGTAATATAGGTAGGTACACACATTTTACTTTGTTCATATTAATTATCGTATAATAATATAAAATCGGCTGCGTTTGACATGGAATTATTCGACGGTCACGTGTGGAGGGTATATCGTCAGGTATATGCCGTAACCCGTGGCACAACGTAAATATTAATAAAACCAAAAACATATATTCACATTTAATATTTTGCAGTCAATTTTACGGTAATTCCAGTAAAACATATTTTTAGACTTAAAAATCGATATGCGGTCGAATAGAAATCTCGTGGAACATTGTATGTATATTTTACTTAGAATATTATATAATACAGATAAAAGGACGAATCCGACAAATAGCGTAATAATAATGGAAACAATAATTAACTAACACAGTATGTGCTAACAAAATTATTTAATTCCAGAGGAAATTTAAAATGTAGAATAATTACAATGTATACCTACCACCGATAGAAGATTACACTTTATAAATTATAAAATAAAGACAATTTTTATAATTTACTATAGCTAGTAACACATTTTATAAGAACATATTATAATAGTTTATAGATTTATTAGCTTCAACTCGATCGGATACTTTGTTGACAACACAAATGCTGGAATGACAAAACCACAAAACCAAAATCATCTTTAAAGGGTTCGGGATTGCAAACGCAACATATATTGTACGGAAAAAGTTCATTATAATACAATATAATATAGTTCTGATGTACAACTTCACAAGTGCGTAACCGACTTCCGAATAATTATAATTCGAGTTTTGGTTTGTTTGTCATTTATTCATTATAGTTTATAATTTTTAACCTCAGTGTATTTTATTTTACGTAGGTACATTATGATGTGTTTGACTACTTTTCATCTACGTATGAGATTGCTAGGTATAGGCATGATAAAAAAAAAACTATACTTTATTATAACAAAACATATATATATTAAAAATGCAGACTGAAGAAATATTTAGACTCTGTGTACATCAATATTAATATTTGTTTTGTTATCAGTTTAGGCAGGTAATAAAGAGGTCGACGCATCAAGAGTTTTACACGTAGGTATTACATCCGATGACGATATTTTTCATATTTAATATTCTACGCATATATGTTTTTAAGTGTTCTGTTATTGCATCATTCTAGGTAGTTCATTTCTGTTAATTCTGTGAAATAATTTACTATCACTATACACATTTAATCGTATTGAGCCTTAAATACTGTAAAACACCATTGATTTCGATCGTATTTACTTTCGTGCGCAGATACCACGCAAGGTTAAAAACTATAAAAAACAATAAACTTTATTTCACCACCTGCCTGTTCGGACGATAGTTTTGCGATAGGATTGCAGCCTATATACTACAACGGTTTATAATAATTATTATCATTAATCATAGATTCGCGTTCGAGTGCCGATAATTCGTCACGCAATCGCAGGTGGCCGCCGGCCAAACGAGACGATCAAATGTCCCGAATCCGTTACCTATATTAGTCGAGTTCTCATCGGACATAGTGTGCACGTACATTCATCTCTACTTGCCTACTCGTCTACTCGCGTGTAGGTAAATTCGAATACGGTTTTCACGCAAACGCACACGCTGCTCCGGAGCACTTAAAACAGCGTGCGGCATGCGGCGCCCATCGACGTCGAGAACAATGTCTGATCAATATGCGATGAATAATGCTCAATAAACCATTTATCACTTATATTATATGAAACATTATAATAATAATAATAATATGTGTATACGAAATTATGTGCGAAACAACAATGGAACGGCGAAGAGTGCTGCACACCGCCGATGATGACATGTGCGATGAATTGTTTTGCATTGCACGCGCTATCGCGTACATAATGCATATCATAATAATATATACGTACACACTGACGGCGGAGTAAGCTCTATACAATAATATTATATAATAAGTATACGCAGAACTGCAGTGCTTCGAGACGGGGAATATTCGAAAACGCCGAAAAGCGTATACAGGAAAACGGTTTTCGCGAAAATCGGTCTTATAGTATTAGAATCGATTGAGGATGTGACAAAATATTACGCGATCGACGTGAACGCGCGCGCGAGTGCCATTATAATATTATAATATCTAAACACGCATACAATACACGTCGTGGCAGATCCGCGGATATACGTTGTCATCGCGTGCTCCGTCCGATCGATAGAAATTCAATTCCGCCCGTAGATATTGGTAGGTACTCGTACGCGTATATATACGCACTTAGGTACGTAATAACATTTCAAAACATATTTACCTACATATTTTATTTTTTTTGCGGACGTGAAAATCAGGGTGAAAATCGCTTTTAAAATTCGAATCGAATTTTAATTTTGTAACTCATATTACATATTGTATTTATTATTTTTATAAGTACCTATGAATTCGATTTTATGAAATTATAATAAATCATATTATATTGCATTTGCATAGTATATTTTCATTTTAAATGCAATTCAACACGTGCAGATGAGTTACGACCCGTTAGCACAATATGTTTTAGTTTTCTTTAATTTACCTTAAATTTGTTAAGATACAAAAATAAATCATCTACATACGAAACATCTATAATACTCGAGTGCCTTTGGGCGTTGTTAACTTTTATCGAGAATTGCTCGTAAGCAATCAACGTTTGGTTATTTCAGCTGAAAAAGTTTACGCGATTTGTTGGAGTGAAAAATGATTTCCAAAAGATTCGGCCGTATAACAATAAAATATTATTCCCAATTTCTTTTAAAACAAAGACCTTGTTTAAATGTCACATTGTTATATACTCTTACAATATAAGTTACATAATAACAGACATAAACGTAGGTATAAATTTAAATCATCAGACGTTTAAAAATTGTAATATAATTTTTAGATTGAAAATGCAAATGAGTATTACCAATAATTTTAAAATATACTTAAATATAAAGTAAAAGTTAATAAAGTTTTAGTATATTCTAAAATCAATGGTATATTACTGTATATTGTAAACAATTTTTAATTTCTTACCATACATCACATAATATATTTTAAGGCTTTACTATAAATGTAGTAATAAATTTACCTATAGGTACACAAAACGTGTTTTATGTTAATAATATTTTCATTTTTTTTAGATAGTATTTATAGACATTTTAAAGTTATTATATCTCGACAATTAATGAGCATAAAAAATATGATAACTATTGCAATATTAGGTACATAAGACGTATGTTGTTAACATATAATAATGTTATTTATGTTTATATAATATGTACCATCATAGGAATTGAAAAAAAACATGTTAAGTATCTGAATTGTTAATAAAAATATCAACATTAAAATATGATAAAAAAAAAATCTAAATTTATAAGCTTTTGATCAAACAAAAAAAAAGTGTAGATATTTATATGATATTGCGCTGGTTAGATGTTTAAGTATTTCGCATTCTAGAAAGAGTTTATTTGTTTGTAATACGGAACATATTATTATTTATAATAATAATATATAATTCTATAGATTTCCGAGTAAACTATTTCTTTTCAATTAAAAATTATTATATATAATATATTATATTATAGCCGAGACTTGAGACTAATAAAAGTTAATAATGTTTTCATATCGCGAGCGCAAAGTCTATTACATTTGTATGAAATAAAACCATTAATTATTATAATAATTTTAAGGAAAAAGTGTATAATTAAGACAAATTGTTTCATCAGTACGTTTTTTTTTAATTGGATTGAACATTTTCGTTGGAGAGTGTAGCGGGTCAAAAGGTCTGTACGGTTTCCGATTCACGTAATAAAAATAAAAAATAAAACAAATAAAACATAAAAAAATAAATAACTTTGGTCTAAAGTATAGCTGGCGCTACTAGAGTAATATTTTTCTTATTTCTGAGTGCACTTTTTGGTTATTTGACAGGTTTTTGTCTTTTACAGGTTTGGGACGTGCGTAAAGGTTCTTATGTTATACATTTTTTTTAAACTATATATATATTTTTTTGAGATAGAGAGAGAGATCTCAATACAATGGAGAAAAAATCATAAGAGTTTCGATGGGATTTCAAAAAAAAAAAAACGAAAACACGTACTTTTTATTATATTTGGTTTATATTCCGACGTGAACAAATATCACACTAGAATTTAAAATGTATTATATATGTGACTATGTCAATTGTTTTCAAAATGTAATCCACTAGATATTTATAAAAATACAACGGATTTTTTTTATTTATTTTACTTACAGGTTAGAATGTGTTATATGAGTTCATTAAATTCGTTTTTACCAATAACCAATAACTGCAGTATTGTTAGACTGGTTATTAGTTTTAAAAAGATTATGTTTTTTTTACCCATATTTAATATACAAATCTTAAGTCTACATTATCATTTTGCAGTGCGGTGTTTATCTGTTCTTACTAATTTGAATTATCGAATCAGAAACTTTTGTAGATACACATTTAAAAATGTTATTATTCACTATACAACGTTTTGAGTAAGTAATGGGTAATAATAATAGCTGTAGGTAAATAAACAATCTTAAATAATTTTATGCTTTAAAACTAGATAACCATAATAGTATGTGACATTGCCGCCATTTCCCGTTTTATGGTGGTATATTCTTCATATTTTTTTTCTGTATCAAACACGAAACACTTATAGAACCATATAAGTATGATTAAAATAATACGACTATTTGAAGTTGACGTGTTGCTGGTTTTTGTTGATGTCTCGTTCACATTATGATTATGTGTCATTGATAAATTGATACGCAACAGCCTCCTCCGCGGGCGAGGAATACTCATGACGTGATATATACGCGCTCACTGCACATGTGACCCTTCTTCAAAGGAGTTCTTTTTTTTTTATAGTTAGCTATTTTTGGATATCAAACATTTCCAGCGGTGTTTATAAGTTAGTTTTCGCATATATATATATATATATATTGTTATGTTCTCTCTTATAGTAGGTACTAAAAAATGCGACCGACGGATTATAATATGAAATTTTAATTGCTCGGAAAAAAATTAAATAGGTCCTATATGTGTAGTAATAAAACCGTCAGGCAAAATCTGATGAAAAAGCTTATGTTATATATAAAGGAACACGCTATGCCTGTCTGTCACGTCATGAAGCGAACGATCATCTGATGGATTGCAGTTTTTCAGGTAATGCTTCGAGTTTTATTTTCTCACTCAATGGTTTAAAAAACTCATAAAATATAGGTGTATAGGTATATAATACTGTTCATGACACTGTCGGGGGGCGCTGCAGGGAGGTCAGTTATGAATATTAATAGCACTATATTATACAATATACACATAATAAAATATGTATATTATATAATATATAATTTTTTTATGTACATATTATATTTGTAAGAATGTAAAAAATTACTATACATTGTGCTCTCTTATCAGATTTAATTTAAATATTATTGGCTTCTATAAAACGTATACGCGTTCCCGCAGTAAAAGAGTTACCTACCTATACCTATACTAAATTCATTATCGTCTATACACTGTTCTACTTACGTAGTAGGTATACGTAGGTACTTAATTTTTGTAAAATCGGTCAGCACGCAACGGCGCTGTTTTTACTTTTAAAATGCTTTATAGTAAAAAAAAATAAAAAATAAAAGCCCACCCCTTAACCTGTGTAAACATATAATTAGTGTCGTTCACATTTCGCTTTTGGTAGACATTTTTATTTTTATTTTTAGATCCCCAACCGAAGATTAGGCACCTACATCGATTTTACGTCAGTTATTTTATGTAATATAATAATATTTGACTCGACCAACGCATAAAAAAAAAAAAACAACGACCAAGTTAAAACCGTTCGTTTCTGAATATATGTAAGATCTGGTACCTATTATTTTATCCCACTTATAGTAGTGCACTATAGTGCGTCAACTGAAATAAGTATGTGTCGGAGTCGTGTTTTCGGTGTACCCTAATAATAATAATACTAATAATAATAACAATAATATATTTACAGTCCAGCGAGGTCAATTTGGTAATGAAAATAGAGCACAAACATATGGTTTTTCGTCGAGCACATTATATACCTCCGGTCGGGCGAATGTTTGACGAAAAAAGGAAAAAAGGTGCCTTACCACAACGGCACAATGCATCTCTCGAACGCAATACAATATAACAATTATATCAATAACTGTGAGTAATAATAATATGAGGTTCGAACGTTTCACGTGTGTGAAATTGGTCTTGTTGCGGCCGTAACATCGATACGATTTTCAGATGGAACGGTTTAATTCTCATCGTATAATGTACATATATTGTATATCACAACAATATGTTCTCGAAGACCGTTGAGCGAGAGTCGGGGGGTGGGCGGCGGGTGAGTCGGTGGCGTATCTAATTTGTTAAGTCCGCGACAGCCCAGCTTTACACCAATATAATACAATATAATACAATATAGGTACCTATAATAACTCGTGTATGCGGGTATCGCCCGAAAATCACGTCTCGATCAGCCGACATCGAATAGTATATAATATAATGACACCGCGTATATTATAACAGTAATAGTAATAATATATATATATATATATATAATAAAGCGGCGAACGAGCGCGCGTCTCAAGGTTGATTAGGCGGTGTACCCGGTGTTTTGAAGCGTGAAGGCGGGTGCACGAGGGAGTGGAGACCGAAAAAAATAACGAAAACGTGTACGATATAATATTATATGTGCAGCGTGTGGGTAGGTGGTAAGTATTATCGTACGATTATGTATTAACGGTTCGAGTATAGGAAAACAAAAAAAAAAAACGTACAAATTATATCGATCTCCGATAATAATTTACAGTTTTGTCGCCTCGCCGCGCACGCACGCATAATAATAATAATAATAATATAATAATATTATTATTATTATCATCGACGGACGCGACGGCGTGAATACGCGGCAAACATATAATATTCCAGCCGAAAAGTTGCTGCCAGTCCCCCCCGAACAATACATAATAATATAATATTATATTATATTATATTATATTATATATATTATGCACGTAATAATATAATGACGGGACGTAAAATATTACGCGGAGGACGATAAATATAAAAACCATTTGTTTTACGATCGTCCGCCATAGCACGTCGCAATCGAATCGGCTGGACGCGTCCGGATAATAATAATAATAATACGATGTGATATGATATCGTTTTTTATTCCTATACGCGAATATTATCATCGTATAATATCGTAACGTCGCGCCAAACCATAATATTATAATATAATAATAATATGATATAATGTGGAATCCATAACACACGACGACGAGCGAATCTCGTAGTACGATAATATTATAATATTATTATAACGATGATCATGTTATGATGCGTACAGAATATGTGTACGACGTGCACATATTATCATAGCACACATAAGACATACGCACGGTAATGTATGGTATAATAATATATACCGTGCGTCGTACACGAGGATATATTATATACCTCTAATAATATATCAGCTCTGCGGTCGTCCAGTGCTTGGCGTGCAGGAAAAAAATAAAGTCCAAACGATTTGAGTTTCTCAGCTGCACATTCGTCTATAGGTATATACATGCACACTGCAGCTCGTGATATCTGCGACTGCACTCCTTCCACCACGCATTCCGATCATTCCATATTATTATTATTATTATTTTGTAGGCAGTATAATATTATACAAAACAATGCGTATGCAATAATAATTATATTCTTCAGCAGTAGATATAAACAAACCATTTTTTTTTTTAACGTTTTTCATATTTTATTACAACTCGGATTGCAAACACACATTTCAAAAAACCTCCACTCGGCTACGTCAGACATTGCGTTTTGGAAATCGTATCGATAAGAATGTCAGCAGAAGATTGTCCGGTGTACGACTGTCGCTCGTATTATGTTTCAACGTCATATTATTATTATTACCACACGAGCAGGGTGCCCGCGACAAGCGCGAAATTAACGATGACGGTTCATATTCGTGCATAATAATAATATAATATACTGAATTATTATAATAAGAATATTCACGCGTATGTACTCGAATTACGCTCGTTCTCGATACGGACGGGCGTAATAACGTTACACTATTATTATTATTATTACTATTACTATTACTATATTATATACAGACGGGTGTGAAGCGTGTGCGTTTCACACAGTTACCCGCTGCATCATATAATTGTTATTATCATTGTTACTTACATGTGACGTGTTGCACAGGAACCCGCAGCGAGTCCAATTTTGAAATAAATCGAAAATAATATCGTGTTCTACGGACGGATTAGTATCATTAATAATTGACTTCGACCGGTCGGACTATAAGACGAGTGAAACTGCCAGGCCACGTCCAATATCGCGGCGTTGACGCGTCAGACCCCAATGGGCTCGCTGCAGCAGTGGTGGTTGTTTGAAAAGCGTCCTGGTTTTCGGGGTTTTTTTTTTTCGATGACCGAGTGTAAAAGACCTATCGAGCTCGTCAGAGCGTCGTCGTAGTGCGAGAAACACGCCGCCTGCAGCTGGCGTACACTGACGAAATCCAATTTTTTCGTTGGTTTTTACGCAAAGAGGATGATAGACGAAAGAAAAAACGAAATATTATATACAAGCAATAAGACTTATTTGGAATGACGGCCGAACAAGACTACGATTCCCCGCGCACATGCTACTCATTATATTATATAATATCATTAAAGGAGTGCTCCTCCGGGGACTCGTAACGTCGAACACGCATTTATATTATATTATGCACTCTGCAGCGTCAACGACGACCGAAGTCGACGACGACGACGACGACTACGACTTCCGAGTATTAATCACTTAAGACGTATTATAACGGCCATCGCTAACGATCGTCGGGGAGGGGACGAGGCTATTAAGTTATTGTTAAAGGGACCCCATGCCAGAAAAATGTCCTTTATTTTTATTCGGTTTTAAACATTTATCTGTACACACAGCACTCGCCGCAGCATAAACCGAACGCATTCATCACGCACACTCGTGCTGCACACCGCCGCCGATGTCGACGTTTTTTTTTTCTCCTCCGCAATAATATAAATTATACGATCATATTATTATAAGTCCTGTCGTCCGTATATAACGTATCCCGCGAGTCTCGAAAATAATTTCAGGACGTTAAATATTTACATCAGAGTTTCGACCTAGGCGGTAGTTCTGCATTATTATTATTACTATCGTATTTCACTAAGTCACTATAATATAATAATATATTATTATTGTCTACGAGTGGACGAATGTCATCGTTATTATAATATTGTCGTTTGCGATTACCGATTATATTAACGCGATGGTTAATACCACGCGAGTTACAGAGCCGATGACGATTAGATTTTTGTTTAGCGAACGAAGCGCGGCCGAGAACATCATCAAACAAATCTATTACAGCGAATAATAATTTTCAAATATTACTGTGTTCTAATACCATCATAACATTGCGTATATAATATTAGTATATTGTATTATTGACTATTGCACACAATACGTACCTATTATTATCGTATAATGCCCGCATCGATAATATTGTATACTTTTATCGAGATTATTTTTTATTCTCGCGAATATAATATTAAGTGAAAAATAATATAATCTTTCCAAAGAGGGATTTGAGACGTGAACGTTTTCGTTTTACTGGTCTACAATAGTACCTATATATATATAATATTATATGTACTTATACACATTTCTTTTTTTATCATTTCGGAGCCGGTATTTTCAGATCGTTATCCTTGACTATTATCAGAGATTGTAAAATATATATTGAGCGTCGACATGAAAATGAATCTATGTAACTGTAAATCGTTACCAGAAAACAATGGACAATGCATTCATCCTCCGGAGCACCCATAATATCATAAACGGATGTATATATTATTATTATTATTATTTTATCTCTGTGCAACTTTCAATATTTGAAACGGGTTTTTTTTTCTTTTAATTTGTGGAAAATAGAATATAAACAAACAGTACGTTTCGGCGGGACGTTATTTGAAAATATTCTAATTTATCTGACGTTTTGTTTACGATACACGTTGAAATATTATAGTGCTGGACGGGGTTAATGTTGCCTGGGAAGAATTTAATAAAACGTTTATAGCATTAAACTATTTTTCATGTAGACGATATACTATTATATTATATTTTTTATACAAATATATAATTTTATTTATACGCGTGTTTCCGTGTAGATAGAATTCGAAAAAAAAAACATGTTCAAACGGGAATAAAATCCTATACAGTTTGTATCGATTACTTAGATATATTATATCCCCAATCGTCGCATGTCATACGAAGTATTACGGTATTACGCTATTTTCATATATTATGTTTATTTAATATTTATACATTTTTTTCTCTGTTGAAAGGAGAATTTTGCACACCACTGATTTTGATTGGCACTTTATATTTGCCTGGACTTCATTTTTTTTTTTTTTTTTTGATTTTTCCTTCTGGTTCAATTTTCCAACGAATTTGTCTGTTTGAACGGACATCGGCAAACCTTTCTGCAGAACTGATATATTTTCATTTCCGACTATTTAGTATTTTACTTTTGGGATGTACCCGCATTTATCATATTTTATTCCATTTATATTTCTAATTGTTGTATACACTCACAATTTTTTACGAAGACACATATGACGAGGACTTGATAGGTATACGGAATATGTATCACAATAATATATATCGAATACATATATATTTTTTCACTGTATTCGCTCAATATAATATGGTCGTACATAGCCGGATAGTTTTATTAGATCCCGAGCACCACATTTATGGTACGAATACACAGACTACGATATATATATATATATATTAAATAATATCAGATATACCTACACACGCGCGAGCTTATTTCTTTTACATTACGACACAGCGAACAGCGATTGAGCTGCAAAGTCATTGTACCCGAAATACTGTTTTCTATTATTACGAAATCCGAGATCAAAGGATGTACCCAACACTCGTTGTTGCACGATCGAAATTCGAATCCGTATTTTCGGAAAACGCGTTTTTCGACGTGTTAAAGTAAACTTAAGGCTCGAGGACAATTTGATTGTGCTCGCGAAATGCGTTTAGATGATCTTCTATATAAACATATCGTGTATCTTTATATAATGTGCCACCAGCTATATATATATATATATTATATATAATATTTTTATATTTTAGATGTTATTATATATTGTATAATATAATAGTATTATGTGAACGTTTTGTACTGCAACAGAACAAGAAAACAATGCTCGATATAGCTGATAGCCAGTTAATAGTAACATGTTATACTGCGCCGTTGGTTTTGGTAAAATAATATTTTGAAACAAGAGCACAATAATTTTATCTGCATCACACTATGGATATCGTATATAGGTACATTATACATAATAATATTACGTAGGCGCTTACAGTCCTGCACGGAAGCAGTACATTACAAAAACTTAATTATTTCCATTTTTGTTTAAGATATTATGCACATTACTATAATTTTGGGCACAGCCAGCTGTTTCAGAAACACTTACAGCCTCTTTGACTCCCGCCGGAGCACGAATCGCGGACTTTTAGAACACACTAATTTACTTTTTTAATAAGTTGTTTGCGCGCTGCCTTTTTACTGCTCATTCGGCGTATCGTCAATCGTTATTACACACACACACACACACACACACACACACACACACACACACATAAACACATATTATTATTATATTAATTTGTGTGTGTGTGCGATTAGGCATTGTAACGGTCGGCCTAGCGAACATTATATTTCAGTTTACGACTCTTTGATTCATTTAATTACGCGACTTTACACAGCGTGCGCCGTTTTTGATTTGTCGAGTTGAAAATCTGCAGCAGTAATAATAATGCACACGAACGACGCCTTATTATTATTATACTACAATATTATATATAATACTATTATGTTTGCATTTCGAGAAACGAGCTGCAGTGTTTTTCTGCGTCGAACCGAAACGAATTTACCGCGTTCGGGAGAAAAAATAAAATCATTTTTATGTACACTACGTTCCGGGCTGCACGCTGCACCTCTATATACCGTTTATGATTCATTTATTTTATGTCCGCGAAAACGGATATACATAATATACAGCGATGCGTTTTGACTTCCGGGGATTGAAAATGGATACCCATTTGAGGGGATTATCTAAGACCCGATCGGTTTTGATGACAGAGGATTTTTCAAACCGAGAAAACGTTCGCCCGCGGAGCTGTATATAATACATAGTATTATATGTTTATATACGCGGAGATACAGAAATAGTATAATAGAATACGACTGGGGTGTTCATTTGCAAAAAATAAAATAAAAATAAAAACAAAATTACGTTTGACCCAGATAGGACGATTTCGTTGCCTATATGGGATTATATATGTTTCCGTGGACATGTATTATAGCGTCGTCGGAGTTTATAGTGGTTGTATAGTACATAATTTTTTTTTAGTATTATAGTTTCATGACCGCACACATGTATTTGTGTACAATATATATAATATATTATATGGTATATATAATCAAAGAATCCAGAAATGCTATTGACATAATATAATAAAAAAACCATTATATTATATTTGTGAAAAATATTTGCTAGGATCTTTTAAGAAGTTGCGTTTTATGTTTGGTTTATTTTTACAACCGATTTGTAATAAATGGACAAAAAAAGACCTTTACTGAACTGAAACCTTTTTTTTTTACTTCCTACGCGTCGTATAAAGATACTCTCTCAAAGATGCTAAGTATTTTAGACATATAATATATAATATACACGTTCACATGTCAACGTTTTAGTACCTATAAAATATTCAATATATTTTATAGCGGAAAATTCTGAAAAATTCTATTATAAAATATAATTAATAAATGCAGCGTATACAATATACGGTCACGGTGGTCCATCTTAAATAGTTGAATATTAGATATAAAGAGATTTTGGTCAACATATTTGAATTTGAGCATACATACTTTAGAATTATTTTATCAAGTACATAATACATACATAGTACATACATAAAATGTATACATTAAAATATGTATGTATATATATAAAATATACAGGGTGATTCAAAATTTGTGTTACGACCATTTTATTGATTTCGAAACATCTAAAATGTTTTGTGCATTTTATAACTTTTGTATCATACATTTTTCTGTATTTTGAATATTTATGTGATAAATTGGCTGGAACATACATTTTACATCACCCTGTATATAAATATATACAGTATGATTTACCAAGCATAATCATCTCTATAGTTAATGAATGAATTCAAATTCTGAATTTTGGAATTTTAAATATACTTAAAGATCATATTTTCAAATTCTTAAGATTTTTTGTACAATCTACTTAAGGAGTGGCCTGTAAAGAAATAATCTTATATTTTTCAAATGAATACCTATCGATTTTCTACTATAAACTATTTGGAGACTAGAAGATATTTTTCTGAAAATTCAAAATCAATGACATATCAAAATCTATATTTTAAATTTTTAACGGTTTTGAGTTATTAAACGATGTATTTTATTAAAGATAATAGGTTAATGACCGTGATAATGGGTTTGGAAGATATTGGAGTTATAGTGACTTGAACATTTTAGTAATTAATAATATTAATCTATCAACATTTATAATTTGGAAAAACGGTCAAAGTAAAATTATCACTAGATCCAACATTGTATTTATTTTATATTTTTGTTAAATCAGTTTAAAGGTTTATAATCCTTAGTATAAACATTTTAATACATACTGAAAAACTAATCGTTCGAATTTTGAATTAAGTGAATCAACAATCTAAAAAAATATATCCACTGAATAATTTAGAGTAAGAGGGGTGGTTTTCATTTGAAAAACAAATATTTGTATCGCCACAGGACACTTCTTAAGTAGTATAAAAAATAAAATTTGAAAATCTGATGTTCAAGTATATTAAAAATTCCAAGAACTAAAATTCATTATTAAATGAAAAAAAATGTGGTAAGAATGCTTGGTGAATCATCCTATATTATTATATATATCATAAATAAAGCGAAATAATGCAATATTTGACTTTTACATTGGTATATAATATACGCTCGTGTACTTACTGTCGAACCAGTGTGATTGCTGATTAGTTATATTCATCTCATAATATCCAAAGTATAACATTTATATAAAGTGGACAAAGATCAATAAAATAACAATATACCTCCTAATAAGATATACGTGGATACCGATTGAGTATCAAAAATGTTTGCTCATTAGTGCGTTTTGTAGAACAAATAATATTATCAAAGTAAATTGCACTAAAAAAGTATTTCATAAATTTTCACTAAAAGCCTAATACAATACAATATATTATGTTATCTGCAAAATAAACATTATTTTTTCCGTACAATAATATGTTATCGAAATTTTTCTTGATTTATCCGAGTTTTACGTTGGTACCTATCCGGGTATATTCGGAAGTTTATTTTCTAATTGTTATTTTTATTATTTTTATGTTATGTTATACACTACATTATAGCAGTGTGTATAGAAAACTATACTAACATCTGCAAAGGTCCACAGATTTTTTTCCTTTAGACGAATCAAGTATAACTTTCAAGAACAGTTTATTTTATTGATAACAATATTGCGTCGATCTTTTATTTTTCGTGTATAATATCCGCGTTCAGAAGTAAAAGAAAACTGTATGAAAACAAAAAAATAACATCAGACCCTCGGGCGGATGAGTTTAAATCGAATACAGACGGATCGTATTATTTCGCAGTGTATATAATGACTGCAGAAACGTCCAATTTTATTTTCTTAAGGATTCGAATTTCGAGTACCTTTATTTTTTGTAGAATAACAGTAATATTATATATTTTATTTTCCAAAAAATCTTACCGCTGTCGTTTACATTGTAAAATCAACATCATGATAAATTATCGGAAAACATAATAATGTTATATGAAATCGTTTTTATTTTGTTTTTGGCGTTTGCTGGTCCGGTTTTCGCTCGACTCGTTTAAAAAAAAAAACGCGTATCCAATTTATTTTCTATATAATATTATGTACCGTACGATGTTATGGCTATGACAAGTCGTTACAGCAATTTATTTTTTAATTTTTTCAAGGTTCGTTATATCATAGAACGGGCATTCCACGTGATACATCGCGGGACGTGTATACAACAACAATAATTATATATTATGTGTTACGATTCTTGAATCGCGCTCCCTTTCCACGCCCGATGTCGTCCCCACCCTCTCTATACACCCGGCACAAACATCACGCTCGTTCAAAAACACGTCAAATTATGTCCACAGGTACCTATAACCTACACATATATATAATATCGGTCGGCTCCAAACGTTCGAAAACGTAATTTCCCCTCGTTCGACTACATATTATAATCACACACACACACACGCGCACACGCACGAGCACGCACTTGCACTCGTCCCTTAGAAATAACAATAATAATAAACAAAGCCTTGTTAAGTTTTTTTTAAATTTTTTTTTCAAAATAATATTCCGTATAATTACGTCGGAAAATGAAATCTAGATGCCGAAACGTGTCTGGAGGTTGTAATTTTACGCGCGACAGCTCCGATGATGTAGGTTCGGTGTCGTGCGTGCGTGTGAGAGAGAGAGAGCGCGCGCGACGGGGTCGCATTCGGCCAGGTGTAAAACTACCAAACAAGACATTTTATTATTAGGGCTTATACGTTTTTTTTTCCATCTATTTATTATTATTTTTTTTTCGCATTGTTCGGGTTCAGGTGTTCTGGTCCGTCGTCGTCGTCGTCGTCGTATAGTATATATACGTACAACCACCGCTGCGCACGTATGATGCGAGCCGCCGTGACGGCAGAGCGTCGGCAGTCCATTGAATCTTCATACGACCGTACGGGGACTACCCCGAGGGCCCTCCCACTTTCCGGGGATAAATCGCCTCTGGCCAGCGAAATAAAAGGCACGCACATAATCGTAATGTATTTGCCCCGTCCATTGTGTGCACGTCTCACGGTGTTAGTCTCGAAATGAAATGTTGTATGAAATGTGATTTCGCCCCCAAAACGAAAAATCAAAATCCCATTGTTGGGCCCCGGTTGTCAGTATGGGGTATTATGCAGTGCGTATGTGTACGGTGTATTATATTATTTATACACGTATACACGTTGACACGTCGTCGCCCGGTGTCTTACAATCAATAAAGTGTAATCTTTGTGGAATCGACAATTTCTTCTATTTTTCTCTCCGACGCTCTTTCTCTTCCTTTTTTTGTGACCTATCCAACGGCATTTATATTCAACAGAGACCATAAACCCTTTTTTTTTTTTTTCGTTTCGGACGCGTTACCGCGGTAATTGTGTACAATACTCGCCCAGTATAATATATACCTAGGTCCTATATACCCATATACACAAGCAATATATGTACAAAAGCCCGCGCGCGCGCACCACGCACACGCACGCACATAATATTTTAATATATATATATACCTACGTGATGTTATATACGGTAATAAATAATATTGACCGTGTTTCGTAAAATATAGCGTGTTTTTTACACAACCGTATTATATATTTACGGTCTGTACCTACACACATAGGGTTTGACGAAATAAAAGAAAAATGTTTCTAATCTCAAACGCGTGTATGACAAACATAATATATATAATAACATTATAAAACGTCCCGTATTTTATGTGACAAAGGGAGAATAACGAGTCGAGAAATAAATAAATAAATTACACAGTGAAGAATTGTGTATTTGTTTTATTTTTCCACCGCAGACTAATAAACTCTAATTGATTGACTGTCATTTATCATTTAAAATTTGAATAACTAAAGAAGCGGAAGTATTACAGTAATTTTGATTCCAAATGAACTCTTGTCTCTTGTTATGGTTATTTTGATTTAGTAATAATAAAAGAGCACCCTGTCCCTGTGCAAATACTACGAATTGGAGGGTAGATTTAAAAGTAACAAACTTCGTTCCTAATTATTTCGCATTATTAAATTATTTATTTCATTTGTAGAGTATTTGCAAAAGATAACAAAGTAATAAATCATACGAAAATTGTGGTGAATATTAATCACTATCGTGGCTCGCGCTTACATCACATTCAAAACTATAAACATTTTTAAATCGAATTTTAATTTAATAGAATACAAAAATAATTAGTACCTACCAATTTAAATAAAAAGAGTTATATAACTTTCGTCAACTAGGTACACTTTATTTTGATAATTACACCTTTCACCTGAATAAATACATTTAAGTAATCCATTGTTCTTTTTAATTTAACATTTTAGGGAAAACATAAAAACCATCGGGTTTTTAAAAAAAAAAATATATATTTTCGAATCGAAACAATTTAACTATGTCTCTAGTATAATATGCTTATATTAAACACAAGCAAATATATTAAAAGGTTTTTTTTTAATATAAACAATATTTATAAACTGTAGAGTATAAAATAAGTAAGTAGGAGGTTCCATCATGTAAATGTGAGATACTGAGATGAAATGTCGATATTATGATCAATATTGTATATAATTTATATCAATTATATCTGTGAAAATCACTTTTATGGCCGTTATATTATGCTGTACAGTATGTATCTTTGATGAGCAGGTCGTTAAGCAAATAAATTAAACGACGGACGTCATACGATTGAATTTGTTGTTTTCATAATAATATAATTAATTTATAATTCAACATGTATTCAGAAAAGAAATCAAATAATATGTAGATATTATGTCCATTATAGGAACTGTATTATATGTTATCTTATACATTCATCAATTAACATCAGTGGGTAGGAGTTAAATATATACGACCATAGCGTATTATTATAGTTTGTACCTACCTATATATAGGTACCTATACTTTATACTTATGAATTATTATACTATTGAGCTGCAGTTGATTGCATGCGTACTAAAAATGCACTGATATGCAACAAAGTCTCAAAGATATGTGGAAAATAAACACAAACGATTTTCAGTGAAGAAAAAGTTTTTTTTTATTGATTGCAATTTTTTGTGTTTTTTGGAAACCACAAAATTGAACGGTTCTCGTAAAAACAATACGAACCTATTGGGTGTATAATGGGAATCCAAGTAATGTTATTAATTTTTATTTTGTACGCGCTCATGATGATTTATGAGCGTTTCTCGTATTGGAAATTTTAAATGTTCAAAATGGCAGTGTGAAATACTGGAATCATATTTTGTTCATGCAGTGGTGTTTAAAAAATCTCCATTATTGATATATTTTTGACACACGCTAACACGCAAAAAATTTATCAATACATATAAAATATAATATAATAGTATGCGTACACACATTTTGACATGAAATACCAAAAGACGTTCTTTAAACTAAAAAACATGCGTTTAAACAATTTCAAATTTTTATTCACGGCATTATGAAACACTTGCCTGGCCTTACTTAGCATACAATCATTATTACAATACACAATCAACCAGAAAAAATATGCAAATGTACGAAAGTCCTTGCTCTAGTTATTGTACGTTTTATGTGTATATAGTATATATACAATGAAGTGTATTATATATATATATTATATTAGTTGCATATTACATATATTGTATTGTACCGAAATTTACTATATACACAGTTTATTAAGTATTAAAATAATATATTAAAGCACTGAATTTCACCGCAGATGTAGTCCTTTAGACGCACGTCGAAAACGTCTGATACGAATATTATATTTATGCTCATTCAATATTATATTGATACTGTCCGGTTAAATGTATAACATTAATAATTATTATTATTACCGTTCTCCGCCATAAAATCTTTTGTGTTTTCAACGAATTCGTTTTTTCAGCTCTGCAACTTAGGGGGGGGGGGGGAGGGCGGCGGACTAACGATAAATACGATATATTATAGTAGTCTATCTCTGCTGTATCGGATCACGATAAATCGTTCAGACATTTTTTTTTCATGTCGTTTGACGACGTATTAAAACGAATTCTCTTGATTTGAGGTACCTATATAATATAATGTTTAATGCAATATATATTATACGCGCTCGTCGAACGACGACTCGAAGCGGAGAAGCCGTTTCAGGAGAAATCCGAAACGCAGACACAATCCAGATTGATAATATTGTTTGCCATTCCTCGCGGGACGCCGATTTAATTAACGCGTTGTGAATACGTTATTTATTTTGCGCGAAAGAGGCTGTCGTCGTCGTCCTTTGTTGTATTGCGCGTATAGTATTATATGACGTACATCACGGACTTTCGTAGTCGTCGTCGTCTGCCTTATTCTTTTGCAGTGCGCTTAATACTTAATAATAATATCGTATATAAGTATAATATCCGAACTTTGAACGTTCCGTTTCGAACGTCACACGAGTATACTACAACACTGTTTTTCACCTGTAGCGTCACAGCAGACAGTAATAGTATACGCGTACATACGTATATATATAGAGAGATGTATATGGGTTTATGCGCGCCGCCGCCCGACGAACGTAATAAGTAAAATGTCTGAGAATCGTCGCCCGTTCAACTGTTCATGTGAAGAAAAGTATCACAAATAATACGATCAGTATACGCGAACTCCGATTCGTGGAAAACGATTTACCGCCGCGTGTATTCGTCGCCCCGCGGAAACTGCTTTTCTCCGGCACTAAGCCTCGTATCGTGCACAATTATTATTATTATTAAAAGTACACTGCACTTTCAAATGTCGAAGCACCCACCACAAACATATAGCACGGATTTCAGCAATGTATCGTATAACAACGCACTCGTAAAACGAGATTACATTAATTATGTGATAATTTCGTATTTATAATATTATTATTAGCTATATTATGCATATTGAAGTTTTACGGCTGATGGAGATTCGCCCTCGGCTTAAAATTTGTTTAGCCGTCATCACCCTAACAGAATTACGATTTTGAAATTAATAATTTTTTTTTCTCATTTTAAATACTGATTAAAATCGTAGATTGATGATGATAGCGCAAAATTAAATTAATTTAAGTATAAAATAATTATTGTATTAGAACTTCAGCCAAAATTATTTGCAAGACATTGTTATATTATCTGTAACGATATTTTGAGTATTATTCATATTAAATATAATCTGTTATTGAGATGATATTACAACAAAATAATTGAGTACCCACGATTATTATTATTACTTTTTTGTATTCATAGTCGATGGTAAATTTGTATTAGCTTTAAGACTCGTGTTGTAGATATTATCTACGTCCGATTGTGAATAAATGTGAAATAAGAAATATTATTATTATAAGAAATATCTTTTGGCTTAAACTTTCTGTATAGGCGATAAAAGTTGATGAATTTATAAACATAAACTAAATAAAATATTAGAACTATTTGTAGATTTTCCATTCCGTTTTGTTTGAGTACCTGTTGTATACCTATATATTATGTACGAATACAATTTTCATCCTTACACGCAATGACGCGAACTCGTCGTTGATATTTTATGATTTAAAAATAGACGTAGGTATACGTATTATACCGTCAAATAATAATGATGATAATATTATATAGTATTATATTTGCTGGTGCAGTAACGCGCCAAACTACCCCACGAGTTCCATACCAGTTATCTGCACGGTATATGAAATATGCAAAGGAAAAAAAAATGGGAAAAAAAATGTGTATCATCCGTATGGCACGTTATTGCGTCTATAAAGTATATTATATTATATTATTATTATTATTATATTGGTAGTCAATTGTGAACAAAGAATCGTTTTGGCCCGTCAGACGACAACGACGATAGTATTATAACCGGGTGAAATAAAAATAAACAACATTCACAGACTCCGATGCCGGTCGGCGGGTCCTTCTTCGATCTATTGTGAATCCCTCCGCCTCCCACAACCCATCTCGATCCTGCTGCACCGGGCTCGGCCCCTAAAATGCAATATTATGCGTATATATATTATATTATAGTACAGCACCCGACATACGATTACGTTATTTTCTTAACGATGTTTTATTTTATAATGATAATATGCTGACATATTTTAGTGTGTGTAGGCTGCAGCAGCAGTGTTAAAGGGTAAAACGATAATAATATATTAATATCGTACACACGCGTTTAATAATATAATATATAGTCGGTCGTCGATAGGTACCTATTACAATGTTGTGTATATTACGTACTATAATATTATGTTCAATGCGTTTGAACAGAGCACAATGTGCGCATTTCGAAACACGTTTTAAAAATTGTGGTAAGAAAATGTCTAATGATTTATAACCCAAATAAAATATTGTGATGCATATATAATAACACGCTGCAGACCACGTGTCGTCGTAAGCGTATGTGTGTGTGTGTGTGTGTGTGTGCTATCGGCATGGTTTTAACGATACCGCTTAATAATGTTAAATGTTAATTAAACTACACACACACACACATAATAATAATACTATACACACAGACGAAATATTATTATGTATTTATATCATATACGATAATTTAACTTCATTATGCGATACAACGCGTGTTTTTAATAACTGCACGTGGAATATATTATAAAATATTATGTAGGAAAAAAAAAACATGACGATTATATTACAGTATTACACGCGTGTCGTTCGCGTACAGACGACATAATAATATAATATGTGTATACAGCACTGCAGCGTATAATATTACACGCGGATATTGTGGGTATACGTTATAATATAGGTGTAGGTATAGCTATTTTATTACATATTTTTTAGTAATTTTTTTTTTTTTGTTCTCAAAATTCGATTGTCCTTAAGTACTATTGAAAATAACATAATTTCAAACGAATTTATTAATATTTCCACCCCGCGGTCCGTAACAATATTTATCGTAATACCTATATAATATGTCCCACACAAAAAGTATTTTCGATTCGCAGTTTCTTGAACTGACAATAATTCTCCACTAGTGGAAATGGTGTAGCAAAATATGTATAGCAAAATATTGATTTGAAGTCGTAGCACTAAGAGCCGGCGCTGACTTGACGGACAAGTGGATTTTTGAAATGTATGCCCACACGCAGAAACAACGGGGCTTTTTGTCTCATGTCTATGTACATTGTTCTATAGAGGTACACGATGGAGAAGCACCGCGGTGGATCATCGTAAAAAATAAAAAAAACGACCAAATGAGGACATCCGAAACCGTATAGTCATTCCAACTGCTTCTGCAGCAGATATATACCATTATTTGTATAATAGGTATGAATGAATGAAAAGTCACGGAAAAAAATATATTGCATCTCATTAATAAAGATATTACAGTAGGTATAGTTTCTTATTTCGACGAACGTCGACATCTCATATTGTTCATTGTCTCAAACTAAATTGAAATCCTCTAAAAACTACTGTTACACTAAAATATCATTACAATAAAACTCAATATCTTTAAGTTTTTTCTACTCATCTTGAAATTCGACTGATTATTTTTTTCACTAATTAATTATTAGTGACTCGTTCGTCACTACCGAATGATTGAAGGTTAGGATATCTGTGGTGACAGCGGTGACACGCGTTTATGGCGTATTGAAACGATATTGTAGACCAGTCCTAAACGATTAATTAGGTATTAATAACTAAACGTATATGGCCAAAAAAAAAATACCGTTGTAAATTATTGTCAGGTACCTACTAGTTTTTCTCATTGTTCTCTTGCCGCTGATAAAATTCGTCGAATGGGCAATGTCTAGGTAATTTGCATTTCACGTCAATACTCTACACAGCTGGAACTTACAAACATATACTACGACTATGATAATAAGCATTTACACAGACTTTATTTACATCAAGTGTTGCCAGAAATATTTTTTTTTAAAAAAATGTATTTGTTTCACGCGAAAAAACTGTTTGCTAACTCTAAATATTGCATATAACCTCAATCACTATACATAATTATTAATAAAAAATAATAGTAATACTTTAATAGGTTATAATATTATACCTATTGTAACCATAGTCCATAATTAAAAATAAAAATAAATATCAATCACTATCCTTTACTTTATATAGTTATTATATATTACTATTTTTGTTATGATAATGTTTTTTTTAAACACATAATAAATCTACAATTATTTTTTGATTATAGATGCCTATTGAACAAACATTTGAAATGAAATTATTCTGTCTATATTATTATAACTCTAACTAGCCCAGTTTTAAAATACGATTGTGTCATTAATTTTTTTGTATTTTCTGAAGTACAATATAACCAAAACAGAATAGTTTGATATGACGACGGCGATGACTTCATATCCACAAGCCCACTTACTGTTATAGTCTATTAAGATTTTAAAACCTGTAGTTTTGAATTTTCTTATGTTGTTGTCATGTTTAATATTTAACTATATATTAATATATTTTACTATCAGTAGTTTAATAAACATAGTTCTTGAAATATTAAATATATATTTTACGTGATAATTATTGTCTCGAGGAAAAAACAAGACCGAACAAGCATTGCTCAAAAATTATAGCAACACTCGTGTACACACTTATATGCAGTATCGCAGCAGTTACAATTGTTTTTATCGATATTTGTTGTACAATATACATAAATGATAATAATTTCATGTCGGTTTTACGAATAATAAATTGACGTTTACTCACTGAAGAGGAGTTAGCTCGTAGCAGTGAACACTTGTACAGTATACATATATTGTTTAGTGTATTTGCGCTTCATCACAAGTCTGTTTTCTCGATTGAGAATAAGTCGAAAAATAAGTTTAATGATTTTCGTCGGATTCTTGTGAATCATATGTATACAGAGTGATTCGCTGAGTATGGTCACTCCCATTTTAAATTTCCAATCAGTTTATTTAATATACGACCTAACCATATTTTGAAAAACCTATATTTTGTATACTATTTAAGAAGTATAATAAGAACTTGTATGGCAATAAAAACTTTATTTTTCAAATGAGCATCAAATATTTTTTTCTGTAAATTGTTGAGCAAATAATATTTTTTTTAAATTTTGATGTATCTTTATTAAAATTTAAACGATTAGAATATTTATCTATTAGTAATTAATAATTTGTAAAAATAAGTATTTACTAAATTAAATATATAGATTATATTTTTGTAAAACAATTTTTACGAACTATTGTTAACCTCGGTAAATAAATTTGAATAACTCAAAAACTATGATGATGTATAATTAATACATCTTCAAAAAATCATCTGTTTAACAATTTACTGGGAAATATTTATTGGTTCATTCAGGGTGGTTCTGATTTGAAAAAATATGTTGATATCGCCACAGGACACTCCTTTATTGATTGATTGATTGTATAAAAAATCCTTAGGTAATCATTAAATCCTTAGGTATACCAAAAATCGGAATTTTAATAAATTCAATTTTAAAGGAAAAAATGGAGGCGAGCATGTCGGTGAATCACGCCTATTCTTATAACAATTTACTTACGTTATTTTAGGTAATTAAAAACATAAATGCCTATCTTTTGAGTATTCATGCATTTTTATGGGTAATACTGTGTAATAGGTGAAGTTTACATAGTGGTTAATGTTTCTTTAAGTTTTTGATTTTTTAAATTACAATATTAATTTATAATAATTGCATATTCAGATGCAGAATTTTTCATAATTCAAAAAATCTAATTTCTAATCAGTAGTTTGTTAATTGTAAATATTTATAATTTAGATTAGCTGAGAAGTGTGGTAAATGGAAACTCAGCAAAAGGTTATAGTTATAAGCTTATAGTTCACTCATCATTACTATAAATACTCATCACATATTAACTACTGGTTTGAAATTCAATTTGTATGTACCGTGAAGTACCTACTCTGAGAAACTATTCTGCTTCGGAATAAGCAATTATAAATGTTATGTTGTCATTAAAAAATAATATAAAGATAAAAAACTGCTGATTGAATTGACCTCAAATATGTAAAAAAAAAAAGTTCCAATTTTTAGAAATACTGAGTGTAAGCACTTAAATGGGTCGGTCGCCTCGTGTATAATAAAGGTTAGGAAATTTGCCTACGAAATTCGCACACATACAGCCATCGCAGGCTCGTATTCACATTTCAGGCATTCAGAGCCACATACGATTATTGACACATTTTCAGTCTATCGGAATAGTAATAATATTTCAAATTTTCATTATGGTCAACATCCACCGAAACACATTTTGAGAATTTCGACTTATACTGCTGCGAGATGATTGATCATCACCCGTCATATTACTACATACCTTTATATTTAAAAAGATATAAAATATACTAAAATATTGTATAACACGAATCGATTTCGTTGTACCTATCGCAGTAACATAAATAATAATATTGTATCGACCGTATTGGTCGGGCGGTTTTAAAATATATTATTATCGGATTCACTTTTTGGTTTTATGACTCTGTTATGCGACGTGCCACGCGCGTAATGCCTTTATAAAACGCTTTATTGTTGTCAGCTCGGCACCGTCGCGACGACTGATCGGAGAGGATCGGCGGATTTTGCACCTGGCTGATTTAAAAAGGTAGGTAGGTAGGTAGGTACCCATACTATAATGCAGCGCACACGCAATATATAACAACAATAACAACAACGATAGTAATAATAAATAAAAATAATAATAATAATAATAATAGGTTCATCGATGACTATAAAAATGAAAAAAAAAAACACACAATAAACTCGCCTATACACATTATTATGATAAATATATATTATTATAATAATATTATATATATAGCGCGCAACTTGTATGGGGAGCGTATGTCGTTATGCATATCAATCCGATCGTAATAAAACGATCGATAAAATATAATACGAAATAATTATAACTCTGAGTGTACAGACGATTAAAATGTTATGTACTCGCGTTATACATAATACATTATTATTATTATTATTATTAATATGGAAACGATTAAAAGCGGGAAACGTCTACGGCGGCGCGTACACGGGCCCCAAGATACACGCGTATAATATAATACCTGCCTATATATTATTATTATAAATTATAATGATACGTCGTGTGTAGGTTACTGTCGTACACAAGGTGCCTGCCTAGTCCTTAATAATATTATAATAATAATAATAAACATGTAATAATTATTTAATTTTATACGATAATCGCGTTGTGACGAATCGCTGCGGCGCGGCGGCGGCGATTTGGCTTCGGGCATCGATATCGGTCGTCGCGCGCGCGGGCCGGAGCACACGTGCATTACGTAGGCTACATTTTTATATTATATTATATTATATTATTCTGTGCCGTAATGGGTACTACACCGCGGCACTCTCTGTACACGCATTTCCACGGTCCGGCACGATATTTTACACGAGCGTACGGCGCGTTATACTATTATTATTATTATATTCGTCGCCGTATATTATACACACACATACATATAGGTAGGTTCCATTATAATATATATATATATATAGCGTACAGGTGGCGTAGGTACTTTCATAACAATGCGTGTATTGTGTGCCCATACGCGTAATAATGCCGCTCTTATAATATTATACAGCATAACTATGGGACCGCGTATATACGTATATAAAACACATACGTACGCGCAGTACGACGTCTCGTATAATATATTATATATATATATATATATATGTGTGTGTGTGTATCTCCGTGCCGAGTTCTGACCAGTTTGGCTTTGGATCCGGTGCGTGTCCAAAGACGAGAGTGTTTTTACGCGGCGGCAGGTGAACCGCCCGAGTCGTTTGTGTGTGTGTGTGTGTGTGTGTGTGCAGTGGAGTTCCTTTGTGCGCGCGAGGACGTGCTGGGAGGCGCTCTCCCGAGGGCACCACCATCACCTATTTAGGTATACTTACACGTAATATTATTATTATTATTATCATCGTCGTCGTCGTCGTCGTCGTCGCCGTAACGCGGTATACGCAATAATAACATAGACTTTTAATTGTTATCTATCTCCCCAATCGTTATGGGTATACCTACGATATTAATAACGATTATTTTACATAATATATATTATTATTATTATTATTATACCTACCTAGATCGACTCTACTATATACACGGTCTCTACGAAATTATTCATGCCATTTCATATGCGCGTGTACCTATATATTACGGGTTAACGACGTATTATAATATATAGGTAGGTAATATACGCTGTGAATCATTGCGGGTTGATTCTCGTCGTAGGTATAATAATATTCTAGGTAGTAGTAGGTAGGGAAATTCGTATACAGTAGAATTAACTTGCACACTTCCTGACGTCCGACCTGCATAGTAATGTTGTATTAATGCATCATCGTTACGGATTGGCAGATTGCATTCCGTTCTTATAATTATTACTGTCAGAAGACGACTAGCCGGCACGTGATATTTTTCAGCTGTACATAATACTATTATTTGTATATTATAATATTTTATTTTTTAAAGACTTTATCGACTTCCTCAAAAATATATCCTTAACATTGTTTCGAGTGTTTTGATTTTTGAAAATATATGAATTACCTATTTATATGAGATCTAAGGCAGGGATCTCCAGCTTGCGTCCCACAAAAGTAATTTATGTTTTGAATTTATGTTATTTAGAGTAATTTATGTGTTTCATTTTTCTAAATAAATCGTATCTATTCTTCATTGCCCCTCTATCACTCTAAAACAATTTAGCCCGCGATGCCAAAGCGTATCTCAGATATAGCCCACGATAAAAAATGTTGGAGACTCCTGATCTAAGGAATTCAACACGTCAAGTTAAATCATGTCTGTATATTATATCTATGAATGAACTAATTAATTATATTTTTGTTTAATCTAGCAGGAAAATAATGATTTTAAATATTTCATATTTCGTGATTCAATAACTTTGTTGTACAAAAATGTAATTTCCTTAGACATTACAGCTAGTGTGCAATAAGAAGGAATAGTAGGATGCGTTTTTAACATAATGATTAATTATTATTTAAGAAAATTGAAAGTTAAACAATCATTCTATAAGTAATAGGACCCAGGTTTTAATAATAAAAAAAATCAACTTATTTTAAACCGAGTATAGTCAATATTGTTCTCCGTATCCACCCGTATACCTGTTTATAGTCAAATATTATATTATCGTTTTTGACCTAACTCAACTAACTCGAGTAAATTGTTTTCATTGACTTTTCTTCGTCATCTCCGAACAAACCTAACCCTCTGCTATATACATATTAATATATTACTAGGTGCGATGTACACATTATACGATGTAATATTATTATTATTAGTATACATCTCGTAGAAAACAGTACGCCCGTATTAAACATTTATGCCGGACGTATATATTATAATAGTAATAATATTATATGGCTGCAGGTTTATTATAAACTGCTGCCGCGCGTTGCCGTATTATCTCGCACATTACGTGGCGGCGGCGGAACGGTTAGGCCCGGACGATTCCAAAGTCACGATTTGCTTCGACCGGAAATCGAGATCGAAGGTTTTTTGCTTCTCATTCTTCTTCTTCTTCTTGTACTTCTACTTGTACTTGTATTTCTTTTGACGACGGTGTCGTCGCCGACGGGTAAGGGGAAGGTGGGGCGCCCGAGAAACGTGCGCGTGCAAAACTTAGGACACCCTCTGGCCACGGGAAAAACGGTTCAATAGACGCGCTAATGAACCGATGCCGTCGTCGGACGAAGATGCAAGTGTATATGCGTATTACATTATATATATGTATATAGGTATTATATATATTATTATAATAGTTATTCGCTGACGTTCTCCGCCACAGCCGGCCGAGACTGATCGTGTTTCAGACATATATACACACGTGTATATATATATATATATATATCGCTGCGGTATAAATAGTATAATAAGGTCTTCGACGCGTCGAGTACACGATTTTTGCAAAATAAGTTTCGCACATTTCGAACGCCGCATCGGCGGTCAATCGCCAATCGGGAACGAAAACTTTTGGTCGTTATTCTGCAGTGCTCCGTACAGCACCATTATTATAATATGCAGGGCATCACATGACGGAGGCGATGGTACAAAGTATATAAAAGCGTGAAATATATTATTCCACGTGTGTGTGTGTGTGTGTGTGTGTGTGTGTATAATAATGCCCGTCCGTCGACGACGACGACGATGTACATAATACGATAATATATTACCTACATTTATCGGCAGTGCGATATGTGTACATTGACAAGTGGATTTATACAATAGTATGTATAAGATTCATATCTGTCGTCGTTTTTGTCTATGACTGCTGCAGCTGCAGGGAAACAGTTTTAATCGGTCAAATTTAGCAGCTCACTCGTTCGCTGCACGCCCGAGCGACCTTCCCGACGAAGATCGCAAAAAGTTGAATTCACGTGCGCCTAGAAGAACTAATTCACGGATATCTGCAGCTCACCGAGGATTTTGATGTCAAGTCGAAAACGACTACTTTCGATTCGAATGACCCATTTGGGGCGCTTGTACCCGCGTTAGGTACATCATATGATATGAAAGTATAAAAACAAAACACTACACCAGAACGACCATTTTTTAGGCCATCGAGCAAAATAGTTTCCTTTTTTTCCTCTACAATGTCTTATAAATGTGTTTATCACTCATTCAAATCCGTTCTAAACATTTGACGTAATGTATCTGTCGGCTATCGTACTCTATGGTATTCATCTCGAAATTAATTCTATACATGTCCAAACGAGTTACACGATATTCAAATAACACATAATCGTCAGTAGCTACAAAATATAAAGCGACTGTTACCCACAAAGGTACGTATAGTATTTTTGTAAACACGAAGGTATATTTTGTGTGGTCCTCTTCAACTTGGATATACCGCGGTTGCTCGCCAGTTCAATCCGGTCTTGTAACACGCTGCCCGAATACACTCATATCATAAGTATTTAACGTGGAAATGTTTTATAAAACGACTGTGCATTAATACATAAATTCGAGTCATCTACACGTCACGACACGCTCGGTGAATTTTTTTTTTTACAAGTTTTAACATATTTTATTTATTATCGACTAAATCTTATTTAGGTACCTACGTTTTGCATGCGAAAATGGAATATAACGGGTTTGGACCAGATATAGCTCCGGCTTAATGTATGAATTATTTTAGTTGTTTTTCAAAAATTGTACTCGAGTAATGGAAAACCGTAGAACCTATATTTGGTGTGTAAAATATTTGTTTGCAAATATTATAAGCCAAAGTATGATACATAAATTATTGCGTTAGCAAAAATAATAGTATTTTTAAGAATAAAAAGAATAACAAACAACGGGTAATTTATTATCGGGGTAAGTGCGTTATTATAATCGTTATTTATTGTTAAAAAAAAAAAAGAAGAAGTTCTGAGAAGGTGCAGTCTATAAGGCAAATACATAAATCAATTAGCTAAGCCACCGTTGAGAATATAACCTATATTTATTGGCCATACGTTTATTACGGTTTTTGGAATTTAATGATCTATTATAATTGTATAATATATTATGTACTGTAATTTTAAAGAAAAACAATGACGCACGGAAGAAACTTATACCTGCGCCTAGTGTATCCACTTTCGATACATCGCGGATAACTCGTGGGTTTTCGAACCACGAGTGGTAGTAGGTACTTATATTATATGTAAAGGTATATATATACATGTATATACATGTATATGTATATTACTTTTACAAACTTGTATACAGTTATACTTTAAACGCAGTGGCAGGTTCACGAGCTGGGCAATCGTTTAAAATGTATTATAATAGCTGCCCAGTCTATAGCTATATGGGGTCCTCATAATTCTTCTTTGTCCCGTATATATAACCGGACATATAATAGATTCAGCCAAGGGTGTGCATCACGCCGCTTGTTTATTTAAAATATACTACGAACGCTTGCGCGATCAATCATATGCGTGTTTACAATATGGATAGTATATATGTTATTCTGAGCTTTTATCGTTATTTATTTAAATGGAAAAACGTATTATTACACATTGAGTATAGGTATGGTATACGTTTATAGAAAATTGAAAATACGTTAACATATTTTAACGGTCTACTAGAATAACTCAGAACACTTTAATTCACATTGATGGGCAAAGTATTATAATATAGCAGGTATATACGTACCTACTGCAGCATTCATATTCGTGTTCAAGATTAGACTGCAGTAATTTACTGTAATAAGTAATAACGTTTTAATATTTGTATTGGTTCACCGTCGGGATGTATATAATATTATGATATCAAAAGTTTAATAAATTACAACTAATATACGTCAAACGATATCGTATAAAATATCGAGTTATCATAATATAGACTATCGTTCCATAAATAAAAACATTATATATCCTATATTTGAACTATGTGTGAAATGTTTAAAAAATGTCCGTTTCTTACAAAAAGCAGCAGGAAGTTTTTTTTTTTTGATATTTTAGTCAAAAACTTATCGTAAACAACTACTGTAAAGTTTTCTACAGACACGGGTGAGCTGTACCCAGACGATTGGTCTGCTCTATTGTCATTTCTGGGTCTCATTATACTAACTCAACAACTTAGGTGCCATCTCTTAAACAGAGGTCAGCCGACGGGTGTGGTATACGTGTGATTGACATGACGGCCAATCGACATTGTTGTATTATATTACTTCGTATATAAATTAATATAATATTTAGGTTTGAGTGACGCTCAGCAAAATAACTTCCGCTAGGATCTTAATCACCTATCGCTTAGATGTCACACGGTTAGAATTTCAGACGTATACTTCCATAATTTTAAGTTGGCTAAATATAATATATTATATAATATTAATATAATATATGCCTGTATCGCATCAGCACGCACCTGCATCTAATTAATGAATCGATCCCGTTATCCAGGTTTTCTAGACGACTATATCTCAAGATTGCTTTCTTATTATTGTACTCCTGATGTTTGATACAGTTACTTTTTGTGAACAAAAACAAATTCCATACGATTGCAAAGTTGTAGTTTTAGAAACAAACACAATTCGGATTGCAAAAACACAATATAATAATTCGAAGTAATTTCGAGTATATGACAGATGAATTTCATCAACGTAAAAATAACTAGTTGTTGTCCAATATGTATAATACAGATCAAATTCGAGTGCAATATGTAAAAATTACTTCTTAGTAGGAATGACAGGAATGCCACTATTCTTCTCGAAGCTGTCTGTGTAGCACCATTCGTGAGAATTTCACATATTTTTTTTTTATTTATAAGCTGTAACACTTCGGATTGATCGTCGAGACGGTCGTATGACTCTACGACAGTACCAAATAAAACTATTTCCATGAAATAGGGATTCGTTAGTTTGAGTTATTGAACCATTTGTTCTTATATTTATTTATTTGATTGATTTCAAATTGTTGACGTCAAAATGTCTGCATAAATTATACCAATCTATAATATTGTCGTATTACTAGTATAGCGCAGATATAGGTAAACATCAAAGCTCTGTTCATCGCGATAGATCTTATGTACAAACTCAGAACCACAGTTCTATTATTTCCGATAAATGTACCTAATCTGTTGACTCGCCCATTGCTTAGATGAATGTAATTTAACACGATTATCTATTATTATTGATGGATGCATTTTACAACCTTTTTTGAGCACATTTTAGAGTTGAGATATTTTTTTAGAATGTAAATTTCCAGCGGAAATGTATTTCTTACTATTTAATACCGACATAATTTGCTGTTTTAGTTTATTTTAGTTCTATCATTTATGTATATAGATTTTATAAAAAACATGATAAACATCAATAATGATCAACAATAATATAATGTTTCTGTAGGTTTATTTCCAATGTTTATATAAAACGTTTTATCGAATAATTTACTTAAAATTGTTTACATTAACAATAAACAAATTAACATTTATTTACAATAGCCAAACTACTAAACTAGTAAACTTGTAACTTTGTAACCTTGCAGCTATATAATTTTAACATCGTGACAAATATCTATAATAATAATATGTTATATTATTTTAATTGCTCTCCATTTCAGATGCCATCAGTTTTATTTGTTGGTCATAAATTGGACTGTAATCAAAATATTTTGCTAACTTTACTCATATCACAGATATTTTTTTTTCAAAAACAAATTGAAAATATTGCATAGATAATAATATAAAATAGGTTAATGTAATCGTTATTTTCTAAAAATACATTCAGCCCTTCAAGATGGTTAAAATATGAAATATTATGTACCACCATAATATATTATACATTTTAATATACTTCAAGATCTGTAGATTTTTAGAAATTTCGAGCATTTTGAAGTGTTTAAAAGACTAAACTATTCAGCTGAAAACATATGTTTGAAAACAAGATTCAAAAATGCACTTGGATTCTTGACTACCTATATATTACAATATAGTGGCGAACTATACAAAGAACGGTTACATTCACTTGGTGGATGAACGAGTACATATAGTATAATTTCCTTTGATGTTTATACGGAGTTAATACTGTTGTACAAGCAACTGTTTACCGTTATATCAACGTAAAAATATTTTTAATTAAAATTCAAAATTTATATGAAAATAATATGTAAATATGACCGAAAAAGTAATTAAGATTTCGGTAAGAACGAGGCATATTCGCGTGTATCCACACAAAATATAAATAATTAAACTCTCCTATTTACGTACTATATTCCTGCAGCAGTTGTTCGTATAGTAATGACAAAAGTCGGTTGAACCTGCGAGGAATCAAAATCAACGAGAATTCGTACTTTAAACTTAATATTCTACGCCTAATGACACGACTGTAAGTATTCTTTTTGAATAATTATTGTTTACAATTTCGCCGTCCTATTCCGTCTACGATGCTCACACCAAGACAACTGAACGGGAGCCAACGCGTAATTTACGCGAAATTCAACATCACAATAATATGGCAATCTCATACAATATAAAGGAATTATTAAATTGTACCGTCGTCGTTGTACCAATAAAGCGTGACTATATTAAGTCGTCGGGCTGGTAATATTATTACCATATAGTCACATCGCCCGAAAAACACGAGGTATTATAGTGCCAACGTTGTATTTTTCGGGTGTTTGATATTATACCTATATTATAACGTGGTATAATAGGTATCTGCTGTCCGTTTTTAGTTTTTCAATTAATATTTATCACGTTTTTATCGCGAATAAATATTTTTGGGGCCACGCACTGCAAATGGTATGTATATATAGGTACACCATAGCTACAAAGTAAAAACCATAATCTATGCATAGAATATTGTACAACGTACCGAACAAATTTTGTTCGGTCGAAAAGAATGAAAGAGAAAACAACGCGTATTATGAATCATCATAATAAAAACAAATAATAATTTATAAGACATTGTTGTTTTGAAGGTGAAGACGAATTCCGGACTTCTTAATATTTAAAATTGTTAACGTAGTAGGTATACAGTACAGTATTGTTTTTCATGTAACACTCATTGTTCCAAAACTGTTTTGGATTTTTTTTTTTTTTGCATAATTTGAAGTCACTAAAACAACATTCAAAAAAAATGTATTTGTTATTATTTTTTTTTATACTTTTTCACTTTTTTTTTGGATGACAACATACATTTTTAAATAAATGAATGTTTCTTGTAGTATTTCGATGTATTAAAATGGGGCTTCTAAGTATAGTAGTTAATTATAGTCATAACTTAAAACTCTAAATACTTAATATATAACTTTTAAGTATTTGAAGTTTAAAGGAATGGGGTCGTTGGCTAAAATGTTGTAGGGTGGTTACCTCTGCGCAGTGCCACTTCACTCCGTTCATCAAAACTTTAAATATTAACACGTGGAGCTTTTTTCCATCTCTGGTCGGCTATTTCCACGAAAATTGCCGTCGTCCGCTCGCCCGATGAAACCAATATTAAGCAATATTATATATTATTATTATTATTATTATTATTATTATTATTATTATTATTATTATTATATACGGACGGGTATTATTTGCTGTAGGTACTGATTCAGAAGAACAACGCTATAGTGGCTTAGTATACGATCTGAAAAGACGACAAAACGCATATAAATTAATAAATACGCCTTGCATGTTCGATTGTTGTGTACTTGTGTTTTATATTCCATTATCATTATATTAATAATATTATAATAGCGCCCTTATGCCTACTAAAAAGCAGCCAAATAATTCCAGGCCAACGTCCATTAATTATTAGGTAGGTACCTACCTACCTATTACACTTTAACTCAATCGATGACCTACACCTACAACCACGGCACTCGAATATTTCGACATGAATTTATTGAAAAAAAAAATAATAATGACTTTTTATCGAATAAAAACCACACTCGTTTAGGTGTACACATTTTTACGTACACATCGATTTAAAACGAAAAGAAAAAGAAAACAATTAATGACCTCTGCCCAGCGATATTCAATACAAATAGAAGTATATACACAAGTATATATATATCATATAGTAAATCTTCCTTACACGCTCGCTCGTTTACTGGCTACCATATATTTTTATAAACGTTACCTTGGATTTGGGTTAACGTAATATATTGATATCATTAATATAATTCCGACAGAAAAACCAACACGTATGAACATTAAATATATATACATATAACGCGTATGGTTATAAAATATATTATGGAAATAATTTAATAAAACGCGTATAATATGTACCTACGAGGGCGAGGGGGAACCGTAGGTCCAGAGCGATTTGTTTCAATTTCCACTCAAATCGTTTAAATATTTTAATGTCCACTGAAAAATACTGATCTGTCTTACGCGACTTGTGTAAAACGAAATAAATAATTGCGCACTTGCGAGGCATTACGGATTCGTGAATTATAGAAAAATTCCTCCGGCAAATAACCAGCGTGCACCACCTCCCACACGCACACACACATACCACGTTATACCATAACATACCGCACATGTACCTTTAAACGTGTGTGACTTAGCCGAATCGCCCGACGTTTAAGACCGCGTACGTGCGTCCACCGCAATATAGTGCATTATTATTATTATATTTTGTTATATTAACGAGCGATGCGTTGGAGGGGGTGGGTGGAAAAAAAAGTAAGTACATTGAAATAAAACGTTTCGGCTTTCTGTCGATTCGGAGTTTATTATTGTGTACAGTCGTGTGTATAATACATACATATATTGATATATATGTACACATAATTTATATATATATAATAATAAATAGGTAACTATCCCGATGCGCATTTGGGAGCATCCTGCTCGTCCACGACACGGATAATCATTTATCGATCTTCGATATATATTTATCATTGTCACGTATTTCGCGTTCCTCCGCCGCCGCCGCCTTCGTCTCCCACGACCTCTCTTCTTCTTAATCGTTTCGCCCTACGGGATGCGTTTTGAACGTGAGCACAATAAATGCGCTGCTCGGGCACCCGCGGATGTACACGGTCCATACACACAGATTATATAATGTCAGTGCAGGTATATATACTTATATATTATAATAAGCCGGATTTATTTCATGTTTTTCTCGCGAGGGGTGATTTCTTTTTTTCCAAAATTAAGTTTACAGCTGTAGGAAAATATCATATATATCGCGGGCCCGCCGAGTACCTAGGTACCTATATAATACATAATATCTCAATACGAGACCACCCACAAGTATATATATTATTACACTGTCACACTGACCACGTATAATAATCTGTACATTATCTGGACGACAACAATAATGCAACGTAATATTCTGTAGTGATTTTTATATTTTCACATCGCAGTTTCAATACGTTGTCACTATTATTAATGTGATATAGGCGTGTCGATTATATTTGAAATCATTGTCGGAAAATATTACGTTTTTAAAGCATATACACCGATTACGAGTTTATACGTTATTTAGTTAAGCACGACCATAATTACAAACTCCTGCAATGTTTGCATTACTATGTAGGTAGGTACTCTATCAATAATGTTTGAAATGCTTTGAACATAAATTTATTTCATAATGAGAATTCGATTTTATTATGATAAATACAGATGAGATTCTACTATAAATTTAGAGGCAAAACTAATAAACTTACAATGTTTATCAACAAATACTTATTTGGGTATTTAAATAATGGTAAAGATAATTAATTTTAAATAATTTCTGTACAATGCATTCTCAATTTTTAGTTAGTAGAAAAAAAAAAATTATAATATTTTTAACTTAGAAAATAATTGTTAAATATTATGACTGTCATTGTTATTTATTTTAAAAATTACTATATTATGGTGCAGTGCTTCTAAATATTTTAACTTAAAACATTTTTTCTGTGTGGTTTTATTAGTGGTGGTTGACTCTAATTACAGTTTTATTTGTAATGTCATCGGATCATTTGGTAAATAGACTTAGTTTCCACAATTTTTAAAACTCATCTCTAGGGGATAAACTACAAAATAATTCATTTAATATTCTGAAATCAAATTCAATACCTGCAGGCATTATTGAATTGCCGATATATCATATGCATTTGTAGGTGACGAAGTCTTTCGATTGTCAACAAATATTTTTAAGATCATAATATGCAGAAAAATGCTTACAAACATAATGCTTACAAGTTTATATATTTTGTTAAAAACCAAAGATTTGAGAACAATGCCTAAATATAAAATGGAAACCAAATAACATGTGTTCTCTTGCAGGAATTGGCTATGCGTAATTGTCCATAAAAAACAGCATGAAACTGATCATTATATTAATGTATTATGTTTTTGAGACGCTGATAAGTCTATACAATTCAACTTATTTTTATTTTGAACTAAACAATATAATAAATAAAAATTATACGTTTCGTTTCCATTATTTCTTTAAATAATATATTTTCACGTTAAACGAACCTAAAAATCATAAGTATGACGTGTTTTTAAAGACATTTTAGTCTTTTCATGAGTATTAATTTACACAGACACGACAACCGGCAAGAATTCGTACATCTACACGAGAGTGGGGTAGGCGCATGCACATTATATTATATAACATTGAAAGTATTTGATTACTACGATAATAATAATAAAAATAATATAATATGACGTATATTATTATTGTGATTCCGGATGAAGAAACAGCGATTCGAGGGGCGCACAGTAATTTTCAGTAATTATAGGGAGCCAATAGGATATACGTAATAATAGCCTATTAAGATACACTGGAAACTCGTATAGGTAGGTATAATAAAACTCACTTTGAATTCCACTCAAGTCTAGTTTTGCAATTTTTTTTTCAATTTATTCCCACATCAAATTCCCTAAGATACGAGTCTGCTCTGTCTGGTGACTTATGTGTTTTTGAAATGTTTAAATTCTAATTTGGTTTGTACTCGAGTGGAAAACATCGGAAATGTGGGAAAGTAGTTCTGGAGTAGACATCGCGATCGTGGTGAATTGAAATCCTTATCTCAACACCAGAACGATCGGTAAGTCGGAAATAGAATACGACTTAAACCCCCATTACACGTATAACATTGCGCTTGCGTGTTGGACGGAGACAGCTGCAGTTTGCCGCTTCCATCATCTCAAGGATCGCGGTCTGTGCATATATATATAATATATGCAATGTACATTTATGTTAAACACGTGAGTACATCACGAGCATGTACTGTATATATATATACGTATATATACAATGCGTATAAGGTGTATATATTATGTATACTATTGTGTTGTAGCTGCAGTGTGGCAAGACAACGATTTGTTGACGCTTGTATACGACGTTAAAGACTAAAGAGCCGCCGCCGCCTTCAAATGCCGTTTAAGAAATAAACGTTTATAGTTTATGTAAATGTTTCGCGGGTATTATTAATTCGGCTTTGAAATTAGGTCGGGCACGACTCCGACTGTGCAACGGCCGCCGTCATGTCCGTATTGCTTCGGTACGATGTCAATACCACCGCGCCGCCACCGTAAGTCGTCGTCGGGTGGCGCGGTTGTCCTCCTCGACCTGTCCCTTCCCCTCCACACCGCCACCTCCCCCGACCATAGTTTCATAACCCCCGTCTGCTAACCCTTCGCCTCATCCCCCCTGCACGTCACAGCGTCGTGAGTCTGTCAATATATTCGGACCGTGCAGAAACACTCGGAACCGTTTTCCGCTGGGTACAATCGTCTCACACAATGCGTACCACCACTGCTGTTCGCCTCAGACCGTCGTGGTCATTACCTATTCTATAAAACATAATATATTATTACACACGAAACCGTGTCGCACCTCTGCGTGGAGGTAAGTCACTCGAACGACGGAGTTGCAGGGTCGGTGTTGCAGAAAGAGCGATAACTTATTTCTACGATCTTACCCTTATTATTATCCTTAAATAACTACGATATACACACAGACATGCAGTGGCTATGCAGAGCTCATAAAATAGCTTTAATATCGTCGGGTTTTACATATTTGATGGACTTGGGAGGAATTCACACTGTGTGTGTCGGTAGTACTTGAATTGAGGGGGGCGAGGGGGGACGGAGTCACTTTTCTTTTTAGAAAATATTTATGCGTACCCCTCCTAATTATATTCTAATCAATAAGGCATTTAAATAATCAGGTATATAGGTACGTATATTTTTATTTACACTTTTTATCTCCCTTTTAATTTTGTGTGTCAGGCTTCAATACAAATCCAATAGGCAACAGTCGTACACACCAAACACCCTAAACTAATATATTTAAATATAAAGCGTACTCAGAACAAGCTGCAGCTAATAACAAACTTTATTACAGAGGTCGGTCGGTACATGTTGTGATGTGAGGTGGCGCACTAGTGCACAGTCTATGCCATCACACTCACGTCAATAGGATTTATAGACAGCCCACTGGGGGCTGTTGTCCTGGGTGGCTGATTTTGAGAGGCAGAATGTGGCTAATTTTGTTTAAATTTTCATCGTTTTAATCTGCACCTTATAACTCCCGTTGAAATATTTACTACAGTAATGAATAATATTTTTTTATTTTTTTTATCATAAAAATTGATTTTTAAAACTAATACAATATATAATTGTTTTTAAGATTGGGCTGCTTTTACTTTTTCCACCCCTTAGCGGAAAATTCTTAATTACGGTCCTGCACCTATAGGTATATTTAACAGAACGCGTAAGCTCGTATAGTGTTTGGAGATTTTACGGTGAAACAGTTAAAATTCTCGCGGCCGTTGCAGGTATAGCGTATTAAGTGTTTAACCATTACCTACGTACAATTTCGTAGATCGCTGTAAAAATAAAAATAAAATTACGATGATAAGCGTAATAAACTTTTCAGCCACCGTCACTGACGGGATAAACCACTTTCCGGTAAAGACTATATACATAATGGTCAAGATGAGAATAATATAATATACGTATGCGCTCTTGTGTGTCACGTATTATGTGTTGCGGACCACAAACGAGATAAAAATATTAAAATAAATTTATTAGATTAATTAATAATAAAACGTGCTGTAGCTATAATACTCGCTGGTCATAATCGTCGTTACACCACCATTTAATATTCTTATCGTCCAAATATCTCGGGTGGTACAAGGTGTCCCATCCTGTGAGAATTTCCGTGGGAATCGTCAAAAAGGTTTCCGAACGAAGTAATATCGTCCGTGGCCGGTTGTTCATTCTCCCCCGTCACCACCGCAATGTTGAGTTTATTTAAAAAAAAAAAATAAAAAGGGATCGTCGCCGACGAATGAGTAAAAAACTACACGGCGTCATCATCATTACCGTGGTCGTCATCGTCATCGTCATTGTCATCGTCATCGTCATCATCATCATCATCAGCGGCTGGACGTTCTAGCGTGAGTTTTATACTAATGGAGAAAGCCATTATCATAACACAGTTATATGCTCCTATTGTCAACGCACTCATATACGGCGCGGGCGACTATTACAATATCTAATATTATATATACCTATACGAACGTTCGATGTACGTATATATATTATATGTCGACGTATGTGTTATGTGTGTGTGTGCTTAAACGCAATTTCGATATTTTAAATGTATATTATAAATTCAACTGTCGCCGGTCGAAATCCAATTTGCGCTTAGCACGCCGTCACGCCGGCACACTGCAGCAGCAGCTTTGAAACGGTCAGTTCGCCGGAAGTACGTACGAGTAGGTACGGCAAATTCGAAACACGATGATGGGGACGAAAAAAAAAAATACACATACGTGTATATACAGCGACTAATGGCCGACCAGATTTCAATTTGTTCGCTGTATATATAAAATTCGAGTCACAATATGTATCGGTTGAACGCGAACTTATTATTTATTTATTTGCAGATACAATAATCCTCGGTCACTGTGAACGATTGGTTTTAAGTGACAATAGCATCAAAATATTATTAGAAAATAATTAAAATTACTGGGCCTAAAGTATATAAAATGAACGGTTAAGTCTTTAATATCGTTGAGTATATAGGATGGATGTTCCTATATGGATAGTATTAATGATCCGTGTGACAGGATGTAGGAAGTCTTGGCTTTCAACAGAGGAGAGCCGCTTGCATGTGATGTAATACGCTATGTATGTATGCATGTATGTATGTATGTATGTATGTATGTATGTATGTATGTATGTATGTATGTATGTATGTATGTATGTATGTATGTATGTATGTATGTATGTATGTATGTATATATGTACGTATGTATGTATGTATGTATATAATATATATGTATGTAGTGGTGCCCAACTCTATGACTAGGTGTAGCAGTCGCTACACATTGAAAATAAGGGGAGAAGATTATTCAAAGAAAAATATTTGATAACAGTTAGTATTAGGAGACATAATTAAATATAGGTTTTTAAGATTAAATTCAGTCACTTAGTCACTTTTTAAGGAGGTTTAACCACTACCAGCCCCGATGATACCTATACCTATTGGTACATTAATATTTACCAATATTAACAATTAATATAACAAAAAAAAAAACCAATTAAATGGTGAGTTTTGGAGGGGGTGGGTGGGCAAAATGATGTCTTGCCACACCTGCAACATATGTCTTGGCCACCACTGTATGTACGTATGTAAGTATGTATGTATACATGTAAGTACCACAATAAAACGACATTACCAGCAATCTGTGTCTTACGCTTGCTTAGCCTTCAGAGTTTAAACAGTCATAAATTTTTTTGTTTTTCATTCAGTTATGTTACAGCGAATCGTTATATGTATGCAGTAATAATCGAACGGTGCGTACAATTCACTATATAATATTGTGTAGGTTCCTATGCTGCCTATATAATACGATAATAATATAAACTTTATACGTCCTTCGTCCGTGCCGAGGTCGTCGGTGACCGTTAAACTGTGTACACCGCTACAATACGCCTTTAAGGGTCTATATAATATAGCGCTTACGCAGTCCAATCAATGTCCCCACGCAAAACCTCCCCTCCTCAACACACACAAACACACACAAAACCCGCGACCATGGTTACCTTTTTTCGCGTAAAAAATGACAATAAGTGATTTTGGAAACTCGTGCCGTGAATTTTTTACGCATGGCAAAACAAAAAAAACATTAGACGAATTCGTTGGCTATATGTACGAGATACACTAGCTGCAGCGTCCTTTGTTCACACCGCGTCATGCGTTTATAGGAAAAAATCAAAACGATCTACCTACACAAATGAAGATCATATAATATTATAATACGTGACGACAGGCCGCGAATCAGAAAATAAATCGCACAATATTATTATCATATACGTATAACTGGGAGACTGTGTCTATTCTGTTATTTCTGCGTGGTGCGTGGCGATATTATTGTTGAGGTCCATTCGGGTTTAGTGGTACGTGCATATGTGGGGGGAGCTGTGTGCGTTTACGATCTACAAAATACAATTTTTATTCGATTTCAAAACATTTTGCGCTCGCCACTTAGCGCCGCCGCCGTTAAGCACTATAGCTGTTGTACGCTTCCCTCGATCGACGACGGTGAGATTAATCATTTGTAAACAAAACGCCGCCGCCGAGTGCCCCGAAAGGGAAAAAATCGACCTATATATAGTCCGTCTGGCCGTCGGGATTACACCGTATACTATCCTAACCTACAATAACTAATATTATCATCATTATTAATAGTACACTGTATGTATTTTTTACACTGATGTAACGTGCGTTTTTATAATATAGAAACAAGTATAGTGTAACGACAATATTTCTAGTGCCTTTTATTATCGACGCTCAGATCCACAAAGGTTCGAAAAGCGCTTGTTTTAAGGGTTCCACTGCGGGGTATAAAGTGATGTGATTGTGAGTGGACGTGTATGTGTTTTATTCTGCTTTAAGGCAAATTCCCGTTTACTCGATTAAGAAATCCTCCATAGAATAGAATGTTTGTAAGGGTCATTCTACGATTTATACGCAGTCACTCAAAACGCATAAGCACTTGAGTGTACGACGTATGCACGTCAATATTTTTATTTTTTTCATATATTTGCTCATTAAATAATATACATATAGACACTATAAGGAAGTAATTATTTTAAAAAGAGCTTTCGGGAAATCGGTCCTGACCAAAATTGAAGGGAAATAAACGGGTTTGCTGTTATGTTTTTATTACCCACCTAATGAGGTAATGGCACGTTTGTAGAAATGTTTTTTGAACAATGTGCATTTATATTTTGAAATATGATTATCAGCACCGGTATGTATTGAGAGTATTTCATTATTTTTTAATCACTTCGATATCATAATATAATGTGTGCACCGTGAGGTGGAGCTGTTTGCTATAACATAATACATATATATACCTATATTATATATACACACCTCGGGATATGGTTGACATAATAATGTTCCACACGAGTATAATGTAATACATAATATTCACGACCGGTTTTCTATCGATATATGAATGACCTGTTCCGAAAACGACTATTGTAAAATGTCGAAATGTTCGTTTTCTGCATAAGCCGCGTATAATAATAATAATAATAATATTATTAAGCCTATACATACCTATAGTGTTTTATTTTATTATTATCATTACTTTAAGCCCACAAAGAATTGTAAAACAATAATAAAAAGTTATTATTTTTTCGTACTTAGGAGAAAAGAAAATACGTTTTTCTTTTCTTTACTTTTTTCTGCTCGTTGATAATTATCGAAGGCTCTGAAAGACTGGTATGTATTACATGTCTTACGTCCCCTGAAAGCTTTTTTTCTCCCAAGGGAAAACTATAGTAGACATTTAAATTGAAAATTAAAATTTCGCAATATTCCTATATTAATACAAACGATACGGCTCCGTTTTTGATTTGTTAACACATTTCGCATTATTGTAACTTAGACTTTTCTCGTTATAGAAAAACACTAAATTATTAAAATTCAAAAACATTATTTTTTTTTTATATTATTCATTTAATTTTTCAATTTATTTCAATGTTATTGTTATTATAGTCTTGTTGTTGTCGTAGTTGTTATTGCAGGAAGGTAAATGTTAATAGTACTATAATAATACGTGTCTACTATTATAAAAGTAGGTGAAATAAAATAATATCATTTCGTACTTTTATAAAACGATTGTACCTCGACAAGCGATACAGGTAACCATTAAGGATTATTTTTATACCATTAGCATAATATCGAATAGTTCGTTTCGTTTCCTTTGGAGTGTATACGGAAAAAAAAAGTCCTTTCCGTTGAGATTTGAAACACGCTGCAGTGACTCGAATGGTGTTATATATTTTGACCGTATCGATGGTCTTGTTGTTTTCATCCCATCGTCAACGTCTTTCGGTCGACAGTAATTATTATATCGCGGTCGGCCGGAATTATTTCGTTGATATATTATATTTTCGTCCGTATTAAATATTCAGGCGCGTTCCGCCACCGCGGAGTTGACAAATCACAATCCGAAGTTTCGCGATACATTATCAGCAGTGACTATACTGCATATTAATTAAATTGCAAGTGTAAAATAATTTATTATACACGATAATATAATGCCACGGCGGCGGTGGTGGTGGTGTATAAAGACACGAGTACGATTTAACCGTCAGAACGTCTGGGAAACTTTATATTAACTTTAATGTCTGAAAAAAGTTTATTTTTCTTTAATTCAGTTGTGCTCAGTGTTTGATTTTATATGACCGGGACTTTGGTAAATATAATCTCGAAGAAAGTTTATTGTTGTTTTTGCGTAGTGTTGCCACTGCAGAAGTCGGTATATTAAATATAGGTGCCTATATATATACATGTATATATACACGCGAACAGCAGCACTGAGAGCCGGATTAATATATATTTTAGTTGTTCAACTACAGATTCCTGAAACTCCGGCCTCAATCTACGTATAATAATATAATATTATATAACATATACATATATATATATTTACAGTGCAAGCACAACACACACATAATACCTATGTATAATATACAATGCAGTTTACGTTCGTGTATATATACCTACGTTTTATAGTTATTAAACGACCGCATTACAATTTATTTTATTTCTCGGTTTAATCGCGTATTCGTGTTGTTTAAGTATTTTAATCGAACACCGCCGCGGTACAGTTTGTCGGCGAAAACGTTTCGACGTTATATTTCCATGTTTACCACGTATCTATATAATAATAATAATAATAATAATAAAAATATAAAGGTAAGCACTGTATTAATAAAATCGGTATAAAATGCACGATAGACAACACGCGTTTACGACGACCGCGATATTATTATCGTTATTACAATATATATTATTATTATTTAAGTATAACACTGCACAACGCTGCAATTTTAATATCTCAATAATATATATTATTGTTCGGCCGTAAAAAAAACGCCGGGACTCGCATGTCGTGCGATTGAGCACAATTTATTATTAATCGGTGTCCGTTATAATAATAATATTAATAATATTATTATATCGGACAGAGCGGTTGTGTTTTCTTTCAGACATCGCTCGGCGGCGGCGTGCGATCGTGAAAATCACGTTGCACCGATGGGAAAATTCATTCTTCTGCGACCATTCCGGTCGGCGGCCGCTATTACGTTATTATTTTTGCGGTATAATTAACTCGTCAGAGCACCGAGCACGCCTATTCTTCCTCTATAGTCCGATCATAGCGTATATAATATTATATTTATACAAATTAAACTGATGTCTGATATATACTCTAGATATTATAATTTTACCGAATATTGCTCTAATATATATACAGGGTATCCCAGGTCTATTTGACTAATGCAATAACTTTTTTTCTATTCAACATTTTTAAGTTTTTTTTTTTTTTTGTAATTTTTTGTAGAGCTCTGCACTATAATTTGTACATCTTATATTTTATTTTTTTACAACAAAAATAAATAATTTAAATTTTGTGTTTAATATTTTTCTAATAATCCAAGATAGCTATTTCATAAATAAGTATTTAAAAACCATTTTGGCGTTTAAGACTTTTAATTTGGTCAAATCGTTAATTTTTAAACAATCTTCAAAGTGTGTTGAAATTCAAAATTATTTCTTGCTAATCACTGTTACTGCTGTAAAAGTTATTGCATTAGTCAAATAGACCTGGGACACCCTGTATAGCACATATCTCGAACCGTGTGATATATACCAACCTATATATTATTATTATAATAGCATCGGAGTGTTGATTGATCGGAACTACAAAACGTGCACAGAACACCGTTAAAATTAAAAATAACGAACTGAGCGATGTGTTTTTTTTATCGAATCAAAATTATAAATATATTCACATTAAAACGCAATAGTAGGTATTATTAAATATTATTATTATACACGTACACGTGGTCGGCTGTAGTCAGTGAAGATTGTAAGTCCGACCATACATGCTCGTCGGGTTCTGGGTTTACAGATCGTGCACCTGCTCGTTTTTTGAATCGAAGGCCATCCAACAATATTATACATTTTGCTGTGCCGTCGTGCCTAAAGATTTTTTTCACTATAAGGGTCTGTGGTCGGTAGTTTTTTTGTACATTTTTCCCACCTGAGTTAAGACTCATGGCTAACACGCATCGGCCAGCTGATCAGTCAATGCCTAAAGTGTTATTCTTCATTTGAATTAATTTATGTTAATTTCGAACAATTATAGAACACATTGAAGTGCCAGCTGTACCATCTTGGTAAATGGACAAAATATGCTCGTGAAGAAATAATAATTGTGTATAATTATGTAGGAAACGATCATTTGTATAATAAGATACTTTCCAGATAATTCAAAATCTTGCAACTATATACAAAATACAAATATATCGTATTATTAATATTGTTTAATTTTGTTGCAGCTAACATTTTACGATATTACGACTATAGGTATATAATGGGTGTAATAAAATGCATAATGTAATGCTATTTTTTTTTTTTTTTTCATATCACGTTGACGCAATCGTTGTTGTTTTTAATTTATAATTAATTTTAATGTATACACACACGGTTCGCAAAAACAGTAAATTTGTATTTTTACTCTCGAATTTTGTACAATATCAGAAATAATTAATAAAAAAATGAAAATAAAATAAAAATTAGAAAGTAAAATGCTATAATTCAATTTGTATTCATAATATATAGAATAGAATATCACAATGGATTTTTAACTAAAAAAAAGTATAAAAATTCAAAAAAAATATACCAATAACCTTAAAAATAATATGATCCCAATTATTACAAATACTTCATGGTGTGTGTGCGTTAAAAATATTACATGGATATATCATATAATTTATGAGTGGCAGACGATTGCAGTGGGAGTGAGGAGACGGGGCACACATATATTATTATAACAAATTACATTATAATATTTTAATATTTACATCCATATAACACGTGTATTAGGCACACATATATAGTATTATAATTAAAATTAATTTCGGAGCGAACAACGGTCCCGGTTGTGTCATTCGATCAAAATACGACGTGCAGATTTTCGGTCGGTCGCAGTTAACATGTGCGAAGTCTCGGGTCCGGACCACTTTAAATACATCTCGTAATGGATTATATATTATTATCAAAGTACGTAATAATACGCTTACAATAAGACATGCCTTAGCCATGTATTATAATATATTTTACATGTACATCGCAGTGCACCCCCCGTGCCGAAGCCTGAAGCTGACGGCGGGACGTGAATAGAGAGAGAGATAGAGAGAGAGAGAGAGAGAGAGAGAGAGAAAAAAGTGTTTTTCAGCAAACAAAAATCGTGTAGGTTTCGAGAATTACTCGGCGAACGTTATTGCGTTATAGACGCGAATATAGGTCCGGATTCGCATAGCGTATATTTATATAATACTAATATAATGTGCACACGTCTACGTGAAACACGAATATCGTGTAATAAAATAACGACATACGCGAGCATAATAAATATAAATAATAATGATAATAAATAATAATAATAATAATAATAATAATAATAATAATATATACTTACGTTAACACGGAAAACGTCTTGGCGCGGGTATTTGATAGAGATTCTATGGCCACCGCGTATTAGTGCAGGTTTATCGGGTGCTTTTTTAATTTATGGACCAAGAATGTTCGAACCGAGCTTCTATATTTTATAATCGTGAATCTTACTGCTGCTCGGCAATACAGTGTTTAGTGGTGGTCATTCATTTATATCTACAACACAATACAGTAAATAATATTATAAAAAGAAATATTGTGCATTCACGCATCATAATATATTATCAGTTAATGTTTTACAATCGGTTTATGTGAATTTATCCGTTAATTAATTAAAAATAAATAAAAGTCTCCTGACAGTTCACTTTAATATTGTCTTTCAATGCGATGGTTACCGATGGTGATTTCTTTAGTAGAACTTTGGTATAGATTACTGATTTACTGATGAATTTACCATAAGATTATAAATTATAATATTCATGAGGGCGTGTACCAATATTGTACATCCGATTGTTCATATGTATTGCGTTTTCACGGCCTTGTATATTAGGAATTTCTAAATTGATTTACGATATACCCGGAAGAATGAGTCCACCGCAGTGGTGTGCCTATCTAAAGTGCCGTGTGATTATTAATTTATTACTGCAATAATAAATTTGCATTATAGGTACCTATATTATAAACAAACATACCTGTATAGATACTTAGAATAAACAAAATAACAAGAACGCAAGTTGCCAAATGTCAAAATTTGGGGAAATGTTTGAATCAGGTAATACACTTCAACTCGTATTATTATTCACGTTTTATTTTACGACGAGATAACTGAAGCTTATTTAAAAATTAAATAAATAAAACCCAATTTTAACACCGCCAGAGTCACGTTTCTGTCACCTCTGGTAGTAAGTATATATTCATAATTTAATTGTTATTGTAAATTTAAAGTAAACTGACACACTTTAAAGCATTCAAACTTTTTTTTAGACTTAATATCCATTAAAATAGGAAATTTTTAAAGTTTTAAATGACTGTTTTTTTACGATCATGAGCAAGTTTAGTACCTAACGAGTGTTTTTATTATATAACGGTTCTTATCTTCGTAATACCTATTGTATACAAGGCCTGCAGTGAGTTCATAACGCATTACCAAAGGAATATTTCAATTTTTGAACGTTCTCAACACGTACCTACTACATTTTATGCGTATACCCAACACGAAATTCGTTTTGGCCCGTTTTGTTTTTTACACTTTATAGGCGCTTTTGAAGATTAGACCGCTAGAAATTGTCAAACGATTCGAGAGGGATTACGTCTCGCCAAGTCGTTTTACCTATTGGTATTAAAACTTTTTGTTTTTTACCTTCATTAAAATGTTGCTAGTTATTCGCTAAGTATTTCTTAAAGTACAGATATAGCAGCGGACATCACACGCAGGTCCGAGTCGTCTATAAGACTGCATTTTTACCAAGATAGTTTGCGTCTGTCTCTCCGTCATTCCGTCTCACAGTCGTGGTCGTTGCGGGCACAAACAAACAAATCATCACCAAATAAAAATAAGTGTACCCGTCGTGCCGGCTACGCGTTATTGTATAATATTTAGTGGTTTAAGGCCGATTGCCTCCACAGGTGTATTTGCCGTTGGGTCTTATCTCATTTCGGAAATCGTGTTATTAAATAATATTATTATTGATGTATTGTTTAGAAACGTAATATTTACGACGCCGAACTCGGATTTTTTTCCATAAAACATATTAATACGCTGCAGGTACGCTGCACGGCATTAACGACGCAACAAGAAACAGTTATAATAATATTATTATCATCGTCGTCGTAGGTAGGTAGTCGTCAATCGTCATCCGCCGCCAAACGATCGTTATCTGATCTCGATTTATTTTCCTCCCCCTGTCGTTTCGACGGCGGCGGCGGCGCTGTGCAGGTGTACACCTACGCATTGTACATTTATCACTATATATATGTCTACTCGACGAACAAGTCGTATAAATATAGTCTCAGGTAAAGGGTAGTGTGTCTCGCGGATGCTTTCGTTTGCCGCCGCCGCCGCCACCACCGACTGAGCGTACCCATATAAGACGTCGTAGACGTATACGTTGTTACTCGCCAATAATACGCGGGCCACGGACGATGGCATAATGAGCGATGACAAAAACGATATAATAATAATAATAATAAAAAATACGATTATTGTAGTGAAATCATCATCACAGTTATAATATTATTATTATATACCTGTGCGGTCGGAACGTCTACGGCACGAGAAGGTGCAGGCGCCGACATCGACTCGAAGACGGCCTTACACGCGATTTTTATCGTGCGTGTAATATTATAATGGAGCGAACCGTTCGACCCGGAGACGAATCGCCGCCCGTCGTCGTCGTCGTAGCAGACCGTTTTATTTTATTATTATTTTTTAGACCCATAAAATCCGATCGCTTACAATCCCTTCGACGGTGGGTACATCGGCTGTATACAATGTATACATATACTCATGGGCTCTTATATATATATATATAATGTTATGTTAAACATTGTGCCATAGCCTAGAATAATAATATAATCATTATGCGAATCGATCGAACGGGTATCAAAATGTCTTCTCGTGTGTCCGACCAGACGTTTAATAGTGTGTCCTTTTTTCATTAAATGCTGCACGATACATCTCAGTATAATTTGGGTCTTCGAAGTAAATTATACTATTGTATCGTAACGTTTTGAAAAAAAACCTTTTTACTCGTCACTATATCGGTAAATTTAAATTGTAATCACATTGTCGATAAAAAAAAAAAGTTAACTTTTCAATTTAAACTACTAATCGGTTCTATGCCAAAATTGCACTATAAAAACATAGTTTTTATACATACCTACTATATAGGTATTACTTATTAGTTTATTAAAAACTTGTTAGCTGTTTTAAAAAAAATGTTTAGTCATTGGAGTCATAGTTATATTTATGTCTAGCACAGCAGTGTAATGCATTTAAAATAGTATATATAGTAATACAACGATAATTTTAGTGTAAATTGACCTACTTACAATACTAATATAATGTACTTTTTTCTTCTAAATGAAATAAATAAACAAATTTAACTAATATTATATTATTATGTATTCATTTAAATGTCAATAGGTATTCGCTATATTCATACTATGTGTCAATAAGCACCGGTTAATGTCCACCTTTTTATTTTATTCGTAATGAAAATCAATATTCGCCTAACTGACTGGTAATGTCAACAATCACTGGTGACTGTAAGCATTCTAAACTACGCAGTCTTGACATAATTTATGCACTAGTTATAATGCAAAACAAATGTTGATCCAACTTAATTCCAGTAGCAATGATAAAATAAAAACAAGCAATTAATTCATTTAAATCAAAACCCTGATCGGTAAAGATTTAATCAGTAAAGGAACTGACAATATTAAATAAAATTCACCGATATAATTTTCACAACGTTTGACGTTTTCCTGAAATCGTAACTATAAGTTTTCAAGACATTTATCTAGGTGTCTTAAACTTTTCTTATGTTCAACCAATTCATAAGATACACAGTCAAACTAGCTAAAAGAAAACAAATTACGATTCAGACGAGAATATAAGATTGTTGAATGCGTGTACGAAAATAATATTTACAATCATTATTAGTACCAGAAAGAAAGATAACGATAACGGTGATAGATTTATGTTTTAGAATTAAATAAGCTATTATTGTATTAGAAAAAGAAATGTATGATGATTATTTTTTTATTGATTTTAAAATATGTAGCGGTGTAAACATAAACGTAACATTTATTGGGAATAATAACTTATTTTAATTGCATACGATAATATTATTATATTATGAACATTTATCCCTATGTCAATCATTGACATTTTTCGTGTATATTTTCCTACAAAAAACCAAGTCGTACATTTAATGATACAATATAGTTCAGTCAAATTTAACACGAATACTTTGCATGCAATATTTTACTGCAAATTCTATACACATCGATAATTTATTGTTCTATGTTTTCGAGGATATAACAATATTGTACTAATACTTATTATTGCATAATAAAAAAGTATTGAATTTAAAATTAAAAATGTATGTTTTGTAGCATACAGTGTAAACGAGTTATCACAACAAACTTAATAATATGATTAATCATTATAATCGTAAATAAATAATAATACAAACTGTCTGTTGTGTAATACGTTTAAGTTTTAATACTAAAACAAAGAAAAAATATTCCTGGACAATTTCCGAATAACGATAACATGTCAGTATGATTTATCATCAAGCCAATATCGAAAGTTCATCGCAATTTTCGACGATGCGTTTGCCTGACGATAACAGCATAATATCGTTTCGTCTTCTAGAAAATTAAATCTTATACAATAATTTATTCATTTAAATAGGTTCTTTAAAAAAAAATATTGAATAAATAAATGCGGTTTAATACAAAAGAAAAAAAAAGAAACTTGGCTTACAACCATTTTTTATTATTCAGAAAATTTCAAATAAAGTTGAAGTGACTTATTATACGTATATTTAAATAGTTGTTTCTATTTATGGAAAATCATACCTATTTCAAATTTGTTCCAAATTTTTGTTAAAAGACATTGCAACATCACACATGGTAATAAACAATGTATAGGCTAGGTTTGAAAATGTATACTTTTTATTATATTATTACATATAAGGGGACAAATTTAAATTAAAAAATAACTTTTATTAGCATGTAATTAAATTAACATGAGTAAAAATGCAATTTTTATCACCTTCTTACAGAGGTAGGTACATCTCAATTTTCCTACATGTAAATATGCAAAATCACGATAAATCTAGTTAAATAATATGTTTTTGAGATAAGATTAAATTAGTTTAATATAAATGAGCCAGGAGTACCAAACACAATATTTTGTAGGTTAAATATACAAAATTGACATATTATTATAATAATGTGTATATACATGATTTGAAGTACAACATTTATCCAGTGCCTTATACAATATTGACGTGCAAATGACGATAAAAAATAAAAAGAGTCATTAAATGTGTAAACAAAAAAAAATACGAAAAATATTTCAAAACGTAGGTACAGTGAAATGAATTTGTTATTGTACAGCACTTAATGGCGAAATTAAGTAAAATCCATTAAAATCCTATCACCAATAACAATATTATCGGAAAGCATATGCCAAGCGGCTTTCTCCGCGGAAAACTCCACGGGGAACAATCCACTCGAAAACGGACTTTTTCGCCTCGTTTTCGCACAACAATATATAAATATAATTTATATTATAATATTTTACATTATATACGCGCCGAGGATCGGGAGCTGCCGCCTCAGAGATATTCGTGCAAAGATACAGCGACATATACCGCAAAAATAATAACAATAACAATAATAATAATAATAATAATAATGTACACGGGCAAAATGCGGCGGTGGCCGTATATAATAATATATTATTAACGTTGTGCGGAGAGTCGTCGTCGTCGCCGCCTCCGTTGCCTCATAAAACCGCGAGAGAGATTCGAATCAGCGGCGGTCGTGCAAGACGAGACAAAAGTCGCGACGTAAATACCTGCTATGGAGGTACAGATAGCGAATAGGCATAGGACGCGTACGCATAATACTTTACTCTCATTGTGTTTACAACCTCCGCCGCGGTGGCGTCGTTGACAATTATTATTGTACTCGCGATACGCGTATTTATATCGGGCGAGAGAGAGAGAGAGAGAGAAGGAGAGGGATAGAGCGAGGAAGAGGAGGATGAGAGATTAGGTCGAGGATGAGGGCGCGTCGTCGAAATATTATTATTATTATCATCGTCATCATCATCATCATCAGCACCATCATCGTCGTCATCGAGCGCGTTTTCGTCTGACAGGGGTCGGAAAAAAGTGGTAGAAGAGCATCGGTGGAGGCAGTGAGAGGGAACCTCGCAGTCGGGGGAGGAGCGGCAGGTAGGTAGGTAGGTACCCGAAGAAACGCGGGCTTATAATTAGACACGCCGCGCCGCACCGGAAAACTCGGCTGTCGAAAGTTTCCGCTGACGACTAATTTGTTGGTGCGCGACTCGACTCGGCAGTCGGCGGCGGCGGTGATGTCGGCCCCTAGGGAGTCGTCGAGCGCGTACAAATCGTCCTACCTATACATACACAATATTATATATTAAAATATTATTATTATTATTATTATTATTATTATTATTGTTATTATTATTATTATTATTATTATTATTATTATTATTACGTTATTGTTTGGGTACACGCGCGAGTCGTATCTCGTGCATCGACGACGATACACACGTGGCGTCGGCGTGTAGAACTGAAAATAAAACGCACATTTCGCGCACTCAAAAATATATTCGTCTCACGGCGGCGGCGAGATAACGTTATTATTATTACTATTATTACTATTATATATTTAAAACACGCGCGTACTTTCGCGCTTGCTAGTCGGTAACGATCGACCGAGAATTCGTCGCGACACACACGACATATATATATATATATTATATACATACGCATAATATTATGTACATAATCCATATATATATATATACGTGTGCAATGATAAATCCAATTTTGTGAGATGAAATACACTTCATGGTGGGTCGTGCACGCGTCGTCGATGCTTCGCTACGTCGTCGTCGTCGTCGTCGTCGTTTTCCTACGTTGTTCGCACAAACGAAAATCCTTTGACAAGACGTTTGATTCGATGCTATAACGTCAAACGCTGATTTTTATGTTGTAATATTTATGGTGTTATGCCAATGGCCAAGTGACAAGTGTCGGTGGTACGTTTACACGATTGCGGAGGTCGTATATACGATGCCCACACTATACACCTAATATCATTATAATATCATTAAAGTGCTACAACACGATTCTCATCAAATAGCATAAATTATTAACATTATTATACCTAATCGTATCATTTTACTCACGACCTGACTATAATAACGTCGGTGTCTATATATACGAAGTTTGTATTTTATCTAAAAATGATTAAACACTGCAGTATAGTCAGACCATCAGACAGAAGATATGTCTCGACGACCCAAGTCGACGTTTAGTGTACCTATTGACTGTTTTCATCTAGACCGGCAGTCGAATAATAATTATAGCCTATAGAATAGGTATCGTCGAATTTCTCACATAAAACGGGACGAATGAAATAATATTATTATTGTCTAGGTAACTAGATATTGTTTTCTCGGAAGTTGCATTGTCGCGAGCATAAAGGAGCGGTAATACCCCTCCCCATCCATAACCCCTTTTTAACAACAACCATCCGGGTCAATCCCGACTTCGGTGTCGAGCACGTATATAATAATACAACACTGCAATATAATAATAATATTATACAACATTATAATTGCGTATACAGGGCGGACCACCGTCCACCAAGTATACAGACAGATGCAAAAAAAAAGATTAGTTAAATAATTATTGCCTCAAAACAATGAATTATCTGAGAGGAATCAATACATTTGCCTTCCTAATCACCAGATAGTAGTGTGAGTAAAAAAGAGGCGGAGTACTAGGGTTGTCGACCCCATATAATATGTAGTTGAGAGTGACGGGCGAAGAATAATAATTAGACAATTTAATATATTTCTCATATTTATTTAGAACTAGCTGTCCCGCCCAGCGTTGCCTGAGCCATATATGGTTCACATGCTTCTAAGCCACCTAGGTAGGCAATCCACTGCATCGGATCGAGGACAATATATGCGAGCAGTAGTAAATTATCAGGCAGGCAATCCACTTGTGGTGGATTGTGGACCCCATTAGGCGCGTAAGTGACTGAAATCAGAATTTTGGACATTAAAGAAAAGAAAAGAAAAACCAAGTTAGTAAGTTGTCAACTTGTAACCAATAGCAACCATTTTTAAACAAATATTTCCATCGTAAATCTCAAAATCCTTGTTTGAGCAGCTCCCGGGGTTGGACCTCTGCCTTTTTAAATTAGCCTATCTTCTTCCCAGAAGTCTAATTTATCTTTGTCCCAAATTTAATCTCAATCGGTTGAATTCATTAAGGCCAGACACACAGACAGACTTTTATATTTTATAAATAAATATATAGACGATTAACAGAATTTTAATATTTTAAAATTTATTAATTTGTGTTTAATTTTTAACTAGAAATGATAAGTAAAAATAACAATATTATTTTTAATACATTTAAAAATATATATATGTATACGTATTTAGTGGTGCAGTAGTGAGTGGATTTTTTTTGAAAAACTGGCCAAAAAATGAGTTTATATTATAATAATGTGACAGATAAAGAGACCACTAAGTATATTTCTCCATATACTTTTCGAATCTCCCCAAAACAATTTATAAAATTGTCTGTAGATTATAATACAATATATTATTGAAATCGGTTGTGTAGCAGCATTTAATAATTAAATGTTATATACTATAGACATATAAAATATACCTAAGTATAATTAAGAAAGAATAGCACTTTAAAAAAAATAAAATCTTTCAGCCTTAGCTGAAGTATGACTGTACTAGTATAGCTAAATACTATATTTTTTATGACAATACAATTGTAATATCATAAGTTATGAAAGTCAAAAAATATATTAATTGTATATATATTTCCGCATAATAACAACGACATTTTCAGAATAATATAGGTAAGTAAGTAGGTAATCATAATTTGTATTTTAAATTACTATATAGTTTTACGAAAAGCATAAAAAAACTTAATCATAACTATTGATTTAAATTATTAATATGCTTATATTTTAGTTATTAAAAAAATATTTTAAATTATAATTTCTATAAGTAATTACTAATTATAAAAATCCATTTTAAAAATGGACATATGGATTTTTCTAAACGTAGTACTTTTATGATCATCGTGTTTTAATTATTATACCTAATTAAGTTTTTTTATGCTTTTCGTAAAACTATATAGTAATTTAAGATACAAATTATGATTACCTACTTATTTACCTATATTATTCTGAAAATGTCGTTGTTATTATGTATAAATATATATACAATTAATATATTTTTTGACTAGAATATGATACAAAAATAACATGTCAGAAATGATTGTACTATGTAGTAAGGTAGTAAAATTTACAAAAAAATTTCATTTACGTGTCAATCAGTGCCTGAATATAAACATTAATAACAATAATGTAATATATAATGGATCTAAGTGTGTAATATTTTAGTAGCATAACGTGTAGGTAACCTCTATACCTACCTGTTGTATATTACGTATCTATCAATCTATCGTCTAAGTTGCACGACGCACGTGTATAATAAAATACACATAATATGGGAATATATCGTCCAATATATGATAGTAATACTACGTTTTTTTTTCTCAAACCATTTCAATCTATGACTATAAAGAATATAATATTATACTATACGGTCGCATACAAAATAATAATTTGGCGGCACGACGCAGGGAGAGAGGAAGTCGTCTGGCGCGTCCTCAATAATAATAATAATAATAATAATAATAATAATAAAAATATAATATACGTCGATAGTCATATATATTATTATTTGTGTGTGTTTCACTCACTATACGAACGCGAACGATTAATTGAGCGAAATCGGCGATAAACATTAATTAGATACCTATGTGTGTGCGGAACGCAGGTTGATACTATATATTATTGGCCTGCACTAATATAGGTATAAAAAAATCTCCTGTATAAATCTCCATATAGGCATAATAATATCATTTACCTAGCCGATGATATTATGTCAGCACGCCGGACGATGAAATAAATGCAAGTCACGTTAACATTTTACGTATACGCATAGGTAGAGTACTTACTGCTGCAAGTAGTATAGGTAATTAATATTCACGCCGAGGAAATCTCCACCATTATTTCTGTTGTCGAGAATTTCGTCTTATCGATGTGCTTAATAATTCCAAAACGTGTAGTACATAGTAGACAGGTACCTACCACTGAGATCTCCGTCCGTTCGATAATATTCTTCAACGGGTTATGTCAAAAATGAAGATTTTTTTATTTTTATTTTACCGACCCGACGTCTCCGAGTCAAGTGCATTTTAATACGGTCGAATGATTTCGATTTTTTTTCATACAGAATGTTGTTTTTAATTTTATTACTTATTACTGTTATGTTAAAATACGCGGTCATAAATATTAATATTATGGAAACGCGGAGACATTTTCAACGTGATAAACGAAAAACACGAATTACACATTATAATGTTCATTTAGACAGTCAATAAGAATTATTAATATAATTTATCGTATGCATAATAAGGTTTAATGTTTAAATGGAAAACGACTAACGAGATAAAATAATAATATTATTTCGATAGTAGTTATGATGTACCTATAATACCTACCTATATTATTATAGTAGAGTTGAGGAATAAGACGACGGGCCACTAAATAATTTGTCGAATGAATAAAGTGTACGTCTATAATATACTATTATAATTATATATAGTAGGTGCATTATATGATGAATAAATAAAAACGACTACTCCTTTATATGGAATTGAATTATTAGTACAGACAAGACTTGACAACAGCTCAACAAATTCATTCATAAATATAATCACTTGGGAATTAAAACCGAATGCGTTATTTTTTTTTCTAAAAACAATTTTATAACATTTCTTGTCAGTCGTCAACAAGAATAAGGGGTTTTTTTTAATGTATTGTTATAAAAATAATAAAAATACCAACGTTTTTATTGAATTCGTAAGATATAATAATGCAGTAAAAATAAATGCGTAGAGAGATCTAATAAAGTCATAACAGATATACAATTCTATTATATCACTTAACAAAAAAAAAACCAAAGACAGAATAATAGTGGTTTCTTTTTTATCAATTTCATATCGACGTTCACTAAAAAAAATATATATTATAACAATCTAGAGCTCAATTATCAACATATTGTACAATAAATGTATTATATTTTAATACACTGTAAATGCACACAATTTTTTTCCATCGCAAATCGCGATACGAATAACAAAATCATGAAACATTAAATATTCATAGTGGAATTGATAGTTATCACATTTAAAAATGTAAAATGTACACAAATTAATTTGAATAAAAACCGGTTTACGACAGTTTTCATTAGAACAGTATTAATGCAGGAATCACTAAAACAACCGAGATCGGAAATTTACACAAATACCTACATAATAATATTATAATCGGTGATTAACATAAAATATCTTCAGAATCTGCAACATACGTATAGACTATAGATAATCGTTCATCGCACTGACAGAGTGAGTGTCGGTTGACTTTTCCGTTTTCGCATACTATGTAGGTACCTACTTAATAATTTAATGTAATAGTATCCACAATAAGAATATGCAGTTTCATAATTTACAGAACAATTGTGGCTGGCAAAAAAATAATAAGTAGAGATTTGAATCATAAAAATAATGAGATTTGCTATTGGAAATAACAAACAACGGAACCGTACCTACATATCTATAGTATGTGTTCCAGACCTTGGGACTTTGGCGAGAACGATCAGAGAACAAAACTTGACGTGCTGTATCGAGTAATTTAAAAAAAATTATTAGCAAGTTTTAAATTACGCACAAACAAATGAAAATATAACGAGATTTATCGTCGTTGGATGTATTTACAATATAGGTCGTACCAGTGATACCCAAAAGCGCAAATCGTCTACTTTTTTCGATAACCTAAAAGCGCACAACTGATTTGCGTTTTTGTAGCTCGGTTGTGCGAAAAAGGCGTAACACTAAATGTTATTGCCTGGTACAATATCGTTTATAATTATGTTAAAATGCATAAAGAACATCAAGCAGAAGTTTACTTAAAATTTCAAATCAAACGGACAAAAAACTACAAATTTCAGCTCTAAAGTCATCTCCAATATTAAAACATATAACAAAAAGAAAAAATTCCGAATTGGACTACACGAAAACAGGACTTCGAATTTCAAAAAATATGAAAAATTTCATATTTTAAAAATACTCATAATAATATCACTGTAAATGCTCAATTACTAATACTACGATTTTAATGAAATTAACTTTATTTTATTACTAATTTATTTAAGAAAAATTTATTTGTGCATATGGGAAGTTTATTTTTGCGCTTATGAGCTACAGCCGGTAGTACATATTGATATACAAATGCTGGTGATACCCGATTGAGCACGGTCGTTATCGGCCGACCTTTTTAACGACCAGATTGAGCACGATAAAAAAATAAATATCGTGTACAACGTTGTCAGATTTTTACTATTACGTATGTTGTGTAGATTACTAATAGGTAACTAACATATAAGACTTGGTCACAGTCAGTATGTTCTGTTGTCTCATGTTCGTGTGTTTTTTTTTTGCAAATTTTACTATTTTTATGATGGAAAATAATAAAATACAAGTAATTTTATCTGAGAAAGGCAAAGAGTTGGCGAACGTTGAAGCTTTCAAGTACAGGTTTATAGGGGGCAAAAAAAAGGTAAATTGTGGAAATAGCGATGCACAAAAAATGACCGTACAGGAACAATCTATTCGGGACAAGAGAAAAATATCTTACTAATATAATAGGTAGGTACCAATAAAAGATTTTTATTTATAAATATTTATGAAATGTTCAAATGTATTTCATTTTTTAATAATAATATTCTACGGTGCAAAGTGGCAATGTCACGCCTCTTTTCGTGCTCAATCGTGTTGTTTTTTGGGGTTTTTTGGGTGTCATATTGTTTGATTGCAGCCGTGCTCAATCGGGTTGTGAAAAAGGTCAATCGTGGGGGTTCTAGCAATACCTGCACATGAATGTTGAGTCGTCCCCAATAGTTGGCTCATTCTCGGTGAACACGGTGTGATGTTGGTACGCGTGTGTCCACTTTCGGGAGGTTAGGCCGTATCGCGCAAGCACTTGGGGTGCAACAATACGACGAAGGTGCAGACACTTTAATATATACACAGGTAACGAGTAATTTCGGTATTGTTTTTTCGTTCGTTTTTCGATTCTCGCGTATGGCAGTTACCATAGGTGGTACCTATTTTACCGACCTGCATATCGACCGAAGGCGCTAGTGCACACGGCGGTCACCGGGCCACAAACAAAGACTTAATTAAACAAATTAACGGCGGATTAGTCGGCAATTTATTACGTAAGTGGAGAGGAAGAAAAGAGAAAAAACGCTCACACACACATACACACACATTGATTTACGGTTAATGAAGTGGGATCGGTTTAAGTCGCTACACGGAAAATGCCAGTACTGCCTATAATACATATACCAAGGTACCTATATACAAAGACGGTATATATAATATTATTATACAGGTTGCGACGGTGCCGTACAGGTTTTACAGGTTTGGATGACGAATGTTCGGAAGACGGAGATGAATACGAACATTGCGTCTTCAGATTTAAGTCCACGCATGACTAATACAATTTATAAAATGTTTATAATAGAATAAACTGTTTTATGCGAATCGATCGGTAGTCGTCGAACGGACGGCCAGACCACTATTATAATACCGTCCGTAAGTGTAATTTTTATTATCCGACCAACTGCCACTTGGATGTGTAGAGAGAGGAGGAGGTTGATTGTGTGTGCAGTATATATTTTATCTATGTCTCCATCATATCATCGTGTAAATACTTAATATTCATCTGGCACGTCCATGTGTAGGTATAGTGCGAAACTTGTGCAGACAGCACCTTACATTAAAACGATTGATTTTGAGCAACTCGCTTATATTAACATACACACCAAAGCTTTATATTACAGGTAATCGCTCTTACATGTCTCGTCGATGTAGCTAACATTATTATAATAAATTGTATAGAGTAGCGCGTCGTCGATATTATAAAAGATTATAAAATATTATGTACTTAATACCTTTACATATTATAAACATTTAAACTTGGTTCTTGAATTTTTATAAAAATGTAAGTACATATTTTTTTTCAACGCCCAATTTACCGATTTTAGCAAACGTTAAACACGCATTTCGAGAGATTCTGAATGAAATGAGCTAATTTTTATTTACATATTTTTACATTATTCTACATATTTCGCTATTAACGAATGCATTTTTGAATACACGCTACGTCGGAGATACTAAAAGAATGTAATGTTCCAAAACAAACAAATTAATTTCCACAGTTTAACATTTATTTTTGTAATGCTCTCGGACGCGAAGAGTAATTGAAGGAAATGTACTCATCATATCTAAATATGCAACCAGAATTCATAATCATCAGATACAAAATGCGAATAAATGCAGTCAAATACTAGAGTGAAAATGTTCAAAAAAATAATATAAAAATGTTATAACCATCACCGATTGTATAGGGACGCTTTAGCAGTTTAGCCCATATTCACATGTTTTGAATCTACTTATGTAAAACGATTTTTGTGACCAAAAACAAAGCATTTGATGTATACATTTTTGTACCAATATTGAATTTATATTATAACCTGGTATAATATAACATAATATCTATTATAATTATTCGTCGATATAAATAACATATCATTCTTAGTGCTAATTTGTCATCATACAGATCTAAAAAAAATACTATAATCAACATTAATTGTGATTTTACAAGAAATCAGTTAATATTGTATTTTCAAAGACGTGTTTTATTGAATTTATATTCCGTTATTACTGTCCTCTAAATATTTACAAACAACAAAATGTATTCTGAAAATAAATGTGATTCATTTATTTATCTATAATCTTATATTGTCATAATATTGTATGCTTATCAAATATATATAAATACATTCAAATTGTATGTCACACGAATAATGAATATAAAAATAATATTTTAGTTCTTATTTCCTAAGTTTTAAAGTTAATTTAACTTAATATATTTTTGTTAATAACTATATGATAATATGTACTGATTATATAATTCATTAAAACAATACTTGATGGATACTAAAAAAAAGTTGCATACAAAATGATTATTTTGAAAACAAAATCGTTGTTAAATCTCCGAATCTAAAATAAATAACTATACATTTTATTTTAGATACTAATACATGTTTTTAAGCTCATATTATACTAATAGTATACATAGTTAGGACTTAAGATATTGGTAACGTTAATTTTATTATTAAATAACGTTCAAGCTTAGAGAAACAAATTCTACGCCATTTATCTTTCAAATCAATCAGACTTAAGTACATATTTCATAACTTCACGCCGACGTACAAACACATTAAATTCAACTATATATCAATAATTTTGAACTTTTAGAACGCTCTACCATATTAGAGTCTAAAAATTAATTTAATTATTCCTAATAATGGACCATGTATTATTAAAGTGCTTACTATAAATAGTTTATAAAAATTATATGCACTCGAAAAAAAATTAGAAAAATATGCTAAATAAAATGTATTTATTCATAACAATAACAACAATTTTTCTTAAAACCGTCGCGTACTTACGTAGAAAAAAAAATATTAAGACAAAGCATTATCACAAATAATTAATGAAATCATACATTCATATGCAATTATACATGTAAAATATGTAAAAATGTGTAAAATAAGATGATTTTGTCTTAAAATTTATAAATATAACACAAACAAATTTTGACCAATATTTACGAGGTTGATGAACAAAAAATATGGAAATATATTAAGCTCACAGCTTTTGCTGTAACAGGTAAATTTAAGTAATAAGTTTTGAAAAATAAATATGATTACCATAATGCAGTATTAAAATAGGATGTATAGAATAGTTCGTTGGTCATTTTAACAAGTAAATATTATATATAAATTACACAATATGAATGAATAACTAATTATAATAAATTACAATTCAAACGATTCTAATTAATGCAATTTCAACCAAAATGTCAGACTCTCAAACAGGGTAATAACCAATATTTTTTAAGTTTTAACATTAGACGCACGTTAATATTGTATGATTACGATATACACGAATACGGAATAACACAAGTAGGTAAAAATAATAATACTACCTATATATGTTTTTTATATATGTATTATACGTTAATTTAATTAATATAATAATATGTAGTCAGCTGTGCATGTTATTAAAATTATTTTCGATTCATTATCTCATTAGAGACGTTCACGGGCTTCGACTAATCTGAGGGAAATATAAAAAAATCGAACCCAAGCTTGTTTATCCGAGTCGGTCGGCCATGCGAGCCAGTGGCATTTCGACAGATACCGGTTTGGCCGAAACGCAGTCATAGCTCGTCGAATTTTGACAATATTCTCATTTATTCCTTTTTTTCACCCCACACACAAACCTTTCACAAACCGGACGTCCCACGATCTATGTTTTATTTTATTTTATTTTAACCATAAATGAGTATTGATCGCGCGCCGGTGGTTGACATAAGCGCCATAATGAGATAAGAAGAAAATAAATAGTAGGTATCGTATGAAAAGAAGATCGCAGGTAGGCGGTTTTCTGCTAAATATTATTAAATTTAGAAATGTACCAAAAGCACCAAACATATAATCTTAACCAACAAGACATATTTAATAAGTTTATAATATTAAAATATGTTAATATAGGTATTATTTCTTATTTTCTTCTATAGGCAATTGTTATTATTATTTATTAAATATTTATAGAATTTAGTAATCTTATTAAATTAAATAAATTATAAAAGTAATGTACATGTTAATTTATTGTAATATAATATTTTTTATTTATATTACAATATTGCATTTATTATAAATCTGATTTTTGGAATTTTTAAATATAGGTAAGTACATAACATCATATTTTAAAATTGTTTAAACTTTTTGTAATATTTATGGGGTGTCCATTCCTAATTTACCTAAGGACACTATTTCAGTAGTGCACAAAATATAATTTGAAAATATGGTTTTTAAGTATATTTAAAAATTCCGAAAATCAGAATTTGAATATTTTCATTACTTATAAAAGGAAAATTGTGGGTAAGCATGCTTAGTAAATCATCACCCTGTATATTTAATATTTATTTTAAATATTATAAAAATATTGTAGAATTGGCGTAACCATATAATATAATATCATTAATATTGTGGTTAAATCATGTATTTGAGAGTGAAATTTAATAATTTATTATAATTACATAATCAACAGGACGTGTAACTATTATGGTAATGATGTTACGCAGACGGACGAATGATCCGTCTTATACCGATCGATGAGCATCGACATACAATCATTTTCTATGCTAATAACATAATTTATTATATGTTTATTGTACCAGTATAATAATATGATATTCGTATGATATCGTCGTGTATATTATATTCACATATCATAATAATAATAATATTATAGTGTTGCAGTACCAACGTATTTTGTTTTATCGTGTGATATAATAAAAATAATAACAGGTACCCACTACAGTGCAACGTATACACCGTCGCTTGGTCGGAGGAATGAAAATAGATTTCCTCTGCGGATTTCCGTTACCGCATTTAATTGAACTTTTGTAGCAGACTCTCTGCAGGGTCGAATACGAGAAGAACGACGACTACGAATGATTTTTGGTTGACTTACGAGAATTTTCGATGGATATCGTCCTGTGTGTGTGTGTGAGTGTGTGCACTAGTCATCTTTATATACGAGCGTACATATAATTATAAAATTATTGCAGTCGTGCTAACCGAGACCGCGGTCTACCGCACGCGCAGTACGTAATATTTATGTAGGTATATAAACCTATAGGTATAGACCACTCGCCGTCAAGCATAAACGTATGAATAATAACGCAAAAGTAATTTTTTTTTATGATATATTTAAAAAAAAAAAAATATTTTACCGAACCGTATTTGTCCGCGTGTACCTACGTCTACGTTCCGAACGACAGCGGCAAAATCGATAAAAATAATGATATCGATTTGACACCTATATTATGCATATGTTGTATATATTGTACGATTTAAGGTCACGATGTGTACTGTGTGTTATAGTAAAACAAATGCATGTAAACCGATTGACAGTGACAATAGATTAACTATACTACACACAAAACGTTTTATTAATTTATACCTACTTGAATGATAACTACTTTAAATAACCTCACGCCAGTACATCACTAACTTTCGGTAAAATCGATTTTGAAAAAATATATTTCCTGTTAAATTCTGAAGTTTGAATATCGTTTTCCGCACCACTCGAGAAGAAATTCTTGCGATTAACACCGTACAATTTAAATGTATACTTGTATTTCGAGCGTACTCGATTAAAGCATATAATATTGTCGGGTCTAAAGTATGAACTCAAAGTGATTTGATATTCTCGGCCAAATGAGTTGCTAATTATTGTTGTCATTAAACCTACATCAAGAGCATTGATATTGCAATTTAAGATAAGACCGTATTATTAATGACTGCCTCAAGTCAATCGAACTAATGTTTCAATATCGCCAGACAAATAAATAAATAAATAAATCCCAAGAGTGAATGTGTGAAATACTGTTTTGTATCGATTTCCTGAAACGTTTAAATTCTGCCAGCCTAACATCGAAAAAAAAACCATCAATTATTACTGTAATGTATATTATATAAACTTTCTTATACGTGGCACGTAAAAGTCAGATTGTGTGAAGTCAAGTAAATAATTAATATTTTTCTCCTATCATCCCGAGGAGAGAATATCCCAAACGGAAACGCACGCATCAAAAGGATCATGTTACCTCTCAAAAACATTTGCATCGGATCCAAAGACTATAAAATGTGCTTTGCCAATATGTAAATGTCTGTTGAAATATATAAATACGCTCGTTAAATAAGAACATTTGAATGTATATATTTTATTCTAAATCATTTTCAGAGATTAAACTGGTTTTTGACATACAATGTATAATGTGTACGCTGTTTTTAAATGTTACGACAAGACGCGCGTATATATAATTAAATTTGAAGAGATCAGAATGTGTTTCAAATAAGATCGAGTGATCAAGAAAAAAAATATGCAAACTCTGAAATAAAAAACGTTTTGGGTTTTTTTTCATAACATTACCTTTATAATAATATATGTACAATATACATGTACCTATATCATTATATATGACCAGAAAAATAATAATGATACTATTTATTTTAACACAAAAAACACAATTAATTTTAATTATTTTTTATAAAATAAAAATATCTGACAACGTCAGAATGAAAAAAAAAATAATAGGTATATAGTATACCGACCGCTCGTAAGATCAGATACTAATATACTATACTTCGATAGGTTTTGAAGCTATAGTTTTGAACATTTGAACAAATACGTTATAATATTTTAATTCATATTTAATTCAATACCCATTTAAAAAAAAAACTAAAACATAAATTTCTATGAATGAATTATAATTTATTAATTTATTTTGTGCGGCATCGACTTGCAGTGGAAATAAATTCGTACACTTTATGACATTTAATAAATAACAGACAACAGTGTGAATGATTAATTAAAAAAAAAAATGCGTCTACACAAATTATTAAATTTATATTATATCGCCGCGATGATTGACGTAGCATTAAATTATTTTAATATCAATGAAGTAATAACGTGTACGAAATAGGTACTCATAAAAATAAATTTTAAGTGTATCATCCCATCTTTAAATATAGGTACATTATGTATGTTTAGTATAATATAAAATTCTAAATTGAAAATTTTAATCCTAATTAGTTTTTAAAACATACAATAAGTTATTAATTTTTAGCAAAATACACAGTCTTATAAAACAAAAAAAAAAAAAACGAAATACCACTGAAAAACGAATTATAATATTAATTGTTCATAAAAAGATATTACATTTTTTCAGCTTCATAAATATTAGCAAATTGAAAATGGTTTAACGTGCACATTTACTTGTTGACTAAGATTTACCTAAGAATGCAGAATATAATGAGATATATAACATGGGATAACATCCGAATTTGTGTGGTGATTGTGAAGTAAACTACTATACACATGCATATCACACTTTAAACCAAGGCAATAAAATGCTTTTCTAACGATTTTTTTTTAAAGATTTTAAATCGAGATAATTATGTCAAAGATAATCTAAATTTAATTATTTATGACTTTAAGAGTGCTTTTGAATGATAATTAACGCCAACCAATATGAACTCAAAAAATAAAAATAAAAACACTATACATATATAATATTACATAATTGCAGTTTTTATATTTTTGTTGGTAATTATAGTTTATAGTTTACAGTGACACGTGACTTCAAGACGTTCACTAAATAACAACGATTAAATAGATATTAGTTTTGGAAAATGTGCTTCGTTGAAAATAACCGCAGTCCCGTGCAAGTGGCGCTGAACAATATATCCAGACGGTTCAACCGAACCGGGAAAAATCGTGGGTGGCTGTTATATAGATGCATAATATAAATAATTAACTGCATTATTGTAACTCCTTTTTAGGTGTCTGACGAATTAACTTCGTCATACGTTTTGTGCTGGGTAGATAGTTGTAGTTTTGTGGCAGCAAAGATGGATGGATAGATTTTTGAAAATTGAATCGGTTGGTGAAATAAACTCGTCCGTTCCCCAACAGCCAAACGATTAAACCAACTAATTTGGTCGAATTAAAAACAATATTAATAAACACGTATGTAATCTCAACGTTCAGTTGACTTTGTTGCGCACAGAACGTATGTAGCGTAAACCGCTTTACCACATTTTATACAGCGATACGAATATTATAGTAATATTTTAATGATGAGGTCTCTACAAAAAAAATCGAAACCATTCGATGGGTCGATGAAGTCTGAAAAACGTTTTCGATCGCGGCGAAGTCCAAAACGTTCGACAACGGTTTGTGGAATACGTGACTCGGCTACGAGTGCGTTATCGAAGTGAAACAACTTTACACCATAATATTATAACATTATTATTATTATTATTATTGTGAAAAACAATGCGTGTGGTGGCATGGCGGCGCGTTATGCCGACCGAGATCGACGGAAAAGATCGGCCGACAAACGCTGCAGCCGGAGCGCGGTCAGCGGGGGTCGGAGCGTCTGCACGTATTAGTTACGGACGCATAATATTATATTTTCCGACGGGCCTGTCCGATAAACTAATAAACACGGTCGGACGCAGTGGAGATTTATTCGTAAAAAAATGAAAATATTATTATGTACATAAAATATTTCAAAAAGAGAGTAATGATATACGTTTAAGACCGACAAGAAGCCGGGCGCACGCACTGCTGCAGTGAAGCGCGCTGCAGGTATATACGGTGCACACCATAATAATATGCAGACTGCACCACCCTAATAATAATATATTACACTGAAATTATTATTATTATTATTATTATTATGTGTTTTTTTGAGCGTTCAGGTGCACCGCGAGGACTCTATATAATATTATAAATTATAATGCGTGTATTTGTATATTTTAAAATATTTTACGTTTATAACCGATGCCCGGATATCGTCATATCGTTATTATCGCGTTTTAATAATATAAGTTTTGAAAAAAAATAACAATAATAATATTGTTACACTATTCATTATACGTTAACGTGAACATAATTTTATATAATAATATCAAACTTCGCTTACACGACAATTCCATTACACCAGCGGCGGCGGGACGTCAAGGTTTTCCCGACGAGTGTCTTAATCATTTACAGCGGCGATGTGTGTGTGTGTGTGTGTGTGTGTGTGTGTGTGTGTGTGTGTGTGTGCGCAATATAATATATGTACATATACATGTCATACACGCAGTACGCGTGTTGGACGTCATCGCGAGCGTTTTACTTTTGCAGACTTTGCAGTGCAAGCCAATTTTCCCGTCCCGGTCGGGAGCTTTGGGGCACGGTTCACGTTTTCGACTTTTTTTATGCCGACAGCGAAACGAATTAAATAAAACCGAAAGGAAATAGGTGTATTGTTTTTAAACGATTATCGGACTTGTCAATGAGTGCATTTGACGAATCCGTTTAACAATGGACGAGTTATTTTATTTTTATCGAGAACTTTCGGTAATATTAAATTGAAGTACGATATAAGGTTGCAACCACTGCTGTCCCTCTTTTATTGTTTTATTCAATTTCTGATTGTTAGAATTTTGAGTACCTACACAATTTTACAACGTTTAAAGGGTGATCTCGGGCCATAAAAATTTCTTTTTTTTCAAATGAGTATCATCTTTTGTCCTGTAAATTATTAAGTTCATAATATTTATTAACGTGCTGTTACATCTAATTCAAATTTAGACGAGTTTTTTTTATAGCTATTAAGTTGAATGTACTAAAGATAATAATCCTTAATAATGGAGTTATAATTAATATACAATATATTATTATATAATATTTAGTCTTGAACTTATTCAGACATTCTTACAAATTATAATATGCCAATAAATTAATACAAATTACTATAATTTACAAATCATCATAGCCCATTTCTTTAAGCCTAAACATTTTTTATATTCAAAGACATTTAAAAAAAAAAAAATAGAACCGTGATACCTATGCATTTAATATAGATTGAAATCATGATCATAACGGCTACAATGCCATATATGGAATAAAATAAAATATAATAAAATGACAAGAAATTTTTTACAACAGTTGTGTATTCATTTCGTAACATTTTGTACACATTTTTTAACATGATTTATCATAATTTGTCCTACGAATTGAATAAATATAAAAATGTAAATAAATATTTAAAATCACCCAACATAGTGTTGTAGCCCGAGCCAGAAGATCATAAAAATTACGCTGATGAAATCACTTGTGCGTGGGTAAAGATCTCGTTATCAAACATTTTTATCTTAATCCCCTGAAGCTACTTAAAAAAAACACTATCGTAAGCTTTGCAACGCGGTTGTAACTCAATATCCAAGTAGGTACATACCTACAATATGTAATTAATCATATTTTATTCGGAAAAGTAATTATAATATAAACTTTAAAAAAAGTTCTAAACTCGATGCAAATAATAGGATAATATAGATTTAATAGGTTATGTTATAAGCTAGATAGTTTATTTTTATAACGTTGATTGAATAATAAATTATGGAAAAAATAAAAATTGATTTCTTGCATTTTTTCTAACCTTACTGGCTTGACAGCCTTTACAATTATTGTTTTTGTTAAAATATCGCTCAATTACTGCCTCGTCGATTATCACTATTCTTGATACACTACGCTTCATTTTAATATGTATATTAATATAATATATTTACATCTAACACAGAATTTAATATCATTCAAACCATTGATGGTGTCCCTTGTATTGACATAATCAGACATTTTTGTTTTGAAAACAGTGAAATTTGAAACTTTCTTCCATTTAAAAGTATTTTTAATACCACGGCATCTCGTCGAGGCTACCCTAAATAATACGAAACTGTACAACCTACACACAATGGCATGTAAATACCTGTTAAATTATAATAATATATATCATTACAGTGGAATAAATAATAATAACATGTTTTATTGATATTTGATAGGCTTGGAATTTGGCAACTCGCAAAACTAAATAAATCGGAAAGAGTAAACGCACGCTCGTACATTTTCGTATAAATCAAAACAAACGGAGTTTGTAAGAATAACAAACGATTTTCAACAAAGTCCGTTTTTTTTTTTTTTTGTTACAAGCGATGCCGAGTATTTCTAATTAAAAATACAAAATGTTTGCATAGACAATGGAAGGTTTTTTGTTTTTATTATTATTATTTACGGTATTCAAAAAATAAAAAACAATGAGACGCAAACTTCACTAACGTTTGTCCCAGTAATCGGTCACAATATTCGTTATTCCGCTTTTACCGTCGCCGACGATGACATATATGTCTTACAGTGTACATATAGGTTTTTTATAATATATTGTATACAATATTATTGTGTTTGCGAGTACTGCTCTATGTTGACGACAAAGATATATTTATAAACGTGCAGACGAAAAGGTTTTTTTTTCTCCGCCTAACTATTAGAAACGGAGAAAATCAGCGGTGGACGGACGATAATAAAATATACACTGTATGTATATATACATATACATTTATATATATATATATATATATATATATTATGCGTAACTATATGCGGTGTTGAGGTTGGTAGACGCTACTCCCGGCAAAAAAAAAATATATATCTATTTTATAAATAGGCAGAACTTGTTAAAGCAAGTGCTTATGATTTTAAGTTTTGCCTTATGTTTTCTATTTAGTACCTAGAGATATATTACAACTTTTTTTTTATTGAAACTATTTTCAGCAGCTGGACCATTAGCTGATGCTAAAATTAAATGTTTTTTTAAAAACAAATTTACAAACTAATTGTTTACGTAAAAACGTATTGTTTTTTGTCAACAAGTAAATCGTGTAGTATTTGGATGTTTTGAATACCTATTCGTCTTGCATCTTAAATAAATAAACTGATTCAAATTTCCTTATTTACAGAATTAATATAATATGTGCATATACGCGAATATGCAAAATACTTCATAGTTTTTAGTGCATAAATACACAATCCAGCTAACGACGTACGTTTGTTTTTGCATTTTTTAATAATGCAATTATGATCATATGGCGTTATAGATAGATGATTTAGGTACATAATCAAGGTAAATTTTTCCGGTATCTCATGAAAATGTCTCGGAAAAGGACTAGACTTTAATGCAGCTTATTATCTATTACGGCAGGATAATGTAATGACGATTAGTAAACAACCTTTGAATGATTCTAATAAATGCCTATATTTTTTTCTATATGCAATATTCATATTAAATTATATATTATGTACCTACAATATGATTATAATTCATTATTGGTGTATTGTTGAAAGCTTCAGTGCATTATAACCTACCTACTTTAATATTTTTAATAAAACAATTTTTTTTCTATTAAAAAACTTGCCATCATAAAAGTAAAAAAAAAAATTAATGAATGCGTTACTTTTTTTTATTATCTCAAAGTACAGGCCAATTTGAAGTATGAATTTTCATGTAAAAATAACTAAGAGCAGGGTCACTATAGTTGTCTTTAGTTGTATAATAATTATGGGACGTCATCCTTGTACTGTTCATGAAGTTAGACTCTAGTTAGAGTTGGCACCTCCATCGAAAAATCAGATTTCGGGAATGGGGAAATTTGAAAATTCCAAAATCGGTATTGCAAATCAGTTGAAAAATATTGACACTGGTGTGTAGTGAAATTCTCAATGTGGGGGTGCTAACTTCACGAACGTATCCTCGTATACGGAACTAAATATTTAAGAACCACAATTGGTATAATTTAATAATTTATTGTATAACTTTCACGACACTACTATAATCAAAATTTGACCAACGAGAACACTTTAATATAATATGGCTTGGATGGGTTGTGCCTCGTATGGTCTGGTGTATTCATCATTATTTCTAAACCAGCTTACCCTCGAGCGAAACCCTGGATACACACTTGGGATGACGATTAAAAACAATTCACAACTACACAATTAAAAATAACGATGTACGTGCGTTTCGGAATAGAAATATATTGTATGTTTATTTGTTTTCGTTTCAATATTATAATATTATACATTTATATCGATTTAATATATACAATTGATACATAATGATATTACGCATGCCTACGGTTTTGATCGGTAAACTTTTCCCTAGATGTATCCATTTACTTGCCCAAATTATCTGATTGGTTTAGAAACCTTGATAAAGTTCATTATTATGTTATATTAGAAAGTTGAAATGAAAAACCTATAAAGTATAAATATTAAAGGTGAATTTTTCACAATAAAAACATATAAAATATTCACACTATAATGGCACCTTATCCGCGGATCTATTCGAAACGTACTAATAATAGTATGAAAAAATAAATAGCAAACAATTTTTTTTTTATTTTATTTCTATTGGTAGAGTACAATATCGTGACATTATATTATGGTGAAGGGGAGGGTGATGGAATAGAATCCCACATTCCCATTCACCACCCCCAAAACCGTTTGTTGCAGTGCATACACACAAAAACATAACATATATTATAATAGCTGATGGAAATCGCTAGACACACACACACAATAATGTCATACGGCGTCGCCAATATATAGTTACACACCGTATTCGCAGGGCATCATCGTCACCTGCAGCACCCGACGAAAACAAAACGCCCCGCGGGAAACAACACAATAATACACATAAATAAGGAGAAAAAAATCGTTTCGGTCCCTTCGCCACCCATCTCGTCGCATTCACATCCGAGACTCGATGCCTTCGCGGCGAAAACGCCAACCGCGACTCGCACAAAGAGGTGTACAGCTGCCCCTACTGTGTGTGATATTATGTATACTCAGTGTTCGTGTGCACGAATATGCGTTACCTTTGCCGGTTTTATGCGTGCGAGACCGAAATCGTATCGTATTTCCACGTTGTTCCGGCCGAGTTCCGCCCACCGAACTCCACCGACCGACCGCGTGCAGGGACAGATGCTGTGCTGCCGTATCCACCCCGGCCGTAGTACAATTTTATTATGTGTTGTATATGTGCATCGTCATCCGAGTCTGCAGCCGACCAGACTCGATTGTCCGAGTCGAGCACATCATATAGTCGTCGTCGACTATATACACAGGAAACCCGCACTCGTTCCTGTAAGAGGTCCCAGTTTCGAGTTTATATGCACACAATACACACAAATAATCATAATATATGCCATACAAGCGAACATGTCGACGATTCAATATTGGTTTTAGGGTAACTATTCCTCTCGGAGTGGTTACCTCTTTAGTGGCGCCACGCCGCCGTTCTCTGCGCCGCACGGATTAATTTTTACTGCCCTCGGAGACAACCGTTTTTCCTTAGATACTTTTCGACCGGTCCACGTCATAATAATAATACGTACCTACATGTCCTATATATAGTGCCGAACGTGAGTTTAAACGTATACTATTTTTATATTCGAGATTTGTTTTTTTTTCGTTTCCGTGCTGGTAGTAATAACAGACTGTTTTCGGTATTCTAATATATTATTTATATTATAAGTAACTGATTACCTACAGTCAAAATATAATAAAAACAAAAAATGTTTGAAAATGTACATAATACGAGTATCTACTACTGTAGATTTACAGCGGGTCCGAGTCCTTTGTAATTATAGACCGTGGTTAAGTAGAAAATACTGCAGTCGACTACGTGGGCGTAATAATATATGACCATTTTTTATATTATATTTAATATATTCGGACATATACAAGCAAAAAATGTCAAACATAATATATAATTCATAGCTTAGAAAATAAAATAGATTTGTATTGAGATACGGGCAAATATTATTTAATCGTGATTGAACTCGATTGACAAACGTGACTATGTGTCGGATGTTTATCAATACGTGTAGTATATTGTTCACACGCTACCTAATAAAATATAAAAACTTCTAATCGCGATCCATAACAGCATCGTAATCGAAAATAAGTCAACAAAAACGCGATATAATAACATTCTGTTTAACAATCAATTTGTATGTGCCAAACGAACGAAACAATTGTTGACGGTTTGATCGATCTTCAAACCAATGAATTTGCACTGATGTGATAAACGCTACTCGATCGGATTGCTTAAGGTTAGGTAGGATTAATTTATATCACCGAATGCGATTGAATATTCTGTACTTGTCGGTTTTTCTTTTGAATCATCAGCCGACCTATATAGATGGCCTATATAGATAAGGCCACGTCGTCGCAGGGAAACACGTGTAGCACCTTGGAAGATGTCCCGGCCGAATTCCCCTTATTACCAATTTAAAAGCGTTTTTTTAAATGTATCATGGCTGTGAGCAAGAAACCCCAATTATTAGCTATTTTTTAAACACATATCACTTAGGCAGTGCAGTTCCATATGTAAATTACGTTTTAAATTTAGTTTATTAAAATGTATACAAAAATTATTTGAGCATAAAATATATACTTAAGTTAATGTTATTGTTTCAATGATTAAATTCTAAGTGGAAAGAGAAATAAGTGTTTTCAAAATGTTTGAATTAAGTTAATTTTTCAAACATTTGAAGCATATAATTTCTGGTCCATGTTCAGTCGACCGAATTAGGTACCCTGTTTACGACCCGAATGCAGTTCAACAATTCCTTGTTTAACCCAAATGCGTTTGGACTAATCTAAGTGCAATTCGACCTTGCCCTCTTAAAGGTATTTTATTAGGTTTTGCTTAAACCGCGGACTGAATTCTCCGAGCGATCATCGACGAGTGGGTCGAATTTATCACGATATAAGTGATATAACTGAGATTGAGCTGTACGACCGACACAATTATAGAAGGGAGTCGAATGTGCAGAGCGAATGTCCGGGCGGCGGGTTAGCGGTAGACGGCGCACGTAAATTGATTTTTGCAATTAATTTAACACCACGCCGCCGGTTTCCTCGGTAATTACCTATACGTTGCGCGCCAAATCCGATGACCGCCGCCGCCTGTATCGCAGCAGCAGTCGCGAGCTTCTGCGGCGGAGAAAAAAAAATACGTGCAGGGCAGTCGAGGGCACGCTTCTCCCGACGAAGGGGTGGGGAATATATAACTATAAATTACTTGACGGAAGTTTCCGCACCGTGTTCGATAACGCTGCAGCACCAGACCAGAACTACAGCAGTGTACCTTATATATACACGTTATAATGAACGCGCGTGTGATGTATAGGCATGTATTATTATTATTATTATTATTATGTTGTACACACACCGTGTACTGGATGGATTGTATTTTATTATTATTATTATTTTATATATATTTTTACAACGTGCGTGTGGACCAATTATATATATATATATATATATATATATATATACACACACACACGCGCGCAGACACACGCTGCATGGCTGGCGTGCAAATCGCCCGGGGTGATACTGGTCTCGGCGAACGTTATTTATGGCCTGCGTTATAAGAAATATAATTAAACGATTTCTCGATATTCGTTACCGACGACAAGAAACGGGCCGTGACAAAAAAAAAAAAAAATATCAAAACAAAACGAAACAATAATGATGTCGTTCGATAAAAACCGTGTGCCGCAGCGATTGGATTCTCACGATATGCGTATGCCGGACAAGGAGATCGAACACACACACACACACACACACACACATACATACATACGACGACTTGGAATATATTAATATAAAAATATAAGTATTTTCTTTTTATGCGCAAATTGATATACCTCGATGCGGAGGACAGACGACGGTAGGACGCGGTGTGCGTGCAACTGGCTAGAAAACGTTGGGAGAAAAATTAATTACAAAGGCATTTTGAAGAGTGGTACATTCACGTCGAAATAACGATAACATTTAATAGAACTTTTATATATATATATTATATACACGACAATAAATTTATATGGATAACACAACCTTTTTCAAAGTATACTAACTTTTAAAATTAACGTAATAAATGACATTTTTAGTTTTGGGGCTAATGTTTCCCTAACACCTCCCCATTACACACACACGCGCGCGATATTTCCATGGAAGGAGGATTCTATAATGTAATACTGTTGTACCATTGACTCTGACGATGTAGAATCGATTCTGTCATAACGGTAAGTATATATTACAACAACCTATCGACCGCACCACCAACCCATTTTTTCTTGCGGTCATCCTTAGTTACTCCTTGTATATTTGCTAATTTGAAATTAAATCTACATCGGATTTATTAATTTATTCCAAAATATTTCTATACATTCACTAATGGAATAATTATTAATTTATATACACGTTGCAAGCAACTTACGATGGAATATCAATCGTATAGGTTAATATTTTTGGAAATAATAATTAGTTTTAGTAGTTATAAAGTATCTATAAGATTCTTACAAAATAGACACAGTACATTATCCAAAATGTTATAATAATTATAATAATATAATATCATATATTCATACATTACGTGAATTGTACGATATAGTTTATTGAATAATAATATAAAATATCTACAAAATAACAAATCGGGAACCTAAAAATATTAAAATCAAAATGTTATGATCAACATAATATCATAGATGAATACGATTCGTAAACTCTGTCCGGGAATTATCCATGTACCACCACTTTGCTGGTTCGACTGGTTGACAACTTTTTTGGTACGCAAGCTTGCAGTAGCCCGACCTTGCGAGTCACTTAAACTCACGACTCACAATCGGAGGAACACGACAAGTAGGTAACAAACAACAACTGCTCTGCCCTCTGCGGTGGAATCGATACTGAGGCGGAATCGACGTACCTTTTCCCACAGGTTGCACAGCCAAAAGTGGCGTGGCGGAATCGATACGATCGTTATTTGAACCACAGGCACGCGGCCTATTGCCGAACCGGCTGCCCGCCGTATAATACCATCGACTATAAATACCGGTACAGCCTAGTATACCGGTATAGGTATTTATAATCAATGATAATGCGTTTATTATAATGCTCGTACAAGGCGTTTGCCCAGGAGGAACGCGCGATGCCTACATAGAAATGTCTTCGGTCGGCAACGATTATAATAATCATTTCAATGATCCGTAATTACGCGTGGCGCGTACCTATTATATTATACGAAACGGAAAAAATCACGACAAACATGTGCCGATATAATAATAATATAACCGTATTACCTGTGTATTATTATTATCACTATGGTCGTATTATAATATAGTCGGCATGGGCACCCGTTGCACCAATTGTATGTGTATGATATATATTATATAATGTGCATTATTCACGGGGTGATTCAACATTTATGTCACAGCCGCATTATATCACATAAACATTCAAAATACAGAAAAACGTATGATAAGAAAGTGTTTTGATTTAGAAACATCTAAAACGATTTGTACGTTTTATAATTTCTTTTTCTTACAACACATTATTAGGTTAGTTTTAGGGGGTCAATTTTAGAAACTCAAACGGGAACCTATAATTTTCTTGCAAACATAATATGAAGACATTTTTTTAATATATTTTAGTGCTCAAACAACACTAATTAATGCAAAACGCTATATAAGATATAAAATGGATATAAATGTCTAAAGTTGACCGCCCAAAACCCCTCTAAAATATTGTAAAAAATCATGAAATGTGCAAATCATTTTAAACGTTTGTAAAGCAAAAAGCTTCTGTACTATACATTTGTCCCTATTTTGAATCAATAAAGTGGCAGTAATATAAATTTTGAATCACTCTGTATATACATAATATGGGTAGCTATGTGCACCTGTTTCGCCGCTGTTCCGACCGTCTACCTATACCTAGGTACCTATACCCAACTTCGATTTACAATACCTATATTAAATTGTCGTGCATATTATAGGTAGGCGCGGTCACTGCGGTATATTCCAATATTATATCATAGGTACGTATTATAGTTGTTGTTGTTGTAGTACTTTGGAGACTGGTGGTGGGGGGGGGGGCTTGGGGAGTTATATTATATATTATTATAATACATATTATTATTATATCGAACAGATATATGCGCACAAACATAATATACCGCCGAGGGACTGTGGAGCAAATACGCGACGTTAAGTCCGGGCGGTGAACAAAGGAACGACAGCAGCGGCAGGGGCGGGCGGCGGCGACGACGCCACCGCCGATTATGTACCGGAGTTTATAATGTACAGAAACAAAGGGGACAGCGTGTGCGTGTCGGCGGGACATATTGCGATCTGGAATATTAATATAACGAGGTATATATATATATTATATACAGAGAGAGTGAAAAATTTTACGTTTATATCGCATTTTTATATATTTTATATAATACAAGTAATATTATATATTATACACGGTAATGCGAGTTGTGGCTATGGTATTTGCGATGGGAATATTACCACTGCAGCGTAGTGTAAATTCTGACGCGAGCTTCAAACCGATAACCCTCATACACAAACGCACACACACACGCACACACACACGCACACACCCGTGTGATGCACACGGAGACGCGAACGCTCCCGGCTAAGGATCGAGAGTTTTGAGTGAAAACTTTTCACATAATATTGTATTTTTATTTTCACTGTGCGACATTATTTTACTGTACATATTGTATATGTATGACAGGGGTAGCCAACCAGGAGAGTCTTGTGAACCGCACCGTTAGGTTCGGTGCAGGTACAAGTGCCAAATATAATAATGGAAAATAGAATATCGTCAGTGTTGAGAATAGATGACGAAAATTGCATCTAGATAAGATACCGATAATTTTATATACATTTATCTAGATACAGATAAAGATAAATACATTTTACGTTTATCGAGATACAGATAAAGATAAACTAATTTTTATCTAGATAATATAATAGATAAAAATAATTTTACTTATATTTAAATAACAAATTTACTTTCTTACAAACGCACAATGTGGACATAAAGTAACTACTAATATTCAATAGGTACATACAGTTACAAATTTCCTTTGATCAAAGAGTCGTAAAATCTCATAATATCAACATAATACAATTTGCTCGTAGAAAATGGGAGTTTGGTAATGTATTATGAATATAATATGTATTAATTGGATTGTGTTCCGATAGAACAATTTTAATAAAAATAACGAATAGTATTCATGAAAAATGAAAATGATTTAAATAAAATTTTTCTAGATAAGTAAATGCGTCACCTAAGATAACCAATAGATAAATGGCACAATAGTTATCTAGATAAGATATTAGATGAGTTATTTTAATAGATCAATTTATCTAGATAAGTCTCAACACTATGCCTATCGTACATACTTTGTGGATTAGATATTATTTTACTGAAACATAAAGCGAAGCATATATTACCTACACATATTTGATATTATTATCAAATAAATAATTTTAACTATATTTTGGAAAGTTCAGCGAAATATCGTATACAAAAATATAAATATTGACGATGAAGTTCTGCGCATCCGACGGAAGCCTGCTGCAGTTGATCATTTTTGTGTGCAAACTGATAAATTTTAAGTACTTTACAGTATATAAACCTTACAATAAATTATTAAAATATTACATTACGTATAGAGTCATATAGAGATAACAAATAATGCTTATAGTAAGCCATAGTAAGCTAATTATTTAGTAGTTGTTCTATCATTATTCATTGAAATAACTTGAAACCATTTGAAAATGGATTTAACTAGTTACAGCCAGAAGATAATCATGTTTATAAAACTTTCTTTTTTTCAAATGCATAGTATTTGTGGATTAAAGTTACGAATATAAATTTAAAATATCAATGGATTATAATTTATAATATTATTAGTTTTCAACAAATCTAACAATATCAAAGAGATTATAAAACTAGTCTTAATATGCACGGACAAAGCTGTGCATTTATTTTCTTATAAGATTATATTTTTGATGGGTGCAGCCAATGGGTAACTTCTCCTTCCCGTCAATCGAATCTCATAAAAATGTATTTATTTTGTAGCATGTAAATACAGATTGTGATATCATTGTATGTACCATATGTTATATAGAAAAAGATTTTATTTTTGTTTAATTAAAATTTGTCTAAAAAAATTGATTATACATAATTTATACCCGTGTGCTATTAATTTTGTAGTAATATTATGTATAATAATCTATTATAATGTTATTTTCTTAAAAAAAAAAAAAAAAACATTCATACTTAAATATCGCGCGCCTTTGCTCTATTGGTTTTTGTTATTTTGTATTAAATCGAAAAATGGCAATAACTCGTTATTACTTAGTTATCTATTAAATTATGTTTGAAAATTGTTTTTTTTTGAAAGAGCGAATGTTATGACAACGTTTCTCGCATAAATGCCAATGCTTAGCAGCCAACATGCATTATAAACATTTTATTAGATTTTATTTAATGATACATGGTTATAGAAGTTTATGTTTTGTGTTTAACTTTTCAATGAAATTATCTCAATTATATTGTTTGAGTAGTACCAAATTCATATGTGATGTGTCATGTTATTATCTATCTGTATCTATACGTATGTGTTATTTATTTTATTATTATTATCATAACACAATATAATATGTGTCATAAAATATTTATGTGTAAATCAAATATTTCGAAAAGCTGTACAACATTATATGCTTATTAAAAATGTAATTGCTCGTATTAATAGTGAATAACGATAGATGGATAACAAATTCGACGTTTTCAATGATAACATATTGGGCTCTTCAGTGGCGCCCAAGACATATTTTTCGGGTGTAGCAAGACATAATTTTACCCACCCACCCCTTCCAAAATTCAAAATTGAATGGTCTATTTTTTAGTTAGGTACACTAACTGTTAATATTAATATACCAAGGAATAGGTATCATCAGAGTTGGAAGTGGTTTGAGCTATTTATAAGAAAGCGATTTGATGACTGAATTTAATCATAAAAGTGAGCAAAAAGTGACATATATGAGTATTTTTTCTAAGAACTTTTTGTTATCAAATATTTTTCTTTGAATATTGTTATTCCCTTATTTTCAATGTGTAGCGACTGCTACACCTAGTCATAGGGTTGGGCGCCACTGGGGCTCTTTATTTATTATAGGTGTATTATAAATACGAGTATTCGAACAAAAGTGACATGTGCTGTGAAAAACCAACTCATTTGTTAATCTAAAACCATACGACCGTTAATATGTTTAGTCACGTGCTGAATTCCCAGCGTAAGTACGTGGTAAAAGTGGAAACTATTTAAATAATTTGAGTTAGAAAAGCAAAATATGTTATCAACATAAATTGAAAAAAAAACTAAAAAATCTCAAATTTAAAACGTTTAAGAATAGCAGTTCTAAAAATGTCAAATCACTATGGTTTTTCAATTGTAAATTTTAAATTAATAAATAAAATGTATTTAGTCAAACACCGGTGTTGCGTAAGTATGCCCCATTTTTTGTAGTTTTCTTTAAGTCCCAATTATTTTTAAAAGTGTTTGGAATTTTCTACCTTTGACCTCTTAGAAAAACAAATTTGCTACCAGAAAACATTTTTAGTGTTGAAGTGCATTTTAGTACATTTTTAAATATTCATCATTATAAATCAACAGCTCAGTTATCTGTGTGTTTGTATTTTAACGTTTTAAAAACAATGGTCCATGAAAAAAAAAACTGTCAGAGTGAACGAGTGACCGCTCAAAAGCTCCTGTTGTAGGAGTTTATAGTTGAAGAAAAAAATATCCTACCTGACTTACGATTCGGTTTCTTTAGCAAAAATTCTACGATTCATCAAGTCCATCATCCTTCACAAGAATTTGATCACGTCTTGTAAAAATGTTGCTATTTATATTAAAACTACTCCTGCCTGCAACCTATTGTCTCTTGTAATCATTATAATACTAAAAGACCGATTTTTCTCATCTCAGACACATCGTCTCTATAAAATTTAAAAAAAACACTGGTGCTCAACGAGGTCCTGCCTTTCTACTACTATATAAATATATTTACAATCAACCCACAATATTTATCACCTCGGGAGTTGACTTTGCTGACGACAAAGCCAAATAGAAGGTACAAAGAATGGGTTATAAAAATAAACGAAACATAGTCTTATGCACCTTTACTATGGAATAATTCTACTCCACACTAACGCTCAATAAAAACCTAATGTACAATGTTTCCAATTGTTTTCAATTTTGTATTCAATTAGACCTACGTCTGACATGGTCAGCCGCCCACACACCGTGTAACAAACTTCATTACCTAAATTATCACTTTTACCTATTTAGATCTTCTATTAACCTCTAAAAATATTAAACTTATAACCAAAATTATAGAATATCTCCTCATTTTTATAAGACTGCTTATGGCACCCACCTATGGGGTTATCAATGCAGAAACAAAAACTTCCATTACAGACCGAAGCCAACGTTTCCAATCTACAATTATTTGTACTATGACCTAAGTCTTTCTTCGTGCCAAACAGTACTCTTTGAAATCATTTTTTAAATCTAAGATTTAGCCAAAACTCATTATAAACGTTACCAGTAGACGTCCTAAAAACCACGAAAATCGCCTCATAACACAACTCGCATCTTTATAATATATTACCGGTGGTGTTCAAAAACGATTTAACAGGAGGCATTATCGTGATCTACTATCATAATAAATAATATAAATTGTAAAATTCATACCATAGTTCATTTTTGACGCAATAGTTCTTTAACCAGCTCATTCACAACATTTTAAATTACTGACATACAATTTATCTTTTATTCAAATATAATATACTTATAACATATTGTGAAAATAGCAATTTTTAAAAAAATAACCACTTAAAATAAAATAACTGCTATATTTCATAATATCTCGAATCACATAAATTGTTATTATAATATATGCTAAATTGCTAATAATATAATAGGTAAAATATAATAATACTTAGGTAGATAGTAAAAATATCAAAATCGAAGATTTTATTTACACACATAAATATAATAATATAACATATCTGATATCAGTATACAATCACAGATTATATCCATTTGCGTGTCAAATTCGTTTCCTTTATAAATTAGTCTGACAATTAATTTAGACGTTGCAAATTTAAAACATTTAAATGCAAGAAACAAAATTATATAAATAATTGTAAAAATAGCTGATGAAGTTATAAAATATAGATCGGAAATTTATCGTATTAAAGAATATTTACTATACATATGTGCATATAGCTGGCACTATGTATTAAATACGTTACAATTCATATAAAAAATGTCAAAATTTCTTAACTATAAAATGCATTTATTATCGTATTCGATAAAAGAGGTACGAAAAAAGCCAAGATTTACTGTTGAAATTTTGAACTGCTTTGATACAGATCTAAATAACTTACTTAAAACAAATAATGTGGTTGAAGGATATGGTACAATGGATTTAATTCAATTTCAAATATTCTATTCCCCGAATATTTTTCATTTCTGCATTTCGTTAAAGTGCTTCAAAAAGAGGAAAAATTAAATTATTTGAAAATGTCTAAAGTTACCGCTGTTACAGAACCTTGTCGCGAACCAAACAAATATAAGGAGAGAAGATAAAAAATGCTTAAAATATATCAACAATTTAATTCAAGTACTATAATTTATAGTTATGTTAGTGGTACTTATTATTACATAATATTTTGTAATTAATATGTACATTTTCATTATTATAGAGACTTTTTTTAAAGTATTACATTGTTTATTTATTTTAAATGTTTTTATGTAGGTAACAATATTATAAAAATCATATTATACGAGTATACAGTAAATTTAATATTTATTTATTTAATATATAAAATACCAAATTTGATTTAAAACTCACATATTATTATGTACATTGCAACCACCTGCAACGTACATTCTATGATGTCATTTGGTGCAAACATATTATTATTTTGGCGCACCGAATAGAAAATAATATGTATCGAATGACTTTACGTGGGAAGAAACATTATTTTTGTCAATCTGGCGTTCAAGTTTTTTCTTGGGCATCTAGGAGACATTCCGGATATTTGAGTCGACCCTTTGCATTGCCATCGATCGACGAAACATCTATTGCGTGATATGTAATCACGGTGAGAGGGCTGTTCCTCCACAAACAATGCCGTGTTCGCAGTTTTCGGAAACAATCAAACGTCACCGGTTACTATAATAGCTATATTAAAGATCTAGTGTGCACCCGTCCGAACAACGCCGACCGCTGCAATTGAAATCGTCCCCACCGTGTTGTCAACTGTCATATTATTATATACAGACGCAGACTGTGTTCGTGTGGAAATATTGTTTCATTCGCACAATACCTACGCCGCAGATGCAGTTTCCGCCGTTTTTCTTCCGACTTTGATCTATTTTTTTTTTATTATTTTTTTTCATATCTCCACCCTTCGTCTTTTCTGAAGTTGGATAAACAATATTTCACAACCCTCTCCGCAACGATAATTATTATAAAACAGACACGAGCCCTGAGCAAAACGCACCCCCATTGCCGCAACTATAGCGGTGGTGCTGAGGGTGCACCACACCCCCAAAGAGGCCTAGTCATTTTATGAGAGGGGGCCCAAGACTTCCGACACTAAATTATATTAATACATAGGTATTATTATTAATTTGGTAATGTTCTAGGATTTTTATAAATAAATCTAAGAGGAAAATATTTCAAAATTTGTACATTACAAAATATTACAGTCGGTAACATATTTGAAGTTGAAAATGTGAAATGATCAATGCCCAAAAACATAAAGTGACCTTATCTATGTGACTGTCAAATAAGTTTTCTTAAAATTATTAAATTGTATTTTTATTTTTATAATATTTAAGTGTATATTATCATACTATACCTACATAATTATGAAACATAAAAAAATAACATAATTTTGAGTCAGTAAGCTAATTTATACTTGCCATTCTTTATATATAATTATAGATTCCATATAAAACAGGGGTCCAAAAATTTGACTTGCACCTGAGCCCCCAAATCCCTAGTTGTCGCACTGAGCACCCCGTTTATATATATATATATATATATATATATATGTAGACCTACATACGCACGCAGGTACATAAATTGCACCCATAAATTTACACCACTCGAATTTTTCGTTGGGGCGTAAGAAATTGTTTCCGGTCGAACGTCGGTGCGCTTCCGACAGCCCGCCAGTGTTGGCCGACACCATCCCCATATTATCTGCAAGTATATATTCTCCGACGGAAAGTTTCTATAAAGTCGATAGCAGATCGTGAATTTATATTAAAAAAAAAAAAAAATAGGAGCATAAAAGTCGGATCCGTAAAAACATCCATTAACTCAGATTCATTATGACGAATACACTTGGGAAACACGATACACATGCCACCAACAGTAATAAACTTTACGATTATGATTTCGAATTCGATTTTGTAGCGTATTAATACATTATATGAGTTATAACAATGACTATTAAGTATGTATGTAAAAATTAATGTTTGTCTGTATGTCATATTTTATGTATTCATAAACTGCTGAAGTAATTTTGATGAATTTTGGTTTTAAATAGATGGAATCTTAGAAAAAATATAGGCTCTTTTTATCGTGAAAATAATTCTTGAAGGGGATAAAAATGTGTACATATTGAAAAATTATGAAAAAACTCTATTATAATTTCTGTCTGTTTATAGGGTTGCCATTGGTTATATATTTTATTAACTATTTTAATTAGTAGAATTATAGATTGTACATTTGTTTGCGAATCAATTTATTAAAAAAACAAATCTTTTGGACGGGCCACCATCGTTATGTTTTTCATTGTTTTATTTTTTTCGTGTTTCTAATTCTGATATTACTTATTTTACAGTGACATCAATCTACCTTAGGTGCATTGTCTAACTGTTAGTATACTGATCTCAAATTGTCAGCGATCTGACGGTATCAGATTGCCTACCTAGGTTGCTTCGTTGCATGTAAATTATTTGAGGTTAATCATAACTTAATCTTTGGCTCGGGCAACGCCGGGCGAGACAGCTAGTAATATAGTACAATATATATCGTAGAACTGGGCCACGTCAGTAAATATATTTAAAGACTCAACAAAGATCGGACTTAATAAATATCCGTTTAAGATCACCTGATTCGCTCGTTGGATGTTTTTTAAATTTAAATAGTCGTTACAAGTGACGCCATAATATGCATCATAACCGTACACCCGAATCAGCTGTTCTGCGTTGATATTATTATCCATCGACGAGTGCATATTTTACGACCGATCGGAATGCGGGAATTATTACAATTCGTTTTTTAAGCATTCGCGCTCGCAGCACCCCAAACGACTAACAAACATAATGTTGTTAAGGCCTCGGCCCTCGGCAATACAATTATGACAACGCGTATAATGTAATAATTTATATAACATATATAAAAAATTTAAAATTGTATTATTATAATATTATATAAACTTTTTATGCGCTGTGCACGTTTGATCGGAAACTTCGTCCGCCGACGATTCAAATAATATTATAATATAATAATAAAAAGCAATACCTATGCGATGGTCACATTAATCGAACTCGGTTTCCACGCACCGGTTTTCACCCACACGCAATATTTTATTAGGCGTCATCAATATTATGTATTCCAATATTATTCAGTGTCATTATTGTGTGTTTTGTCGCTGTGGGATAAAATCCCGTTGAGTTTCCGTTTCGACGAAAACACAGGCTCTATATATGCATATATATATTGTAATGATGACGTGTTTCAAAAGTACGACACAGAATATCATTATAATATTATTAGTAATTTTTTTTTTTCCATTAGAATTTTCTAGTTTTATTTCGTTTGACTGAATAATTTAAATCGTGGGCGGGGGTGAGGGTGGGGGGAAAGGAGCGCAATACTGTCGTCGTTTTACGGCTTATATATTATAAATTAATTTCGTTTCGGACGTTTTTCTCTGTATTATATTCGTAGTTATATATACGTACATCCCACTTCCCTCGCCACGCATATATATATATATACTTTATTTTTCTCTTCTGTGGAGGACAATTGTACGCTGGTTTTTTTCATTTATATATATATATATTACAGTCGAATTTATCAACATCCGTTTCGCAGTCGTAAAAACATTACGTTATAAATCACGTTTTACAAATATTTGAGAATATGTACAGCCTTAAGCTTAACTTTTAACAACAGAATTCTTTTTTCGCGTTTTCTATCGGAACGTTTTGAACGCGCGTAATACAATAAAATAACAGTTTTTTTTTGCTCGACGTCTGTGGAACAATGCAACTATATTGTATTTACGTTGATTTATTTATATCCTTTCTTGATTGGTTAAAGGGCTTGTCTCGGGCACTACTGCAGCCGATGGGCTTTTTTTCGGGCATTTTGCGCGGCTTGTCCGGTAAATCTAGTAGTCCACCACAAGCCATAGAAATAATAATTATTAACCTATCGTTTAAAGACTATTATATTATAATTAAAAATAGGTCAATTGTGTTTTTTTTTTTCATTTTCAATAATTGTTTGGTTATCTATAAAAATAGTGCGCATGTAGGTACTATACCTATACTCTCATATAAATATAAATAATTGGATGGATGTTGTACATCCGAAAGTAAACTCGATGCGAGCAGATTTCGTACCTCTTGCAATTTTTAATTAAAAGCATGATTAGCTAAAACAAAAAAAAAACATCAAATAATCAACCCGATATTTAGACAAGATTCAAATCAATTTACAAATAATAACACAGCACATAAGTATACAATTATTATGAGGTACCTGCGTTGAATAAAACGATAATCATTATTGGCCGAACTTATTGACCTCTGTTGTACGTTTGACGATTAAAATCAAATAATATATGACGTGCGTAGTACGGGTTTAACGTGTGTGCGCGCTTAACATCATAATAATATACAATAATTACTATGCACCCATATAAATATTTATGCACGTACCAGCTATACTATATCTGTACATGACCACACACACACAATAAATAGTCGAACCGAGATAAATATTAATCGATTCTGATCGTGAAAAGGTATGCGAATGCGAATGAAACAGTTTATTAAAAATGTGTAGGAAATCAGGCGCGCTAAAAATATTGCTCACGCAAGACTTAATGTGTGTTGTAGCAGTGTAGGTATTACAAAAACAAATATATACTCTAACCGATTCGGTTGTTTTTTCTTGGCAACAACCTTTCGTAGCGTATTTTGTGCTTTTTTTTATTTTTTATTTTCTTAGCGAGAGAACATGCCTCGAAAATCGGTTCTTCTGAGCATCTCCACACGATACACCCTGCCACAGGGGAACCGGTTTCGATGGCAAGGTAACGCGGGGAATTCGCAGAATCGGCGTGTTCTCTCGCTGAACAGAGTATAGATATATCCGTCCTGAATTGCACCCTTAGTTTATGTCATAATAACCCCACAATCACCGGTAGGTAGTCACTAATAACTTACTTTACCGCATCATACGATTCTCATTTTCTTTTTTGTACAAGAACTTTTAAAAGTTATTTTAAATAATTCACTATAGTAAGTTGATTATTGTTATTAAAACTGTGAATATAAAATATATAAAATTAAATAATTAAAGATAAATTAACCTTATTAATAGATTATTTTATAATATCGCCATATTTTAACTTTAGAATACGAAAGTGGCAAATCTCAAATCGTTCCCAAAACCTCAAAACTTTATTAGTTTTGATCAACAGTGTTTCACGCGTATTGAAACCCCGAATTCATTCATAAATAAAACCCCAACTCGAATTTTTTGCCATTGACCATTTTTGTTCTTATACGACGATATTATTGTTTGGTGTTCACATATACTTAGTCTGCGAGTGCTGTATAATGCGTACATTATGCGTATACTTGCTTAGTAAAACCTCATCAAAAACCATGAGCATAATATTTACTTCTTGCTATAATATTATATGTTTAGCTAAAAAGTGATAGGCGCTTTTTATTACTAATTAATTTTATTTCTATACTATCATTTCGACCAGAAAAACGATAATTGAAATGTACACTTTATCTCCTTCGCTTGGCGCAATTTACATCTGTCCAACATACAACTATGTTATGAATGGTGTATCGTATTTCCTTCTACGACGCTACGACCGAAATATATTATAATAATATGTGATACAGCCGATGTAGGTAGAGATATGTATCTCGTATACATGTGCGTGAACCTAACCTTACAATATATTATAATAAATTATGTAGGTTTTTTGCAAATAAAAAATCAGCAAAAAAAAAAAAATCAAGTCTCCTATCGTAGGTTAGGTACATTATACCTATCATAATAATAATTATAAATATATCCTTTGCGTAGATCAGTATTACAACAAATCCTGCTGGACCACGTTGCCAAAATATACAATTTATTGAAATAAGTATTGATCGAGTTTGGCCCCTATTTTTGAATTACCTACAATGTTTACCTACTTACTATATAGACATAATAATATACGTTTTGCAATTTGTTTGATATACATAAAGTGCATAGTTGCGTTTTATCAACGACAAACCATAATATGGGTTTTTATTGTTTTTAAATAAAACGTGTACTAGTGGTGGGAGTACAATACGAACATTAGTGGCACTATTGTATCATATACGCCTTTCCCTACCTGTATAATATTGTGACTACAATTTTTTTCGCACCCGTATTATTTGGTTCTATCATCGATCGTATCCGGCGTCCCATTTATTTATATACTTCACCGTAGGCGTCACAGGACAATCAATTTTTCTACACAGCATAGATTAAATAAAAATGATTTAATTTTTTTTTTTTATTTAATCTGTGATAGGAGAGACAAAACATGTCATATTCTGACTGTTTAGGGAGGGCTCAACAAGTTACGCCCATGTGGATTGCATACACTAAGATAGAATAATGCGTGCATTCCTATCCATTGATCACTTATATTCTCAGCTGCTATGTATTGTACGATTTATACAATTTAACGTCATAGGTGTAGCCGCCACATTATTATAATATGTACTTGGGTGCGGGACTTTGTTTCCAAACAATGCATCCACGTCGTAGTCGAACACAATTTTTTCCGATATTTGTTCGAGTTGCGCGAGAACTAAACAAAATAAACTTTGCTCGTATGACGTGCGATAAACTGCCATGATTTCAGAAAGAAAAATTCCTTAGATCATCTAAATACTCCCTTGAGCCGAATCCTGTGGTGCAAAAGTAACCTGCTAACGGCCAAGCCAATAAATGCACTCAACGGCCTCGGCGGTTAAATGTGTGGGTGTAATGTATTATGTATGTTATATTATGTGTTTGTAAAGTAAAATACCGTTCGGTGCTTTAGATCGACGGTGCGAAATAGGTATAAGTTTGGCATTCAATAATATTGGATAATGTATACTGCGTGTGAGCGGATAAAACCGTTAAACACAGTTTGTATAGGACTGGGTAGGTTATAAAACAATTGACTTTTGAGTTTGTAGCTTTCTCGGGTGTGCTGTAGAGATTCAGCCGACTGCCGTCGAAAACAACACAACTTTATTATTGTTATGTAATAGGTAATAATAGTAACAATATACGTACCTAATCGTGTAAAGTAGTGATCGTGAGTATAATCAGAACAAAAGAAATTTAAAATTTTATTCTTTATTTGCCCTGTGTTAGAATATTATTGGCATCGCTCTTTACCAAAAAAGTAAAATAGTAAGCCTAGACAAGTTATAAAACAATTGACTTTGAAGTTTGTAGCTTTCTCGGATGTGCTATAGATATTCAACCGACAACCGTCGAAAACAACACAACTTTATTATTATTGTTATGTAATAGGCAATAATAATAATAATAATAATAATAATAATATACGCACCTAATCGCGAATAATTATCGTGAGTGTAATCAGAACGAAAGAAATATTAAATTTTATTCTTTATTCGTGCTGTGTGAATATCATTTTTACGACTCAAGTCCACCATATAAAGTTGATCATATTTTTTAAAATTGGTGGTCATTTACTCGTTTTGTCGGTAAAAATATAATTATACTGAAACTGAAATCGTATAACAATATCTAGAAGCCAGTAGAGGTATAGGTAATAATTTCCAATCGTCCCGTTTTCAACGCTTTCTATACGGCAGCGGAATGCTTTCATACAGCGAAACGTCGATCGTCGAAACAATGCATATAGGTAACAATAATGTACCTAATAAGTAATATCATTCGATTAGATCGATTGATTTATTCGCATTGCAATGGGCGAGACCTCTGCAACATTATATAATATTGCAGTAGTCGAGTGGCTGTCAGCATGTTACACATATCATATTATATTATACGGAGCGTGCGCTGAGCACCATTATAATATTTCCAGCACACTTATATATATTTATGTGTATGAAAGTATTTAACATTATATCGTGCGTAGTATTGTCGTTGTTGTTGTAGTAGTATAAAACAATTTCGACCCAAAACTAAATGATTTCGAACGTACATTATTTCGTTCTCGACGACCGACTTGCTCTCGAGACAGATAGGACATATTATTATTATTTGGCACGGTCGCAAGTGTACAATTTATTTGATTTATAAAAGTATATCCCACGCGCAGACGGCATGTATATATAGGGAAACACACGGATCGAATAAGTCAGCGCGAGGACCGGTAATATTATTGTGAAAGAAAACACAATATTATCCAAGCACCCGAGTTAACCAAGCTCCGTATAATATGATAATATAGTTATATAGTCATATTAAATTGAGTTTTTTTTTTCACGAAACGGGCTGCGGCCCAAATACGGATATCTTATACATATATTAAATATTAAACTCAATAACAAATAAACAAATTGTATGCAGTTTTGTACAAAATGCATATATATATTATTTTAATGGCGGGATGACGGGTCCTCGTTGGCAACGCACATCATCCTATAAATTAGTCGGTTACGCGAAATTTATAGAGAAATTATAAGGTTATCAGGACTGGAGTTTTGAAACTAACTTTTCTAAATATCTATGCTGGGTAATCGTCTGACTCTTCAATAAGCTTCCGTATAGGAAATAACTGATTCAAAATGACTCTATCAGCTGGGGGTCGTACATCTAGCACAGGTATTCAACACCGATGTATAATCATGTGGTTTGTGATTCATTTTCAGCAGATTAGTGTTATTCTTTAGTACCCAGTTCTTATGTATTATACATTTAATTAGGTTAATCTTGCACCAAATATAAACATTTTCGTTGTATTCTTTCCATATAGCTCCTATATAATAGTAAAATGTATGGTAATAGCCTTCGCTAGTTATTATTCGGTTTTCAATATTAGTTCGGTAAGCAATATCATATTATGCTATTGTTATAGTAGTTGTATTCGTTTGGTAATGAACACAAATTGTTACTGCCACTGTCGTGCCAAACCATGCATGTTAATTACTAATTAAATCATATTCGCAGTGCACTGTAAAGTTTGTATTTCGTGAATTGTAAAGATCATGTTATATATACAGCAGTGCCACTATGGAAATTGTTGTTTAAACGTACCTCTAATGATATCATCCAGTGGCGTACTGGCAGGAATTTAAAACCGAGTGGAATATTAATACTCTCCCCCGGTCCCACGAGAGTGGGATTCGTCATGTGTCTGCAGGATTTTCATCACTCCCCGTCATTCAAAAACCATTTTTTTCTTTCAAGCATGATAAATATCTCACATCAGAAAAAAATGGCTTAACGAAAGAAGCGACCTATTATAAGTGACACTTCCGATTTATTTTGGAGTACTCCGACCTCTTATAGGGTTTACTTTGTACGAATCGTAACTAACAAATTATCGGTATATCCTATAGAAAAAATTAGACTCTCTCCAAAACTTGCTTATCCTTAGGTTTTAAACAGCCCAAATGTTGAGTTTTATACATTGTACCAACTGTTTACGCTCACTGAAATACCTAATTTACAATCGAAATTGACAACATCACAATATAAACTATACTCTAATATATTATATGAGTTTTATTTGGAAAATACATTTGAAATTATAATGCGTTGCTTCTTGAGCGAATACGATAGCGTAATACAATATAAAATAATATATTATATTGTATAATATTATACTGTGCAAGCAGGTTTTCCACTTTTAGAAGATCAATGAATCGGAAGAAAATAAGTATTTACTTTAAGCGCTCGGAAAACGTCGAAATTATTAATATAGTACAGATTAATTGATATAGTTTGCGATTTCCTCTCGGTCAAATATTGTTTGACCTTCGTCCCCGCCTAATATGCAGCTGTAGCTGTACACCATCATAAACCGTACATAATATTATTATGATCCGGAGTATATACATACTGTATAATATTATAATATTATATATTAAACAAACACAACTATATTTATTTAATTGCGTGGTCACAGCAGATCCGAACAGACTAGGCGAAGTGTATTATGATATTACCGTATTATGTATTGTGTATACATAATATAATTTGTATTCCGCATAACCCACCCACAGAAATGATAATAATTTATTATAATTATTTTCTCCGATAGAGTAAACGGTCAGGTCTGCGATCAGTTAGGCGGTATTAGCTTGTGTTGGCAGGAATTCAATAAAAAAAGATATCGTTTTTCCATCCAATCGTCTTTGTAATAGTGTAAGACCTTATGTATAACGATCGAACGCCCACGAATTCAATCGCGTTTGAGTCGTTTAATATCGAACCGTGTACTGTCACAACACACACGACGCCGACGCTGTGTATGAAAATAATATCAATTACGCGAACACAAAGAGACGTTTCGTCAGTAGCATCCGGAGGCCCAAATTCGATTCGACCGATATAACATATATAAATATTATGAGTTATGATATTCTATAACGGACTATTATTACAGTAGTCGTTATTCGATAACCGGACCCAAAATTGTATATACAACAGACAACCGTTTCGGGACTCAAGAAAGGGCGGTAGGCAATAATAAATAGCCTTTGGACGGGAGGGGACGAGAAAGCATTTCATTTGGATTTTTTTTTCGTTAAAAACAACAAAGCACACACACCCACACACACAATATAACATATATTACTTACAGTCGGCGCGTTTTCCGCGCTGCCGTGGCCGTTTGAGTGCGTTTTCCGTTAAATAAATGGTCCGCGTAAGTGTGCGCGTGTGCCATGCGACGGTGTGTATCGGCGTCGGTGTGCGAGTCGCTCGCACGTGTTCATATTATATTATAGACAGTCGTACTCCCCGTTTTTTTTTTGTTTTTTTTTTCGCAAGCCCGGAACCGTACGTCACTCAAAAACCCAAAAGACAAATTATGCCATTTTTTCCCACCCTCGAACCGAACGAAAAACGTGTGAAAACGAGTGAGTATATCATTACCGTTATTACTTACGTATACCTATGTATATAAAGTATACTAATATAATAAAGTCATCGGCACGAAACATAATTTTATTACATATATGTGATAGGTGCCAATAAGTATCGGTGTCGTTTTCAAACGGCTCTCGCCAGGTACGTGCGACGGGGTTGAGTCGTCGAAACGCTGTGACGGTGACGGCAGTAAAACATTATCGTCACGCGAATGCATTCAAATGCAAAATGGTGTACCGATAATATCGATGACCTGCAAAGGAAACCGTGCGCCAGTAAATAAAAGCCAAAGAGAGTCGTACTGAACGGACATAATAAACTATCTGATTGCACCCACGCCCTGCTGTGCACCATGCTGATCAATGTACGGCAGTATAAGGGATTGAAAGTTTGGAAACGGTACTAATACCTATGTAGAAACTTTGTACAAAAGTATATTGTTGCAAATCATAGTTTTTACAGAAGAGGTCTACCCACTCGCAAGACCGATCGGTGATTTAAAATGCGATCAGAAGGTAGGCCACACGTCTCGTTACCTAGTGGGTAATGTATGGAGGTGAGACGTTTTAGCAACTAGTCGTAGATCTTTTAGCGAATCAACAGTATTTCTGGAGATGGATTCCGACGGAACAATAACTTTCAATAACGTTGTGGGATAATAATATTAGACATTTAATATACTTGCATATACATACATAATAATCTAGGTAGAGGGTTATTCACCAACCATACTCACTACCAATTTTAATTTAATAATACATTTTTCAAATTTTGGTGTTCGGATGTTTTAAATTTACTTTAAGATTTTTAAAATTTAGAATTTATTTTTATAGAGTTTATAAATTTTTTTGTACTACTTAAGAAGTGCCCTGTGGAGTTACAAACTTTTGTTTTTCAAATGAGAACCCCCCACCCCCCCCCGTTTAACTGTAAATTATCAAGTAAATACCTAATTATCTGAAAACTTTGAAGTATCAAAATCAAAATTCAAACGAATAGTTTTTGAGTTATATAATGGGTCCATGATAATGAGTTTTAAGAATATATAGGGAGCTATGGAAATTTGAAAATTTTAGTAATTTACTTTAATTTATCAATATTTATTATTTAGAAAAATGGACCAAGTATAATAAATACTACATGCAATACATATATTTTATATTTTTGTATTACCATTACGAAGGACTATTATATCCTAAGTATAAATATTTTAAAAACTTATAAGCTTATTGTTCAAACATTGAATTAAGAACATAAATAATTTCAAAAAAAAATATGCACTGAATAATTTATAACAAAAAAGGAGGTTCTCATTTGAAAACAAAAGCTTGGATCACCACACTCCTTAAGTAGTACAAAAAATCTCAATAATATGAAAATATGGTCTTAAAGGATAATACGAGTATTTAAAAATTTCGATAGTCAGAATTTTAATAAATTCATTATTAAATAAAAAATGGAGGTGAGCATGCTAGGTAAATTACTCTGTATATTAACGAAGCGTATAATTTATGTCTTACAATAATAAAAAAAAAATGACTTTTTGTACAGAAATATATAATAGAATAGAAGTGATGTAGAAACAATAATAAATTATAATTTATAGCAGTGGCGTGATATCGTCCTTTGTAAGCTAAAAGTATAAAAAAAAATTAATGTTTTTGAAAGATTTAATAGAGTAATATTTGATTCAAACTGATTGATTGTCGAATAGTAATACACCTAATAGATAATAAAAAAATAAAAATATACCATGTAAACATTGACTGTACATAATACTCGTATTGTATTAAACTTATCTTCTTTAATCCCACGACGAGCTGTGCGATTATATTACTACAAACGTCGTAAGTCCACAGATCGAGAAAATAAATAAGAAATACAAATGCGTCCCGTGGCTTGACGATGGGTTAAAAAAATACCAAAACGTCGGGCACGACTGTCGTCCTAATATAATCGATCAGGATTAACACTATACCGAGGTGGACGACAACTGACCACATACGACTTTATATTTTTACGTGTCAGACGTCAACATAATACGAGCACTGACTGTGTGATACTGTTGGTACCGTCTTATACTTTCGAGGTCCCAATCATGAATTCTTAGTAATATATTTTAAGCTGCGTCATACACACACACACATATAGTACGTCATTATTATGATGTACACGTATTATTTTTATTATTATCATCGTCACAATGTAGACGGGCACGTGTCCACGTGGAGATTGATTTCCATATGAAAACCGTGTAAATCGAATGTCGTACTCGGAAGAAGAGCGGAAACCATGATACCTATCATATACTATTATTATTATTATTATTATTATGAATTTGTGAACGACGTGTGGAACGAGGTGGATCATGGGGGTTGGCGATTAGACGTCCGGAAAATGGCGCGCGTGTCGATAATCTTTTGAAACTATAGGTGCCCGTCCGGCGTCGCGTGCGCGTTAAAATTAAGAACAATGCATAAAATATTATGCACTTGGGTATTAAAGATGCGCGTGTACTTACATACGATTTTGTTCACTACGGTATATTTAAAGTGGAAAATGATTTTCGTTTTGAAATCCCGTAATAATTCTCGGCGAGTTGATAATAAGACCGACCTGTTGTAAACAATAGAACCAAGTAGTGAAAAGCGCATGCACACACACACATAATATACATTTGAGTGATACCTATATACACTAATACAGATATTTGATACCTATAATACAAATATTACCCTGTGTATGGGGTAACGCAATGATGATAGTACCTAATAACTATTATAGAATGATGGTATTAGATACTTTTATGTGTACGAATATTGTCATTTATTTTGATCATATTGAAATCAAGTGGTCATTATTGAATTTATATAACTATTTAAGTAAAGTAGATACATACATCATGCATACTATTTTTACAGAATTATATGTTAAATGACAGCGACTGCTATTATTTAGGGCAATATTGGTCTATGATTAACCCTGACGCAACTGGTCCATCAATCAGTCACGTGGTCCTAAAATGATTTGAGCTTAATAATTATTGTTAGACGAGAAGGTAATTTTAATTGATTACCTTCCGTTATTTAGAAGTCTGCGATGTGTATAAATAAACTCACGATGCACTTGTGAGTCTAATATAGAATATCATAGTGCAAGCATGTTTTATAGGTACCATATACAATTTATACGTAATCGAAACAAGCTTGCACCTTGAGGTCACGACGGCCGAAGGAGTGTCTCCTCGGAGAGCATAGTAGAGAGAACGAAAAATGTAGAACCCACGACTAGCATATTATTATAACAATACAATAATATTGACTATATATCAGTAAATATAGGGTAAACAAGACCTATATATGGATAAACAATACCCAAGTTAGCCGCAATATACGAGTGAAATGTTTATGATAATTTATAATAATATTATTGTGTATAACGGCAGTGCAATAATATTATATTTTATAACTAAAACTGGCGGACTGGCGGGTTAACCGGTAAAAAGTAAAAACATTAGATCGGAATCACATCATTTTTTCCCCGAACGGCAAACATCGGAAACGGTCGTTATATTATATTTCATCGTCGTCGGCCATGGCAGACGTCACTTGTCGTCAGTGGTGCGAAATTTTCCAGAACCGCGCAGATGAGCTTTCCCGGATATCGGACCCGTCTCCGGATCGCCGGCGGGCCATTATATTAAACGGCGGTAGTCTATTTACAATATATATATATATATTATATAGTAACGCAATTGGAACACTTGCGTATATACACATTATATATTATAATCTACGAAAATACTACCCATCTCGGCCTCGGGGTGGGATAGAGACCTTTTTGTCGAGCAGTTTCACCCCCTCTCCGACGATCGTCCAGGGCCCCGGCGGACCAATCATCGAGATCTTGTGACGATGACGTACCCATAATATTATATTGTAAATGTTCACTTCACCGCCGTCGACGAGGAAAAGCGGTTCTCCGATGAATTTAATATTATTGTAAGTCTTATATTATTATTACGCACAATATTATAGTGCCAACGACCACCACGAGTTTCGGAAGTAGCGAATTTCGCGGGCCCGAAAAACTTTCGTTTTAGCCACAGCGGCAAGAGATGTGTGTTGAGATCATTCAACTATGGCAATCGCTCCCCCCCCCCCCCCCAAGGCGTTTGTATTTTTTTTTTGTTCACTTCAAGCCTAATACCGACGACGTATTATATTCCACTCGGGTTGAACTCGTCTTAGAAATGTATTATTATAATATATTAGACGGAATTCCGGTTCAACTTATACCTACGTAAATATAATAATATGTATACTATAAATACTCATATTATAAGCTTCACTACTCGATTGAACATTAAGACATACACGACGACTTTAAGTACGTAATGGAAATGCGTAATTCTGATTCAAAATATTTACATTACTTGGCGTGTTGGTTATCATCACAGACCGGTTCGGTTTTTGCATTAAATCAATGCACGGTAATTTATATAAATGTGCATCCGTCGATCTTATAAACAAAAGTAGTAAGCTTTAAAGAATCTAGGTACTATACTACCGACCAAAACTAAAAAAAAAAATGACGAATGAAGAAAACTGTTGGTTTAAAAATAAACACTCTTGCCTTCAGTGGTTAAAGAAAACAGTATTTTTAAATACTGCATAGAAGATTCTGACAAAATGAACGTTCTGACCAATAAAGGGTTAAGGGTTAAAATGTCAAACATCTTTAGTTAAGTAATAATTATTTGTCGTCTTGAAGAGAGAGATCTGGTCTGTGTCTGTAACATTTTAAGTATACCTATAACATTATAAGGCGAACGCTGTACACGAAAATGATTTTATTTCCATTACATCTTGACCGAGTAAATATGTATATGCATTCAGGGTTTAACAGTAACTCAGTCCTCAGATACACGTACCTATCAAGATTTAATACACGTATAAAAGGGACAAACTGTGTCCTGTATCATTCAACAAAAAAATGTAAAAGCCACATTAAACATTTTAACGTAATTCATAATATTGTTGACTGTTGTGAATTTTTTATAAAAAACTTAAGAGTAAATATGTTTGAAAAATGAGTTTTTTAAAGGATAATCAATTAATTGTTATTACAGTATTAATACTATTTTTAAAATAATTAAATAGTAAATGTTTGGAGCTTACCCTCGTCGAGTATTTAATAAGTAATTGAAAATATAACATATATTAATCCATCTGGGGGGGGGGAGGACGTGCTCGTAACTATAAGTACTAATATGTTATTATTTAAAAACATAAACATAAATGTTTAATATCGTTTTCTTTTTATTAGCGCGTTATAGGTAGGTATAATGGAAAATATCGGAAAAGTTTCTTAGAGCAGTATCAGCTGGTATGCTTATCTGGATATTTTATCCAGTGACATGTACCACGTTTGAAGATGTTTTTTTTTCGGCATCTTGCCCAACCCCGCGGTGTATATATGTATAATAATGATAATATATAATGTCTGTGTTAATACAATATGATCCTCACAAGTTGGTGTTATCGCAAACTGGCTGAACACATCCACACGTACAATTTATTATATTATATACACGGTAAAACGAATACTGGGAGCTTATATACTTAACCTAACGCCGATTTGTGGGCACATTTTCTCGGCTGTGTTCTGTTACGAGCACGCAAATCTACAGCCTATTAAACCGAATGTGCGCGATCAGACTGTATATACACATAATAATATTCATAACGCGATGGCCAAATGTTTGTATCATAAACACAAGTGAACTTTATCTGCAACGTATACCGTTGTGTCGTTTTATCGGCGACATAAATAAATTTTAAACCGCTATCTTCGTGTGAATTCATTTTATGCTTACTGATAGTAATAAAAAAATAGGATTTTTGCAACAATGCGCGCCTCGGTGCTTGCTATAAAACGTCTATAATGTTCCGGACTGTTTTGGAGTCACTATCGTATCAGAGAGTGACTCGTCGCACGACAGTAATAGTTGTTGCTCGTTTAATTATGCCTACACATTATTTACGATTTCATATGATTTTATCCGATATTCTGCGATTACACACACGCCATTCTTATACTATGTATACTGTACGCGATGCAAACGGACCGATAGAGAGAGAGAGAGAGAGAAAGAGAGATAGTAGCAGACCTACAACACTGCAGGGTCGGATGCGTCGCATTTCTGAAATTCCCAAATGGTCACATATTATTGTTATATTCGGCGTTAAGCGATGTTTGCCGTGGCTTAGGCAATACGTGCGATTACAGCAATTCCACTGTGCGCGACAGGCACGGCGGCGTGAATTATTGTTAGTTTTAGTAATAAATTGGCAGTTGTTCATTAGGTAAACGTTAAAAAAAAATATATATATTATATACTATGTATTATAATCCAGTTTGCGTACACACATTTACGATTTAAACACGGCGTAAAACAGACCTCGCACATTATTATATTATATTATCATATCGTTACGGTGTTGAAGTATTTACATAGGTACACGTTTTTATTTGACATGCAAAATAATTACAGAGTTTCAGGTATTGTGCCGACAGAACATTATTAAAGTACATAGAATCGGAACACCATAATATTTGGCGATACCCTAATCACTGCAGTGTACACTATTTATTCAACGCGAATAAAATAATATAATAGAGATAAATATAAAAAAAAAACAAGAATTTGTATCGACACCAAACGATTAAAATACTTACACTGTTTTCGGTCTGTTATAGGTATTGTAGGGCGATAGGTTTTAGAAAGCTTAAATTGGAAAAAAACTACACCAAAAGTGCTTTCAACAAGCAGATATAGTTGGACAGTAGTTGTAGAGAACTATCTTGCCTAGAGATTTTAGTAATGCGTTATTATTTATTTTAAATTTAGAGTGGTGCATGTCATATACACAGAAGCGATGAGTGTTAAGAAACTATTTTGATAAAATATTCACTGGAATGATTAAATAACGTTTCGCGATACAATTTAGAAATCTTATATACGATATAAATTGTTGTTATACTGATCATTACAATTATAACATAAAATTACCATTCGACAAATATTACGAAACGTCAAGATTTACAATGCAATATACAAAAGCCAGGTAAGTCGGTCTACTTTATATTAGGTGTCTAGTGTAGCTCGCCATAATTTAGTAGTTCACTGTAATGGATATGTTAAATTTGAATCCAATGATAAAACGTACGACGAATACGTTTCTGGGCGGATCCCTGTTGGCTTATATTTCTAAGAATATTTTATTTTATTATATTTATATTGTTTCAATGCTATCAATATTTTTTTTTTTTTACACTTATGTATACTGCAGGTTTTTAATTTATCCAAATAAAGGTATAATTTTTGAATTACAACAAAATAACTAAAATACCATGATTTTTCGTTTTAATATTAATACTGTATGTATAATAGTGAGATGTTTTAAGTTTTTACGATTAATATTTTTTGAACAATAACAAAATAAGTAAAACTGTCAAAGGATAAATTGTTATTATACGTTTGAATATCAAATTACATGAACACTTTAATAGCTCATAAAAAAATATATGTGACTATGCGGTATGACTATACGCTGATTTTTTTATTTACAGTAAAAGTTTCTTGAATTTTATATACAATTTTCAAACTACTCGTATATATGTTGAGATTAAAAAATTATTCATTTTTTATGTTTTTAACATAATCTGCGAATTGTTGTTGTATTGATTAGTTTTGTAAAAATTTGAAATTTTTAATTAAAAACAAACATTTATCACACCCAAATAAATTTAAGTCAAAAATTTCAAATATTTATAAAAATCATGAAAAATCAAAATACTTCAAAAATATTATCAAGTATAGAAAATGCTTGTCTATATAAGTATTATGTAAATAGTTCAAACCTCTATTATATAAGTTATTTATTATTTTTTAAATTGCAACAAGAATACATGATCGATTTTATCAAAAAAAAGTTTTGTTTAAAATAACTATTAGGAATCTTTAATAAATGTCCACCCCTACTTTTACCAGTGTACCGACTAGATTCGATTTATCACCAGAAATCGGCTTAAAAGTTGAAGATTGCAAAGATTGGTTCTTTGCTACATTTTTAAAACTCCACTCCGATTCTAAAATTTGTATAATGTATCAAATAATCATTAGAAATAAATAACATAAAATGTTATTGATGACGGTCTGATTTTCAACTATTTACGAGTAATTTTAAAAAATGTTTACAAACACCGAAAAATACTCAACGTATCGTAAGAAGTCGTTTGAAATATGAAAACATCACAAAATCTTATATTATATATCAAAATCTATATTATTTCTAAGAATTGAGGTTCGATTGCTTCTGCGATTTAAAAGTGCACACGAGAACATGGAAGTATAAATGTATACACTTAGAATTTGTTCAACAAACTATTCTTATAGAATATATTAAATCTAAAAAATTACACGAGAAAGAGAATGAAAATAGGGTCCAAGAGATCTTTCAGCTCGAAGTTATTACTTCAGTTTAACACTTTAACGACAACAGGTACAAATATGATACTTCGTATAATATATTGTGTAGCAAAACGGGTTGTTTGTATTCAGGTAAAGAGTCGTAGACAAATTTATTTGCCTTATAAAATGTTGACATTTTTACACTTGACACGGATATTGTGTGGTTTTTTTTCTTAACAATAGACCATAAACGTAAATAATTATGGATACTGACTATAATATTATATTTGATTATAGGGTGAGTTGGGAGACATTTTTGTACAGTGATTTCATACTTTTGTTTGTACAAAGAGAGCATTATAAATAGGTGGGACAATATTATTCAGATGATAATAAAATGAGACATTTTAAATTTTTCCAACAGTCAAAATCTAATAAATTTGTCAAACGTTGAAAATTGTTACTGCATCCGAGTCGTTTTCCGAACGTGATTTATATGGCATATTGATTTTATATTTAAATTCACGAAACACCATCACTGTATAATATATAACGCAGACGAAACAACTCAGACTAGTGCTCAACACCCAGTGTCCTGTCCGGATTTTGTTTATCTTGAGACTAACTTTTGACCAGAATTAATGCGATGTTAACGTTAACATCAAAGTATGTTTTACGAACTATTGACAGAATGTTTGCACTCTATTTCAATAGTTAAATTTATAATGCTTTTAAACAAACGCGTAGGTAAGTTAAACCGTGTTTGAAGTTACAATGGATTTTATCGACTTAAGTTATTATTATTATTTACTAACTACTAATAATGATGAATAACGAATACGGTGACATTGTTCGGATATAAAATAATTGTTACCTAGTAGTTTTCTATTATGTGATACTATTAGGTATAACAACGCTTTTATTTGTGATTACGCGTTTGGTACGATTTTGTAAATTCAATACATAATCCAAAAAGTAATATCATCTAGGCTTTTCCCCCAACCGATCGGATGTATGATGTCTTTGTAAAACACGCGAAGCTTTTGAAACACATTTCCTGTGCATTATTGAACATGTTTAGCGAAGATCAGCACAATATCACGAAATCCTTTGCACGGCTTCGTCGGTTCTGCATCGTACTAGGAATTACAAATCGGCATCGGCTGACGACCATCGTGATTAATGTATAGTATTGTGCTCTGGAATAAAATAATAACGAGTGACAAAAACGAGCAATTTTCTAAAATCGAAATGATCGTATAATCACCGGTTTAAACCTAGCTCAGATACCGTTCAAAGCTTATTAAGGGTCCAAGTTTGCGTCGCCATCGTAGACATTTACAGTATAACTATACTCATCGTCATTGGCACACGCATTCCGACTTTTTGAGTTAAGTTTGACGTATTGTAAAAATTGGGGGTATAGAAAGAAGAGGAAAAAACAAATATTAATAAATTACGATAATGTTACTTAACGACAATGAGCGATATTAAACTCGGCCCGAAGAAAAAAAAAGTCGATAATGTCTATAATAAACCCGGCCCGGGCTTTTTAAAGTGAAAATGATTTCCATGTAAACTCGGACCGAGTAAAAATAATATCCCTAGATTTTCTCATAATATCAAATTGATAATTATCTTGTAATATTTTTGAAAACCATTTAGCGTTACCCAGAAGACACCAAGACAAGGAGACAACATTGTTAAAAATATATTCTCATTATGCTCCAAAACTTATTTTTGTTTTATTTTCATTTTATATTTTTTAAAAGTATGAAAATTTGTTATAGCAGGATTATATACATTTAAGATTGTAAGTGTAAAAATGTAAGTCAAATTAACTATCTTATGTTTTTGGCGTATTAATTTATACTTCTTTATTTTCTTTAAAGCTTGATATTATCTAATATTTTTTTTTATGTTTATTGGTGAAAATTATCGGACCTAGTCTACAATTGATCTTTTTTATTACCTGAAATTCCGGACCGAGTTTACAATAAAAAAAGTAATCGTGGGCATAGTTTTCATTTGTCCAAGACGATAACAGTTACACGGTTATCCTAATAATTTTGAACTTAATTAAATTCACGTACAGATTTGTGTGAAAAAGTCACAAAGTGTGTGATAATTTGAATAATGCAGCAGCGGTGACGCGTCAGCAAATAGAATATTCTAATTCCTGGAAATTTCCTGAGTGCATTTATAAATGGACGACTGACGATCACGGTCAGTAAGTGCATTTTATCGTGGGATCGTGTGGGTAGGATTATCATGTGCAATAGTTAAAATATAACGAATAACGCTGCAAGTGCTTCCAGAGCTAACTCGTCGGAAAAACAACGGACAAATTGTTTGTATAAGAAACAATACGTTTTTCACGATTATGGGTGAGGCGAAAATCACGAACGGGGTCGATCGATTTAATCAACTGGCATTTTAAAGGAATATATCGCATTAATACCGATGTACTTTGCGAGTATATAGAAACAAACGGTTTAATATGTGTACGATTGCTGCTGCGTTGCATCCTGACGGCGTCTTAGTATTATTGTTTGCTTCTCTCTCTCTCTCTCTCTCTCTCTATTTCTTTCTCTCTCCCTATCTCTCCCATCCCTCTCGTTCCACCCACGTACGCGTTTGGTGAGAATAAAAAGGGTCGCGGATTACAAACGGTTGAACGTTTTCGGCAAAAAAATTAATTATTTTCCTACCTAGTCTCCGACAAAGGCCCATCCATTACGTCTGCAACGGCCGCCATGTCAACTCGTGAGCTGCGCGTATACCACACATATACCGCACTGGTATAAGAGATGAGTTGGGTTGGGGAGGGGGGCAGACAAGAGGTGCTGCGTGCAGTGCGCGTGTTCAGGTCAGACCGCAGCTGGCGGTAGTCGTCGGGTTGTTGTCGGGCGGTGACCGTAATATTAATTTTTCGCACAACGACCGTCCACCAACTTGTGTGTGTATGTGTGTGTGCGTGTGTAAAAGTTTTCCTCCTTAATCGACGACGGCTCTTTCGAAACGCACACACAGACCGATGAGAAATCGTACGATGAGGACGCGATGACGACGGTTGGAAACTATATTATAATATGCGAAGTGCTTGAATTGAGAAAAAACTAGAAGGGAGATGCAAAAGTGTAAAAAAAAATGTACGAAACCTGATCATTTTAATGTCTCATTGATAAGAAAATAATTAGAAGAGGTACGCACAAATATTTTCTAAAAAGATGAGGGACTCTGTCCCTCTACGTTCTCTCCTCAATTCAAGCACATAATATGAGGTTTACCTAGAAAAACCACCAAGCGCAATTATTGGTGAAAAGTCCACCACATAATAAGTATTTAATCAATCGGTTTTTTGGGTTTTCCGGGAGTGCGAGTGATTTCGTTTACCGACCTGAATTCTGTAATATTATTATCGTTATTATAATAAAATTATACTTGTGCTGTAGTCGTTCACAATTTATTTGATATATTATGTAACCAGTAGGTTATATCATTGTCCTTGTGACGTTGGGAAAATAATAATATATTATATTATCACGTGCACACGGCGGTGCCACAGAGTTTAATGTCATGCAGGTGCATCGTAAACCGTCCCTGCACTATGTGTGATCCAACTAACCACCACCACGTTCCTTGTGTTTAAATAGTCCTGAATGTATAACGTAGTAAATTGTCCGAGTCAAGTTATTTTGTAATTATATTTACCGCTATGCAATTACAGCTTTCGATGTAATTACAGTCGATTTATTCACATATTATATCCACCTAGGTACCCGTTCTTATTATTTTGTGAAATCGTTAGAATATTTAAAACGCGACTAAGTGAAAAGTAAAGTAGACTTTGCGGTTGTTCGATACAGAAATCTAAACAAAATTAAAAAGCCTGAAATGGCTCTAGAAGTGTAGAATTACGTACTATGCTATCGCTGTAGGGAACAATAGCAACTCAAATGTTTGAGCGTTCGGTTCGGCTTCGCATGAATATATTTTTGGAATATACATTATGGATGTACCTAGTTATATAGAACGTATTTTGGTTAATTCAATTAGAAAGAAATTCTCTTTTTAATATTTAAATATTTTAAAACCAGATATTGTTGACATAATAATAATAAGTAGTAACAACATAATATGATGTACTATAACTTTTATTTGCTTCTACATATTATACACACCAATATTTGTTGTCTAGAATATACTAATGTAGGGGCATTTCATTCAAATTCATTGGTATACATTTTTAAATTGCTTTGGCGTACTCGTATACGCTACACACATTTACGGTGTAACATATAATATAAGGTAACGTCATGAGCCTCGGGGGAGACTTTATTGTTAAAATATAAATTATCCAGGGAAGGTGGCTTTACGTTTGAATAGGATTTACCGTAGCTTTGAGAGTAAAGCACTATAAGTGAAAACGATTTTAAATATGGTGCAAAATGAAAAACAAAAAAATACTGACTTGAGTTTTTAATATTTAAATATATTGTATACTGCAGGTGTACAAATTCTGAGTAAGTTATGTAAAGTAGGTACGTTTTTAAGATTTACAAAAAATCGAAATGGGTATAACCCTAAACAGTGACTCGTACCTATAGTAGCAGCCGTATGGAATCCTCGAGTACCTGTGGTCTGTGTTAGATAATGTTTACGAAAAATGTTTTGCTTGGTGTGCATTATCGGTTATAGTATTAAATAGATATTTTGATTTGTAGGAGTCAACTCGAGTGTACATATATAAACGTAATAAATTATAATAAAGTGTACAAATAATTGGTAGTTTTAAGCATCCATTGAATATTCTGTAAATATATTTAACAATAATTGTACACATCATTACGAAACCGAACAATAATACATTTTTTCCTACTTAAAAAACCAACGTAGGTACACTGTGCCTATAGTACTTATATATTATAATATCATATTAAGTGGAGAAACCAATTTTTCACACACTCGCGAGTATGCAAACCGTCACGGTTAGAACTCATATTACCTATGCGGCTATGCATAACATTAAAGCCGGTACATAATATTACTTGAATAGCGACAAAAATCGAAATATTGTGTTGAATTTCAAGGACAAATAACTATATGTTTGGTAGGTATCCGTACAAACGACTGATTATCATTCAGATTCTTATCGTACTATATATTATGTTTATGTTATACTCTATACGAGCGTGAGCGTATAGTGTGGTTACTGTTTAGGTGCAGCGCAGAATGCCAAGAACAACATCTCTATTTTCCTGTCACGTTTGCGAGAGTACATTAATGAACTTGGTGAAGATAATATATTTACCACTGTCGGTAAAACACTATATGCTGTGAAGTGCGTGATACGAAAGTTTTGGGTGGAAAAAACCGTACGGTATAAGACATTTACTTCTCCGTGCAGATGAACAAGCATATTATTCTAGGTGTCGGGAAAAAAAGGAGTCTTATTCCGTCCGGGCTTTGATCACTAGTTCGGCGCGAAATCAAATTTCAACATCGACCTTTGTGACACCGATTTCTGTGCGAAATTTTCAGTTTCAAAATAACTGTGTAAGTCGTTTGCGATTCGATTGAAAAATAAAATAATACACTAATAAATTCTTACGAAACCAGTCGACTTTATAACACAAAACGAATGTCAATAAACGCTACACAAAATGAACTCTATCTGAAACAGATTACAACTATTTCGATCTAACTTTAAGAGACAATTGAAAACCATTCTAGTTGGAGCTTTGTAAGTATGACAACATTTCAACAGCCTAACGTCTGATTAAAATTATTTAATTTTCTGTACTAAATCCATCTATATTGAAGGAAATTATGATTTTTTTTTTTATGACAGTGACTAGTAACACACCTCCCTCTTATTACCGTCCGAGCAGTTGAAGAAAGTTGTAAGATGAGGGTCTATATTCTTATATTGAATACATCTGACTTGGATAAAACATGCATAATTGAAATGCAATATATCTCATATCTGTAGGAAAAGTACAACATTCATTATCGATCATTGTTTAGTGTTTGACTTCAATTAAATAAAACTTTTAAATATATACTGACTAATCAGAGCGTGTAAATTGTATTTTAGTATTTGGTTCATTCGCGGAGTCCAATACAAGTAATTGTTTTGAACTTTCAAAATTAAATTAAGTTAACAACCAATGAAAATAAATATACCATTAAATGAAATTGAAATATTTTATATAAAAAAAACTATTCATTTTTTATAGTATCGAGAATACTATATAAAAATTAAAAGTAACTGCCTAGTAAAAAACGTATTGCATGTTTATCGGTGATTATTTCTGTTTGAATTATAGTAGAAACTCTTCTTATAATCGATGTAAATATTATTAAATAAGTAATCAAGATTAATATAAGATCAGTATATTTTTTTTTTTTTTTTTTTATTTAAACTTTGTAATTACAATTAGTTTCAACAATTATTTAATATAATATAGTAGTTATATACAAGAAAAAGAAAAATCAGTATATTTACTATCAAATATTTTTAATTTTATTTAAAAACAATTAATTGTTTTAATATTTAGATACGTAATATGAATAATTACAAGGTAAACTAAATATTTCTATACACCTACTTTAAATAATGAGTAAACATTATTTTCAACAATCGAAAAATGATAAGCGCACATAATAGTATATTTTTGGTCAATGTAAAATATTGATAATATAAGTTGTTATTATACATTTTTAAGAGTTTTGGGACAATATATTATTATATATTTTTTAGAGATTTAAAACTCATAATACAATATTTTTAATTTCTTTGTTCTAAATTCAGCCCAGCTTGGCCATTACTATTACTTTAGACACATTAACAGATCGTCAATACTTAATTATGAAATGTCATAAAGTTGAATATTTTATAATTTTTTGTGAGGACAAAATATTATATTATAGCAAGAAATAACTTCGCATTATATTTTACATCAATCGATTTCTGCAGTATTAAACCGTTGTAAATTGTAATAAATTTAAGCTAATTTTCTTAATCATTTTACGATGTAGATATTATGAGTAATATTCACTATTTGAACTACTGCATTATGTACAATCATGTTATGCAATCTAACAATAGACTGATACACTGTTTTTTTTTATATATTTTGATTTTATGGATGAATTAAGCATGTTGGTTAGGCTTGAAAGTATTTGATATGAGTATATTGTGTAAGATAATTATAATTATGACTCATGAGGTACCTATTTATTTACCATCACTACATCCGACTACGACAGCAGCAGCAGCAGTAGCAGCAGTAGTAAAATAATGGCAAACGAGGTACTCGACCTGATTCGGTTGTCGGAGTGATGCGTGCAGCGACCAAGAAGTTTTCAAAAATGTCTCGTCAGATTAAACGGTGACTCTTATGTAACCGTAAAGATGAAAACTAGATATAATAGTATATTATAGTATAATCGAAGCCGATCCGGGAATAGACGATTTACTGGGCTCAATCATTTCGGCGAACGTTCCTAAAATAATAATCGGGCATATAATAATATTATAATACCATTAATTGTTATGCACAATAGCTAGTGGAAAGGGAAAATTTGATTAGATATAGGTTAGGTTAAGAGTACCAGTTAGGGACTCCTATACACCAATGAACATTTAATATTTAATTTTTATTCTTCTAAATAAATACTATATTATACAGTATTGTTAGTTTAAATTGAGTGTGCTGTGAGTCATTATATAGGTATTAAATACACTTATGAATAATAATATATGGTATTACTACTAACTAATTTATCATTTAGTTTTAATATAGGTATTAATGTATTATCTATATTAAATTGCATGGTAAATACTGGAATTTGTACAGTTATGATATGCTACATAAATACAGCTGAATAAGATGAATCTTAACCGTATATTAAGTTATAAGTTATCAGTTATAAGTTACTAAATCGATATCATCCCAAATGGTTAGAAAAAAATTAACTTTTCTAGTGAGAGAATGAAATATTTGAGTAAATACAATTTAAAAAAAAACTGCTTCATTTTAACTTTTTAAAAAAAAAACCTAAAATGTGTATTTTTTCTGAAATCTCTCTTAGGAAATGGGTTTTGATAAAAAAAAAAATGCATTTATTAATTATAATAAATTGATTTGTAAGAAATACTTCAGTGTAGCTTAACATTTGTTTTTTTTAATACGAATTTGAAGTTAACATTTTGTCAACATTTGTCTAAATCAAAAACATTTGCAAACTACTCTTATTATTTTAATGATCAAATTCATTGATTTTTTGATAAATGTTTAACTAAAATTGTCGGTTATTGAGAATGGTTTATCATTGAATTGATATTTTAACACATCAAATGCCGAGGTACTTTTCGATTTTAATATTATGCACGAGTTATCAAGATTGAACATTACAATTTTTTTAACTTTTTTAGCAAAAGCTATTAGTTTACATAATTATTTAAGAGAAAAAACAGTAACAACGATAACAAGTCAGATGTCAGGTTAACATAGCCCCCAACTGCTCATTCATAACGCACTTGCATACAGTTTATGTGACAACCATTAAAATAATAACAATAAAATATATAATTTTATCGAATGTGATTTAAACACTCTATACAACAGCGATGTACAAATATATTTTTTTAGTGAAAGTTTCGATTTTTTCCCGGTTATGTTGAAGTAATGACGTATACGTTTGATACCGCGATAATCGCGATACTGTCACACAAGTTTCAAGTGCGTAAATTTTCATCACAAATGTAAAAATGTATTAATATTTCAAAGTTATATAAATTGGTAATATTATTAAATATAAAATTGAATGATATAGGTTCATGTTGCTATATGATTATATCAGTTTTTTAATCGAATATCATAGTCATTATAGTTAACGACCAAAATGTATGAACAACTTCATTCCGATTGCTGTAATATTACACATTACAATATATTATGTTGGGAATTAACTATAGGATTGTTTGTCAAAGTCCGACATCAGTCGCAAATTTAATGATATAATAATACGATAGGGTAGAAATCATTTATAATGACTTTCAAGGGACTAGGACAAATAGATCACTATATAATATAATAGCCGAAAGTCATAACGACCAAGATTTAAAAAAAAGATATTACAAAACATTATACATTATATTAGATTACCTAGATCTCAAAATGTTATATTATTAAAAAATAAAGTGTATTTTTATTATATATTATTATTATTTTTTATTTCTTTATTAAAAAAAAATATTTATTTTTGCGTGTTTTCTTATATTATAAAACTATTGTTGTATATTTTATGTTTCTACTTTTTCAAAATTTGTGTTTGAACTTATATTATTGATGGTCATATAATTTGAAACCGATTGTTTTACATTTTTTGTTACATTACAATTTATTCTTGTCACTAACCTTTCATAATAATATTACCAGCCGTTTATTGTGTGGTCATTATAAACAAAATATTTGTCTAAATGCACAAAAAAATAATCGTCATTACACATCCGTATGGTCTTATACAAATATTGGTTGAACATAGAATATGATGTTGTTGTTATATAAAATATATAATACATAAATACATTTTTTTCCGCAAAAAGAACAAACCCCGCAGAGGTTTGAGGCGAGTCGAATCGTTCTCCTGTAATTTATTATACAGTCGACGGAAAAATATATTCACTCGCCAGATTTTCATTATTCCGCACATGCGAGTTGCATTTGGATTGCATTCAGACGTACGAGGTTTTCCGCAGATTTGAATTATTTACAAGCTCCGATGTTCTATTATACCACAATGAAAAATTTAATTTCATGTCCTGCGACGACGATACGTCTGCGACGTCCTACCACGTATATTGTATATGGGTCAAGCATTCCGTAATTCATCAGTCCAAAGTGGCACGTATCATATATTTTATCCTTCAGCGTGGTGTTTCTTTCACTGCGACTATTATTTTTATTATTATTATTATACTCACTATAGTATTTTTTTCTCTCTCCTCCTTGCTTCTTTCAATTTTTTTTTTACGTCTAGTGGTGTACTATTTGGAAAATTATATTATACGTATACGCGTAACGTGCGATGTATGTACATAACAACAGGTCACGAGACGGGACGATATTCGTGTCGTGAAAATTGTATCAGATGATATTTAATTAAAATGTTTCACTGAAATTACAAAAAAATAATAATACTTAAGTATTAACGAAGCGCTATATTATTCAGTATATCAGTATAGTATACGACCGTGGTATACGACTTATACGACTATAATACGATTTCCATATAATTTTTCTGTACCTACTTTACGCAATAATATATGAACAGAAAATTATTTTTTACCATGGTAATAATTTTGACAATGCTACATTCGTAAGAAAATCGAATTGTATGAGTACAAAGGATTACATCCAACATCAGGCCCAAATCGACGGAATCATAATACTAGTGTATATCATGTGAAACGCTGGCCGCAGACGTGAAACGCGTAGTAGGTAGGTAGTTCAATAGACGTAGGTAATAGGTAAACCAAATAATGGTAGCATCATAAACGGAAACTTTGTCTGCATAAGACGAAGTAGTCCAAAACTTTGTTTGATAATAATATTATACTATACAGTAAGTCCTTCGCGTTTAACATCGAAGTTAGGTCCCTAGAAGACACAGCGTTCAGTGAAAAAGTGAGACGTGTCTTTTTACACACACTAAATTGGGACTCGATCCTGAGAAAATAAATAACACAATCGAACGCAGAACTTAAAAATAGTATGAAATATACGTCAAATACAACTAATGTGTAGTGCATGACTGCAAAAGTGTCATTATTGTTCAAACGAAGAACTAATACGAAATAACATGACGTGAGTATAATATAATATTATGATCGTGAAATTATAAAAACACATTCCCTGTCCAGATGATGGTCTTGGAGGAACTAAAACGCCTGGGAGGTGTGTAGAGGTAATGCATACAATTATTTATTAAAGAAAGGCACAGTGTATAAAATAATCAGTCATCATTATCAGACAGTCTTGAAGGAATTCAAACGCCTGGAAGGTGCGTAGCGGCACTGCAATACTGCATACAACTATTTATAAAAGGTATAGGCAGGCACTGTCTTGTAGTAATATAATGTGAAAATATAAATATATAATACTACTATTAAATTTAGCAATGTAATCAATTAATAAACAATCAAAAACGGGGACATCACAACTAGCATAGGTATAAGTCGACATTATGAAGATGCATAGATTAGCATAATATTGTCATATCGATGCACTACTTATATAAGAGATGCCGGGTGACAGTATTGAATGAACCCAACGCCTGGAAGGTGCTTACCAGAACACAAACCGACTTGTGGAAGATAGGTACAGTGTATTGAAGATAGACACCGTTGAACACAAGGATTGAAAATTCTACGACGTTATACCGAAAAAACGTTAAATCAAGCAACGTTAAAATGAGAATTTATTGAAAATATTTTTGTATCATGGATATCTTATCATTTTTGTATCCGTGTTAACGTTACCATGAATCTTAAAACTAATTTTTCTCGTCTGCCTAACAAAAATAATATGAAACAACTAATTTATAAAGTATATACTACGTCGTACTACACTTACGACCATCCTGCGTGTTATTCCGGTGTTCACTACTTGACGTCATGTGTCCTTACTATTTTTTGTCGTTTACCATACATTTTTTCAGGAATTTTAACTTTTCAATATAAAATGACTTTTTGCAGTCTCAACAGTTGTGATTTACTGGTATAATATTTGGTTTATAGCATGCGATTTTCTTAAATACTAAAATTGCTTATCGTTACACGGTGGATGATGATGATTAATAATTCGTGTATCTAATTCGACTATGACTTATGGATTTCTAGATTGTTATTATTTATTTAGTTCTGTTTTAGTTTTCAGTTAAGTCGCACGCATTGTTTTTTTCTTTTTACATTACTAGTGTATGGCACATATTATATATACTCTAGAAATACTTTAAGGTTTGTTTATTTTATTTTGTTGCTTTTGTTTTTGTTTTTCCTTTATGACACACGCACACCCACACAGGTTTCACTAAAGTTTTCTTTAAAAACGTTCCAACCTGGAAAAAACAAACAATAATACCAACGCCAAAGACGACACGACGCGTCAGTCGTATATATACACATATACGTTGTGTGCGCTTGAAAAAAACCTAACCTAATCGTTCAGGAGCACAAACAATTTTTTTCGCAATTTTATGTTTATCTTTATACGAGTTACATGCAGTTCAAGGACGAACCCAAATGTTGAACCCCAATCCTTCGAGTCCACACGCGGCCAAGTCGACACGAATCGTGGCACGGCGGGGGACGTCAGGGAAACGAATACACACTCGACGGCGGACTTTTTTTTTAAACACACGATTATTTCTTTTAAAAATATTTCTTTACAAACTGTCGGTAAATAAAAGGTTTTTCACGAATGAATTTCGAGTGCGGCGGGAGTATCTGTGTGTACACACGGCACACCACTCGTATAAATAGGTATATACCAGGCAGGTACATATAGAGAGGTATGTACACATAACCGTGTTTGTATATACACACATACGACAATATATTTGGTATGTAAAAGCTATAGTGAGAGTAACGGACATTAAAGACAAATCTACACACTTTACAATAATACAGCACAATACAAATGTGTACGTATTTATATAACCCATTTTGTGATGACTTTTATTGCGTTCGCTGCTCTCGGCTCTGCCAGTGGGTGTGGATCGCATGCGATGACGGACGACGACCACGACACTATATTATTATTATCGTCGTGCATTTTTTATTAAACGATTTTCCACGATTTTTAGTACCAGATTGTTATTTCTCGCACGATATTGACGTCGTTGAACTCAAACAAACAATTAGAACATTAAAGTGTCCAGCGTACACTACAACGGCATTAAATTCTCATTATAAAATGTGCGATATTATCATAAAATAAGTTTAATATCTACGATACTTAATGAAATTCTAACATAAAATGTTGAATTTTGATACGATACGAATATTATACGGTGTGTTGTTTTATATCGTGTAAGCAGTCAGTAGCGTATAAAAATATATAATATGGGTAATATAGTAACGTATTGGTCGTAAAAACGCTATCGTTTCATACTCACTGCAGTGAATCGACGTATAATAATAAAGCAAAAATCTTAATGCCGACTTATTTTTTCTTCTTTTAAATACTTTACTATATTATGAAAATATTCATGAGCACTTAACTGGTTTATACAAACGCAGACATTTATTGTAAATCCATAACGCGTTAATATAATTTAGTTATAATATGTGAAATACCTAATTTATTGAAGTCAATTAAATGTAATAATATACAATATTATATAGTTTAATAATAATTTGCATTGATGTTTCAGTAAGCTACTTATTGATTAGAAACCAATATTGGTTTCGGTGAGCGTTAGATATAGTAGTTAGGACATCATATAAGGTGAATCATTCCGATGTTCTAAAATATAGGTACATTTTCTGTATTGTAAACACTACCCGAGTAAAATAACTTTAGTTAGTTATTGTATGATTTAAATATTGAAATTATGATCTTTTTTGATACATATTTATATAGATTTAGATATGATCCATCTGGTTTCAAGTCTCATGATGTTACAAATTATAATCTATACTACTACTCTATCAAAACTGAAGTTCCCCAAAGTCACGTATTGTCCGTTTTTGTTCTTTGTTTTTACTCAAGATATCCCAAAGACATTTTTTACTTTTCAAAGCACGTTTGCTGGTGACGCACTAATAGCAACATCGAATAGTTTTCCAAAATCTGCTAGCAAGTTGAATCAAAACTGTCTAAATATAATTAGATTATGTGCGAACTGGTGGACAAATAAAATTAATAAAATTCAAGTTCATAATTTCATATACGTTACTTTATCATTACAAAACCATAAATGCCCACTTGTCTCATTTAAAAACCAAATCCTACTATCAGCCAATGAAGTCAGTTATTTATCTTGGGTTAACTTTTGACAAGCTACTCATATGGAGAGCACATAATATACGAACAAAATGCAATCGGCTTCTTTTAAAATTTAAATTGTTTCTAACTTAATTTATGCAAGTCAATAATTCTTCCAGACTCCAGACTGGTTATAAGATATCTTATAGCTTTGGGGTTCTACTTAGTACAAAACTTTGCAAGACTATCAATATAAATGTTACGTCAAATAATACCTCTAAACTCAGTTATGTTACAAACAAAAATCTCTACATGGACTTCAATGAAATGGTAAAATCTTACTATTAATACTTCATTCAAATCTAAACTTCCCATCCCAATCCATTGATCAAAAAAAAAATCCTTCAAATATTTTCCTAATAATACCTTTAATATTTAAAAGCCTCCTAAAAGCAAAGCAAAAAGCTTTAAAGAAAAACTTTAGTTAGGAGGAAATGCTTGTTGGCTTCCCGTTTAAGTCAATTTTCACTTTATTATGTAGAACAAATAGGTGCTTTATTGTATTATTATATTTTTGTATGAATTTTAAATAGTTATAATAATATAATTTATCTATATTACAGAACCTTTAAAAAAAAACGAAAAACGCGTTAAGCTGGATCAACGAATTAATATTAGTATTATAACAGTATACCTATTTGTCAACATAATATTTAACATATTTACCAAAATTAGTAGTTATTTTCAAATTATGATTATTTGAGATCACCAATAATAATGAGCCATATAAAGTGATGAAAGATTTAATTAGCAAGCATAACTTGACGAATGGGGAATGATTAATAATTTAATAATTTTGCAGTTTATCGAAAATGTTATGGTCTTCAGTCGTTGTGTACATAATAATAATAATAATATTATAGTTTTATTCTTCGTTCGGTAGCAAAATAACATCACATATGCAAATACTCGTACCATCGAAGTGACTATAATGATATGGTCATATATTGTGCATCGGTTATTCTATGCAGTTCAGAACGTATATAATATTCATTCTCACAAACGGTTTTGTTTCTTTCATATCTGTGTTCAAACGAAACACAAACTCACTCTAAATGGATACCCTATACAGTATCGACTCGCGTCAACCACATTTTGCTTCTTTGCATTTTAACTTGTATATACTTTCGGAGGACAGACGATATTATTTTTTTGGTTGGATGATTCCCTCATACGTGACCCGTAATTGAGTGGTTTCAAAAACAAATCCACCGACGCCACAGGAGAAGAAAACATAAATAAATAAGTAAATATACTACTAAAGAAAATGCAACTATAAAGCGTATTGTGTGTAAGAACGGAGCCAAGATTATATAAATATATACAACCATATTATATAATGATTCCAGATTTCTAAAAGTGTGACAATTGTCGTTCCACGAATATAAGTTGCCTGTATTCGAAATTGCCTGTATCATGAACAAATATGAAAACGAGACAATTATTATAAATTTAGATCGGTATTGGTGTGTTTTGAGTGAAATGTCGTTAAAATAATAATATTGATATTGGCTCTTAAATACCTATTGAAAATTAACGAAAATAAACTATTATTTTAAAGTATTAAATTACATCGACCAATTTGTTTAGAAATATTTATAAAAGGCTATCTAAAATCAATAATTTCTACTGTCCATTTTCACGTTAGAATACGTATTGTCATATAATATTATAAAGCGTACAAGAAATATGAATGATAATAAATAACAATCCCAAATACGTAATAGGTAAGGACGTACCTATAGGCAACTTTCGATCCTAAGCGCCCGAGGGAAGGGCGTTTTTCACTATTCATACGATCGTAGATTGTACACTCAATATGAAAATAAGCAGTGAACTTCCATTTAGAGAACCTATGGGATCTCAGAACAATCCTCCAACGAGTATCGTTTTCATATTATCGAGATCATCAAATAAAACTGTTATTTCGACGCGTGCACTTCAAGAACGATTATCCAAAGGATACTACCATTATATTATGTGACTGACCTTTGGTGAGACTCGAGAACAGTTATATATTGAAAATATATGACATATCATGTCGAATGATTCTTCATGCACTAGGTATCTACATTAACTGCAAGAGTAGGTTTAAGAATCAACCCTTTCAACCATTTTAGATGACATCTTACCAACATTCTGCACGACCAATTATTGGTGTTAATATTTTACTATAACTTATAACGATGACAAACTACGCAGTTTTTATTTATAGATACATACTTTTTTGTTACCAGTCCGTTGATGTTAATCACAATTAATTAATTAACTAATAGCATGCGAGTCATGTAAACATTGCATTAACCACGAGGTTTCGTCATTAAAGAATTTAAATAGTCCTAAATATGAATCAAGAGAATATTTCCCACACTAGATAAATTTAAACTTTAATTTGTATCATCTTTTGTATCTATTATTTTTAGTTGAGATTATTATACTGATCCTTATTTTATTTTTTACAAAACTCCAACCTTTGCGAACATGACGTGAGCAATGGAAGACACATAATATGTTTGTTAAATACATAAATACGTTTATTGAACCTATACTAAAAATTATAATCTGGACTTTAATTTAGATACTATTATTTTTATTATAACATAATATATAACAATTAGCTTTAGTTTGGAAACATTTAAAAATTTACTTATTATTGGACAAATTACGCAAGTGTTGAAAGTAATAGTTTTTGGTGGTAAGTGTTTTCAAATTAATGGTTTGAGAAAATCATTATGTTCAAATAACTTAGTGAAACTATAAAAAGTATTACTCAATATTGCTTATAAATTATATCTTTAGTTCGTGTTTATTAAGCTCGTTTAATAATAGTATGTGTCTTATGCAACAAAATAAATTTCATCATAAAATGATCGCTTCATAATTATTACTGAAACGCAAATTTGACCTTTATTGTAATTAAATATAATTATATTCATTTTGCAACTTTGACACTTCTAAAACTCAATTTAAACTTTATTTCATTAAAAATAAACAAATTATTTACTAATATGTATACATAACAACTCATTTTTTTGCACAGAATATTAAAATGTTATGAAATTCTAGAAACAAATTAAAAAAAAGTATCAAACATAATACCAATCAATTTTTATTAAAATGGACATTTTTTTGATTAGCAGACATTTTATTATAATATTTTTATAAAATATATCCTGATCCGTTTTGTACCTATACAATTGTTTTAATATTAAATCAAAAAACTTGAAGACATATTTTATACTATGATTAATATGATTCAAAAATAATAAACAAAGATGTGCCAATTTTAATTCAGCCCATTGAGTTTTACTAAAAACCGTTTGTAAACATGTCAGAATTAACTTATATGTAGAGGTAAAAATTTTAGTTTTTAAATATTATATGAGGATTGGACATATTAAACGAGAGTGAGAAACACATGATTTATGATCTGAAAAATGTATGATGAAAGTGATTTTTTTTTGTCACGCCTGCACTGAAAGTTTAATATTTTTGATGCCAGCTGAAGCTAGGAAAGTTAACCTTTTCCACCCTGGTGGACAGTCATGGATTTTTTTCCGATCACTACTGATTAATATACATTAATGTATCGATACGTTTTGCCTAATATGTCAAATATCAGGTGGTAGGTAAGTTAGGTTACTCCCGTAGTCCCATGGTATTCTATGGAATAGTTTGGTGAATATAGCTACCAAGAACCGAAAGAACGGTTAATTATTGATTACCGACTATCGTAATATCGATAGAGGTGGTTTATGAGGCGGCAGAGGTGTGATAAAAAATGTTTGGCTCGTGCGTGATGGCAATTTCAGTCTTTATCGAATAATAATAGAGTAGGTTGAATTAATTTTTGCCGAAAACATTTCATTTAAAAATGTCATTGTGTGTATAAAATATAAATATATACTTTAAAGTTGAAAGTACTCACGAATAATATTTTTAAATCACAAGGTAATTATTTATTTATACATCCTTATTCTTTGTTTAAATATCTAATTTCAACCAAATTTGATCTTAAAATGTCTATAAAAAACAACCATGTTAATACATTTTGTAGACTTTTTGGTTACTCTATTAACTACACACGAAGAACCTTGTTTTATGTTCTCAATCCTTGGCTATAAAGGTTGAACATTTTATAAGATTTGAACTTTACAATTTTCTAGATTTTGATGAATTTCGTCAAAATTTAAACTTTAAATTCTATTGGGAAATCCCAAAAATGACCTGTCGAATGCGCCAACTAGATTAACATTCGCGCACCAGATAAGTAACTGAAGTTAAAAATCTAAGCATTATTTCGACAACTTATCGTGTATACAGACACAAAAACACACATCATTATGAAATCAATACATTCTATTTTCGATGTTCAGAATCCAAAATAAGAAAAATTACAAATTTGATGTACCTATAGTGTATGATAGATATTGAATACAAATAAAATATGTTACCTGGCATAAAAATTATATGTCAACGCATGTATAGTTGGTATCTTTATAGTTAACAAGAGTTGTACAATTTCATTTTGTGCGTTTCAGTGTGAAACGTTTTTTTTTCCAGTTGATATTTACGACAATGTAAAATTTTACACAACAAATTCTATGCATATACCTACACTATATAAATGTCCTAAACAAATGCTGAACCAATTTTTTTTTTTCCAGCGCATAGTTTTGCAACATAAACCAGTACGAGTGTACAACAGTAAACAATAACTTACCATATTCGTTAGGTTTATATGTGTACAAAGAGTATGAGTATTTTTATGTAAATATGAAAATACGATTTCACGTCAATCGCACGACGGAATTGTTCTTAAAACAATGCTTTTAAACGTATTAAAAATTAGTCTAGAAAGTTTAAAGACGTTCGATATATTTAATATATGAACAGTAAAAAAAGGTTTTCGAACTTAACTTTTTAGATACTGTGTGTAAATAATAATATACGGACGTGTTTTTTTCGTATTCGTCTACATAATTTATGTACGTTAAATCAATTTTCCACTGACACTAATAATAATATGCGTATTGTTTTAGTGAACATATTTACCGTCCAATATTTTGACCTATATTACACCTGTGACCTGTAGTGTGCATAAATTAATAGTATCTTTAGTCACAAAAAGCCGGAAAATTACGTAAGATGTTAAATTTATTAAAAAAAAAAAAAGTTATTAAATTCTGATTGCAATATAAAAACAATAACATCAACAATACATACAATTTTTTTTTGATTCGAAATCAGTTATAGTAGTTAAACTATAAAAATGCAATGTTTGCAATTTCCTGTTCGATTTCATATTATAGTTACACATACGATATTAATCAACACATTAATATAATATACACTCAAAACAAACATTTTTTTTCCACATCCAACAATTATTTCATAACAATACGTCGTTATAATTGTTATATATTTAGCGTGGGAAATATTTTAGAAAACTCAAATGCGTATACAATTTACAATAGTATAAACTCTATTCAGATCTTCCCGGGACAAATTAATTGTTTCTTCCGTAAACATGATATATAATACCTAGAATCACAATACAACGTCGTCTTCCGCGATAATATAAAACATTTTATTGTAATTAGTAATTATATTTAACAATGAGAACGATTTGCATGCAGTGCGTTTATCAAATAAAACAGCAAACACGTAATATTTTACGTAGGATAGGTATAATTTTTTTTTGGTGAAATTAATAATAATTTAATCATTGTGTCACACGAGAATTCTACGATTTGTCTTGTAATAATAATTATTGTAATTAATGAAAATACGGTTTTATACGAAGCATATTATTATATTTGATTCTTAGTTCAAACAGGTAGGTAGCTGGCGTATCATCATGTCGGAACTAAATATGAGTTAAATATTGGTGTGTACATAATGCTTTAAATTAATTTCTTAAAATATTTAATTTATGTAAAAATTTAAAATAAAAAAAAAATAAGGAACTTAGGAAACTATTTTGATGTACAGTAGCAGGCCACTGCGTAATGGTTGTGTCAAATTTCAATTCAATGGTAAATCATTGTACACGAAAGATGATTCCGAGCGGAGATCGTCAGCCTATATTATTGTACATATTAATTGCTATTATTTATCGTGGTAATTTATTTTACTATCAGTAATACGGTACCATTGGTATAAACTATAAATATGTGATAGATTTAATATGTCTAAATGTTTAAGAACTACTATCCTTAGTACAAACATTTTAATAACTGAGTAATTATTCGTTAAAATTGTATATAAAGTACATCGACATTTTCAATAAACTACTAAACAATTTACGGTAAACAATGAGGATTTTCATTTATATTTTCAGTATTCAACAGCAGTTTGTATCACCTCGAGACACTCTTGAAGAAGTGCAAACAATTTTGAGAATTTGATTATGATTTCTTTCAGTATGTTTAAAAAACCTAATATCAGGTTTTGAATACATAATGTATAATTGAAAAAAAAGGGATGCTTGGTGAATCATTATGTACGTAAAACAAATTAATCAAAAGTGATAACACTCACACCTCATATTATATGAAATATAAAAAATTATTGATGTTCTAGTTTGTATTTTCTACTTTATACTATTATATTATATTTTGATTATTATTTAAAATTTTAATATCGTATTTAAAACAATTAAGTAGAACCTATTGGTATTTATTTTTTAATTTTTAATATAATAACATGAATAGTTACTAACAATGAGCATAATTTCAAATACACAATACTGAAATACAAATTTACAAATTAATTCAGAGCTATCAACCGTATAGCAAAATTATGATTATTACGTAATAATGTCGTTGTAAATGACCAAAAACTATTGAAATTTGCAAACGTAATTAAAATGGAAAACTACAAACAAAAATAATTAAGTACCACAAAACAAAACATAACAATTAACAAAATATAAAATATATCATTAAAAAAAACAAAACAAAACAAAACAAAAACAAAACAACATTTATAAGATATCACTAAACAAAAAATAAGGCGAAACGAAATAATTTTAAATTAATTTGCTTAAAAGTTATAATATTGGTTTCGTAGAGATATTTATATTTCATATTTCTTTATTTTAATAATTTACGATAAAATATTAACCAGTACCTATATAATATAATAAATTTCTCTTTAAAATACTGTTTGCAATTGTTTTTTTGACGCGTTCCAGCGTTATACACAACACGAAACACAGAATATTTATTTCAAAACTACTTAACGAAAATGGCTTGTAAAATTTAATTTTTCCATAAATTATTAAGGTATGTTAAATTGTTACATTTTTGTATGTGCCGAGTGTTATTTAAAAACTTCGGATAATGAAAAAACGTTAAATAACATAATAAACAGTTGGAAAGTGCATAATATATTTGTTAAAGACATACCTACTTAATTGAATATATTCGAACACATATATATAACGGTACTTGATAATCACGGTAACGTTAAAATAATATTAATTAAAAAAAACCAAAAGAAAAAACTAAGATATAAATGAAGAAAATAATTGTTTTTTCTAAAGAAAATACACTATTCAGTGATCTCGTGTACCTAACGAAGGCTGGCGATAAGACAGAATTGAAGAGGGCGTAATAATAGAGGGAATCGATTCACCAAGAAACTATTTTCCTTGTTTATTTTCACAATAATAAAATGACTGTCGTGGCCACTACTCGAGTATTTTGCATTCGCCACCGGTCGAGTACCTCCCGGAAACGTTGGACGTCATCACCGCTGGCGTTTCCATGTCGAATTAATCTTAGAATTCTTGAAGCATTTCTAAAGCCTCGGGACACGGTCGTAGAACTTTGAAAGTTGTGAACACATGGCCCGTTTTCTCGGAAAGTTGTCCTGCAGTATATCCCCACGTGAGCATGGGTTTCTGGTGGCACAAATCAAACACAACACTCATATCTTTATATTAGATATAATAGTTTTGAGTATCTCACATTACCTAAGTACCTAATACATCGTTGTTCAATAGTGTATAACAATAATATAGTTACATTATAGGTTGTTCTTGCGAAGAAAAGCTGTTTTTTTTACGATGTTGCGAAATTGTGATCACGCCTTGTTTGCATATCGCACTTAATCAGTTTTAAGCGTATTATTTATGCATGCCTTGTTAATATTCTAGGCCGATTCTTTTGTATTCAGTCGGGTAAAAGATTAAAATTTAATCAATTGAGCATTGTGTTATCGTACCGTCAAATCGAAACGGTTGAAACGTCCGCACGTTCTTTTTAACTCGAGGTCTACTTCTTTATTCTATTACTCGTATTTGCATTGCTAACTTGCGCTCGTTTCACTTTATCGTCGATAATTATTGTTAACGTCTTAATAATATTAAATTCGTCATTAAGATAAAGAGAAAATTACTCTGTGAATTTCATCTGATTGTTTCCTGACTTAACACGCGTTTTAAGATCGTCTTTTATCAATGTCAATATTGTGCGTCATATGTGACATGAATAATTCCCGATCATTGTAAAAAACGAGTTACGAGTATACTATGTAATGAAAATACACAAAAGATTGATACATGTTTTCTTTTTGGCTAGTATTTTAAGGTTGTCTCCGAAACACGTTACGTTTTGGAATAATATTAACAAATATCCGTCAGACGTAATTATTTAGAGAGCGTTGTTTTTTCCTCAGAAGACGTTAAACTTTCCATATTGGATTTTCGAACTACACTACTTGCCTAAACCAAAATTTTCAACTTGGTACAGAAAAGCGTTATAGTCAAATAATTGCACTCGTGTTATAAACAAGTAATGCTTAAATTTATAATAATCCGATTATTCCATAGAACTTATTAACATTATATTTAAAAAATAACTTTAGGAACGTGTGTTTCTTTTTAAATTTAATAAGAAATATTTCTGTCCAGTGAACTTGGATTTATATCAAACACAGAAATACACTTTTTTTGACGATTTTTTGTATATTCAGTGTGAGCTTGCGCAATGTAAATTGCATTATTCTTAAATAGCAACAGGTGTTTTCCACACCAGATGCAGATAGACCGATTTTTTTTAAAGTTATTTTTACCTAAAACCAAAATTTACTGAATGAAAACGAGTTAGTGTATAAATTTAAATTACCTACTGAATTCATCGACAATTATTCTACAATTTTACAAATTGCCATGCGTTTCTACGTATTTGTATGAACTTGAATGCTTTTAATACATATTAACCTATTATAATATATTAATACCGAATATAACCACTCATTTATATCTATGAATATATATATATTATTCTATATTCATTACAAAAAAAAAAACAAAATGTTGTTATATCATTATGAAGTCTTAGATTTATATTCAACTCAAATTATACTTTTTTTAACTTTATTTTCATGAAAGTTCGTTTATATTGAATATATTGTAGTGAAAATTATTTTTGTAGCACCAAAAATACCTTTCCACGTCGTCAGAAGTTTTTGGTAAAAATTTGAAAAGTCCTAATTCAGTATAGAGCTTAAGTTTATAAACCGCTACTTTTGAGAGCATCTTAAAAAGCTTCAATATGGTTTTCTACCAGTGTTATTGCTAAGTAGGTACTTGTTCAATTATTTCTTGGTTTTCATGACGACCTCCTCAGGACCTCGCATCAATTTTTCACGGGGTCATTGACAATACTGAGGCTCTCAACAAAAGAATAATTATTAAGATTTATGTTTCGTGGTATAGAATTAGCAACAAATGTATTATTAGAGGATAATTACACTAAATTATCAATTAATTAAGAACTCTGAATCAAATTTGGGCATTTGTTATTGAAACGGTATCAATTTCATGTTATAAAATTACATCTTTAATGACACTAAGAATGTCACAGTAAAATGCGATTGCCTGTAACCGAGTATCCTCATAAGTAATCACCGGCTTTGGAGAAAGTAAAATTTTGATTATTTTACCAGCTTTTTACCAAATGTATACATATTTTGAACACTGAAAAATACACTTATTATTGTTTTTTTGCTGTTCTGCTGGGTCTATTATGAAATATTAGTAGTTAGTACCATAACATATTTTACGAGGATACTACGTAATATATAATATTATGTACCTATCGACCACAGTAGTTATAGGTCAATAATATACTACCACGTTTTTGGAAAATATCAAAATTAAAATTAACGCTCATCGATTGCGAATCCTGGCATTTGTGTACCTATATAATTTAATATATAGCATATAGGTACCTAATGTAGTTGTAAAACATGACATGACGTATAATAATAATATATTATATCATTACATATACACGCGCTCCGTATTCGATGGGCCCGAGGCTCGTGTTGTAGAGACGGCGTAAATGTATTTATTTTTTTTTCCGGACGAGTTTGATTAATACGATATCTCATTATGTCCAAAAAACACTCGTGGTGGGCATGTTAACACACACACACACACACACACACACACACACACACACACACACACACACACACACACACACACACACACACACACACACACACACACACACACACAAACACACACATACACACACACTCCGCCCTGTTGACGGTCCTGTACGACGAAAAGTACGGGTTTGAGGGGGCGCTATCGTGTTTTCGAACAATAAATATTATACTATTATGAAGAGTACTAAGAATAATAATGTATAGCGCAGTTGCGTCCGACTGATAGGTATACATCATATATTATAATATTTATTAATACACCTCTCGATGGATTATTTCGATCACCCTCCGAGATACGTGCTCGCGTATTGTTCCGTACGATATAAACTCACTCAAACTACACACACACGCACACCCCACGGCGATGGCCGTGGAGGTTTTACACCGGAGAGATGTGTCCTTTTCCACAACATAATAATATAATAATATTATTGTATTTATCGGTTTCTATATGCACGCGCTAACGACTCGATAACACGAACGCGCTTAAATGATTAATCGTACGCCTATCGCAATTAAACTCTTAACGCACACGCAACGGTCTGCTCGAGGGGGTTACGCGAGGTCCGACCTCTCCCCTCCGCCGCAAATTTATCGATGAATATTAACACCAACCATACTATTAGCTCGAAAAAAAAATAAATCAAAGACGATTTCGGCATTACCGATCACCAGATGCGCACCGTCGCACCGATTATCTAAAATATTCAGTACCAGATGTACACATCAGCTAGCATACGTGACGATAGCAATTGCGTATATATAATGAGTCTTTAAAATTAAAAAAAAACATACGGTCCTGAAGTATACATGTACCTAGGTATACTTTTACATTCTAAAAATTAGAATTTGGTTTAATTCAAAAAATGGGAGCGATTGCGGTGAATCGCTCTGTATATATATGGCAGCCGGTTTAAGCGTAAACTGAATATTATTATTATCATATTACGATATTACTTTGTAAAATATATACCTACGTGACCTATACGTACGTTATAATAATATTATTAAACTGCATTCTAGTTTATTTTTTCCCGATATACTGTCTTCCACGCTCGATTTATTCGCTTTTTTGTAGTTATGAATGAAAATAAACACCTCGATTTATGAATAAAAGTCAGGTCACCGCTGTACCACCCGCAGTGACCATACCAGTTTTTGGAGATCCGTCACGGTCGCAGAGAAGTATAATATCAAAAAACCGTATTTTTCGTTGAATGGCACTCGTAATCGTAAATAATATCGTATAATATACTTGTGTACTGCATTTTATAATAATATTATCGCCAAAAGAACGGAAAACTATATAGGACGATATAACTACGATTTACCTACTCGATTTTTTCTTTTTCACCGGCTAATGGACATCATTGTGTCGACACGCAGCGTGAAACTTTAAATGTTCTTGTTTTATTATAAGAGATTATACCCCCGAAGATCATCATTATTATTATTACACGGCCTGTGTGATAAAACTCGCATGTAGGATTTTTGTGTGTGTTTTTTTTCCTTAATAATGCCATAGGTATAATATTATAATAATATGTATATTAGGTATATACTATTATACTGTTTATAGGCAATATTTACGATCGACGCGTAACAGGTTTGACGATGATGAGTCAATTTAAAAGCTATAATAATAATAATAATACTACAGGTGAATATTATAATTTATAATATACGATTATTGCGTCGATGGCCGTCGGTGATATTTTAATAATATAATATATAATATATGGACGTAAAATACGACGGGACGGGCGAGTACTTCGACGACATAATATTATACTTGTCACAGACGTGTACTCATACTGCATATTATGCTTATATATTATAATAAAAGTATTATTATTTTATAAAATTATTCAACACGAGTGTAAGTACGTAAAATGCTTCGAAACGTCAAACGCGTCGTTCACTGTCCTATTAAAAAACTATATTATAAAGTCTATAGGCCCGCGTGTGTCGTTAAAACGTGCATCTGTTAAACGTGTTGTATTGTTATTATTAATACCGGGCCGCTATTTTATTTTTATTTTGAATTAATTTGGTTTAGGCATAATATTATATGATTTAGTAACAGCACGTGGTTTGCCAAGGTATTCCGTTTTAAAACGTTTCATTCTCGTCTGGACCGTAGTTTTCTGTACTGAGTGTACGAGTATACCAATAAAGTAATAATCAGTGGCTTATTCAAGTGTAGCAATAGACATAATTTTACCCACCCACCCGCTCCCACACTCAAAATTAGACGATCTTTTTTAAAATATATTAATTGTTAATATTGGTAAATATAAATATACCAAAGAATTAGGTATCATCAAAGTTAGAAGTGGGTTAAGCTATTTATGAAAGTGATTAAGTGACTGAATTTAATCATAAAAGTGACCAAAAAGTTACCTATATACCTAAGTATTTTTCCTAACAACTTACTGTTATTAAATATTTTTCTTTGAATATTGTTCTTCCCTTATTTTCAATGTCTAGCGACTGCTACACCTAGACAGGTTGGGCGCCACTGGCAATAATAATTACTACAAAGGCGGTATTCCACTGACCGCCATGATCCTTACACTGCAAAGGTGCCGTAGGGCCAATGTGTTTTTATTCACTAAATTATACGATTATATCGGTTATCTAAAACGGTTTTAATATTGTCATTAATATCATAACCACACGGCGGAGTGGTTGGAATGTTTAAACGGGTACCTTCGTGTTAATTTTACGGTTTACACCGCGGAGATAGTGGAATACCGCCTCAAACGCGTTTATAAATAATATATAATATTATTTCAAATTTATGGTGCCCAGCACAGCGGCGGCTCCGGTGCCGAGTAAACCTCGGAGTAAACTATAAATATATGAGCGGACGACACATTATTATACCTGTGCGTGATACAGGGTGGTCCTTCGCTATGTTAACCGTTTCCACAGTGGGCAGAGCCACCCCGTATGTACTATTTAAGGAGGGTAAATGATTGAAAGGCTCGCTCGAGCCAAAAGGATTGGACGAGTCCCAAGTCTTGGCGGTCGTTAAAATACCTTACCGCGAGCACGCGTGCGTTTATCGCAACCGCCGCCAGTTTTGGTCTGCACGTCATAATAATAATAACATCATACGATATTATAATATTATTCAATGCTTGTAGGGTTGCACAGTTGTCTCTAGTCGATGGTGAGTCTCTGCAGGAGTTTTTTTTTCTCGATTTTTCATTGCGAGGACCTATATGTATTTACGTATAAAATATATCAACGAAGTCACGTGGTATTATTTTAAATACAAATAAGCCATACACAAACGCGATAGACTTTTCAATCACTGCAATAGAACTTATCATTCTGGATTGAAAAAAAAATGCGAAAGACGTGTTCTTCCACAACCAAACCAATCACGATTAGGTCTTTATATTTTACTATAATTATTCGGCGAATATTCACTTCTTGGAAATATTTAAATAAAACATGATGTCGTGTCGAAGAGTCGTGTACGGCTATCGTGGAGCACGTCAATCCGAATCATTTTGAGCCAACTATTTCGATATAAAAATGGTAATACGTCAGATTAAATATTATGATATTATGTGATATGTATTATTACAAACGGATTATATACGTCATATTATAATGATATCATACATGTATACATCACGTAGCTGAATTTAGATTTTTCGAGGACCCGAGGCAAAAAAATAAGAACAATTGGCTAACAGAGGATGACTGCTATATAAGAAAAAACAGCAATTTTAAATTAATCGGTATCTTAATTCAGAAAACTCGAACCTGTGTAAAATTGAATATAGTGGATTCAAACAATTTCATTTTTGAGTTAAAGTTTTTTTTTTGCAACGGTAATTTAGAATACGGAAACTTATACCTACAGCTAAAAAGTATGATAGTATAATAAATTATTAATTATTAATTATTGTTTAACGTAAAATATGCATGCAGGTGTATCTTAAATTTAAAAAGTCTCATACACAGAACGAATGATGATGATGTGATTACCGTGCACTAGCTAAGATCAGTTTAGCATACTAATAGCAACGCATTTTAGTTTTATTGTAATTTATCCATTTTTTTTTTTAATGAAATATGTTTAGTTCAATTTTATATTTTTCATCTGTTGATATTCTGTAACCGGAAGTTTTACACTTTACTTTAGTTTTACGTTTTAATTTGAAGTGTATATACATTGTTGTTTTTTGTATGCCATCAAATCGTCAATGGAGCAATCTACAACTCCTTCGTACCACATTTAACCAAAATTGTTTTTACAAAGACCATCCTATTCAGAATTCTGAATTTTAAATTGAATGGAATATCCTAGTTATTGTATCTCTTCGCTAAGTTTGGGCAGTCTAAATAAACCATTCAATTTTAAAAGACTGATTCGTAAATGATACTATTTATTTTATCTGGGTTTCAATAATTTAAATTAAACGACATAATTTTGTTCGTAAACATTTTTTTGTTTACATAAAATAAGTAGGTACTATGACCTATATGAGAGGCTAGGAACAAAATAAGGAGGAAAGAAATTGTATAAGTTACCTAAGATCCAAAAAAAGAGATTTTCAGAATGTTTAGTGTATGAAAGGGGAAGATAAAAACGTACTAACAAGTTATAAGGATGTGAAAAATGGCAGTTTAAGTATTTCGAAGAGCTATTGAATGAAGAACTTCCTTAAGTAACACGGAAGCCAGAAATAATAAATTAACGATGATAAAGTGTGGAATGTGGCGAGGAAGATGAAATAGAAGACATCGGTAGGACCGGATAGAGAATATAGATGATGTTAGGTAACTTAAATATTTAGGTGGTTAACTATTTGTTTTAATAATATTTGATTGAAAAGAAAAATGATGAAGGAATGGAGGGAAATTATTTTGGGACCCATATTTAAAGGCAAGAAAGATGTGCAGTATACTCACATATATCGTGTCCCACGAGAGATCATGCTAGACCTGCGCACGTAGAATGAAGTTCACCTATGCAGTCGTATCCCCTCCATGCATCCAAATTTTACTGACTACGAATAACTGTTGATCACCACCCCTACAATTAAGCTCCACATGTCAAGAATTTGAGGGGGACGGGGTGCGCAGAGCCAACTAGTTTTTGTTTTAGCGTGGCATGATCTTTTGTAATACAGAGTAAAGTTTGACAAAATTATAAAAGTATGAAACTTATGAGTCATCATTAGAAGAATAAAGCAGCAGTTATGAGGCCGAGTCATGTGTATTTATTGGAATATTGGGTATTGGAAGATACTATACAAAACAACAGAGGGCGAATTTAGCAGACATAATTAAAATGCTAAAATGAATAAGTAGAGTAACTTTAAAGGATAGAGAAATAAATAAATTCATTAGTTGTAAATAGGAGTGGCACCAATTTTAGACAATATGAGTGTGATGCAAGTACATAATACTATAATAGTTCCCAAAAAAATATTTCAACGAAAAACTATAGAGTCAATTAAAACACCCTAGACTCACAGTTTAATCCAGGGTCTCAATCTTATAGTTAGGCATATGATTACAAATTATACTACGTTTGTACTCAAGTGGGATAGTTTCAGTTGTGCGTTCGTTCGACATGGGTGAAATTAAACGTATGACGGACTACTTACCGCTAGGCGTGGTAAATTGATTTCCTCCGGTTCGTTCAAAATGTTGGTTTTCAAAGCGTCAAAGCGCCAAATAAAAAATATAATTTAACTATAACCCCTCAAAAAAAACCACACATCATAGTGAGGTATCAACCGAACGAAATATTATTAGTACTATTATCATTATATTAAAATAATTGTATCCTAAATATACGGCTACGCACGAGTGAGTATAATAATATGTTAAATAATAACTATGTGTTGCAGTACTATTATATTATATGGTATCGGTGGCATAGGAGTTTTCAGAATCGTTACCAAGGTGAAGGATCATAAATTAGTATTATATTATGTTTTACACTGCGAAAGCGACGTGCCAACGTCAAAGCTCCAAACATGTGATCGTGGAAGGCTAATGTCATAGGTACCTAACCTAACCTATATACTCAACATTTAAATAGTTATTATAACATGTCGGGTTTAAGTACCTTTGAAATAACGTGTGTCTATTAAATTAATACCCGTATTTAATAATATACGATAATACGATATTATAATGTCCACGATACGATCTAGTCTATAAATTATTTAATAGGAAGTTTGTTCGTTCCATGTGCCTGTGTTTCGTCTGCATGTCAATGTGTCGTTTGACTGTATACATAACGTCTTCATTTCCTGTCATACATATTGGGTGTTCAAACATATTATGGTCAGTCATACTATGTAACCATGTATCGTGTCATTGTATTCATTACATTAGACTTTTCAAATCTTGGCACCTGAATTAACTGAAACTTCGTAAAACCTCTTAAAAACTGATCATCCGAAACCTATGTATCCTACTATAAACTATTAAACTAAACTGTTTTTTTTTCAAAACACCTGTTCTCACATTTTCACCATTTAAAACATTGGGTTAACCAAAATACCTTATAATTATAGATTCTAAATAGGGCAATGAAGGTATTGTTTTTACATAATTTCTATTTAATGACGAGGAACACTCAACTCCAACTCTACAACAGAGTAACTTCATTTCTTTTAAAAATGGCGTTTGAAATGTCTATACGTGTATATCTTGTTTCAGTTAATTCGATTTTGTAGTTAGTTTTTCAACAATAATTATGTATTAGCAAAGAATATGTTTAAACTTTTTAATGAAATAAATTGGTTTTGATCAGACAACAGAGTTACTTATATCATGGAAATATTTTATGAGTTCAAATAAATTTCTAAGAAATATCTTGTAAATTAAATAGGTAGGAATATAGTTTACAAATTAAGTTTTGCATAACTAATTATATACTTACAACCGTATCAACCCAAATTAACTAGAATAATAATAGTTATTAACAGAGATCAAAATGTCAGAATAAAAGTTTTTTCCCTACATTTTTAATCCCTGAATTAATTATATTACTTTCATTATTATCAACATCAATATAACATTAGATTTTATGCTTCAGAAGTTATTGTATTTACTGTTTTCATGGACAAAATGAAAATTCATTTACATAATAACAATATTTTACACTTGCCATATTGTTTTATTTAATAATTTATTCAGTATTAGTGATATTACAAATGTCCCTATATGTGCAGACTAAACTTTAAACCTCTCTATATTTTATTTTACGGAAGCAAAATGCATAGTTATTTTTGCTATGCTCGCTATCGCCCAAAATAATACCACGATTATTATCAACTATTACGAATAGTACTTATTACAGTACTATTCGTAATAGTTGATAATTTAGAAATAATTAATTTTAATTGAATTATTGTTATTTTGTGTATTTTACATTGTTCAGTTGATTAAGGTTTAAGTTCGTGACACACAGAATTATTATTCCCATAATATTGAAAAGCTAAATGCAATATTATACAGGAGTATCTACGTACCTCTGATATTTTTCATACAATATCAGTATAGAATATTATAACCCGTTATAAATAACGACTAGTTTTTTTACGTTTATCTATACTACTCGTTTGCGAATTATAATTTAAATTACCTAGTGGAGAAAAGATTGAAGGAAATCAACAATTATAATAAAAAAATAAAATATTATCACGAATAAGATTTGTATTGGCAATGTTCACGTTCCTAAAATAATGCAATCGCTTATTTTCTGTGTGTGTTTCGTACTTTTATTTTAAAAATTTCAGCGAAATGAAATTTGCAATAAAAACTGTTTTACAACCGTTGGGAAACAATAGTGTCCATAAAGAGGAACCATGTTGTTGTGATCAATAAAATATGACACTATCTCATTTTTCATATTATACTGTCACCATAATTCAAAACAATCGACAACGCGTTTTTTAAAAACTATATAGGTAGACATTTTCTGCGATAGAATTTATTGAAAATATGCAATGTGTTTTATTCCTATGCAGTTTCCATACGTTTTATTATAAATTCGTAATAAACTTTATTTCTATGCAGTTTTCATACGTTTTAATATAGATTTGTAATAAACTGTATAACTATTCGAGTTTATAAAAACTGCACATAAACAATACTGTGCTATAAAATATAATTTGTATACTTAAATACAATCAAACATTAAAATATCATAATTGAACGCATGAAATGTATATGTATATGATAGAAAGATAAAAGTTTTAGAAGCTTCTATACATTTTTTTTTTATAAATTTCCATTTATATTGTATTGAGTAAAAAATATTGTTAAGAATATACGTAGACCATTAAAATATAGTGTAAGTGTTAAAAACGTTTTTTTTCCTCAACAATATTGTTATAAAAAACTATAATATTATTAGTATTGGATTTGCGTGATTAGAATTAATTAAATTATGTATTATGCCCATATAGGTAAATAAAATAATTCAAAATATTTTCAATCAAACAAAAACACAACTATAAACAGTTTTTATCACATGTATACACAATTGTTCTTAAAATACAAACTATATATTGAGTTCAGATATTATGTACGATATTATATATTTTCTAGGTATTTAATTAATCATCGGAATTTCGTCGATCACGATAACAACACTACAACAGTCAAAAGCCATGTGAACATTAAATTACTTCAGAAAAAACAATATCTAACGAGATTTAAATATTCTACCTACTTGTCTCGCACACTTGCGCCACGCCCGTTTATGTAATCCAGTTAGTATCACAATAACATCGAAAAATTGTGTCTGTATTCGGACGTGACTTTGTTGAAAAAACATTCGTGAGTTCCATTAAAGTGTTTAGAGACATGTGAATCGGAATAAAAATGTATAAAAAATAATAAACAATTTTTTATTCTATATAATAATAATCGGTTTACAATTCCATGTCCGTATACGGTATAATATAATATGCATATTATCAATTTTTATGGGAATAAAGCTAGATGAGTTAATTTCAAAATAAAATTGTAGTGTTATTCGGGCATGATTTTAACAAAATATAATGTTATATAGTTTTTAACTTTAGTTTGTAGCGCACAGTATGTTCACATAATCACGTTTTAACTTGTGAATAACAGTTACTGCATATGTGTTACATTTTTGTATAATTTATAAAACAAAGTGGATATTTATTAGGCATGATTTAATAAAATTATAGGGTCATATTGTAATAAAATATGTATGGCTTTTTTTTGCACTTCTAAGCTCTGGGATGTGCCATGAACCTGCACTATGTCAATGACAAAAATTGAGACAAGAATATTTTTTACTCTAACGATATCGACTGTTTCGTGGAATTTGGTATTTTGTTTTCACATTTTGTACACAGCGAGTTTTGTAAATACAAAGAGATGCTTTTAAAATATACGATTAAAATAAAAACCAAAAACCGCCACCACATCGTAAAAATTACAATAATTTATAAGCCTACGCTGATGGCATTACACACCCACACACACCGGGTGTTTCAATTGTCACCACCGACGACGTAGGTACCGTATGGTTTTATGGTAATATTTAAACTGTATTTGAAATTCAAGTGGCTGAGATGGGTCGGTGTGAAGTCAATCGTATACGTCGAACATGACGATTGCGAGTTGCGGTGCGCTAATGAAATTAAATTCGTTTCGCAGCCGATCTGCGGCAGTGTCACAATATTGTCGTCGGCTCGTCTCGTCGCGAGCTCTCGTCTAACGAACAACTTATACGCACACGTGCACACGATATTATTCCATCGAATGCAGTTTTCGGTATACCCAGCCGGTATCGTTAGGCCCGGGATCTGGCCCCAGGGCGTCCGACTTTGAGGGGTGACAATCGAGAGGAATCTTAACGAGCTTACCAATATTGATTTATGTTTTTTTCTGCATTACACCGTAAAATATTATGTCATTGCGGTTACAAACGTCCACTCCCTATAATAATAATATGTTATGACACCGCGACAAAGAATAATTCGAGATGATTTTCCGCACTGCACTGGTCACCTATATTATAACAATAATATAAAGGTAATGTATCTCGCCATTAGGAAAATGCGTTGAAAATAGTAATTATTTTCTTATAATTATTATTATTCTTGTTCAATACTCGTTTGTATTAAATTAGGTTTTTTTTTTTATTCTCGTGCCTACAAAATTGCGATTTTAATATTATGTAGTATACATAGTATATATGGTAGAATATTAATATTGGTGTTATGTAACTATAATTATTCAATAAGTAAACACACAGGTAACTACATTATGGGGATTCGTCATTCGATGTTATACAATAACAACGAAAAGCAGTGGTTTTAAATTTTAATACTGTTAAAAATGTTTTGAATGCTACAATGATGAATCACAGTACCTCTAAGAAAACATTGTGAACTGGCCGTATATAATAGATTACTAGATACTTTTTATGCTACCGATAGGCCCCCGTGTTTCCCGTTTGAACAAGAACAGTACAAAATGATATTATTAATAACTTTTCAGAAAATAAAATTCTCATTAAAATCAAAAATGAATCACAAATTAAGATTTTTATTAAAATTATTCAAAAAGAACAAATAATTAATATCGTTAAAAATAATAAGTATTCTTGTTGAAATGTAAAACTTTTATTTGAAATAAATTACAAGTAAACTCACGCACTTTTATGAATTACCAACAATTCATAACCATAATATTATTGATAACATAAAATGGCTCTTTGTAATAGCATAGTGTACAAATATTTTGAATAAAATAGTTTTCAGAAAAAAAAAATTGAATAATATATATAATATATAAAAATGTAATGCGTACCTAATAAAATAAATGATTTTGTTATTAGTTTAAATGAAGAGTCAGACATTGTAAGTACAAGAACTTTTAAAGATACCAACAATATCAGATAAAATCTCAAACCTTTTCAAAATTCGTGATATAGGTACATATACATAGTTTGAAACAACAATAATAATTGTATAAGTTTATTTGGTGATACGAAAGATAAACTGAATCATACAGATAAATCTAAAATGTAAGAAATCTAGTCCCAGGCGTTCCTAGCGATTTGTATGAATGTTACATGATTATAAGAAACACAAGTACCATGTTAAAAAAACATAATACTATACTGAATAATAATAATAAAAAAAAACCAGATAAATCTCAGAAATAGTCTAATTGTATTAATATGAAATTGTAAATTCGATTATTTAAAAAAGTCAAACGTCAGAAATAATCAAGTGTTGAATAAATTAAAAAAACGATTGCTAATTAATATTGTGATAAAAATACTTAAACAATTTTTATCTAAAAATCCACTTCAAACCATGTTTTTACCAAACAAAAAATATTTTTAGTGCAACAAAAAAATAGAACAATCGATATACAAACTGGTAGGTATGTAATGATGGATGACAATATAATATTATCAGTGATAATCATATTATAGTCACTGATGTACCTATTGATATATTATTATATTCCAATTAATTAATGTATTCTATAGAAATGAAAATATACAGCTAAAATGATTTAATGTGCGTTTGATTTTCATGATGCCAATATTATTCACAAAATTATATACATATTTTGTAGATTTTCAGTTTATATTTAATTATATTGTTATTTGTATATTGCTAATTCACATACTGATGATCAAATGTATCTCGTTTACAGTAAATCCAAATTAAATATTTACGTACCAGTGTACCACATATTATGATTATTTTCGTCTTTGATAGTTAAAATGGGATGAATATTATTTCCGTACTACGAATTTTCGTTATTAGAACTATTCACGATTTAAAATATCATACGGCAAGTTGTACGAAGCTTTAAACGATGGTATCAATATAAGTAGGTATATAATATGTTTAACCACGGTTTCAATTTAAGTAGGTACTGCTAGTAATCACCCGAGTCGATCACGATATTAATATTATTACACGACTATATACTATACTATATACTTGCATTTTACGCTTCGAGAACCGTCACAATATCATTATACTAAACGGTTTTTGATACGACGCTATACCGTGGTACACAGGGTGGTCCACGGCGTGTCTGTCCCGAAACTATACGGCGGGAAAACGTGGCACGTCTCTGTACACGCACTACGCACACGATTTTCAAAATAACCGTGGTCTCAATAAACGAAAAAAAAACCGTTTTATATAATGGAATAAGAAGTGTGTGTTCTACTCGTGTGTGTACACACGAGTACAAGACACAAAAACCACAAACACTTTATCCATATTATACCGTTCGATCATCGTCTGTCGCATAATATTATATACCTATTGACCGACATGTGTGCTGTAATATTATTATTATATGATTATTATATTATATTACTATACAATAATGACGTCTTTGGTCGGCCAGTGTCGACGACGGCCGATAAAGCGGTGTCAAAACCCGTTTGTTGTTCTGTTTTTGGTTTTTTGGTTTTTCCACACACAAGTGAGATTAAAAGAAGGCTAACATTTTAGATCGCGAAAGCGATGCGACGGATGTAATACAATTACCTATTTGTTATTACTATTTTTTTTTTATGGCTGTCGTAACCTTTTATAGCAGTAAAAATGCTTCAGTCGTCAAATTCGAGAAAGATTTGAGGTAGAAAATTTGATCTAATAGGTCTAGGTTGGAATATCCATTATTTTTTATTAATAATCGGAGAAAAATAAAAAATAACATACAAATTGAAATAATTACGCCACACCAATTTTTGACAAAATACCCTTTGTTATTTGGTTTTTTAATTCAAACTAAATAACTGTAGATGTGTACTTGTATGTACTTAAATGTACTTCAAATAACCATGAAATAATAATTTAAGCATTTTATAGTCATGATATAATTTTAAAAATATTTTGTTACTTTTTAAGTTATTTATTGACAATTTAAATGTTTGACTATTTTTTTTATGAACTTTAAAAACAAATTCAGTCGAAAAACTTGAAACTGTAAAGCATGGTTCCTCAGAAGTTTTTTCTGAAAGAAATTTAAAAACAGAGGACCGTAAATCCTACATTTTTCAGAACTGTTTGAAGTTATAATTTCAATAAAAGTTGTTGAAATCGCAAAAATAATTTTGTTGTTAAAAATTACTCTAATTTTAAATTTTAATTGGTTTAAGACTTGAAGTTGTGGTAAAAGGTTTTTAATAAGTTGGTCTCAAATAAATAATATAGAGAATATATGGGAACATTTTTTTTTTTTTACAACATTTACTCAATTGAGTAATACTTTTTGGGATTGTGGAAATTATTTAAGTGAGTCTTGCATCTCCTAATCTCAAAATAAGAGGTATACCTACAATAAGAATAGTTTAGATAAAACTGTCTCAAACGCTGACCATGGCTCAAAAAACGTATCTATATTAGCTATATTTTAGCTCTATTACCTTCACGTTTCGACAACGTTATATTTTAATGGGTATTTTAATCAATTATAATATAATATAATATAATAATCCGTATACGCGTTCTTGAAATTCGCTGATTTTGACATTGCTTTGTGTTCAATCGCGTGTTTAGATTTAAGAAAGCCAACACCGATAGTAATAATGATAATACTGCTTTTTTTAAGAATCGATTGCTTTATCTTTTAATATAAAAACATAAATTATGTTTAAAGCATCCATTAATAAAACAAGTGTATTTATTAAGTCAACCTGTATAGTTGTGATCAGATTACCACTGGTGTTAATGTTTCACGTTTCCAAAATTAAAAACTTTATTTAAGGGGTAGGTAGGTACTATAACCGAGTTATAAAAAATATCCGTCATTCATATTTTACAAATAAAACATTAAAATGGGTATTATATAGTGTTTTAATGGATATTTTTGTTTCGTAAGACTTTTTTACATAAAATTATTAGTCTGCTTATTAGGCACTTACATTTCTTTTTTTTTATTATGTAAGTACATATTATTAATTATTATGAATATCGTGTGGTCGTGAACTGGTGAACTGTCTTAATGGATAAGTTATTTATGTTTTCCCAAAAGGATTAATTATATCATGGAAAAATGTATTTCACTCAAATGATAAGTATAATTTAAATTAACGTTAAAAACAAATTGGTTTATTTAGTAGATTAAAGAATCATATTGATTTGTGCATACAATTTTTATTGTTTCAATAAATAAAATCTCACCTGAAGTGAGAAAACCACATGTCCTTTAATGCCATCAGAAGTACCAATTTAGGCATTTAGCAGTTAATCCTTTTGCCAATCAAATCAGTATATTCAATACGCCAGCTTGACTCAACATTAAACAAGCAACAAAACTATAATTAAGTTCACTCAATAATATATTAAAATGTAACCTATTGCTTATCGAACTGATCATCGGTTCTGTTGCTGTTGTATGATTGTTGTTTGATATTTTACAATAGTGCGTGTAATTTGAAAACTAAAAAGCTAATCATATCGGGTGTGTTATTTAATTAATACTAAAATAATTATTTATTTATTTAAAATTTTAATCTATATCGATATCAAATTAAACGGTTAGATAATCGAGGGAAATAAAACAGGTTTCAATAGTAGGTAATCGCAATACGTATAAAAACATAAATAACAATTTTTCCATTCTAAAAATACCATGCAATTATAATATTATGTGTCCAATCGTGTTTAGATTCTTGTGCGCCAACTAATTCATGAAAAATAAAAAGCCAAAAGATTTTAACATTCATCTCGCCGACTTTGAACTATATTATTATATGTCTATAACGTCCCAACCTCAAAAGTATATTGAATTATTTTTATTTATGATTTTCGAGAGTAAAAAAATATAGAAAAATTCTCGTTATTATTATATACATATAGAGCTTAGTCCGCGAACGTTAAATCAAAGGTCTGTAAAAAAAAAAAACAAAAGTTACAGGACGAATAACAACCACAACTGTATAGTAAAATACAAAAATAATAAAAAAAAAAAAACAAAAATAATCATAATAATAATAAATAAAAGCAAAGAAAAAGTCAATTGTACATTATACTCGAGTAAATAAAAATGTATACATTTCTAAGTGCTTATTTAGAAACGTCGTCATACGTCGTACTCGAGAGAACAAAAAGAAAAACTTCAAAGCCCAGCTGTTATGCACTGCGCACACACAATATTTTTATACATACATGTATATATATATATATATATTGTGTAAACATAATGAACAATATTACAACTCAGAATAAACATAGGCTCATAACAGCAGTACTCGCGTTACACGCAATAATAATAATAATAATATACTCGTCGTTCTTTGCAAGTTTTGTGTACCACCGATACACGCCGTACGTGTATTATATATTATATATATAATATATATAAATATATAATGATATATAAAAGAACGACGACTACGACGACGATAACATGCTTACGGTAACTAAGAGACGATACGTAATAATATAACATGAAGCGGCCCGCATTTCTTAAGCTGACCCCTATCGTGGGCAGGACAAACAGCAAACAAATAATTAATCTCCACTGCAGCGGTGTTGGCGGTGGTGGTGGTGGTGGTGGTGGTGGTAGTTTTAGTGCTGCAACGTCGACGACGTGAGCGTTTGTAGGTGCACAATGTGTATAATGGCTATAAATTATTATAATGGTAAGTCGTACACTTTTGCGAGCACAAAAATTTGGAAAACTCGACGCCACGCCCGCATAATAATAATTATTGTCGTCTCCGTCTTACGGGAGAGTAACACGGCTTACGCTCAGCCGTTCGCCCGCTTCGGCTTTAAATATTTTTCGAGTGAATTAACCGATGTCATTAAACTCTCAACGGTTAGCACATTATCAGAGTTCGTGTGTCCACGTTTTACAATCATTTTGTTTCTAAACGAGTTATGGTATTTTTTTAAAACGCTCTATTTCGTGTACCTACCCAAAACTTTTTAAAAAAGGAACATAGATAAGGTTTTTACTATTACGTTTAATAATTGGTCGATTTACTCTAATTTTTAAACCGGCGAAGCAATAAACTGCTGAACATGCATTTGCTATGATACTCACTTTTATTTATTGTTCTTATAAAGAAACCTACACTTCCAAAAATAATAATTTTCTTAAGACACAAATTAGCTTTGTCTAATACTCTAATCAAAGCACATGAAAGTTGTGCAATTGAAATTCTACAATTTTTCAAAGAACAGAGATTCAACGTCCAGTCATCACTTTTTGGAGCCGTTTAGTTATTAAAATGTTCTCCAATGTCAATAATCTTTTCTGGTAGCAATTGAATCTAGTGGGAGTGAAAAGTTTAATTCCAAGTAATTTTCTTAATAACTGGAAAAAACATTAAAAAAATATTGGGAAAAGTAACCATTTCGGTTATTGACAAAAATGATTTTCTCAATGTATTGTAATTCACAAATATGAAATAAATAATTGAAGATACTTGGAAGTGTTACTAAATGTTTTCATTATCATTGTCTATACATGGGTATAATATTAAGAATATGTTATCTCTCACTGACCTATACAAACAATAAAAATGTTAATTAACAATTTTGAAGCTGGGTTAAAAAGCTTTAAAATGTAATAAGAAATTCCACAAGTTTTTCTTAAAAATACGTAGTCAGGATTCCTCATAAGTTGATCACGAGGCTTAAAGTTTGACAACGTTTATTACAGCTACGAATGCTTCCAAATTATTTTGTAGTTAAAAATGTATAAAATGTTCTATTTGTTTAACTGATTTTTGAAAATTGAGTATAAGGCTCTTCTCATAAATAGTTGTTACTATATTTTCTCAAAAGTCTAAAAAATATATTCCCACAATTTGTTTTTATTGACAATTGAACTTCAAATGTTGACAAGATTTGATATTTAAACAAAGAATAACAGTTTTAGTTATTTTGGTGTAATTCAACAATATTTGTGGGGGCTTCATTATTTTCTTACCGTGGTAGCTTTACATTTTATCTGACAAAGACATTTTTGAAAATGTTGAAAATTAATAACACACATCAGTGATAGGTACTTGTCTAGTATGGCACTAAATCACAAATCAGTCCACTGCTCACACTTATCGACCACACACGTTGTGTGATTAGGCATTAACGCCGGGCAACGAGTGTACGTGTGAGTTTGTGCGTGCGCGCAGGCGGCGACCAACACGCAACCCGTCGTGGGCGAATATTTCCGTCACTAACCTAACACTGTAGGAGGGGGGAGAGTGAACTGAATATTAAGGTAGGTTCAAATCCCAAGACGTTAGATATTTAAATGACGAGTGTGAGATACCCCTAACGTGAACGGAAAACAACAATGTAGTATACAAAACGTACAGAACAGTTTATTGTAATGTTCTGGAAATATATATATCTTAAGACCTAGGGTTGGTAAATATAATATGAGCGCGGTCACAAACCGATCGGCTAACTCGATAAATGATCAAACAAATCAAATACAAATACGTAACAAAAATAATAACATTGACAATAACGTTGACATACCTAATAATAAAACAGAGTGTCCTACCTGATACGACGCGGCTGATAGCAGGTGATAATATGACGGTCGTCGTGGTGACGCTGCAGTTGACCCGGCGCGACGGCGGAACAGCTTCGGGCGTTGATCGGTTGTGCGACACTGGCACTCCCGTCGATTACGACGAATAATTGGTCGTATGGTGCGAACCGAAAACTGGCCGACGCGGACACGACCTGTACGCGGTACTCGCGGTTGTCAGGTACCACAATCACAATTCACAAAACGGGCGTCCGTGGTCGCGGAGTGGAACGCGACACAAACGACAACAAAATAATATTACGCCACGGTTCGCGCACTGCGTAAAACGGACGGGCGGCAAACCACTTGGGCGCGTAGACGAGCGCGGCTCGGATCGCACGGCGAAAGTCGGCCGGAGGAAACCGCGCAGACACGTCGGGTCGCACCGACGACGACGACGGTCGGTCGGTCGGTCGGTCGGTCGGACTCGAATGAATGTTAGACGCGGTTTTCGGCACGGGCGGCCGGAACTACTCGAACGCCAGACGCGAGGTCGTGCGCGACGAGTTGGCGAGCGCGAAGGGTCGGACGCACTGCGCGAATAAACATGGCGGTGTTAACGGCGACGGAACGCGACGGACACGGTTGAAAGCGACGAATTGCCAAGACTGCCGAGTCACGACGATTTGCCGAAACGGCCGAGTCACGACAAGCCGCCCGTCGGCGGGTACCAACTACCGATGGCTGGAAGCTCGACTGTTGGCGAGACCGTCAGTCCTCCGGGGGTACAAAAGTCGAGGAGCTCCAGAATGGCAAACATTGCGACACGTCGCGCGAAATGCTAAATGTTGGTGTTGGATTTGACGTGTCGAGTCATGCTCGCAGTAAGTTATTATCGCAAAGTTAAAACAAAATGCCGTCTTCCCTCCGTTGCCACAGCCGTTGTAGTAAAAATTAATTATTTCGATTAGGTCGATTGTTGGTTCTGTCTCGTATGGCCGTGGACCGAGGACGCACTCGGGCTACTGAGTATAATAATTTGTCAATAAGACTACGGGCACTTGTGCTATGGACAAAATTTTAATGGAACGCACTCGGCACGTCCCCGTGTAATAAAACGGATTAGGTTACAGTTATTCCATCCAGTTGATTTCCATAAAATCCAAATACCACTGACTCGCCGATCGCCGTTCTCAAAAACTACTCGACGTACAAACTTGAAATTTGGAATAGTGGTTCCTCCAATACCTTCACCGTGCAATAAGAAAAGATTTTAGAAAAATATTGTGTTTGAGTGGATTAATTAATAATAATTATTCGCCGCCAATACGTTTTGTGCTGCACGCACGGTACGGCGGCGGCCAGCGGGTTTTCAGCTACCTGCAAGGTTAGCTACCTGCAACCTGACCTTTTTGTCCGTCGAATAATGTGTTTTATATCCGGCGGCTGTCGAACGATTGAGAACGTTATACCTTTTTGGCAGTACGGTTGAGAACACGTCTTAACATTAACAAAGGACTTACCAATGACCCAAAAAACCAATACGATTGAGAATTAAGAGAATATTAATATCCATCGTCGCGGTCGTAATAACGAGGCCTGTAACAATTTACAGGCGACATTCACTATCGTACCTATCTAAGTTCAATACTTCGATACAAGTCAGGTTAGTGTTCGTTTTACTTCGGATTCTAATAATATCCGTGAATCCGACGAAAGCCCGGTAAATATCAACAAATTATTAGTGCTCGATTTATCGTTCGATAACAATTATTACATTTGGCAACGTTGTAAGAAAAAAAAAATTCGAGCGTCCTCAATCGTATTGCTAAAAATGCCGTTCTCAATCGTATTTTACCGATATCGGCGTGTATTTTTTTTTTTTAATTGTAGATATTAATTGTCAATCACTCCAGGTTAATCTTAACTTAATATTTGGCTCAGGCAACCCCGAGTGGGACCAAATTCAAAATTAAATAATTGAATATTGTCGTAACCATATAAGTAAGTATATTTTAACCGTTATATTATAAAATAAAACATATTATTCATATAGAGTGGGCATTATTAATTTTTTTAAACTTCAATGAAGTGCATAAAAACTATTTTGCACTCGACAATGTTATTAGTTATTACTTATTACCCATAATATTCTAAAATAATATTGTAAATATGAAAATAAAATACACACGGGCGAAGACTGGTAATTCAGCTAGTACTTTTAAATACGAAATATATCAGACATGTACTTGTTAAAATTATTCACCATACATAAACTTCAACTTGCCTGTTTGGAGACAGCGAACACTGAGCACTTCAAAAACTGAGTACCCTTAGAAAACTGGTAATATAATGATAGTCAAAGTTCATATAGACGAGCAGAATAAGTATTTACTTATTTCATTGAACTTAAAAGTAAGAACTTATTAAATTGTGCTTTATCCTTAATTAATTGTATAAAAATATTTTAATTTTAAAGCTTGGATGCTATGAGTTTTAATTTAAGATCTATGTGTAGTGTGTAGTGTGTAAGTTACCACATTTTCACATATTTTTTTAAAAAACTTAATTATTCAATCTCCAGGATAAGAATAATACATCGTAATAAAGATTAAGTATTATTATTTTTAAATAAAATTGAAAACAAATATTTCTGTGTGCTGATTTTATTTTTATAATGTGGACACGCTGTGCAATCTATATCTGCAGTAATGTGGCTCATTTTTAGATCCATACCCATACATTTCATGAGATCTTTAATTAAACCTATGGAAGTTGGTTGAAGTTTAGTGAAATTTTCTAATGAAGCAGAAGTGACAGAAGTAGGACACTTAGATACTTTAAAAAAATGTCATGTCAAGTTTTTAATGACAGTAACTGAGTACCTAAACTATCTATTTAAAATTTAAGTACAAGATTCTAATGATTTTTATCTTAATATTTAATACTTCTATTGTTTCAGCAGTTGAAATACAATATCAAAATTGTATTATATGAAATTCTTAGCATACATTAGGTTCTATAATACAATTGGCGGGTTTCATTTTTTTTATAACAGTTGAATCACCTAATTGTTTTGTTTTTTTCGATCTAGAGTTCTTGTATAATAGTGTTATCATAATAAGTTTATTGGCGGTATTTACTCTGTTATACAAATGACTATTACATTTGCTCACTAAATATTATTTGATAATTTTAATGAAGTAATAATATTGTACCTATATGTTATTATATTACAAATATGTACTTAATTTGTTTGTTTTTAATCAAATCAATATTCTACATCAATAGTAGATATATATATACCAAACAATACACCACAGTGTTTTTTTTAAGTTCTATCATTTGTAGCAGCTTTAGATTTTGTATAATATTATATCAATTAATATGTATACATGTTTAGTTAGATGCAAACACCTGAGACGTGTGTATTATAGCAGTAGTAACAATTCATATTTATGCTGGTGCTGGTTTAATCGAGAATGCAACATATATGGACTTTGATAAAATCTTCTTGGAGTTCAGAAGTTCTAAGGGATTTAAAGTTAGTTTAGAATTGAGACATCACATGTATATTTTATTTTTGGTCACCAATTTGTATTTTATTTTCTTAAAAGAACTGTGGCGTCGAAGTGTAAATAATACAGCAAAACTTTTTAAAGGGGTGACAACTATGCACTGTTTTGTTTCCCAACTGGGCATTTTATTGAAATGTTTTTGGATACTACATGTCATACTTGTAAGTTTTTTTTTTTAAGCTGAATAAATAACGCTAAAGACTTTGGTGTGATGTATAGTGGTGCATAAATATTTTAATCTAATGAAATATCAGTATTATACGCTTTAATCACTGCATTTTGCCTTCCTGAATTTACTTGAATTTGAAATATATTTTATTTACGCGCTGTGTTAAAGTTCTGTGGTTCAAAATGATTAAACTAGTAAAGTAGAGTATTGGAGTCTTTTTTAAAAACTAAAAAGCCTATTTAAGTTATGCTGATTTTGCATTCTGATTTAAACACTTTGTGGTGTCTAGAAATTAGAAATACAGCACCAGCAGTTTTTGAGTGTTTTTATAACCGATATTGATATGTGAGCGAATAACTTTTTTGGTAGTTATGATAAGACTTATGATTAGACTTTAAGATTAGACTTATATCAAGATTAACAGTGAAGAAGTTGATAGCATCAACTAATTAAGTTAAATGCCATGATTTTTATTATAATTGATTAGGTATAACACTAGCACATTATTCACATTTTTCACATAATTATATAATATTATAATGCATATTGTTATTCCTATTATAAAATGTGTGATATAATCAAAATAACCCAAGTGTGGCACGTGGTGTATTATAAGTAATCATACAAATTTACAATGCATTTATCATAATTTATTGACGATATGCAGATTATAACGTGAAATACACATGGCTAAAAATGAATTGCATAATTAAAAATTTTGCGAAGCTTAGTCTGAAAATACATGTTTGCATGTTTGCACAACGTAGCACATCGTAACGTATATTATTGTGTATAGTAAACTATTGTAATCAAATGATTAAAAAATACACTCGACAAATTAGCCAACTCATACAATTATTATTTATTTATTTAAAATTATTAACTGATTATGATATTTTAATTGGTCATCATAATATACCACTTATTAACATATAGGTATAATGTTATGTATAGAATTTAAGAAAATAATAAAATTTGGTACCACGTCAGGTCCTACATAATTAAAAACTACATAATATACAGTTGTTATAAATTAATTAATTTAACATTCATGTTTACTTTTAGTTTAACGACAACAATGTTGGAAAAAATAATCAAATGTGTATTTACTTGCGTGGCCAAATTGATGCCACTCACCGTCACTGATATTCAATCATTATACATATTTTATACGTAATACATATCAACATAATATAAAATATCCCCACACGTCAACTCTTTAAATCGGTATTGAAGAACTTTTTTTTTTTTATAAACGACGCGAATAAAAAATAATAATCACGAACGAATCGACAAAACGTCGAAGGGTTCGTAATACGATTGTATTCTGATAGACAGTCAGTACTCGGGACTGATATTTTCGAAAAATATAATATAAGTTTGACATACAATTACACGCGCACATGAACATTGTGCGCAACTATAATATAACGTAAACGAGTGTGTTGGTTTCGTCCGAAACATTTTTTGACATTAATACCAATAATACCTATAAGTCGTTATAGGTCATTCAAATTTGAAATTTCTGGTTACAAAGATGGAATAAATTCAGACAAATTTTAAAAAAAGTCCCACCAATGTTGTACCTAACATCTTAACGTATAATATATATTATGATGATGAACTGTACAAATACTTTGTACACCGGGTAAAAAAACTAATAATTTGACTAGTTTCATATTTTATATTTACTATCACAATTATATAGGTACTGTAATTAATAAATGTTAAATTTTTGAATAAATGTGTGTTATACGTTTGTGGCCCAATCTTCGGGTACTCCTGGCTCCCCGATTTTGATTTTTGATTTCTAAGCTTTCAAATAATTTACTAATTCCCAAATTACAATTACAATTATTTACAATTTGTCCGGAAGCGATCAGACAGATTGTGGGGGCCTACGTGAACTCGGCCTCCAGTAACTTATTTTTGACTTAACAGTCGAGGGGGGCGTTTTTAGGGATTAAATTAACAAATAATTAACAATTGATTGCAATTATTATGAAATTGTTCGCACAAAGTCGGGGGCAAACTTTATGTACATTTTAAAAATATACATTTCAATTTTGGCCCAATACCCGGGTAATAAAATTTAAACAAAATATATTGTATACAAAGCAGGTAGATAAAATGTGGCCCAATTACCAATCACCCAAAATATATTTTTAACTACCTACCTGATAATAAACTACAGTCTATACTGCATATCTATAAATAGCACTGGTTTAATATTAATCACAGATTGCATGCATAGGTTATTTATACGCTGTATAATTCGCTGAGTATAGAAGTTTAGTAAGAAAAAAAAATTGCCCTGATATGGTTATGAATACCAATCAACGCAACACAACTTCTCGTGATATTATTATGTTGTTTTTTTATACATCTATTTTTAGCTAAAAAGTCATACGTTTTCAGTCATTTGAAAAATTACAATATGTTTTTATATCTATTTGTATCCCCGAGTAATAATAATGTATTATGTACAAATACACCTACGCGTTTTAGTTTTAAAACAACAACTCAACGCGCATCATGGATTGCACAATAATATCTACATAATATCATAATATTATCCTCATCAGTCACTTTCATAGTGTACAATATAAGTCAGGTACTCGGGTATAAATGTATAATATTATGGGCACAATAATATGCTATTAACGTTCTGAAATAAAAATTAAAACAATCATCCAACGAATCACGGTCGTGATACGATTAATTACGATATCTAAAAGACGTGTCAGCATTGTGCGAAAAAAACAAATTTTTATTAATTTTCACATCATAGTTTTTCCTCTTCTAGAAGCACTTGTTACTCTTGTTACAGGTGTTTTGTATTGAGTCTTAGCAGAGTTGAACGACTATAGGTATTTTTCGTCAATAAAATATGACTAGTTCGTATCGTTTGGGCTATATTATCGTGCTCACATTTTGCTTATAGTGTATATAATTATGACTAGAGATCATATTTTTATGACTTAACATATTTGTTTCTAGTGTATGCACATAAATGGAATTAAGATATCTTAATGATTCATTAAACATAGAATTCACGGAAAAAATGTATTTTGCATAAAAAAAAATATTATAATATATTATATATACTATACTATATATTATATTATATTATTTTTTTTTTCATTATAAAAAAATTCAATAATTATATTAAAATTGACGTACTAAAATGACATTGGAATTTATAGTGATTAATTGTTATTGTAAATAAAATAAAATACATTTAAACTGTTATTCTAAACCAAATTAATTAAATACAATTAAGCAGAATATTATTTTAATATACCTATATATTTTTTAACGGAATACGAAGAAAATATTTTGCATTTTTAAAGGACATAAACCATTATACTTATCTGGTATTTTAAAAGGATATTAAGAGAATATTATATTGCCTATTTTAAAATACATAAAAATATCATATTTTAAGGATTTTAAGAGAATATAAATCAGATCTCTAATTATGACGTAGGTATTGGCCAATCAGCCTCATTTCCGATTCGAATTGCTCGTTACTGATATTCATGATTATCATAATAGTAAGTATTAATAATATGTTCTATTATTAATATGAGCATGCCGATAAATATTTCTTAGCACTTGATATTTCCGTTCTTAAAATCGCTTTACCGATCTGATGTATGTTTTTGTGTAGTTAATAAATTCTCTATAATAATTACCCAATAACGCGTTCGATGACGCGTGTAATAAATTCTTAAAGTATATTACCGTCGAAATACTTCGGCAAATTGTGCAGGTCGTACGAGCGTAATCCGAGCGAGAGAATTTCGTACGTTCGCGGGACTTACAATTAGTTACAATACAATGTCTGTCTGTACCTATATACATATATATTATTATAATCCCAGCCCGTAAGATATCGTTGGGATATATTATATTATTATTATTATTATTATTATTATGATAATACGCTCGACGTGCAAATTCATTTCCGAGAGTATTCCGTGCCCGTTCGCCGTGATATTATTACGGTATTAAATAATAATAATAATAATTATCGTGCGATTTAATTTCGATTCGGCGACGGACGGAATTCGATTATTCCATAATGATTACACACACACACACACCAACACAAGTACACGCACACGTGTACGCGTGTGTGACTATACGATATATACGTGTGTGCGAGACACAATGCCTACGCGGCTCGAGCTTGCGTCTCAAGCCCGCAAGTATGCTCATTGTCTGTGGAGGTAGTGTTCTTCGCGGAAAATACAAATAATTTATGTGTATGTGTGTGTGCGTTGGAGGTTTTGGGAGGCAGCTCAGAGGGGCCCGATGACAATGCGAATTTTTCGCGCGTTTGCCGATCGCCGCCCGTAGACGACGCGGCGCGAAGAATTTTTTTCCGTCTGTTCCGGCGGCATACCCGCCCATATATTATTCAATGCTCCGACGCGACGCAAACGACAGACCGATACGGCGATGAATTTTTTATTCATCACGCCATTAAACAATTACATAATATATAGGTACTGATGTGATTTTGCGATGCCAGGTGACCCAGTACGATGGTAATAAATTGAAAGGCTATCTTCACTTTTTTTCAAAACGCATTTTTTTCTTATATTTTCTGATAAAGAACATAATTTTGTCTACATTTCGGTGCGATAACCGGCTATCTCCGGATAAGTGAGGTTAGGTTAGGTTAAGTGATAATGTACACAAGTACAAGGTCAAATATAAATATAAAGTTAGCTCTTCGTGTGAAGAATTCAATTATATTTTTACTTTATTTATACCTCAATTAGAAATTAAATTAGTTGGTTATTAGTTTTTAATGGACAATTCCAAAAATTAGAGATAACCTGTTCTTGCACCGGACTCTTTAATTGTACAAGACGTATATTAATTGTTTGTAAATAGGTAAGTAGGTAGTAGGTACACTGCTGCAGTGCATGATATATTATAATAATATAATAGTTATTAATAAGTCTCCGGCGTGCAAGATATTTGTAAGATATTTACACGAAAGTTCTGAATCCGTAACGATGACCATTATCGGTATGGTTGAGAAACATTTTTCGGTTCGGCGAGGAATCGGATTGAAAAGACTTTTGCACTCCACTCAAATATATGTTACTGGAATTTCGAATACAATACGATATTTCATATTGTATTGTAGTTAGGTAAATGGGAAAAATGCCCGTTAATTGAAACCTATGTTTTCACTCTTGACAGAAAATAGTTCGTTTTTGATTTTCGAATATTCCTGTGCTCCAGTGAGGGTGATTATTCGATACCTATATAACAAGACAGCTTTTTGAGTATTCGAGAGGAATAAATATTTAAACGAAAAAACTTTTAAAAGATTAAACGTTCAAACGGAATTCTACACGTAGTACCGATAATAATATATAATAAATGCATGCGCCTCCATATTTAGTTGTAACAGCAATAAATTATACACGTCACATATTTTATAACTGCAATTATGATCGGTTTAATTTCGCGGCGGGTGCCGTTGCTGATAAAATATTATATTATTGCATAATAATAATAATATATAATATATACGTATTATGTAACCGACAAACAATTTACCGCGAGGGGTTTGGGGGAGGTGGTTGATAGTCGTCTTGTGATTTTCACGACGTCATATTGCAATCGATCTCAACCACGAGTGTTTGTTCGACATTTCACCCGGCGAATTTTAAGCATTAGTGCAATCACAACACTATAATTTATAGGTATATATTTATTTACCTACTCTCAATAACCGGTATAAGCATAATTATACAAACAATAAACCATATTGGGTTCTATCGAGACTGAAAAAAAAAACTACATCATTTAAATGCGTATATAACAGTGATGATTACAGTGGCGTCAATTCAGTTTTCAATAGAGGGGGGCAAACGTTTTGACCAGCCCAGACGGGTAACTTAAAAAAACCACTCGCTTCACTCGTAAACACAGTATTTACAGATATCTACTTACATTTTTATCAAATTACCATTCCCATTCCCATCTCTCCGAAAAAATTAAATTATCATGTTCTAAACTAAATTCATCACATTACACAATAGAGAATAATATTACACCGTACACGACTGTCACAAGTTCAGTGAACTATTGAAGTCGGAAATCAATGATAAATAAGAGTGCCGATAGGTTATTGTTTTTAGAATTTGTATTAATTTTAGATTTTAGAAATAAAATTATATGGGATTATGATATTAATTATTATTATTGTTGCACTAATTGTATAATAGTATGTACCTTTTCCTTCACAAAACACTCGCATAATATTTACACGCGCGTTCCCCCATGCGTCTAAATATAAATATATTCCAACAATTTCGGTAAATTGAAAATAAAGTATAAATCTATATCAGTATGTTATTTATATACATCAATGTACATCGCGTGTATAATAAACCGTGTCTTAGGTAAAATAGTTCACTCAAAAAGATCTAGGCCACTAAAATTAAGATAATATTATGTTTGAAGTGAGTTCTTATCATATCATTATATCAAACAGACACTCTTATGATTAAAGAAGACTAATTTTTTTCCATCCAAATCTATCATCAGCAACAAGTAATGCTTATAATCATCGGAAACGTCGTTAAATATTTTAACAGTTATAATATCGCACATTAGTTTTTTTTTTTTATTTCAATTAATATTTAATTAAACACGATTTGTTGCATGTTGAAATGTTTCACGGGGGTCTATAATGTGGATATTATTAACCAGTGTCGTTTATTTGGGTTCCAAACGGAATAACGATCAATAATTTTAATTATAATTATAAACCATTTGATTGTTTGGCGTATAATAATTAAGTGTATATTAATAATTATTGTGATGAGATGAAAACCAAAATTCACGGAAAAGATGTATGTGTACATAATTTGTATTCAAGTGCAATGCAAATGTTCTTATAATATAAGCAGTAAGCACTCTATATCACAATTTAATTAACTTTATACATACAGCACTTTAGTAAAAGGAGAATAATATAAATGATTTCATTTTTTTTTTAAATAAAACTTAGAAAATTTAATACTGTGAAATTCACCGCATTACGATATTATAGTTTCTGGTAACTGAATTATTTTTGATATACATATACGTGCACGGTTGAAACATTACTGTTATATTTAGGGGAACCCTACACTATATTTCAAAATAATGAGAAGGGTTTGAAAAACCACTTACCTATAGTATACCTAGGTGTCTATAACTTGATTTACAAAGTACAAGTGGTTGATTTAATGTGGTATATTAATTTATCAGTCATAATATTGACAATTAATGGCATTTTAATTTAACTCGACCATATTAAAAAGTCATATTTTTTTCTAGAAATTATGATATAGCCTTAAAGTATCATTTTGATTGACTCTTAGTTTTATAGGTGTATTATGAATATGCAATAACAACAATGCCAAACCATTAACCAATCAATCAACACTGTTCTATTTAGTTTTTAATTTCATTTGTCAGTAACTAAGTTTTTATCACAGGTTATTTAAATAATTTTTCAGAAATACGTACTGCGTTTATTTGTTGTAAATTTGTAAAGTTGTAACTGCACCAACACACTATTTAAACCAACTTCTTACATGTCTCACTTTCAATTAGAGATACGCAAAATAATTTAATGTCCAAGCGCACATTAAAAATATTTCCTGGTATATAAACATACTTATCATATAAGTATTTAAGTACCTATAAACATTTTCTGAGGCTATTTAGGCTGCCAATAAGGTTTTCTTAGGCCAACCTAACCTAAACCAATAACTACGATAACTGCTTCAACTTCAAAATAAATGAACTGCTGATACATTTTAAGTACCTACGTTGGTACAAACAAATAATACAATTTAAATAATCATATCAAATATCTGGTATATAGTAAATTATTTCTTCATATTTTAGGATGAAACACAACCGCAAGTAATATAATTTTTAAGCAAGAATGGGTAATACTTAAATTAAATGTAGGTATTTTAAATTAATTTTTTTGATTTCTGATGTATAAAAAAGTAATTAGTATTTTATATATTATATACATTTTCAGAGTATTTTGAATTTTAAAAATACCCAAAATACAAAATAACTGATAATATGACTTTTACGTTTGAATTTTAGGCCAACGACAATATTTTTTATGATTATTAGTTATTACAGAAAATTAAATACATAAAGTATTAAATCAAATATAGAAAATAAAAATATTTCTTTTCTAGAAAACTGTCCTTAAATGTTGTTTATTAAATACAATACAAATACGTATTTGTTCATCTGTACCAGTAGAGAGGTATTTTTATTCAAAATAATGATTCAATGTCCAAGTCGAACAAGAATAAGTATAATATAGTGATACTGTTATATTTGTTAATAGGGAACAATGTTTTTCAAATTCGTGATTAATATAATATTTTACTTTTATAAGTATAAGTTTTTCAAGCACTGTATCATCATTCTCAAATTTTTCAATTATGAGACTATTAACTCCAAATCATTTACATAATTATAATGCTGGTATATAATATTTATCATAATATTGAATCTTTTTTTTTTTAAACAATAATATTATGCTATTTTTTCATTATTTTCAGTTCCCGAATTCAACTTATTAGGTAGGTATTTTGTATTTTAAATGCATGATCTGAGGTATTTTTCCCATCTCTGTTTTTGAGACTATGAATATCTTCGATTGTTCGATTAGTAAAATACCAGGAAGAACTGAGCTCAAATGAAAAACCTTAATAAAGGACCGTATACGGTTCGTTTTATTTTTACGCCAACGCTCAGATATTCATTCGAAACATGATACGTAATATTATTATAAGAATTAAACTGGATTGTACAAATTCACTTGCTATTCGCGAGCACATCACGTATGCAAAACGTTACTTAGAAGACAAACACTTATAACGATGTATGCACTATGCACACTACATAGAAGTCAATGCTTGGGATAAAAAATGCAAATGTGAAATAAACATGCACGGATATAAAAAAAAAAAAAGCCAAAACGATAAAATAAACAAACAGAAACTACACAGTTCGGTAACAATTCGTTGTTGTTCTTAGTGGAAATAAACCGGAGAATACGCGTAGAATATAAGATTTAAACGAAACGGCGCATACGAACCTATCAATATTGTCATAATATCATCATACCGGCCCAGGAACTTATTTACTCGATATTTAAAACACAAATAATAATTATTATTAAAGTTCGCGATAATTGACGACCATTGCAGTTCTCGATAATATTATGGGAATACGAATACTATCATCATGTCACGTCGGAGTTTTATTAACACGAAATATGCAGTTTATCGATATGATAATATAATATATATTATGATTATTGCATTCTCGGCGTTTGTGCGATATGGATGCCCCTCTCACCTTCGTCCACCGAAACCACCGTCGTCGGTTCAAGCTGAAATTCGTAAATATATAGCGATCGGGAGACGCGAAAGTAAAATAAAATGCATTGCCTGTACCGTAATAATATATTATGCGATAATAATTATTATTATCACTATATCGGAGCAAATAATATATTGTACGCGCGTTAATGTCGGCGTTTTTTTCCACATTAATTTTTCATCGTCGACGACGACGTACCATTATTATAATATAGAGCAGGCGCGACGATCGAGACGTGTTTGTGTGTGCGGTGTGTTGCACAGCGATGATGGCAAATATAGTGTTGTAATAGTCGTCGTTCGTCGTCGTACGGTGCCGGCGACAGGTGATCGCGAAAAGTGCATCGATCAATCATACGCCGCCGCCGCCGCCGCCGCCGCCGTTTGCGTTCGTCACGGTGGAACGCCGCCGCCGCCGCAGCCGCAATATTATACATTATATTTTTTTTTATTATATATTTTTTTCTCCACATACAAAACGAATAATCGACGGGTTTTTACGATTTTCTCCATATCCAGCCATCGTCATAGTCCCCGGTATCCCGATTCTTTGTATATACGAGAGATATACATTAAAAAACAATAAAACAATATTATGTGTTAAATGTTTTCCAGACAAATTATAAAACGATATGATTTTTATCAACTACTGTCGTTATATTAATTTCCTAGATCATTGTGGTAATGTTATTTTATAGTTCGCGTTCACTTGCAACTTTCGAGGTACAGACCTCGGCCCCAATGGTTTATTCGGGTTTCTGGAGCTGGATGTGTCAAATACAGGCACATAACAATTATGATTATTAAACAAACGATTGCGAGTTCATAACCGTTGTTATTCTGGTTAATGTGGGTTGATACTGGTGACTATATATTATTTCATTTTATATTACTGATATATATATACGATAACAGTGACTAAATGGATGAAAAGAAGAAGCATGTAATTCATACATGTTAAGATATTATATTGATAACGAGAAATATTTTAATTATTATCAATTGATATTATATATTAATTCTGTCAGTATTTGTTACTAAATTACTAATTTCAAAATCAAACTAACAGCAAAAAATACAGAATAAATTACATATTATGTATCACAGACAATGTTGTAAAATAAAAAGACTATTCGGGTTCCGGATAATAATTCGGGTGTTTTTTTAATCATTCAGGCAGGGTTTCAGGTGTTGAATTTTACAGATTTTACACTATTAGTTATTACGTATTCCGATTAATTCGGGTGCAATGCCCTGGAGCAAAGGTTTTCCCTCGTGGTTTGTTATTTCTAACCGTATTATCTACAATATTTTATAGCTATAATACGTCATGTCTCACACGAGATCAGTTTGATCAGATAAGTTGGATTCAAACAATCAATTCAAATTAGATTTGGTCGGTGATTAACTTCAAGTGAGATGTCAATGTCGTCGTGTGAAACGTGGTGTTCGAACCGGTCACGAGTGGATTGGCGTTTTGCGGCATTCTTCCGGGCAAGAACAACTCGACTTGACAAAAAGACTTATCCTCACTATCCGTCCTAGGAATCCGCGGGTAACCCCCGGCGTGCGACCTTATAACAAATTGAATTATATGGTGAGAGATGTATAAGTGATGTCGATGGTTCAACTGCAACGAATTAACTGCACTAAAACTCTCTCATACTCACTCGGATATCCATCCAGCCGCTGAAAAAAAGTGCATCTACTTGTAATCGGATCTCGAGAAACCCAATATTGACGGTGGCAAAATATGCATCGTTGAAAACTCGTTGCCTCTCTGCCATAGGTACCTACCGTCGGATATCGAAATACTAGACATGCAGACCGTCTGCATATTATCCTATTGTGCATATTTTATTATTATTATTATTATTATTATTATTATTATTATCATGATATAGTTTAATATATAACACGGGAGTCATGTAACTTTGTTTTTTTTTTTTAGAACGATTTACTTCTGTTTTTCAAACCCGTCGTAACCGGACACTCTTTGTAACGATACAACTATAATACCTAGGTAGCATTATATTATATAAATAATATAATATGATATATTGTAACCACGCGTATATTATAGCAGTGATAATGACAAAACAATAAAGACGAGCTGTGTTGGTTTTGGTTGTAAGATTTGTAAGGGAATTATAAGAAGAATTATAGTTAGAATCAGAATAACTGTACACCTGCAGTCTGCACGTAAGTACATATAGGTTAATGTAATACCTACCTATATATAATAAACTGATGGACCTGAGTACCAGACCGTTAAATTGTTCGATTCTACCGGCACTATATACCATATAATAACATAACTGTGCGAAAATGATACGACATAATAGCAGACTGCGGATTATTGCATACGTAAATTGCTAGTCTTCGATTTTCGTTTTGTATATTTCAAAATATCGTATGAAACATCATAACTACTCCGAACCACACTCCTTTATACTCACCCTATACACCTTCACTAAGGAGTAGGTATTATACCCAAATATATGTAGGTACCATGTACATAAACACATACAAGCACTATACAATATATATATTTAGTATATACTTTGTGTATGTATATATATATAATATGTGTGTGTGTGTGTGTATTTATATCTATACCATATATATAATATGTACACCATATATATCATTATATAGTATATACTTTGTATAATATAACAAGCTTACAAACTGCAGCGTATAACACCCGTATACGATAGGCCGTAATGTTCCCATATATATTCAGTTTAGATAATGTATACTTACAGATCACGTCTAAACATTAACAGAATAATGTTCCTCATCGGTAAAATATTTAATATAATATATCATATATTATTCTATGATATTATGGTCTGAATTGAAAATCGATTATAGAACGGAAGTGTTCATAATTTACATTTGAGATCAATTTTCACTAATTATATGTAAAAGTCACTGAAAATTGCGAGAGAAAAAATTACGGCTAAATTTATTACAAGACTATAAATTTAACGAAAATGTAATTTAAAGACGATGGCTTTCTGAAAATATTACGTCCAATGAAGCGTTTATTGCACTTGTGCAGAATTCTTATCAGTCATTGAAATAATAAAATAAATTGAATTCTATAGTCCTTATAATATGTATGATATTGTTCGATCGCCGAACCACAACTAAAATAAGCAGTTTTTTATTATTTATAACATACAACAATGAATTACTAGTCATTATTGCACACCGCTGTATGTGATAATATTGTGATATTTTACTGTCGATTAAAATGATTGCATTGAAAACATAATTAAATACAATAATATCAAACACACATCATTAGGTACCTACTACCAATTATTACTATTGTTTCTGAAACTATAAAGTGCGTAAACAATTATATTTTTCATTTAATATAATATATACTATACATATTATTATTTAATGATAAAATAGTCTTATCATATTATTATCAAAAATTAAAAATCAATTATACAATTAAAAAGTTGAGTATAAGGTAGGTAGCATAACTAATAATTGTTTTTATTTTTACTTATGCAATACTTTTAATAAGTACATTGCAATCATAAGCGCAACTAGGGGGGGGGCTTAACCCCCCCCCCAAAAAAAAAATTGTAATAGCACCCCCAAAATAAATTATTTAATTGATTCCTAAAATATTAATATACCTTTAAAAATTTAGCTGTATTTCTTTTTTCTTTTTTTTTGGAAAGTTTTTAAAGTTTAAAATTTTTTTATATTGCCTACCTTTCTATAAATCGTGGCTAATATAAAAGAATCCTATACTCATATTTTACCTTTTCTATGATACACGCTTTTATCATTCGTGTTTTGTACACACTGACTGGTTAATTGGCAATTGAAAGTGATACTTGATAATCTGTTATGAGGACCAAGGTGGATATATACATCCACCTCGATGAGGACACTGTGTATCATTTAGGTGTCCTAACCAATAGCACTAGTTTTAGGTAATACGTTCCTATGATCATATCAGTTACCAAATAGGCGATCTAAAAATGAAATGGCTGTCTTCAAAAATGCATTCTGTAATAATGAAAAAACAACTTATTTTAATCTCATTCATGAAAATTTATCCAAAAAAGTTTTTCCAAATTTCTACAAGATGGTTCAAGTTGCCAATATATTACCAATTTCTTCTGCAACATCCGAGCGTGCATTTTCTGCCATGAGACGAATAAATACCTACTTGAGATCTACAATGGATCAAGATCGCTTTAGTAATTTATCAATACTGAGTATTGAAAAAGATGTAGAAATTGATCCTGAGACCATTTTAGAACAATATACATCTATCAATAAAAGAAAGATGAATTTCTAATCTTAAATAACATGTTAATAACTATTTTATGATGCATATAAATATAACTAAAAAGTAAATGTCGGTATTTTAATGGTGTTGAAATATGAAGATGGTTGGGGGGGGGGTGGAGGGATGTGGGGGCTTTGCCCCCCCCCCTAGGATTTTGTGCTAGTTGCGCCACTGATTGCAATCTAAAAAAAATAAAGAAAAATAACCTAAATGTTATTAATGTATTAAATGTATCAAAAGTTACTTATAAAAGTTATAATATAAACATGTTATATCGTTATTCGTTAAAAACAAAAACATTGCATTTATAGCTAAACATGAAGAAAAATAATACAATTGTATACATCTACTTTTACGTAATTTGATTCAAATTTATAATTTGGTCTTCTATGTGCATTGTGCATGGCTTAAGAACATTTTTGTAAAAGTCATACAATCTAACCCTAAATATTAAACTACATAGGTACCCAATAATTTATATCAATATTGTATATACAAGGATGGGCCAAAGAAGACATTTTGTAGAATTATAGTTATTGATAAATTCCAGTTACCTATTTAAACAAAAACTATTTTCTCAACATAGACATATTTTAAAAATTATACTTCATAGTAAGTTGAAAGTTAGAAGACATTAGAATATTGACTTAATTCAATAAAATATTACTATGTTAGTTAGTTTTTCATAAAATATGTTTACTGTGTAATAGTGTGTATGTAAATATTCAACTATACTGTGCTTAAATCCTTTTTTTCTTGATAATATATTTTTATTTATAATATTTAGCGTTAACCTAAATAAAACGGAAAATATTTTGTTACAAATATCAACATTTTTCTTATTTTAATATTATATTATATTATGAATGTATAAATTACCTTTTTATTTATAGACAACTCGGTAACGTATCTACAGTAAGTGATTGCAAAAATAAATACTAATTTACTAAGCACCTTCTGTTTTTTTAGTAATTTTATTAATATATAGGTAGTGTTTAGGAATATTAATTATTATTCAACTATAATATAGAATATGTTATTTAATATATAGGTACAATTTGAAAAGTTATGAAGATTAAGTACAAGCTCATACTAAAATGTCGAGAAGCCAAAAAGAAGAGGTCATCTATGCATGACAATAGTTTAAAGACAAAGCCATAAGCCTGGTCAGTAAAATAAACCATTTACAGAATCCTAATCACCTTATAGTAGCCTTACAAAAGTTAAATGCCCTTGAAGCATGCGTCGCCCGTCGGTGCAACTTCAAATAAAAGTGAAATATTTTAAGAATTCAATATTAAAAACAACAAACCGCCATATCGTAAAAATGTTGAATAGCAGAAAACATTTTCTAGAATAAAAAAAAATCTCTGAACTAACAAAGCCATTCCTGATTGAAGCTGAAGGTTTAATTAATATAATTTTGAACATAAAACAATTTTTTTATAAACAAAGTGAGTTTTTAGTTTTATATTATTAGCAATACCCAGGTATGAAAATGACATATTTATTTGTGAATTATTTGTTATTGAAATGTTTACTTTTTTGTACACATCTACTTTTATGACATATCACATACTCATAAACTTTGTAATTACATAACATAAGGTACTATAAGAAATATGCACTCATAAAACATAATAATATAAATTTGTTTACAATCATTATTTCATTCGAACAGTTGAAAATAGTAAACTGCTGAGATTGCAGTGAAATGCATTTTATCATGACTAAGAAAAAAAAAAGATCTGATATGAGAACAGTATCAGATGTACTTTCCTCACTCACAATCAGTTGTTAATAATGCACACTAAGTATTTATATTTAATATTATTTCAAGATTAAAAAATAAAAATAACAGATGACACTATTCAACCACTCAAACACACATATTATCCATCACTACTTTTGGTTAGGAAATTAAAAAATATTATAACCCGGGTTGTATTTTATATGTAGGTACACTTGGTTTGTTAATTTGGGATTTTTTTTTTTAACAACTATGTAAAATGTAATTGTTATAAATGACTTGATAAAATATAGGTATACATCAAAACATAGTTATTACTCATAGTTTATTACTAAGTTCATGTTTTTATTCTAAGTGAAATGTTTATTATGTAAATTGTATACCTATGTAATATAATATTTATTTAAATATTAAATTTAATTAATACATTTTACACGAAAAAACAATTTATTGTAAATTTATGTTTTTGTTCCTCAATCATTTTAAGTTTTAAAATATTTTGGTCACTAGCTTTTAGTTAGCTGTTCTCGTAGATCTAGTTTTTTTGTGGAGTATATTATAATACCAACTCTTAGATCCATAGCACCTATAGAACTAGCAACATGAATTGATATAAGCGTTTGAAAGAAAAATGTACATGATATTTCCTTTGATATGATGAATTTTGAGTTGCATACTAAGTCATTGATAGATTTTTATTATGTCGGTACTTAATGGATGGGTAGCTTACAATTTATAAATTTGAAATTCTTGTAAATTTAAACTGTAGGTATAAATACACTTTGTTTTTATTACATTTTTCATTACTGCATATCAACCTAATAGAAGCAAAAAGGCTGCTTATCTTACATTTTTTTATAAAATCATGTTTTTTTTTTGTTATATCCATAATATAATAACAATTGATTATATTTAAATTTATGTGATCAATAATAATAACACTGCAAAAGTTGAAAACGAAATTTAGGTCAACTATGTTGCAAGATCGATTTAGTGCAGCTATAGGGATATATTTTTACAATATATAAAATATAATGCGTTATGTGTCATTAAAGTTTATAGTAATAAATGATATTTGCAACGTGTAACAGGAAAATCTATTTAATATTGCAATTGTAAATCAACAATTAAATATATGTATTATTTCCGGATTAGCGATTGTAAAATTGTATTTAAATTTTTAATCGATTAAGGTGGAGAGGAAAATCCTCCTCTGTCTGTTTTCCATATAAAAAAAAAAAAACGTATAGGGTCATGCCTCGCGGTGATTTCATTACCGATTTGCACCTATGCAGAGCTGCTGGTCTTCAAATTATTATTTTTAAGGGTCAATAACAAATATTACGATGTGCAAAAATATTTTAATTTCACAATGCCAAAGATTTTCTGAAAATACTTTACATAATATATGGCGTTGTCATTATTTTTTTAATACACAACTACTATTTTGATAATGAAGACATTATTAAGTCTAAAAGTTATTTTTTTTACAAGTGTCGATGATTGCAACAGCAGGTATAAACGACTTATGAATATTAATAACACTTTTTACGATTATTGATATTACTTAATTGTATAATAGCGTGCATACTACTGTTGTTTTGTTTGAAAATACGTTGGTGTTTCAGAGAAAACGTCGGCGGCGCTCGCAGTTCCATTTACGAAATTAAGTTTTACAACAGTTAGCGAAACAATTAAAAACAACATCGACTCGATACATGACTACACACACACACACACACACACAACAACAATAATAATAATATATGGATTAATCAATCTCGCTCAGAGACCGCTACACAGCGGCGTATATTATATTAATAATAATATGGTCTTATTTGAGTGTAACGTTTTTTTCTACGTATATTTTATCATAATATACAATATTTTATGTACACGTCCGGTGGCGTGGCTGGTTACAGACGTAGGTACCATATAATTTAATATATTCGATGTCTTTCCTTGAACATACCTAATAACACTGCAGCAGTTATACATAATAATAATATATATTTAATGAATACGCACGCCGCCCTACCTGTTGACAAATAAAATACTGCAGCGCCAAATATGACAGAGACCACGTCATTAGCTGGTAATCTGTTGAAGTCACATAATAATTTTGTTTAGAGATGTTCATCTTCAAAGATATTTTGTAAATTACAAGGAAAACGTTGGTTTTTTTTAACTTCTTCGTCGTCGTTGGGCTGTTTGCTACATTATCACGGACTCCTGCTGTACGGAGTAAGTAGTAGTTTGTTTTAGTTTTTTTTTTCCGAGGACTATTTACCTTATAATTGACGAACTTCTTATCTCTTGCTCACGCCTGAACTTTCCTTATTACACTGGCTGAACTATATGTTTCGGGGCGTATTTTCTCAAAAACACTTTAATCCGCAAGTTGTACGTAACGAATGGGGGAAAAAAACAACAAAACTATACGTTAAAAGCACAGACAGGTACAGTCGAAATAGTCTTCGTAGGTAATGAAAAGTTAACAAAGACATTTCTACTACCGAGGCATGCGTGTTTGTGCCACGTATATTTTGGTGTAGCTTTAGTGCCTATATTATAGTCTTAAATTAATATAAAACACGTAGGTACAATACAATATTATAGGGTGATTATTTCATCATAAAATAGTTATTTATTCGGCAAATATGTTTTTAAAAATACTTTTATATTCATTATTTTAAGTCTTGACAATTATTTATGACACAATAAAAAATAAATAATATTAAAATTTTTTTATCGTTATTAATTTTTAGTTTTTGCGTTTTTAAATGATAAAATTAATTTTTTATAAATTGATACTGATTAATTACTCGTTTTATATTTGATTTCTATGTAGCCATGTAGGTATTGAAATCCCCCCCCCCCACAATAATTTGCTTTGGAATATGTACGAATTCAATATGAAAATTACTGTTTTGTGATAAAGTATTCATCTTCTATACAATATGTAAATATATATACCTACTCACAAATTTCAAAAACTGCTTTTCGTTCAAGTTTTATAAGGTTTACATAATGGGATGTTGTTAACACGCAAAAAAATATTTGTTAATTTTAATTTTTTTTTTTATATTATTAACTTTATGTCCAATATAATTTTAAACATGCTTTGTATGCGAAAATATATATTTTTTTATAATAAGTAAGGTGTATGAATATTCAACGCAGCATAATAATAACTAATACGTAATATACCTACTAATAATAATTGTCATATTAATATGCAAAACTGCAGAATAAAAAACTCATTTTATTGCTAAAATTGTGTGATGATTTTCCTTCCACGTAACTGGCAATGAAATTAAGCTGGTGCTATAAATTATGTGACTATCAGAGAGCCTTTTTTTAGGTAGTACATATTGTATATCTGATGTAGGTATATCGAGAAAAATTTATTTTTATTTTAAGAAACAATATTTTTTATCCACAGTACACCATAGTGTGAGAATGATACCCATTACCTTCCGAAAATATTCATTTTGCTTTTATAATATTGCATTAAATACATTTTGAAAATTCATAGTTAGGTAGATACGCTCCTAATTTATTCAATTTTATTTTTACTTAATAATATTTTATTTATATTTTATTCAATACTAGCAAATTAGAGAATATTAAGTTAACAACCATTATAGGTACTTATCGCTTTTGTCTCAATATAGTTGTGCCATTGCAGACAAAATAGCTGTTTTTAGTGCACGTTTTGTGTTCATACAATTCTTTCGTAGGCGCATAGTATGAGCAATGAAATAATATGACTGTCATAGCAAATAAAAATATTTACTTTAATATAATATATTATACATCATGTTTACATCATGGTTGTAATTATTGAAAAAAAAATAATTAATATAAAACATACAACTTGGTGTGTGAATAAAAATAAAGTGCTGATTACAGTGGAATAACGCATAAACGCCATCGCGGGGATACGTGCTGAATCGTGATTTTATATTTTTTAAATAGCAAAACAGAATATTATTAATATACTATACGTGATTTATTTATTCGTAAAATACAGGTTTAGCCCGAATGTATCGTAGGTAGGCGCACACATAAATTATAATTTATAATATCATATCATCTGAGTGACAGAATGGATTAATGTAATAACAACCACAAAGATAATACTATTATAACAGTGACAAAGCTTAAATCCTACAGTAAATAAATTTTGGAGATAAACTAATCAACGATTTGTTTGCGTATAAAATAAATTATTATTATCTATATAATATGAAATAGGCAAAAGCCAGCAACTGGCAACTGGCATATTATTATCATTTATATTGTACATTTATATAGACTGAATTATATTATACGACACACCGGTTTGCTATACGTAGGTAGTTCAACGTGGACTTGCATAATATACATTATTATAAATCATTATTATTGATGCGGCAAAATGGGAATCAAGATTCAGATACGAAGAGAAGAAACCGAAGATCGAGTTTGGAAAAAGGAAAAGAACACACCACGTCCAATAATAATAATTGCTTTGAAAAAAATAAAAGGCTTTTCGAACGCATACATCATGCACAAGCTTTCCGTTACGGATCCACTATAAATTGTTGTTTTTATTTTTTTATTTTTTTTAAATAAGTAGTCATCCGAGTTAAAAATATTTAAGTAGTTTGTTTTTAACATATTATACCTATAGATAGTTACCTGTTTCCTACCTGTAACCGCACCCGTCTTCGAGATTATTAATGTGCTCCTCAAGAAAACGCTAATTGAAAATCAAGGTCGGCTGGTATGTTTCGTTACGCCAACAAATGCATTGTGATAAATTAATGAATTTCGAGACCAAAAATAAGAATGTCATTTATTTTTTTGGTAAAAACGTCGAATTACATTAAATCGTTTTTAATGTTTTATAATTAAAACAAAGTACTTCGATATTTTATACTACCATCCGGATTTAAAAAAGGGATGATAATAGTTTTTTTTTTTTTATTACAAAAAATATTAGCGTATAATGGAGAAGTAACAATACATTATTTCATAGAAACAAATAAATATGAATACTAATTAATAATTTCCGAGTACTAATGGAGTTTTAAATGAGTGCATATACATTCAATTGACAATTAAAATATTGTATATAGGTCGCTACTATAATATAATTTGATTAAAAATACGATATTACATGGATGAAATTTAATATTGACGAAAAAAAAACTAAATACTTGCTCCAATCTTTATTATATTGTAAAACATAATCAAATTGTTTTAAAATCAATTAATATTATCAGAGACGCTCTTTTGGGTGCCCTAATTATATTGTTGTATTATGTATAAAACGTAATGCATTTCCAATGACAGTTTTTCAAAGCGAAACAATGGTCTTTGCGTTCGATATTAATTTAATTTTAATTAAAATTATAATAGTTATAATTGCTCTTGAAGAAGAAACCTAGCACTATACGCCGACAATGCATACGAAGAATAATAATTAGTAATTATCGTGATTTTGTGTTATTATACCGGAAAAAATGTAGATACACCGTACACGATAGAGTGCTATAATATAACATAATATTATAATATTATGCTCCCGTTTGACCAATTATACCAAAAAAAAATGGTCTGATTCAAAAGGACTTGATGCGATATATAATATACTTTCGATGAAATCGTACGAATAATAAAACGAATATTATAATAAAATGTTATAAGCCGTCGTGTTCCCCCGTCGTGTGTGTGGAGCAACTATATACTCTGCGTGTTTGCACAACTCCATTGTAATCATGTTCAGTACCCGACCGTATGTATACACAGCGGGCTTTTCTTCTATCCCGAAATCGTTATTTATTCGTTAATTTATACAAATTAATTTTCTATTCGCGTACCGAGGACCGGCCGTGGTAAAAACGCGTTTAGTAAATTACGTCCATTAAATAAACAATATTATCATTATTATTTTGGAGCAAAAAAAAAAAAGGGAGAAGCGCCGCCGCTCACCGGAGCGGAACATTCGTACGCCCGCAGAAATAAATCTAGGGCGTTATAAATTCTCGCTGTACACGTATATAATAATATAATAATGGTATACATTATACATGCGTTTAGAATAATAATTTATGTGCATACATGTCCGGCGTCGGATCCTCCAAAGAACGAATAATAAACCGAAACAATGCGCGTTGCGAGACGAACGGCGCAAAGTCTGTGCGCGGGGTGGTCATGACCGTGTGCGGTGCTTCTGCGGCGTCGACACGTCGACAAGCCGTTTTTGAAATCGATTCATAATTATTATTATTCGTTTTAATTGTTGCGAGATCACAAAAGAACATAGTTTCGGGTGCATATAGGAATATTATTATATACTGTCCATATACACGCATCATTATAATATGCAGTGGCGTGTCCAGGATCAAAATTCGGGACAGGCCTGGTTATAAAAAAAATGTGTATACCGTTATATATTTTGAGCACATTTAAGGGTTCAAAATCAGGGTAGGCCCGGGCCTAACCTCCGGACACGCCTTTGACGTCATAGCCGAGGGTGGTCAATCGTTTCCGCCAAAAATTTGATTTTCGTTTCCGCCTAATCTTTTTCCACCCGCCTGCTTAAATTATAGTTTGAGAACCATTTAGACTTTAGAGTTTCCCAGAGGCCACCACGAGGAAGAGGTTCTCATTAACCCACAAAAATAATAATAATAAAGTTCAAAAATTTGAATTTAAATTCAATTAAGCTTATTTAAATTAAATTTATGTTACTTATAATACATTATAATATATTATATATGACAAATATTTTTAACAATTCTATAAATCATAATACATTTCATATTTTGAATAATTGTTACCTAACTTTTTCAATAGTTTTGTTTTTATATTCTTCTATTTGATTTAGGTATTAACGAATTGTTTTTTTTATATTACATCTAATAGGTTTATGCATACCTAAGACATTAGTTGCGACTGTTGATTTGAATGTATACATATTGGTTTGAACCTTAGAAATTAAAATTTTTTCGTCATACACCGATAGCACTATTATATGGTAGGACGGGGGTTCTCAAACTCCATTTCAATAATAGAGGTAGAAATAGATTAGGCCCAAACAAAAATCAAGTTTTTTGGCGTTAACGACTTGAGGTTGTCCCTTAAGCGGATCGAGGATTACTCGAAAAGCGTGCCGAATATTGGAAAAACACTGGGACCAAAGACGCTGGCTATGATAATATTATTATTTCGACGTCGTGTAGTCTTACCTTAACGGTTCGCGTTGACGTGCTCGCTCGTATAGAACGCATCACGCACAGTGCAATGTTATCACTATGACTTGGCAATAGATAATATAAAGCTCGTGTATTATATAATATTGTTATTTTAATATCTGCACTTGTACGGTATAATATCAGCCGCCGCGTTCCCATAACGATTTCGCCACTTGGCCGTTTTCGCCGACGCATCATAATATTATATTATTACCTATCTTCGACCAGGCCAGGTAGGCCGCATCGTCGTGAATAATGTTCAGTTTTTCATTCGTATTCGTTTGCCATCCACTACACGCATCCGACTTGACGAGTGCGATCCCAACTGTCATGCCACCTGTGTTTAATATTATTATTATACCGATCGGTGCAGCAGTGTTTGTACACGATTCGGTCGAGGCCAGTGCGACGAGACGACCGTGGGAGCGAGATGGCACTCGTCCGAGGACCGTGTTAAGGCAACACCAAAATAATATAATAATAATTATTGTCATCGTGCGACGATGAGAGATTTTGTGTATTCGTTCGCGCCCTGCAACACGACTCGGGCGCTCTTCGTAGATTTAATAATACTATAATAATAATAATTATGACGATGTGACGCGTATCCACGTATGTCGAGTACCCATGTCAATATTGTACCTACCTATAGTAAATAATATAATATATGCGGCACGCCGTCACCTAATTATTATTATCGTCGTGTGAGCAAAACGATCGTGATCGAGTTATATAATGCAATGTACACAACATAGAGGTACGTGCGTAATATATTATTATCGTATACATCCCGTCATTATAATACCACAATAATATAATATAGGTAAATGGGTAATATTATTATAATATTGTCATATATCACCGCGAAGACGCGACGCGATATGATCGCGAGCCGAACGAGAAATCCGATTTCGTAGGTATATTGTAAAACGTAACCGCATAACAATACGACGAAGGTGGTAAACACGCGCGGATGCCGGTTACCTACACGATAATAATAACAACGATATTATTGTATAATAATAATATTATGTACAAATGTACAATACATACTCGCGGAGACGGTGTTCCACATTATCGCAAGCGATATATTATAATAATATACTATTTAAGCACCTCCGCGTACTAAATATATATATATATATATGTTTATATATAAAATATACGTGTATAGATCACGACGCTAATCAAAGTGGTCGCGAGATAATGACTGTGCGCGATAATAATAATAATATGCAAAACGCTCTGCGAATGCGGATAATATAATAATATTATTATTATAACGCATACTCATACATAGGTAGGTATGTATACCTACTGCGCGAGCCGCCGTTTCGACTCTGCGCTATTCGCGAGTACGCGTAAACGCGAATGCGATATCATTATAATATGTGTGCTCGCCTATCCATCGTGCGTATGCACACGAGTGCAGTAATAATAATAATAATAATAATACAATACATTACACACGCGGTCCTCTGCAGCCGGCTGATTTATGCGGACGAGCTAGTTATAAATTATTATAAAACGCACATACGTAGTTCGCGTAGTATTATTATTATTATTATTATTATTATTGCGTGTGTACGTTTTGCACGCGCACAACACGCGTGCATATTATCCGCAAAGTATCGCCGAATCGCAGACGCGGCCGGAACGAGCTGGCGAATGCACCGTCTTTCCGAATAGATGACGTCCATAAATAATGAAAAGTTTAAAAGTTTTCGAAACCGTTAAAAATAATCCGACGCTCTGCGGCGCGCGGCGCGTTCCTCCGCGCGTGGCTCGCCGAGCCGTGCAGAAAAAGCGGTTCGGGGCGACGTTCGTAAAAATGCAAATCTTTTAGTATAGTTATATTATATACACTCGAATTACTTCTTAAAACCCGTAGGCGTGGCCCGGGTCGTTGTGTCGAGTGGTTTTTTTTTTTTTTTTTGGAATATTCCAAAACCGAATCCACGTTTTATCGCCAAGTGTTATGGTTATATTCCCCGACAGAACATTATTAATACCCACTTAATACATGGCAATTGTAGTGTATATGTTTAATTACATATTATTTTAATGTAATATTATAATTAACGGTTAGAGCATACACTTCAACGTTTCCTCATACAATTTTACAATTATAACTATTTTATTCACAAAATCACACAATAGTTATTAATTAACGACGAACTTTTTTTCATCATTATATTCTGTTTACATTTTGCTTTATTCTAAAATTTTGCTAAAATTACGCACGTAATAAAGTTGGTTTATTATATTCACATAATATGTTTATTTGGTGTAAAATCCAAGTTTTTCAAATAAAAAAAATTGATTAATGTACTCAGACTCAAGAATTAAACGCCATATATCATACCAGTTAAGTGAAGCCTTACAACCAGATCTTCTATCAAACAACAACATCTTCAACTTCCTAAAGGAAATTAATTTATATAATCTAATTTAAGCATTTATTAAATGTAGACCAATAGTTAAAAACTATTGTATATTAAATAACTAATGGCCTAGTAGCTGATGTTTTTGTTAAAAAAAAAAAAAAAGAATCTACAGAGTTCGTGAAGGAAATGGCCATTTTGACAAAAATAATAACTAGGTATTATAATTATTGGCGAACCGTTTCATTGCTAATAAGACGTAAAGGTATTTGGAATAATTATAAATATTATAGGTGGACGATGTCCATCAAGAAGTTATAACATGTTATGATTATTGTTGCTGTAATGTTTTAATATTATTGAAAATATAAGTAACATTTACGATTTGTACAATAATTATAGTTTGTAGTACAACGAGCAAATCGACGGGCACGCAAGTACTCAAAAAGACACAGCAAACCGTGCTGAAGGGAGCACATTATTCAATGTTGGACAATATGATGTGTGCTGCAGTTAGTTGTACCGACAATGGATGAAATTCAGTTTTCAAAATCAGTCCATAGAACGCGGCATATCGGTTAAAGGTGATAAAAAAAAAATTAATAATAACAACAATAATTATTACTATAAAAAAAATATTATTATCGTTGCCTTATTGTATTGTTATAACACTTTACATTGGTTTTTAATTGCTATTTTTTATTTTACGGATTCGATTCTCATACAGACGACGGCGATCGCGTCGTACATACGACTCGTATTATATATTATTATAATATCCTGCTGCAGCTACGTCATATTTAAATTATTATTGTTTTTATTACCGCCGTAGCATTGTTCGGACGCTATTACGATTGTTATAAGACTACTTTAACGATATTATCGTGTACTGTGCGTACGATTACGATCTGTGGTCCCGTCGCGTTCATTGTCGCGAGACACCGGCACCGGCGATACGAATAATATTTTCGTCTCCGTCCGCGCCCGGCTGTTAATTATTCCGATTTTTCGGACTGTATAATAATAATTATTATTGTTATTACGCGACGACGGCATATTTTCGTATAGGCATATATAATGCGTCTCTCTCTAAAAAAAAAAGGACCGCATAACTTCTTTAATATAGTACGTCCGTATTATAATATATTTAAATAACAATACATAATGATATTATAATATACGAACTCACAGAATTTAATTGTCTAATAACGATGATGATAATAATAATAAATAATGATGTGCCTACCTATACCGTGGTACCAACCACACACGAAGCGTTGTTTCGAACAATAATATTATTATAAATATTATTATTATGTGTCGTCGTCGAGAGCAAACGGTTGTCGACTGCCATTACGACGACGACGACGACGACGAAGGCTGCACACAGGGCAGGTAGGTTTGACAGATACAATCGCGTCTGTTTCGTGCGCGCGTTTAATTACGTTGTGTTTTGTTTTTGTTTCTTCTATTTTATATATTATTATAGGTTGGAAATGAAAAAAAAAACGCGTACCGGAGAATTAAAATGATTATATCACGTGTGTGGTGGTGGTGGCGGTGGTGGTGGACTCGCCACACGAGACGGTCAGAAAAACACACAACGCAATCGTTTTAATAATAGTAAATAATGCTATCACGTGTGTGGACGGTGTGATTTTTATTTTTGCTTTTATTCGACTTTTTTTCCTCGGCCGCCGCGTAGTCGTTGGGTTACAATAATAGTAGTAGTTATCCGCACGCTTAACCTTATAGTAACATTAATAATAATAAATTATGATTGTTTTAAACGTTATTATTATTGCAATGCCGAAGTCGTTTTACGTCGCGGGACGGTTCATCGTACCGCGTTTTCAAAATGGCCATAACAGCTTTTTTTATACGATTATTATTAGTTTATTTCTTTTAAATCGAGTTACGTGAATAATAATAATACGGCCGCGGGAAAACGAACCGCTATTGTATATCAGTATATGAAACGAAATGCAATCACAATAGGTAGGTTACTAATAATAATAATAATAATAATAATAATAATGTGTTCGTTATCGTTTTGTGCTAAATATTGTAGAATGGTATTTGACGACTAGTGAACATTATTATGGCCGGTGCTCGTGTTTATTGTTTTTTTTTGGGGGTCGTTTTTTAATCGCCCCGGTCGATAAGTTTGCGTCCACTTTCCGATAACGACTTCGCCTCACGAACAAAAAAAATAAATATCGTTATTTTAAACGCACTATAATACGATGGGCTCGTCGTTTATGTTCTAATAGTCCTGTACGATATTTTAATTATTTTAACCAAATAAACCTAATAACTCGTATCGTTTTGAAATTAAGTGTATTTCGTACGATCAAAACTATTGATTATAATGTAGGTATGCACACTTTCGTGAAAACGTTCACCCGCCACCGACAAAATATTACGACATTATTGTGTACGGCGGCGATGGACTGAAGATTAATATTTCACAACGATTGAACGATATTATTGTTATATGGTGACATCACGATTTAAGATAATATTGTGGTTGCTCAACGATACATTGTACAATAATAATTGTATCACACGACAGACGATAATAATATGAATCCTAAAGTCATGTGATTGTTGGTGATTCTTTTGGTCTACTACAACGCTACCGGTGGTACCTGAAGTAGAATTTGTTAAAATGTTAGGTAATTAAATATTAATTAATAATTATTATCGTTCGTTTTAATATTTACTTAAAATTAATTGATATTATACAGATTGTAGCTTGAGCAGAGGATCACAAGTAAAGACGAACAGTCCACTCACAGTGTATCTGGATTGATTTCCAATGTTATCTCGTAGAAGCTCGTCGGGCAACCACACTATCTTGAATGTGTGGTTAACGTTCTCATATATAGGTACTTTATAACGTTGTTTCCGTGAAATAAGTAGTAGTGCGGTCGTACGATAAAATTTGAGATTTTCATGTCTCAGTTAAATTCGATGTAATAACATAAAAAAAAAATTCAAAAAACAATAGTGTTGTTCGTTTGGAAACGACGGAGAGTGAGATCGTGTGCCGAATAACTACGATACAGAACAGTGTCGCAGTAGTATACGCAAATTGAACGTATAACGACACCTCTGGTTAGACGATCGGTGTTTTCGTATAGCGACTCTGACTTGAGCTGTCGAGGCCCTTACAATTTCGAGGGGTTGTGTATAGGCAATATTTTTTGTTTGTTTCGCGCTTCGTGCACCGAATGATCATCATTGGTGAGTGTGAACCCAAAATAATTACTACCCGCATACGTAATGTCCTACACACACGCGCGCGCGGGATCTCGTTATTACGGCGGCGACGTACCAACAATAATAATAATAATAATAGTAATATTGTTGCGATATCAGCGGGCAAAATTGTACGCCTGACGACGACGTGAATACTTCTACAGTTGTTCGAATCCCGATTGATTCCGTTTATAGTCTATTCGGCTCACATAGTATGGACAACAATAATAATAGAATATAATATGTAAATCAAATATTGACAATCAGAATATCCGTACGAATCAGTCGGTCGCAAGGATTACACCGCGAATATTAAAAACGAATAAAAATAAGATACTGAGGGATTTGAATATGCGGCCACATAGGTAATATTATTATTCTCTATTATATACACATTTATAATACAGAATAATAATATGTTTTCGGCAATCGTTTTACAGTTTACACGAATATTTAAATCTAAAATATTTATTTTAGCAAAACCAATATAGTGAGCAGAGGTAGGATACGTAGGTAGACTATTATTAAAATATGGTGTGCATACAGTATGGATATTATAATATGTAATATTATTCTAATATCAGTGCTGTGGATAAGAGTATAAGACACACCGTTTCCGTCGACGATCGGGTAGATATAAAATAATACGTCAGCACGAAGTAAATTAATGTCGGAAAAGAATGATACGTCTGAATGAAAACAGTCCGAGACAACATCGCGCCACCATTGACCTTTGGACTCATATAAATACGAATAGTGCACATTTAATAGTAAAGTGGTAAGTTGTCAAAAGATGTTTAGACAGTTTTAGACTGTCCACATTAACCCTTTGGCCTTTGTCGACTGAAGTCCATCGTGTTGGCCCGCGTGGTAATATCACCGCAAATCTAAGTATTTCCTAGTTTCCGATCTAAATTCAAACAGCTATTGTTCGTTTCTTTCAAATTCGTCAATCTTCTCTATCGACGTCTCAAGCAAGCTCGACGTGACTAATAAACGTGTTGCGTCGTTAAAATATAATTATAAGCTTAAACGTCCGTCGCAGTGTCCCGCAGTGCACACTACACCAATCAAAATGTTAGACTATTTTATGAAAGCTTTGTTGTCTAAATAATATTTAGTCAAGTAGGATGCATTTTTATTTTTTTTAAATTTACCTCGTAGAGAAAATCTATTATATTGTTGTTGTTATTAATCTGAATCAGCGTAGGTACTTACGTGAAAGGATTCTCATTCGATTAATGCAGTGAAATATATTTCAATGGGGGAAAACAAAATCTGGTTGGTTTTTGTAAATACATACATATATGTAATACCATTAACAATGAAACACTCAAATTAAAATAAAAAAATCGATTTTTAGAGTTGGCTGCGGTTCAAGATAATGCGTTTCGTATATTCACTGGACTATGATATTATAATACACGTAAAAAAATTATTTATGCTTTATATGTTATATACTTTTCACATGATATTAGGGCTTATAACATAATGATATAGGTAGTATGCCTCCTAGTGATAAATTATGCGAAATTTATGATAATTCTCTTGGAAATAAATATTATTTAAAAAACCAAAACTAACGAAACAATCTCGTTTCGGTAAGCGACGTCGAGTTGGTGTGTTTCCATAGTGTATTAATTATATCATTTAATACTAGTGTTTAATAATATATTGCGTGCGTTCGGTGCTTTATGGTTAACCTATAATACACTGTAAGTACGCAATACGCATATAATATTTAATAAATTGTTCAAGTATAAACAATATTTAATAAAACTGGTCGAGAAAATTAAAAGAATCAAAATAAAATACCTTTTTTTTAAAATTTAATGTTTTTTTGTCATACATAAAAAGTTATTTTATTTATTATTTTTAAATTGAACTAAATTTCGAACAAAACAATCTGTTCAATAAATAATTTATGTAATGATAAATAATATAGTAAGAGCCATTAGTGTCGTGAAGTGGAAATTACCATAGGAATATGATCACTAATATGTCGTTTAATTATTTATTTACTAGTTTAATAAATCGCGATTACAGTTATGTTTTGACCGGCTAGAAGGATTATCTAAATAGATAGGGCGTCCTATATTTTTTTTTTAATAAAGGGTTACTATTGGAGATTAATTTGGAATGCAATCTTTGTTTATTTGTAATGCTATTTGCCAAGGTGTTTACATTCATAATATTTTATAGACATATGTGTAATATGATAAAATAATAACACCATCAGGCTAGTCCCATCAACTAGTACCTAATTACACGGAGTTATATTTTGTTGATTGATTGGATTGGATGAATGGTAGATGGGTAGGTGGATGGATGATAAGATGGAGTAACCCTGTCTTATTACAAATCTTCTATTTTTAAGAAATGGGTTCAGAATTAAATATATATGAGCAGATATTCGATTTTTTTTAAATTGTACCTTATGAAACAACTTCCCGTACCACACTCTATTAAGACCATACATCAGTTGATAATTGAAGATTATATCAACAATAAAGAGATTGAATCGGTAAAAGGATGAAATTAATATATCGTTGAGTGCCAAGTACGGTAACCGAACAGAGTATGTGATATGATTTATTCAACTTGCAGAATTGGTCGAATTCGTTTAAGATGATGAAGTGCATCAAAATGTTTGCTTACGGCCAGCAATGAATTAATATATATATATTATAAGATCTAACTAAGCTTTTAAGCTCTCTATCTTTAGAAATGAGAATTACGACTAAATATAAGTAAGTGCTAGTATATCTTTTTCGAAAGGTTCTTCAATAACTTGTTAGTTATAAGATCATAGACGGGGGAATTTTTCGAAGAAAGTCTTAAAACTGTATCTTCGATTTCAACACAAGATATTGATTTAACGTATGGGAATATGGGCAGAGGAGTATTAAAGTGTTTTTAAACACAATTCTCATGATATAAATCAAGGAACACACTTGATGAGGATGAAAGTTTTCACTAGATATTTAAAAAAATCAGTTGCTTTGCCTTCGTCGGAAATGGAAGAAGAAACATTTTCGTAGAGTACATAGGTGGGACGAGTTTTTTGATTTTCGATAAACTCTAAGTGGCTTCTATAGTGAGTTTTTGATGGATTTATGTAATTTGATAACTATATTTTAACATTTTAAAAATTTGAGTTTGAAGATTTAGTTTTTTAAGGGTTAGTTTACTTAACAATTGCTTATAAAAAGTTGTATTTTGACATTCGGATCTTGCCCGTTGTTTTCCATTATAATGTAGTTTTCAAATCTATATTGTTGTATATTTTGATTTTAAACAAATCCCGGTTTATGGGCTTTTAGTGTAGGAGTAGTAACTTCAAATATAAAAATAACAAATTAATGGTCACAGGAAGAATCAAAGATTTTTGATATACCTATTTATCTAACTGATTTGGAATGTACGTTATGAAGAAGTCGATTATATCTGAGTTTCTATTCATGTTTTCTTGAAAATAGATTCTACTTGGAGAATAGATGCATTAATAACTTCAATCACTTATTGTAGACCTTAGAGATTTTCATATCTGATTATTGTAAACGGAACCTCATGAGGATTGTTTGATGTTGTAGTTTTCGCCAGCCATAAATGCGTGAACAATTGTATATAAGCAAATTAGATAATGTGACGAGGAGGGAAGTATATAGAAGATAATATTATGATAGACGTCTTGTTGATTTTTATAATCATTTGAAGTACTCATTGATTGAATATAATATATTTCTTCTGTTGGTTTTAGTATGTAATAATTATATTTTGTTTAATAGTCTTAAGTATAAATGTATAATACATATTATACATAAGCCAGATTGAGCTACACCATCTGCATGTTTAGTTCTTTGAAGAGTATAGTTATAAAATAAATGTTAAATTTTTATTTAGCACTACAGTGAGTTTCGTTTATTAGAGCAATGTAAAATATTTTCAAGAATACAGGATTAAGGTGGTTTTTGTGCTTATTTTAACCATTTGCAATCTAAATAAGAATAGTAAGAAGAAATATTGAAGATGAAGCATTGTTAATTTTTTTCAGGATTAATACAAGGAAAACAGATTTGTATAGTTATTTTTATTTGTGTGTCATTTATAAACATATTGACATCTGAGACACTGTATCAGGTGCTGATTTGATATAGTTTCCCCATTTGTAATTTTTAAATGGAAGATTCTATCTTCATTGAAAATATCAATATTATTGTTATCCAATAGATAGGGGTTTTTTAGTGCATCATTATTAAACATTAATTAATCAATTTAAGTAAATTATTCTTTTAAATTATCTGAATGTGTAGTATGTTAAAGATTTCTAAATTAAACACGGAATGCGTTTTCTTGATTTATTTAGTAAGCATGGTAATTTATATTTTTAATTTATAATTATTGAACATTTTTTTCAAAGGTATCTTGTGTTAAAGTCGAAGTCCCGACTTTTGAGGAATAATTATTTTTTCTGATAAGTTCGTTAGAGTCACCAATTAGTTTGATGTACACAAAAATTGTTGATTATTATCAATATAAATTGGACTCTAATAAAGATGGGTGGTGATTTATGCAGGTTACAGGTAAGTTGGTTTGATTTTTTTTTCCATATTTGCATTCCAAGTTCCGGAAAGCAGTGTAACGGTTTGACAATTTCAGTAAATCGCATTTATATTTGTGTTTAAATGTCTTGACTTTCGCGCACAATCTCAAGTCGTTAACCATCAAACTGACTTACTGGTATGTGCACCTGGTAGACACCCTGCAGTACACCTCGAGTATATTGCATTAAAATGCATCGAAGAAGGTGTTAGGGCCGAAATATAACTGGTATACGCATGCATTATTGTAATTTATGCTTTTTTTTTATTTATGCTACGCTCTGCAATAGACCTACACGCGTACATATTATTGTCGTGAGTTCCGTCGGGTGAGAAACGTGGCACTCTCGCGTGGTCTCGTTTATATTGTATTTATAGAACGCGGGTGACGAGATGAAGTGGTAGCGTGATGTGTACGTTTTTTTTTTTTAATTTAAAAAAAAATATGTCGTCGTCGTGTCTAGTAAACATGGCACGATTTTCACTCTAATTAATAAGTGATGTTCACATTCATATACTGTGCCTATACTATAATACCTACCTACCTATATATTGTATAATGTATACGCATCATTAATCGGTTTCGGCGGTCGATTGTTTTTTTTTTCTATACAAACCTTAATACGAATACTGTGCAGATCACAGTGTTTTCTCTTTTACCCCCGTTGGCTATAGTATGAAACGCGTGTTCCTACTCTGTCGGTACGTTGGCCCACTGTAAGTATGTTATAAATTGTGATATTTATATTGTTTATAATTTTATAAAATTAATATCTATAACTCTGGAGAAAGCGCATACGAATATTCGGAGAAACTAATCAATCTGTACAACAATTTTACAGTTTTCATTATAACGTACATAGGTACGTTTTATGTATTTCATTTTTTTTCATTTTTCAGTAATTTTTTGGATTGTTTAAATGGATTTTGAAATTTTGTATGATTTAACATAAATGCCGTTTCATTTCCAATCCGAGATACGGCACTACGGTGAAATCAGATAGTTGTCCATATGTCTTCTTACGTTCTACGTAATTAAAAGGTTTTGATTGCAAGGTTTAAATTCAGGTACCACAATCTATAATAAAAATTAATTTTACTGTTATAAATATTAAACACTATTTTTAGATTCTGAGCGAAAAATGTTATGGTTTTACAACGATTTGTTTTCAAATACAACTTTCAATAATTATTATTATCACTTAATATACAAAATTTCTCATAAGTTGTTCTTACACAAATTTAAAAGTCTTAAAAATACAAGTGCTCATTTTTTTCATAGGCATTTTAAGTTAAAATGTTGACAAAATTGAATATTTAAATGAAAAATAATGATTTTAGTTATACCATGTTGTAATTCGAAAACTATTATTCTTAAGGATTTAACACTTTTTGCCAATACGTAAATTATTACTTACTTTACATAATGATATTTTAAAAGTGTTTAGACTTGTTTTAAGCTATTTAGGTTCAAGGTGGTACGTCAGTATTGAGTTATAAGTTAATAACAGCTAAAAATATTATAGCATACGACTTTTTATTGAAAAACTATAATAGAAAAACTGATAAAAAAAATAAACTATTCATAGAAATTTAATATATTATATTATATATATAATAGAATATCCATAGAAATATAAGCTGACAGCCGGTCTTCACTCAAAACCGTTTTACGTATGCAATGATTTATCATTGAATTCAAATTTAGCGTATGAACTACAGAGTACTGTGACCTATTAAATGACGAGGTTTTACCTGAAATCGACTATTGCAGCAAAAAGATTTTTCCGATTTTTTCCTATTTAGTATACGCAATGACTTGATTACCCACTATGTTTTTTTAATAACTTTTTAAAGCACGCAATTAATGTTAACGTCGAGGGTTTGAAATCGTGTATATATTATATATATTTATAGAACACGATAGAGCTGAATAATAGAGCATTGTTTAGCGATTAAAATTATTATGTCCAAATTCATGACGTATAATAATAATAATAATAATGATGATGATGATGATAAATATATATAATATTATAATAAACCCACTATAATGCGGTCGAAAATTGTGTTTTCTAACCTACCTGCAACCAGCTATATAATCGTAGTAATTCAAAGTATGGAATAATAATGAATACCCAACCAAACGATTTTAGGACTTGAATTTAGATTGGATATTTTGAATAACTTGAACAGGAATAACTGAGAGGTGTCCGTTTCCACGGGACACGGTAAGATTACAATATTACACCCCTTGTAATGAGTTAATATTTGCATAAGGATAATAAAAAAAAGTCTCTCGGCGGGGAGAAACCCTTATAATCAGGGACCGTATTCGAGTAAATTACGCCCCCCCTAAAAATAAGAGACATCATTTTGGGTTTTAGAAATTTGGGAAAAACCGCTTTCCACCATATCGATCGTTAACGCAGAATCAGTGTATAACGGTGTCGTGTTTTTCGAAAACACGAACCAAAGTACAACCGTAAAAGTGTAAGTATTTCGTATTTTTATTACGTTTAAAGATAACGATCGCAATAATTTTAATAATATACCAAATATTGTACACAAATAGGTATTGCGGTTTGAAGCGAAATATTCATTTTTCGAAACGTGATGAATTATTCATAATAATATGTTTTGGCTGAAAACATATTTTGTGAACCGTTAAGTACAAACCGAAGGTGCGGTGTTCCATTTATGCCGCTGTCACCTGTCATTTGTGTATTAACAGACCGTCCTACTGGAGATACTCAGCAAATATTGATATACGTTTGTAATACGATGTAATTCATAAAATATACAGCGCAAAATCGACCAAAGGAAACGAGCAAAAGTGTGGGTAGTCATTTAAAAAAAAAAAAACTATATAAACAGTTGCAGCAGGTAAGTTTAGAAAATTTGCCGACTTCGGTTATCCTGTTTTTTTCAGGCGAAATCCAAATATAATTATATGGAGCCTCCTTATATCGGAGGGTGTTTATTCAGTTTTTGGTTTTTGTGATTATGCCACGTACGTATGGTTCTAGTTACCGCTAGACACGTAGTGTGTATTGTATTTTTTGTAGTCGATTGATAGTTACCTACGATGTGATAAATAATAATAATAATACTACAATATTGATCGTACACTAACGATTTTGTGAATTAAACACACGACGAAACCGCAATAAATATTGTTTTTACATATAAGTGAATTATGTACTAGGTATAATAATAATAATAATAATAATAATAATATGTGTACGCTATGTTTTCCCATTTTTAAAAATGCCACGTGGCCTGTACGTGCCTTTATTGAAGTAGGTTAAAGTTTTTTTTTTTCGTCGGGCGCTCCGTAAGTCGTAACTATACTGCACCACCACACACGTAGGTTTTGTGCATATAATTAAAATATTTATCGTGTCAATATTGCAGCGCATGATTATGGATATTTCCTTTTTCGATACCAATAATAATGCTATATGTATTGTTATTGTTTGTATTAATAATAATAATATTAAACACAATATATTATTATCGTTTGTTTTGTTTTACACGTATAATATGCTCGACCGTGGGACGACGTTCGGCCGAATGCCTTTGCCGCTCCCACCAATAGTCGTCCAACACCCTCGTACATAATAATATTACTATCTATGATATTATTCTGGCCAGAACACAATAATATTAATATATTGTTATACAATAACGATACCATATTGAACACATTATATCGTATTTTGATACGGCACAATAATATGCAATGGGCCTACATCGTATAAATTATATAATAGTATATTATTATTTTTATAGTAGTATTTTTCACAACGGGCGTGCGTGTACCCAAACCGAATGTTCATAATATAAAAATAATATATATTATTAGATTTCGAAATATTTCTTCATTTTTTTTTCACCGCCCAGACTCGTAATAATAATAATTATGCCAACCGAGCTCCTTTACACATCCCGTTGTCATCGTAACCGATATATTATACGCACGATAATATTACTATAATATATAATTTATAAATATATTACGCGTGCTATGGCTCCTTTAAGCAGGTACACAATATTATTATTATTATTATTAGTATATTATTATTCATAGGCAGTGAAAATACGAAGCGGTCGTTGCGGGTAGCCCCCATGCGGCGGCGGCGGCGGCGGCGGCGGTCCTCAACCCGTTGTCCTGCTGCATCGTAGTTCGTATAATATAAATGTATGATAACAATAATATATAAGCCGTATAGCCGTCATGCGATGCGTGCTCGGCGGGTAATAAAAGGACGACCGCGCGAGACGACGGATGAAACAAAAAACAAAATTACACGGCGGAGCTACTTCATTTCGTCAACCCTGGTAGTGGTATATTATAACCGTTGGACCGGAGATGACACTGACGCATGCCGCCGGGACCGCACACATTGCATCGACGGCGGCGGCGCCCGTTTCGGCGGTCCTGTAATTTAACACGACTTAACAATTATAGTAATAATAATAATAATATATATGTACATTGCGTTAGGTTTTAAATAGGTAGCTAATAATATTGTAATATAAAATAATACTGTCGTGACGTCGTCGTGTTGCGAGCACGATAACCATAATATTATTAGGGCTGGGGCTTTATTGCTCTTAAAAAACACAAAAATGCCTTAAAAAAAATAATTTATGCCCTAAAAATTCTAAATAATGTTAATAATAAAATTTAATAAAATCAGACGATATTCGAGTATGAAGCTACACGAATTCGGACGATGACGCTTAGCTGTCATTCGTTTTTTGTTTGAATTTTGAAGTCAATAATCTAGTACATTGTCATATTTTGTCGTCGGCGGCCATAGAATCTGTATAATACTGCGTTGTGTATTTACGCGACTTAGTATCCTGGTAAAGGATTAAAAGATCGAAAGATATTATATTATAGACGATCGCCTTATAGAGAGATTCGATAACAGCTGCTGTGTTTATTGTCAAAATATTCATATCGTTCGACAATTTTATTGGACTGAATGAGTACTATACTACTTATCGGATTATAAAACTTCATAAAGTTTACTTGAAAAACGACTTTTTAATTTTTTGAAATTTAACTCTAAATCTCTCTTATATTTTTAAATGTTGAACATTAAGCATTTATAAAATGTTAATAATATTGAATTAAATTAAATCTAAGAAAGTTTTATGTAAGTTTTTAGAAATGTTATCGGATAACTAGCGGGGTAACCGAGGTAGCATGTTAGTTATTACAATATTGATACTTTTAATCAAAATTTATACCTAGATAATTAAATAGAAATTCCTTTTACACAACAGTCACACACACTACTACACTGTTACCTACGTAGATGACTACGCACACGTCATGTACACGGCAAGCTCGCAATCGCTTAGAAAATTGCAAAGAGATTAGAAAGTAGTACACGCAATTGTATAACTTTGTATTATTTAGCCAAATTGTAAAGAGATTTATTTTTTTAAAAACACATCTTTAATTTAAATTGCTATAATAGCAACCTTTATCATAACAAACAATTATTCGGAACATATCCGAAGATGGTTAACTCTGTAAGTTTTAAGAAAAAGAAACATCAATCTTTCCAGCATCGCAAGCACATAAGAAATATATTATTATAAACTAACAACTCTCGTCAAACGTGACAAATTTTTCGGGAAATCTGGAATTTTTAGGGGTCAACTAAACACCTAATCGTGCTAGAAATTCAGCTGTACTAGCCAGTCTATCTGTGGAATAACGATGTACGAAATCACAGTCGACTGTAATATATTACAATATTATTATTTTGCGTGTATCTACTGAAAAGTAAAAATAAAAAATTAATACTAAACTCACACGAACGTCGTGACGATGTCATCGCACGCTAGCCGTTCGAAAAATGTACGTTATAACACGAAAAATGTACGCCTCCTATACGCCATAATAATATTATGTATCGTGTGCTGCCGGACATTATATATAAATTATGTCATATAGTGCTTAGGTATTGTATATTATTATTATTGTGCTGTAATAATATGGGACCCTCGTTATCGAAGTCCTGCAGCTGCTCAAGTCTGTTGTCGTGATTTTATCGTTTCCCATCGATGGCTTTATAACATTACGTGTATTACGGTATATTACAGAGCACACGCACAAACACTCGATTGCGGTGACGCGTCATAAAATAAAATTTCTTCACGACGTGTATGCACAACAGACCCGAAGACTTAGACATAATATTATATTATCTGCCTACGTATAATTAATATGTATTATTTTAGTATAATATGCCGAATCCGTACCTATATAGTATATAGTGTTTCGTGTGCTCCTAGGCCGGCGAGGACGGACTTTTACCGGTGGGCGTTGTCGTGTAGTAGTGTTCTATATAATAGTATATAATATCGTCCGTCGTGCGTATTTCAGGCGTCGACAGCGATGGGTACTAGAGAACATTTTTTTTTTTTTAATAAACATCCACTGCGTACACGTTGTGTGTGTGTGTGGAGGGCAAAAAAAAAAAAAAAAAAACGTTTTGTGTCATCGGCTTCTTCGGCTCTGCAGCAAGCTAGTCTGTTTGAAGGACTACTGTTCATTGTGCGTCTTTATACAACACACGCACACACACACACATATATATACTCGCAGGCAGTCTCGCAAGCTAGTGTAGAATAATAATAATAATAATAATAATAATAATAATAATATACAGGCTCTCGCTGCGTGTCGTCGTGTAAGCTTGTGTGTGTGTTCGTGTGTTGAACTCGGCGAGCCTCTCGCAATAAACCGTCGTCGGTGCCGGTGTGTAAACAAATCCTGGCACTTTATGAAAAAAGAAAATGATATAAACCTTACCTCGGGTTGTCTCGCGAGGCACTGGATCGCGTTTTAACCGCACGTCCGTGTGCACCGTAACGCCATTAGAGAGAAGATAATATAATAATTCGCATAACGATAACGTTAAGTATCGTGTGTTCGACAATCACTAATATTATTGTAGAGACTCGACTATTGTTATTGTATCACTATAGAAAACTGACAATGTGTTATTATTATTTTTTTGTTATCTACTGATACATTTTTCACTTAATATTTACTAGAGTTCCACGCAAGTACCTATCATTGTCACATAAGTTATAAGTGGACGCAGTAGAATATTAAAGTATCACTATTTTCCTATAGTTCTATGAGAGTTTAAAGTCGTGTTTACTTAGCCACCTGGGCCAAATTATCCATAAAGTTACTTCAATAATAAATTTAAATTTATAAAAAATCATCCTCGGAGAACAATTATTTACATAAAATATAAATATCAAACAACTCAAATATGAGTCCGCCGGGCTCGATCTAAACAAATGTGTGTAAAGTTCTTTTGTCTGTTTCAGATGGAATTAACTAGGTGTTGAACCGGTTAAATTTTTTTTAAAAGTAATTTTAACAGTTGTTCTTGTACCTACATTATATTTTATGTAATTGTGAATCTCAAATATTTTTTCGTCAAATTCCGTAATCTGTTTAAAAGTTATCAGCAGGTAATAAATTGTAGATGGTAAGTATACCAGTAGTCAACAAAACATTTTATTGATCTGTGATACAACAATATACCAAAACCATCATAGAAAATAAACAAAAGTCAATGTGTTACCTAGGTATTACAAATCTATTAAAAATTAAACTGTTCAAATAACAGAGAGAAAGGAGGGGATAAAAATGGTCTGAACCAAGGTTTAGTAGCCCAAAATTGTTCTGGAATGTTTATGTTTCATAATATAATAATCATCCAAGTTTTTTTTTTCAGAACCTCACTTATATTGTAGATACTAAATTAATAATTAGAGTGAGCTATGTCATTGACCCTTCTAGTGTACTTCACTAAAATTATTTGTTTTTTGATATAAATGAGAGAGGGTTCCACTGTCTTAAAAAAAAAAAAAATATGAAATACTAATATATTCTAGGTATAAATTATCTTCTAATTATGTGGTATAAAGTGTTTTATGACTATCTTGAAGAATTCCGATTCCCCATTAAGATACACTCCCCATTTACGATTTGTTTTTTTAATTCCATAAATGTTTATAATGCACCTGCTATTTTTTTAAGAAACGGGTGGTTTTTGATACGTAGGTACTGCACATTTTTGTTTTAAGCGACATTTTGGTGGTTTTTCTCCAACAAAACTCTCTCAAAATAATCAAGCTTTCTGTAGAGCAAAATACAATATTATTATCGCATTAGCATTGTTTGTAAATTACACATACCTACACACTTTATTGCTCGAATGAAACGATGATTATGTGGTTCAGCCACTGCACGTGCGAGGGTATCGGGCTCGATATCCACGCTCTACGCTGTTGGCTGTGAAGTTTTTCTTATCATTTATAAATTAATGTTCGTCTGTATAATAACATATATAATACAATATGTATCCGCGCACGTGTTCGGAGAATCGAAGAAAACCAATTTTACCGTCCATATACTGCGCGGTTAAATATAATATGATAAATCGTTTGATTTAAGTTCACGTTATGATATAAGCGGAAAATTCGGGGGGAGAAAACCGTATAGTGTGTGTGTGGGTGTGTGTGTGTGTGTGTATATTACACACATATGTATGTACAGGTATATAGAATGTATCTACAAAACATGTTGCCGATGTGTTGCCGTCTACTCTACCTAACGCTCTGTCTCGCGGTTAATAATATATCCGAATTCAAAATTGTGCGCAGAGATCAAATACAACATTTTACGGTTATATATATATATATATATATATATATTAATTTAATACATATCATGTGTATTTGTGAGAGCTTGTATCCAAATCGAACCTTTTGATCCTCTGACCAGATGATGATCACTGCTGCTGCAGGCAAACAACGCGACGACCGAAATAGTCTATGTTAATGGGAAAATCCTTTAATGTAGTAACACGCACGTCGAGTTATAGTGTGGAAAAATCTCTACACATATATTATATATAATTATGCAACACGTTTGCAACTGAAGTGTTTATTGTTTATTAGGCCACGAATCACGATTACTATTACGATATTATGTGTACGATTTTCGTTTGATCAATGATTTAAACTCGATTGTTCATGTGTTCCGAATACCACCAAATAACTGTTCATACACCTATATATATATATGTATGCAACTAAAATACAACAAATCACTTTGAATATTTCCCGATATTGGGTTTAACTCAATAATAATATAATATGGAGCAAACGTTATTATATATTTACTTTGTTCTGAATAGTATAAGTTTAAATATGTACAATTGTAATAATATATATATGTAACATGATTACGATAAAATGATACTATTGTGACAACATTTTGATATAATACGTAAATCCTCAAAGCTTTAATCAAAATAAATTATTTTCAATTAAACTTTTGTTTCGTAAATTCTTTTATTTGTTCTGTGTACGATATAAAATATTTGAATTGTAAATCAATATTAATATAAATTATATAATAATATTCAGTAAAATATTCACCTCATTTTGGTAAATAATTTAAAAAAACCTTCTTTTGACGTTTCAAAACAATATTTATTTGTTAAGTTGTTTATTGGCTGCAGTAGACGAGTTATACGATTTTCATTTTAATCTCAGTTAAAATGCTACAAATATCATGAACTGGGTATAAGTATTTTTTGATGTCATAATGATTTAATGTTGATTTGTTGATGCGTGTTTATTTCAAAACTCCGCAAACAAATACCTACTACAATACTAGGTACTATTTGTATTCAAACAATAATTTAAATAATATTCACACATGGTTATTATAATAAACAAATACGTGCATTATATACGTAATATGTATAGTTACAATAGCATAACAATGGCGAGTAACGGTGCATGTGTTTTGATGAATATCAAAAGTCATTAAGTGAACCGTAAACTCTGAATTCATTGAATATCATGAGGTTATGCATTAGTTATAATTTATATTTTGGAAAAACAGTAGAATAATTTCTTGACGATGAGTCTCTCTTCCTCCTCAATAATAATGAACCAACCAGACATGACAAATTGCCAACGGAACCTTCTATGTGATTGACCTTTCCATTACAAATTCTAATTTCACAACACTATAGGAATGGCAAGTACGTGACATCATATAGCAGCAGTGACCACGGGCCCAATAGGAATACAATACCTTACCTATTCTTCCTGCACCCAACAAAGAACTTATTGGAACCTCAATAACCCCAACTGGGAGATTTACTCTGAATTAATCGAACACAATGTGCTTTTCGACGCAACTATTCGACGTTTGACGAGTTAGTCGTATTTACACACCGAAATCTGCTTTGCTTATAGGAGAAATCACACTTCATTACAATATTATAGTTCTATACATCAAAAAGCATATACGATACTGTGTAAAAAAAATAAGAGTTTTATCATTACTTCACAACTGGGAACTAAATGGTAATGTTCTTAAATGAATACAAAATTGTCTACCCAACCGTAAGTTTTGTCTCAAAGTTAATAACCACCTCTCATCTTCCCATGATAACGAAAATGGTCTACCCCAAGGATCTGCACTTGGTGTTACTCTTTTCCTAGTTACCATAAATATTAAACAGTATTTGCAAAAGACTACCCAAGATGGTTAAATACATTTTCATTCTCGCCGATGATTGCAATATTTACCGCATTGGTTCACAAATCGAAACTTACTCCCATTTTCTTCAACTGTCACTGAATGCTTTCTCCAAATGGTCGTCAGAATCTGGTTTTACGTTTCCTCCTTCAAAAACGCAATGCATCATTTTCAATAAAAAGAAAAAATATCCTTTACTATTAATTACTTTCACAATTCCTTAAAACTAAACCTAACCACATATTCAGAGGCACTCAGCACCATTTACCTCGACGTTTTGGAAACATGACAAAAAATTGGGACGATGTTCCCTTTACAAATAAATTAAGAAACATAAAGCTTTTCACCAAACATGTAATTTTCCTTCAAGCCTAAAAAGAAAATATGAAGTTATTTTAACCTGAGTCAGAATAGGCCAAACGTATCTTACAAATTCCATCCTTATCTCCAAAGAACCTGCCCCAGTACTCAACATGACAACATATGCAAGGAAAACTACTCGATTGACCACATCGTTACTAGATGTTCAAAATACGCCGAGGCACGAACAATTTTTAACAACCTAACCTTTCTCCGACTAGCTCTCAGCGAAGAAAACACTGAAGAAATCTAAAAATTTGTTCATACAATAAATTTAAGTAAAAAATTGTAAATAAGTAATTGTGAGTATTTGAAATTTGTTTCTATCACCCTGTTTTTCTGTATTTTAATTGTAGACTAATAACCCTCGATGTTGAAACCTTACTTTAAATAATATAAAAAAAAATATTATTTTTGTATATTTGTAAGAAATGTGTTAATTATTGTTTTGGAACTAAATTCGTAATACTAAAACGATTAAAGACATTAGAAATTAAATTTAAATCCTGTTATGAAATGACTTGTGTTTATAATTTAATGTGTTTGAATACGGTATGGGAATTAAATAAATAATCAATAAATGTTATTAAAAAAATTATAAGTCACAACCTTATTCTTAGCAGTAAAACAAACATATTATATATTATACAGAAATATAATTCATTATTTAAATACTTACCAACGACTATTATACTCTAAACATATTTTGATAATATATTTCAACTTTCAAGAGTGTTTTATTAAATTATAATTTATAACCGTATAATATATACACATTACCCATTAATGGCGAAACTATACAATAGAGAAATTTAAAGAATTTTTTACGATGTCTATAATTTATCGTTACAGCACCTATACGCGGTCAGTATGTGGACAACAATAATATTGACCTGATATATCGCGGTGTAAGTCAATATATCTACGAGGAGACCAAAATAAACGTACGATTGTCAACAATCATTATGGCCACTGGAGTGCAATGTGAGTTTGTACTACGTAACCAAGAGTGTAGAAAATTGTATAGTATTTAAATATTATAAATTATAATAATAATAATCATAATATGAATATTTATGTTGTGAGCGAGCGATATATTTACATAACTACCTGCGAACGTCGTTTCCACCTGTAGGCGGTGGACTATATTCTCGATTAGATCCGTGTATTTCACGACCACGAAAACGCGACTAAATAATTTTGATAAAATAATATGGAGTGTTATCTTGTAGCTTATAGTTTTTATGTAAACAATATTATTATAGTGAGATTGGGCTAGGCCGTAATTTTCAATTTGACAATGTAAACCATTTTTTTAAGCAAAAAAAAAAAAACAGGGAAAATATTATAGTCACCGTCGTATTCGTCTAATCGGAGGTTAAGTGGAAGCCGTGTACCGTGATTTGGTTCGCTTAAGTCTCGAGAATTAATATTGAGTATATTGCAGTGCACGCATTTAATGATATAATAACAAAAAAAAATAAATAAATATTTTTTCGAGATGGCGAGAAATAAAAAATGATGTAGAAAATACCGTTGCACAGCACGAACCGATGACGTAATTTTAAATTTAAGGTATATACAAGCCGACGGGGTACTTAACACTTATTGTGGATTATATTTTATTGGCTCGTAGCTATCTGTATATAATTATATTAAATCGGTGTTGGAAAACGCTGACTCGATTGTCTTCTAGCGCGTGCTCGTTCGTGCCACCGACTGCGGGCAATAAATGGTTCCGTGACCGAGACAAACGAGCTTTGCAATTATATATTCAAATAATATATATATATAAATTATCATATTATATAATTGTCGATGTCGCGATCCCGAGTATTTTTTTTTCTCGCGACGAGTGCTCGGCGGCGGCCATCGTATTCATTCCTATTACGTGATCCACAGCCACGGAAATAATACAATAATAATATATAATGCGCACATTGTACACCGCGAATAAGAGGCCCCCGGCCGATGCTTTGTGGGACGATAATGAACCGAGATGAAAAAAATAAAAATATCACGCGCGCAGAAAATACCTCTCGACGGAACTCGCGTGAACTAGACGACAAACCCCGTCTGTGGGTATAATGAACATCATAATATACGCGTACTTATGCCTGTATAATATGCGTACACTGTTGTTAATAATAATAATAATAATATGCACTCGGTGAAAACAACAAGACGATAATTGCTTTTAAAAATATCTTAAAAAACACCTCATGCTTTTCATTTCCGAAGCGAGACACCTACAAGTGACGGACAACTTACTGTTCAGGGCGCATAGTTTTCCTCTACTCGTATAGTCTACGACTTGGGTCCGATGGGCATTATATTATTTCCCCGATTGTTGATTAGAAACGCATGTCTTGTCGACGATAAATCGGAGTCGTCTATCTCGTACGACTACAAAAACAAATGTATATTGTTGACAGAATAAATATTGATACATACATATATATATATATATATATACGAATTTAATACTTAATATTATGTAGTATGAGTAACCAATTTAAGTATAGTAAAATATATTTTTATTAATATTTGTAATTTTATATTATTCTCAATACCTATAAACTTACAATAAATACTAATTTGTGCTGCCACGAACTGCCAGTGTTGACGAGTATTATTATATTAATTGTACAATTATAATTCTCAAGACACATCGCACAATATTTAAAATTTTACAAATTGTTTTTGTCTAGTAAAGTAAGCAAATGATGATAATTAGAGTTAGGATGTTGATGACCTAAAAAAACACACAAATATGCCTTAAATAAATTCAAAATGCCCTAAAAAACTTACCTTAAAAATTATCTAAAAACTAATTAAGTAAGTGAAAAAAAATAATTATAATAGTGTTATAACGACGAGTTTTTTTTTAAAATCATACTATTCTGTTAAATTTTGTTTATAGCATGTTAAATTTTATTTTCTAGTTTCAAAAACCGCAGTCGATCTGTTTTCCTTTTCCGTATTCTGCAAATACAAAATATGTATTCGCATAATATCATATCGTTTAAGGGTTGGACGATAAGTGACCAAACATATAACTCTCAGACACATTAATCTAGCAGCAAAGAAATCAAATTTTCGTTCTCACGTAGCCGCAGATGAATATTATTGCTACCATATTCCTAAGTAAACTCGAAATTTTAAATTGCACATTCGTCAGTGTACCTCTTCAACTGCCAGCAGTTGTTCGAGTGAATTGAAAATAAGGTTATTCCAACAAGACGATGCGAACCATCCGGTCAAAAATGTGACGTATACCATTATAATAGTGTCGAGTTTTTTTAAAACCTACCGCTCTGTTAAACATTGTTTATAGCATGTTTTAATTTATTTTCTAGTTTTGATGTCACAGTCGATTTGTTTTCCTTGTCCATATTCTGTAAATATAAAATATGTATTCACATAATATCACACGATCGGTGTATATAGCTGTTCCAAATATTATATATTTCTGTGTGCCGTCTATAATTTACTTTAATTAACATCATCACGAAATATTTCATATTACCTACCCATATTCGTATAGTACATATTATTATACTCGACATACATATAATATATTATAATATGCGCCTGTAATATATTATGATATTATTCTGTTTCATATGTTCGCATGCATAATATCGTTGTATTACGGTCGAAAATATTATATGAATTGATACTCCGTTCTGATATTGATCTTTTATGTTATTCTTCGACCCGTTATATAGTTTGAGTTCGAGCTAATTCGAAACACTCGAAATTCGCTTTTGGTGAAAATTCGTTTTTAATTAAAATCATCCGAGGGTATATTTTATAAGCCGATTATGAGTCTATATTATCATGTTGATGAGATCAAAATAATAGCTTAGTCGTAGTTCCTGGGTTACAACTCGAATTCGTACCTACGGTGAATTAGGTTTGTTTTTTATTTTAAAACTTGGAAGATTTGAATAAATCAAAGTGAATCTCTATGATTTGCACAAACTTTTAGTTATATTTCGATATCACTGTCCCGTTTAGAAAAGTTTTCCAAAACAAAACAGTGGTTGTCAGAAAAAAATGCATTGGGCATATTATTTTGCTTTTGTCGTAAGTACCCAGTGAGCGAATGTTTATTGGAGACATCGTCTATGGTTCGATACACTGAACGAATGTTTATAGTTTTTTCGCGTAACTGACGTAACTTTTTTTGCGACGTTCTAAAGTTAATTATAAATAATATACCTAGATGTACATATTATTTCTTATCAAGCTTGAAAAAACCCCGAAAAAGTTTACAACTTTGATTTTTACATGCGCCGTAAGCCCATCAAACTGTGAAGTAACTACACTAAATAATAATAATATATTATACATAATACTAATATTTTTGTCCCATAGACAGAAGCGTTTCTCGACCTTTTTAATGTCGCGACCGTCAAAATAGGGAAAAAAATAAAGTCAGTCGCGTCACGACTCCCCCCCCCCCACTCCTAATAATATATTATACTAATTTAAGATTTTATCTGAACGACTGTTACAAAATAAATTCATTAACCGTTGACGAAACAAACAACTATAGTTGTATACGAGAATATTTCTAGTGTGTATTTATTAATCGGTCGGGACCCAAAAATAATTTGCTTTTGTGTGTTTCCAATGTCGACTAAACAAACATTTGAATATAAAACAATCAAAGATATTACATTCATTTTTACTTTTTACTGAAATCTTCATAGTTTTTTTACTATAAACTAACTTTTTAACATTTCTAATTATGATTATGTATTAATTTCTCATTTTCAATGTAAATAAAAGGTTATTTTTCTACACCAATTATTTCTGACCGATGCGACCACCTCATCTAGGAGTTCACGACTCCCAGGTTGAGAAACGCAGCGACAGACGATAAAATACCGTCTTTTCTATATACATTTATTGGGTATCATATTTCATAATACATACTATAATAATATATAGGCATATAATATATTATACATATATTATGTACACTGAATTTTATTTTAAAAATATACAATTCACGATTGTATTTACACATTTCTGAAATGGAAAACACAATAGTTAGGATAATAATCTATTGAATTATTCAGTGTTTACTTAAAAAATAAAATAAAATCCTCTCTGGTTTTGATGTGAATGGATTGTTACCCCACGCAATGACTGACACAGGGTGACCTGAGGGGCGCCTGTTTAGTTTATGTCAACAATCGATATATATCACACCACTTTTAAGCCATTATACTATACCATAGTGGTATAGTAACTATATATATATGCACCTTAAAAATCACGTACAGTATAAATGTGCGTTTTTTATTTTTTATTGATTGATGGGGGAACGTTTTATTTTTATTTTTATTATAGCTTCTATTATACCAAAACAAGAACCAACACAAGCTTACAAATCATATTTTGATTTATAAAACAAATATTCTGTGTTGGGCACTATAAGTTGCACAATGTTTTCATGTTCAACCGTTCAGGTATATAATAATTGGGCTTGCTTATTTTGTTTGAACATAAATAAAAGATTTGATCAAAACATATTTCAGTGGACCAAATGGATAGAGATTTAAAAATATTCACTAATATTGTTGAAATGATTGAAATTTTGAAAGTCAGTCGAATTAATATGATCGAAATTTCAAATATAATCGATGCTGTATTTTAATCATAAACTTTAAATTATTATTAGAGGAAAATTTCAATATTGTTTAATCATATTTTTTTTGAAGTACTTTCTGGAAGTATGAAAAATGACATCAACAGTCCCAATTGATCTGTCAGGATATTTTTCGAATGCATTAACGGTTTCTTCAAATTTAATTTAATTACATACCTCTTGCTTTATGCCATACAATACAACGTCAAGACCAACGAGCAAATATTGTTGTTGTTTTAAATTAAACATTTAAATAGTGAAGTAGATTTGTTTTTGTTTTTGTAATACGTTTATAACGTTTATGTACTGTCTTAAACCAATACATTTTTATTGGTGCTGAAATCGTTTTAAACAAAATGAACGGATACAAAAAAATGTCCTCTTTTTTCTTAGTAATTCAATGAATATTTTGTACTTAGGTATGTATTATAGACATTTGTTAACGTAATTAGCATTGAACTGTAGTTAGCTACCAAATTTATCCCGCGAACAGGCGTGATTATTATCGTTGACATTGACACACTAATGAGTCGCGATATTTAGCAATGGTTTAATTCATTTGGATCACATCCGATGAAGTGTTTTATATAAGTCAATCAATATTCGAACCAGTGACATAACTTGTGTATGGGGGAGGGGGGGCTCAGTTTCAAAAAAATTACCACGGCAGAAACATGTTTAAACTTAGGTGGCCACTAAGGTACCTGCACATCAAAATAATAAAAAGACCTAGGGAGGATTTGACCCTCACACCCCCCCCCCTCGTATAAGCTCCTGATTCGAACGACGTTGTTCGTGTTATCAGCGTGACCGAGTGAAGTCTTGACCTTGCCAGTTTCTCTCTATAGTATTGTATAGGGTTACCGAAAAACTCTGTGGACAGTAGAGAACAATATTTTACTACTGACAATGTGTGGTTGGGCGACGGTCCAGACGAGAGAAAACGTTTCGAAAAATGTCAAACCCGTCGAAGCTACAGAAACTGCGGTGTGGCGAACATTTAATGACCTAACAAGCTTTGGATAAAATAATATGTCAATATTAGCCCACTCACGTTCGCTAACCACGCGTGCTCTGTGCAGTTTACAGGCCGAATCGGCACGATATATTGTCATGAACGCAGTGCGATCGTCGTGGCCAAAACCACATTTCAATTAAACGCGTAGAAGTCTATAAACTTATGACCACGGTTAGAATTTCGTAGCACTAAAATTTACTGAAATATGCGTTACGATATGACAAAAAAACCTTAAAATATGCTCTATTATAATAGGTATGCCATAATCACAAAAAAAAAAACACAAAATGGTATCATATTTACTATCGTTTACTGAGAGTAGTTATTTTTATCTTTTGAATTAATATCTATAATATAATCTTATGAACTAATACGTTTATAAAAAAAACTAAAATTACCTTCTTCTGTTAACAACTTAAGAAAACTTTTATATACCTAAACAGAATAATATGTTATACCAGGAACGAAGACATCGTTTGTAATGTGGGAATTTTTTTTATGTATTCACATAAATTAATACTCTTTTTATATTTTATATTTATAAATACGAAAAATGCAAAAAATTGCACCAAAAATCTAAAAATACTTCAAATATACAAAAAATGGCAAAATGAAATTCCTGGTGCGTAAAACAAACGTATATAGCTCACTCTGATATTTTTATTTGTATCTTAAAATAATAATTAGCAAATACTATAAAGTTCGCACCTTGTTTATAACAATATACAGGCGTGTCATTAAGACGTTGCAGGTGTACCTACGCCGTTTGGGAATGACGTCGTGTGTTGCGATCACGAAAACACGCTCGAGCAGAACGGTAGAAAAATTAAAAACCGAACGTATGGCACCGTTTCAACAGCAAAAAACTAGTCTAGTGGAATCCAGCCGCGACGGCTGCAATCGATTTTAGCGGTAGCTAAAATGCATAACGTTCAAATATAATATCATAGATAATAATATGTCTCACCACGCACGAAAATATTATTGTTTAATAATTCCAAGGCCCAAAGACGGGGTGCCGTAGTAATACTCGTATGTAAAGTGACTTAAAATATAACTAAATATTATTTATTATCACTTGTAATCTAGTGTGAAAAATACTAAAGTGTACTTGTGACCCTTAATGGATATACTCGCTGTGGTCGGCAAGCTTTTGGTATGATATAGTTAATTTTAAATGCATTTTGATGATTTAATTATTATATAATGGTCACGCGGCAATGTGTATAGGCGATTTAGCTACACGCGGGTATCTCGGTATCCATTAGACGTCATAAACTCACAACTAGAAAGATATTTTTAAAACGATACGTTTTCATTATAGTTTTAAAGCACGATATTCATCAGCAAATATTATATTTGCGGGATTTTGGTCGCTGTTTTTTTTTTAACTTACTACTACTGCGTGGCCATCGACTAACGTATTATTTACAGCAAACCACGGCGATGTGTACAATTTATATACATAAACAAATAAACAAAACATTGTAAAATCAATACATTCATTGCTCCGCTCAGAATCTAGAACATATTCCAAGTATATGGTATTGTATATTTTGGTCGATCGACCAAACTGCTCAGTTATTCGTCGCTGGCCAAGTGCATGGCGACTAAAGCAACGTTAAAATATCATTATTTTTAATTTTGAACACGAACCTCCCATATTATAGCTTAGGTGGCCGTGAGAGACTAAATAATAATTATTTATTTATTATTAATTTATTATTATTAATATTTTGTAAATGTTTTTTTTTTTTGTATTACCAGTCACAATTTAAGAAGCGTTCTGTAACGATACAGCGTTTTTTGTTTTTCAAACAGAAATCTTCTTTTTTTACTGTAAAAATTATTTATTTAATTATATATTTTAAATTTTGGAAGTACCTAATTTAACACTCGAGTGAGTGATTTCTGCAGAGATGTCATAATGTTTATACTAAGGATAATATCCTTAAAAATAGTTAAAAAAATATATAAAACAGTTGTAATGTTTAATCTTGCATTTATGATACTTGGTCAATTTTTACAAACTATTAAATATTATTTACTAAAACGTTTAAATCACCAATGTACAAATATATTCTAAATCCATAATCATTGGCCTAAGCTGTCTGGGTCTGACGATAGAATTAGCCCAGAGCAATCTCAGATTGTCGTAAAAGGCAACTAAAGGGACTGGAGAAAGGAAACAGTTTTTCCAGTAGATTTTGGATGTGGGTAGAGATAAAGTAAATCAGTATAAGCACATGTCAAACATTTGTAAACGTTGATGGCAGCCATTTATTGCCGTGTGCGCAATCCAGTTATACATTTGATATCACCTTGTGCCCAACGAGTTCCGATTTTTCAGGTAAAAATAATAGATTGGGCGCAAACAAGATGCAGCCACCGGCTCGCCTCCAGCCGCTACAACCCACACCCGAAGTAGGTGCCGTGTTCTGTTCCTGACTCAACCGGCGTCCAACCGGCGGGCGCCTCCGATTCAGGAACAGAACACGGGACCGCCGTATCGCGCCGGCAGCAACACGCTCGCACGCCACGCGCCCTCCGAGTCAGCAATAAAACACGAGACACGCCGGCCGCGGCGCCACCAAGTCACGATGGTCACGGATCCGACCACGACGCTACCGAGTCGCGGCTATGAACGGACCTACGACGTAGGACAGAACGTTGTGGACATGGCTTGTAGAGCAGCGGCGACCGATTCCGCGGGCAACCATCAGCGTTATCGCCGCCGTGTGACCACCCGCAGCAACCAATCACAGCGGAGCAGTAGACCATGTCTATAAATACGAGTGTGGAGCACTGGGGAGCGCAGTGTATTTCTATCCACTTCGTAGCGAGACCCACCCAGAGCAGACTTGCGCTGCGTGGACTTTTCCGTTTAACCGAACACTCCGTCACCAAAACCTTTTTACCAAGCGGAGCAGACCTGATTATCCAGTCCACTCAATTCATCTAATTTACAGAACAGCAATACTGACGAGGGGCGCAAATATTAAGATATGAACCACTACGAAGTGAAGAAGATGTGAAAGCTTAATAAACTGTGTATTGTTCTGGTTGTACTATATGATAATACTGGGGTAATTCCAAAAACCATGCATGGACCCTCGAGATGAAAATAGACACCTATTTACTACTCATAAAAGCAATCACTTAAACGGCACACGTATTGTCTGAGAAGTTGTATTTATGATAAATGGGCATTGAGTTCGGACATCGTTTTCTATAGCCAAAGAAGTTCGAAAAAAGATCAACTATATTTTATGTAAATACATAACTCAATAGTAGTTCTATAGTGATTTTTATTTTTGAGATTTACACTAAAGAAACATATTCCTATATTATTTCTTGCTATTAGGGGTGAATTTAGAATCATTTTTTCATTTTCAAAAAACGTTTACGTAGATTTTTCCTTTTTTTAGTTATCTAGTTATAGTTATATCTTAGTAATATTCACCAAATCAATATAGTTTATGAAAAATAAAACATGAATCATTGGGTTTTTTCATTGACGTTTTGCGGCTTGATGGATTTTCGCCATTTCTAATTGTATATATAGTTAAAAAAGTTGATTAGGTATAATCAAAAACAAACAGTACACTTATAACGCTGCCGCATAGACCAACGACAAATTTTCAAATAAAAAAAGATCATATTATTTTTAATATTCTATCTTTTAATTTGCATATAACTTCAACAAAATATAGCATTATTTGGCATAATATCGTATAGCGTGCGGCTCACCCCATTAATATTTGTATCGTGCGGAATAACACACACTCACGCACACACAACCCTCAAAGACAATACATATTGAACAATAACCCATAACACCCGACACACCTAAAGCATATTTTGATAAATCTATTACGGTCGCATATGTGATGCCCAAATCTAGGGGTTTCCAAACTTTCTATACACTTATTATATTACGGTACAGCGGTGGCGGGGAGCGAGGAATTTCGTCACCCTCGCATTTCATCCAAAATGGCTGGTCGCTATGTGTTCAATGTACACGTGTACTGGTGCGCGAGTTACGTATATACACATAGGCGTATATTTATACACATAGGTGTATATATATAAATCATATGTGTGTGTGTATATATATATATTGCATACCCAATCGTCGTCGTACTTCCGCGGGCAATTATTATTATATTCTGCGTGCGTCGCGTCCTTGTTTAACTCACTACTGCTACTTTGCCGGCGAATAGGGGAGGCGCGCCGCTAAAAGCATGCTACTTTACACACACAACACACATATAATATATATTATACATATATTTATACGTTTTGACGCGATTCACTCGGAAAACGCTAACCCACGAGAGCACCCCACCACCACCCTCCACGGACCTTCCTCGCGATCGTCCACGAACAAAACGGAAAATTGCCGTCGTGACTTGACACCATTTCTATGACACACACACACACACACACACACACACACACACATGTATATACGTACATTTATTTAAGCACGCGGACGGCAGTGTAGAACGTGCGCGCGGGGGAGAAAGTCGCCGCAAAGTGCGTAGGTGAAACGTCAGGGGTGGGGAGGAGGGGGAGTTTACCGGGCCGTAGGTCATCTCCACCGTTATCGGACAGAAACCGAATTTCTGGTATTATCATTATTTTTATTTTTTTCACTTTCCTTTGTTTCGTTTTCCGCTGGTAGTCGCGACGACACACGAGCGCGAGAACCAGCGCACGGGGCGAGGGGCACTGTAACGAACAGCATATTCGCACGAGACGCGCGTGACTGAAAGAGAGAGAAATAAAAAGGAGAAAAACAAACTATCGCCGGAATACATGTATATATACGACGGGGTGATAGTGGCATACGAGATTCAGCTATGGCGGCGGCGGTGTTTATTCCGCTCGGCGGAGGCCCCTCGACAATAAAATCTGATCGCCTCCACCGCCGCACTGGAGCGGAGCGGTTTCATAACGGTTAAAATAAATAGTCGGGTCATTTATATCGCGGCAGCGGGACTTATTGCGCGCAATGTTTCCGCAGCGCACGGCGGACGTAAAACGATTCCCAGAAGATTGAGCCTGTCGTTGACAAATTTCGCACACTGCACACAATGCGCACCGAGAATTATTATAATTTCCCGTCATTGCTCCCCCGGGGGCACCCGGGTGGGTGGGTGGGTATCACGGTCCCCGGGTGTGTGGGTGAGGGGCCAGGGGGCGTCGTCGTCGTCGTCGCCGTATGTTTTTGCGCGCTGCACACCCACCCGCGCAGCTCAGAGTATATATTATTATTATTATACACAGGTATCACGTTATATAAAATAGGCACACTTACGTATATATGTGGATAAGTTTTTGTCCGGGACGATTTCTTTTTAACGTTTTTTTTTTTTTTACGAGTCAAATTCTGTCGACTTGTTATATACGTAGGTACCATCATAATATATATACTGTTGTGTGCTGCATTTTTTTGTAAAACTTCAATCTCTTCTCTATTTTAAGGATTTATATATATATATATTTTAAAGCACACCTAATAGTTTTTTGAAATTTAAGGGACTCGGTGCCGAGTTTTTTTAAATTGTCCACAGTTCTGTAACAGTTTAAAATGCAACTTTATATTTTAGTTGCCACCATATAGTTATAATAGTTTTCTATTAATCTAATGTCTCCTACCCATTAAGGGAGTATGGGGTATTTTATCAACAAAAAATACTTCGCAGGAAAAACTCTCTAGCCCTTGTAGAATTGTCGGATTTTGATAAAAAAAATTTTATTTGAAAAAAAGAAGACTGCTTTAACCCCGAATTTCACTCCGATTTTTATTTTATTTCAATTAATGGTATAAAATAATTTGTGAAAAAAAGGTAAAACTGTTTTATTTTTAAAAACATTATTAAGTTTGAGATTAAAATATTGAAAAACGAAGTTCAATGTGGACTGTAAAATATTATCATCTATGAGCTTAGAAAAAAAAAATGATCAAATTTGGTTGATTCTACGAACAGGATCATTATTCCCGTAGAGTGTATTTTCGTGTACAAAATGACATTGGCACCGGTCGCCTTAATAATATAACAGACACAATATTAAGTAATGTGGTCAGACTTCTTTTTACACTTACTATATATTATATTATGTACGTGCTATACACACGGTATTTTTACATACATATATAGCATGACCTGTTTATTTATGGTAATAGATAAGGTGCTATTATTCTCTGTAATAATCATGTTACTTTTAATTTAAGAATAATAAACACACCAATGAATGATTATTAGTAAAAAGAGGAAGAAAAAAAAATATTTTTTTGTCATATTGTTCTAAAACAACTGTTAGTTTATTTTAACTTTTCAACGTGTGTTTTATTAACAACTCAAACAAAAAAAACCTAATTGACTGGTCAAAAATTAAAATATTACATATAATTAAGAATTGTTTTGTGGTCGGATTATATTTGAATATTGGAAAATTGAATTTTTACCAATGCTTTTGTAAGCCTTTTACTCTAAAACGCTATTGTTGTGTATGTTGTGTAATGTTAACCGAATATGAGCGTTAACTTTTAATTGTGCTTGTAAACTTCAAAACGGACAGGGAAATGTGTTGAAACGAAAACAACGTACATTTCTTATAAATTGATTGTAATCCAAGTATGACGTGTTGACGAATAATAGAGGGTTTTCCCTTAATACTTAAGTTGTACTATTCTTATGGAACTCGCCTCGATATTTTTAGCTCTCTTAAATTTTGAACGAATGTTCACCTTTGGTGCTTAGTTCTTATTTACACATATTTAAGTGTGTGTGTTTTTATGATGTACAGCTTTAAAGGTCTGTTGTAATGAATGAACTATTAACGATAAAGGTCTTAAACTGTTTAGTTCACCTATACTAGCTAATGTTATTCTAACAAGACTCTAATAACAAATTATGTTCTCCAGTTTCGATTTTGCGTCTTATTGACAAGCATTTTTTAATGAGTTATTAACCAACTGTCTAGCTCTCGTAGTTTAAGACTCAAATTTAATAAAAAGACTATTTAGGACTCAGACATTTTTTTGAATAAAAATCATTGTAAAGCTTTGGCGGCATGCTATCGGATCCATCTGATCTTATATTAAAGATATTAATTAACCATATTATACTCTTGAATTTTTAAAAGTTCAGATTTTTTTCATTCCAATATTACCACGCGTACTTTATTCAAAATCAAGAATATAAGAACCCGTAATACTATGATAAACAATGTACTTGATTTGATTTTATAATAATTAGGTTGTGTGTGTGTATGTTCGTTACATAGACGGTTTTTTTTTATGAAAACATTTTGCTTCATTATATATCGTGCTAATAAATATTATGTGGTTCGGTATTCTGAAAAAAAAAAAAAAATGTTTGTAAAACATATATAGCGCAGTACAATAATTAAATTATTGACTACGGTAAAAACCAGTAACAAAAACGTTTTATTTCTATTTCTAAAACCCGGTCATCTAGTGTCTTGAAAAAATCACACACGTGCAACACAGGTACCTCACGTCCGTACAAACTATGTACACTGCACCAGTAGGTGTATAATGTATATATATATACATACACACACGTCGTGACTGCTGCAGTATGATGATGATACACACACACATATGCACCCCGTGCCGACATTTTTATTCGCCGTGCTTTTTTTTCTGTTTTCCCCGCTCTTCGTGTCGTCTCTCATTGTTTCGCCGCAGCCCCCGACCGCGATGACTTTGCAGTCCGCTCGCCCGTATGGACGCCATCGCGCCGTAATCAATCATTATATACGCGATATTATGCTTAAAATATATTATGTACATGTCACATGCACACGGCGTACATCATAATAATATTATAATGTATAATATTATAGTATAGTGATTTATAAAATATTAAATCGTATGATTGTAGCAAAATAAATAATATTATAAGCCAGTGCGGCTGACCGACGACGCTACACTGCTCCGAATACTGCCCACCGGTTCGCCGCGGTCACTATAACGTGGCGACTATGACAGTAGTTGTCCACCGGTTGTCCACGTGAATACCCTATAACCCTGGTTTATATACCTATTTTTAATATTTCATAATATTCTTGGCTATAACGATATCCGTGCCCGGATGATTGTAAATTCCACAGATATTATATAAAGGGTATGAATAAAAATCATTCTATATATATATGTCTTTGGGTACCGTAAAATAGGTCTACTTGGGCAGCTTTCAAATTGAAAATGTATGCTGATTGTTAAATTTCCAAAATAAAAATATACGATGACAAGACTAAAGACCGACAATTCTGATATTGAAATATGTATATGATTTTGATTTTGACTTGTATTTATAAACTATAATTTGTGTGCACAACTCTTTATGATACTCATCAAAACCAATATGTACTAAATAATAGTATAACATTATATCAACTACTTTATGTCTACAGTGTTTCCAAACGAACATGCTAAAATTGAATTATAACTCTGTAAATATCATTGCCCATCAATAATGTATATTGTTTGAAAGTGAAAGTGGATACATTTTGGAAGGGGTCTCCACCTTACTGTTCGACGGTTGGAATAGGCGCATTAGGATTTTTGAACCGACCACCAAGTTTATTACGTTTTTAATTTTAAAGTACAAAATCATAGACTAAAATAATATGTTGTGAAAGAAAAACAGTCAAATTCAATGAAAAAAATGTTTTTTTCCTTTGTAAAATTATGGCGGAATAATGTAATAAAAATATGTTTCTCTCTTTTTATCTCATTACATATTTTTACCAGTCTACCCCTACCCGAACAATTTTGGCCCGAAATCTTTTTCAGATTCAAACCCCATATTAAAAAAAAAAATGTCAGAGACTGCATTATAGTATCATATTATATACTCTAACACACTTACACAAGATTATTTCAGATATGACTACCAACAGAATTGCATGTTGTTGTTGTTTTTTATAAACATTTACGTATTGGAATCAATACAATTTATTATTACACATCGGTGTGATTAAAATTTAACTTCACACAATATGTGTATGCATTATGTATGTTTAAACTGATTTTTAATTTGGATTTTAACAATTGTAAATCCTTTTGTTTAAACCCAATTATTGGTTGTTTCAATAAAGAAAATAGACATATAAAAATATATATATAATAAAGTTAAAATATTTTTAAGAAAAATATGAAAATATATTTTTGTACTTTAGTAATAACCATGTAGAAGGGAATTATACCATATATAGTACATCTTTGTTTAAGCTAATCGTTAGTAAATATTTGTTGAAATATCATGTTAAATAAAATTGTTGGTCGTACAAAAAATAAATCCAATATTAAATTAGGACTATTAAACTCCACGTGCACAGACTATAATGCTGTATCAGCTTCGAAAGTTATGTATTATTTACTAGACTCATTTAAGTTTAAATATTATGTATATTTAGTTTGTTTTATCCTTACAACTTGAAGTGTATCTTCTGATCAAAATAATTTTCTTAGATTGGCACGCATTATATTCCATATATTTTAATGATTCCTGCTACTTTCAGTTTATTACCATATAAATAGTTTTTTCCAGAATTATTACACTTAAAAAAAAAAAAAAGATAACAAATAATATTTAAAAAAAATTATATATCATATATAATATAATAATAATAATAATAAAATAAAATAATAATAATATAATATATATTTCTATGTTATAGACATAATTGTATTACCCGAAATGATTCTCTAATTTCATTGATTTTTCTGAGCTAATTGAACATTTTAGTTTGAAAAAAATTGTATTTAATTCTATAATTAATTAACTATTTTATAACATAACTGCTTATTGTACATATAAGTACATGGTGCACTCTCCTGCAAATGAACGTATATTTATTGGTAATTCTATGTGTAATATTGATTTATTTATTCCTTCACTTACAATAAATGTATTCTTTATAAAAATTAAGTATATTTATTGAAACATGTTGACCACAAAATTATTTTTCATAATGTTTAAGTTAGTTTGTCGTGAGATATTTTTTAAAGTACCATTTACAGTTTTGATATTTGGTCGTAGATCTCAGTTATTAATACTTTTATGTTTGATTTTAAATTTTCTTGACACATTTGTTTTTTTTTTTATTATGCATCTAGATATCTTTATACCATATAATTCGTTTATTTTTAATGACCTTTGCATTTTATATCAAAATAATTTTAAAATTGTATAATTCACATCACTATGTGTTGTGTTGTATACATAAATACATAATTATAAATTAAATACTATACCTTTCAGATTAAAAAAACAATAATTTATTTTGAAACTTTACACTATTTTTGTGTGACACCTCCTCTAATGATAAGTTGTGTTCAGTACATATTATAAGCTTTTATTTCCATGTAATACAAATGATTGGGCCGATCACGGACGAGACATACGTAGGTGGTCTGGTGATCGATGATCCCATGGTGACTATAACAAAAATGAAGGGGAAATGTATATTATGTTTTCTACTTACAATAATGGGAGGAAAACGTTAGCCGTGGCAGGCTTGTTCAGATAAATGGCGTCTTTGTATGGTCCTCGTCTGGAAAGCGTGGCCTAGGCAGGAGCGCTCGAGATTTCGATAGTTAGTTGTAATAAAAAGGGTTATTTTGGTACTTCCGTCAATACCTGAGAGGGTCTACCTGCTGGTTGGGAACGCCATGTTGTATGGTGTATTCTGTATTTCTGAGATCATGTTTGGTTTTCACTTTTTCCGCCTGAAACGTCTTTATTGTGGCCGCTGTGAAGCGGAAGGCAATCCACACTACTCGGCACTTTTGGTGGCACGTCGAGAAGTTTTGGTCTCGGTTAGACAACACCTGAAGAACAGGTTCAGTGAGAGATGACCACACAGGGATATGTTGACTGTAATGCGAGTTAGGTAACAAACAACACTTTGTCTACCTCACTCGCAACGAGATTATTCTCCCGCAAGAGTGGCAGGGATGGCAGGTGACCCTAGTCGTCGTAGATGGGCACATGGCTGCTTATCATTAAACAAGAACAGGTAGGCTAGTCATGGTGTCTGGGTGCTTCGGCGGGTCATTCGAAGTGGCTTTCCAATATTAAGTTCACCTCGTTGAGCCGATCTGGAGAATTCAGTCTGGTATAATTTGTTTTTTAATTCTCTTTTTATACCCCTTTGGTCGTACTACCCCGTTTCTGATGCTGATTGGTCCCTGGTTTTCGGTTCATCGAGATGACTACACCTTCCTCGCGGGTCAACTTACTAATATGTGTTATTTTACATTGGCACATCTCCATAATATGATGACGTAAAATCATACAAAGTATAACAACGCCACTATGTATATCACCTCATTTCTGCCTAAAGCACCACTCACCGCTGTCCAGTTGTGTAGTTAGGTCTTGGTGGATTTGCGGAGCTACAATTTGTATGAACATAAAATATTATGATACTTCTTATTATCTTTTTTTTCATTCAATATTGATGTGCATTTTAATTGATATTTAAATTATGTTAGATTGTTGTTATTTGAAATTCATCAAGAACTTTTCACTTTTTATTTTAAAATAAATAATTAGTTGAAATTAATCTAAGATCTCATATTATGAAGTACCTATTACTTTTTTATGAGATTTTATTAGGTCGCCCATGGTGTTAGTAAATTATTTACATTTTTAAATAATTACTATTTCAATAATCACAAATTAAAACCATATTTTTCAACACATAAGATATCATTTTTATTAATTGTCGATTTTTTTTATTAAAACGATGATACTAAAATATTAAAATATTAGTTTAAACAGTTTGGCTCAATAGATGCATATTGTATGTAATTTAGCTTAAGAGTGGTGTGACGTTGTGCTCAAAATTGCAGGCTCGCGATACTTACTATTAACCAGATATCGGTGAATTCAATTAAAAAATCGTAGGAAAAGACACAAACATCAATCATGATTATCTACTAGGTCGTAAAATACTGCCTCAACAAAGTTTCAAATTGGGTCTTTGGGATTTTTTTTTTTAAGGTTCTTGAGTAATATTCACTGTATTATTTTATATAGTTTAATGAGTTCAATCATGCTGTATAAATGTATTGTAATGGTTACAATATCTTAATTTTTTTAAACATCCAATTATCAAAATCATTTATTTTCTCCATTGTCCACTTTTCATGATATGAATTATTGCCTTTATATTCGCCGAACAAGATAATTTATTGTGTTTATTTGATATAGAAAACAAAAAAAAAAGTGAAATAGAGTCAATTTTTCACAACACACCATACGGTCGCTGAACAATTTTTAGAGAAACATTGAAGTATGTGAAAATTGTGATAGGTTATTGATATCAAGACTCTTTACAAAGAGAACCAAAGCAAAAATTATGGGTTGAAAACTTAAACAAAAAACATAAAAAACATTTTTTTAATGTTTGATACAGAAAGACCAAGCTAAAGTGTAAGAAAAGTATCACCCACTAAAAGTCAATGTTCTCAAGATGCTCCACCTCAACTTTTGTCTGAAACCCACCGTTATTGCGTGACTACCACCGCTATAATATTTTTCAGATATAGTTAAACATTTTAATTTTGATTGAGTGGAGTTTTTATATTACATATGTTTGCAGCTATTGATTGTAATTCTATACACTTTAGTGCGATACATTGGTTCTTTCAATTTGTGAATAACAAATATTGAGTTAAATCATAATAGAGCTCGTTCAAAAATATGATTAGGTATATACAAAAGTCATCAATGCGCTCATCGTAAAAATTAGTTATGAAATAGATTACTCTTTATTCTATAGTATTCCAATTTCCAATGTAATGTACATATTTTTATTATATCTCGTGATCTGCGAGATGACCGAAAATTCATGTAAAAATTGGTGTTACAACAGGATTAACATATTTTAACGTTATTTTCCTTTTCGACCGATAAAAAATATTGTATTCAGCAGTTGTTCACATTCGATCAGTGGCATATGAGATTTAGTCGCATGGCTATATAAATGTTATATTTTATACCTATTATGTAAAAAAAAAAATGCCATTTACAGGGTAATCCTAAATGGGGAGAAAATTGTCTTCCGTCGAGCTGTATATTATTCACGTAGTATACGACATTAATAAACGTCGAGAAAGACAAGGGGTCGGTGCTTTTATTGCGTATTCAAAGTGTACAATATTATACAGACACGGAAATTGTCAAAATGTTTCAAGTTTTACGAACGATACAGATTTTTACGCAGTCGGGCTACGGACGTTTTATAACGAGTCTGCACGATAACACGTGTATTCTTGTGCCGTAAACCTTTTTTTTCTTTCTGAAATCCGTTCTAAGTCGAAAAACCCTCGAAACACGTAAAATAATATAATTATTCGTTACGACTGCAGTTACAAACTTTTTATTGCCGTTTCTACAACACACTACATGGGCACTTTTATCTAAAACAACGTTTGCATATAGCGTATTTTTCAATGGTAACAAGAGTCACGTATAACGTAGTTTTCCTCCAGTTTAATTAAAGGGCACGAACATTTTTTTTTTTACGCGTACATAATATTATTATTAAATCTAATGTGGGCATGTCATGACGAGATTGATTAAAATATTTATGAAAAATTCACCGGGTTGAGTGCAATGACGCCGATTAATATTATCAAACATTTTTTGACAATAATATACGCTCATCGTATATAGGCCATCAAACCGCAATAACAAAGACCAAATTAAAGTTAATGCTGAAGAAATCCGAGTTGTCGATACGTGCGCGATACGTACAAATATATATTATGAATTATGACAACGATCGTAGTGAAAATCGAACTCTTAAATGCTTTTAATAATATCGTAACAGTGGGACAGTGTACACTGCACAAGTCTCGGCTAGAGAAACGGAGGCGTGCGTATATACCTGCTATAGGCAATATTAATACGATTTACAATAATAATTATGTATCCAAATTCGATGCGATTGCGGTCGGGACCTCTGCTGCAGACGACGATCCGGGACTTCCGATCAATACTCGTGGCAGGCTACGTCATGAAGTACCTACACACGACTCAAAGAGTGTCCCCGCGGTGCGTCTCAGACCACGCGATTTACATACGAGCACACGCGAAATCCAAACTTCAAACCGACAGTGCGAAACGTTTTGCTCGAGATTTCGTACACCAAACTTTTATCGCACAATAACCCTCTCATTACTAAACGCTCCGTGCGTACGCCATAATATATATATATATATTATGTACATCTCGGCGACGTCTGTCTGAATAAGGTTATATAAATATATGGGATCATCTATATATATATATATATTATATTCTAGAACTTATCAAGCCCCTCCCACTTCTCGTTTGCCATATACATAATATTTGTATTGTGTATTATGTACATTATATAATGACAGACTTCTAGCAGAACGGCGTCTCTATATCTCTCACTTTTATCTGGAGGGGGAAAATAAATAAATTCTTATTCCCTATAGTACCTATACTATATTATAATATACTTATTGTGCAGTATGAAAATCGATGTCTTTAAAGATTTTTTTTTTTAAACAGTACACTCTCAAATAATAATTCATCGAACAAATACAAGGTTATATGCAGTGGCACCCAACCCTATGACTAGGTGTAGCTGCAGTCGCTACACGTTGAAAATAGGGGGAGAGGAATCTTCAAAGAAAAATATGTAATAACAGTTAGTTATTATGAAACGTACTTATATAGGTCACTTTTATGATTAAATTCAGTCACTTAATTTAGTCAGTTTTTTAAATAGCTTTAACCACTACACCCAGCCCTGGTGATACCTATGGTATACCTCGGTACCTATATTAACAATTATTGATTTAACAAAAAAAAAAAAACAATTTAATTTTGAGCTTTTGGGAGGATGGGTTTGTAGAATTATGTCTTGTCACGCCTGGAAAATATGTCTTGGGCACCACTGATAATATGACTATTGATATATCTCAATAAATTAATTTTAGAAAATGTAAAGGTCGCTTTATTTTAAAATAAAATAAGAATGTGTTTAATTTAAGTTTACAGACAATAATTATATTGACAACAAGCAAAATAAGCTATACTTCATTCCACAAAACGACAGGGCACATATTTATTGCACTGGCAATAAATTCAATTGTTCACCTATTATACCGAAATAAATAGATACTAGAAGAAGGGACCATAATATGTGATATCTTTTTCAGACAAACACAACAGGCTTAAAACGTGACAGGCTTAAAATTATTTGAAATTAATGACAACGTTCAAAAATATTACCTGACCAAAAATGAAAATCGTACAGGTAGAGTAAGTATCAAGTACTGATTAAATAGTGGGTATAGAAAGAAAAAAATGAAATCACTTTTGATATGGTGAGAGTACAGGTAATGTACGTAATGTACGGTAATGTACTAGTTCAATAGTAAAATACCTGATGATGATTTATAATATATTATTATGTCACCGTTTCACCGTATAAGGTTATAGGTCTATTCACCAATTATTAGTTTTATAAATATTCAGTTATATCCGAAAGATGGTCGATGTAGGCGGTTATGGTATAAAATACAATAGCCTTGGGACAAATAAAAGGTTTGAACCACCCACCACTGTGCAGGTATACTTGGTCTTGGTTAATTGAATCGTTAAATTGACGCGTGACGGTCTCACGTTCAATGTCATTATTGTAAAAAACGTTAACCGTTTCGATCATGCAATGCATTGTTATTAAAAATTTATACAGGTCTGTACTCTCGCGATATAATTAAGCACACTGCAGCATTAAAATATTCACATTTTATTCCGATAAAATGCACTTGCACAAATACTGATAAATTTAGATAAATTATTTAGGTATACGTAGTTATTACATTTCAGATTCTAAGCGTAGAATATATTTTATAACGGTGTGTGTGTGTGTGTGTGTGTGTGTGTGTGTGTGTGTGTGTGTGTGTGTGTGTGTGTGTGTGTGTGTGTGTGTGCGCGTGTGTGCGTGTGTTTTCCCTTTGTCAAAACAATGCTTCGATTTTCAACTTAATGAAGTTTTCTGGTGCAAAAGTGAATCTAGTTGGTGCATTTGAAAGGTGTTTTTTAAAAATTCTCTATAACAGTTTACAAAAGCTTTGGGAAAATCAAAAACAAAAAAAACCAAAGGAAAAGCAGGAATTTTTACACAAAGCCAATTATTGGTAAATGGATTTTGTTTGTTGGTGAAAAAACAAGAAATAATAAACATAACAATTTTACCGAATGTTTGTATTAGCATCTTCGCTATACATCATACAATTCTCAATATATTTTGATTATTTTCAAGCTATTTATATTCATAAGACATTTTCGGTTTTTATTTTATAACTGTTGATAAAAATGTTTTTTCTCGGTCAAAAAGCTTGAAAATGTAATACAAGATTTCTCATAACATATTGTTAGTGAAAATTAAAAAAAAAACTTAGCTTAAATCCACAAAATATTTTTATATACTTCTAAATATAAAACTCTGACGAAAACACGAACATTTGTAATTCTTTTTAATTTATAAATTCATAAAAGATTGTCTGTAATATAAATAATAATAATATCATAAAATATACTTAATAAATATGTAGGCTGACATGTGAATCTTTTTTCAATTATTTTATATCATCGGATTCATATTGTACACATCCATTACAGTGTAGACACACTCGACATCTACTGTACAGCATAGTGGTAACCACTTGCTGATCTTTTTTTATTATTTACTTAAGCGCGTCTCGACTGCAACCTTATATCTTAATAAACATGATATAGACATTAGACGGCTTACTTTATAGCTTCATAATTAATTAAGAGTAAACTTTTATGTGATTACTCATTAGTAATATTAGTCTTTACTTATAAGTAAATAGGAAGGAAACTCAAGTCCCAATGCTATAATTATGTGGCAATTACTACACTCATTATATCGTAATGTGTAAGATAGTAACATAATATATTCGTTAATGATATTCATGTTGAAATAATGATGGTAACGTTTTGTAACGAAATCATAAATCAAACGAATAATAGTTTCATAAGGAATATAAATTTACAGTAATCATGGATCGGATTTAAATCTTTGGCGATCACCATACAGACAATAGAGCGCAAACAATTGACTAATAAAAATATTGCGTTAAAAAAACGGCTTTTTGCATAAAGGGTAAGAGCGTATAGAGCGTATAGAGCGCGCAAAAAACCGGACATTTTACAACAATGGCGTTTTATGAATCCACTAATGACCTTTGACCACCATGGAAATAACGTTTATAAATATATATTTTGATGAATAGTCGAGAAGAGTAGACAAATATTGATGGCTGGAGTGTTGGACAGTATAATTGGATCGCAAATTGAAATCATTAAAACTGTTTTTATCAAATAATTTCCCAGCTCATAAAATACATCACCGTACAAGCCTGATTTCTAGATAAATTTAAACTTATTACTTGGCAATTCTAGGATTAATCATATTTAGTTAAGTGGAAAACATGATTTAAAAATTAAATAAAAAAAATTGTATACAACCAAGAAAGTACAAATCAATATGGCTCGTAAAAACTGAATAAAACACAATATTAAAAAGACTCATTTAATAATTTTAGTTGTACTATATATTACATAAACTATCAAAAATGGTTGTTATTTGAAAGAAAAAAAACTTCTTTACGAGTTGAATTATGAATATTTTAATTTCTTATAAAATCATTCATTGATATTAAAATAGAAAAAATTATACAGACTGTGATGAAACGTTTTGAATTCTTATTATTAAACTGTACCCAAATTAAACTACTATTTATTGGTGAAAGATGAGCTATTATGCACCTACTATCACATAATACGAAATACACGATTGTCGACATAAATAACATATTTTTAGGTCGTAATTTTTTTTTCGGCAATCATATTTACAAAGCTTAGCTAATAACAAGAAAAAAAATTAATTAAAATGTCACTGTTAATTTGACTATAATAGACACTAGTGACACATTAGAATATTTTTTAGTGGATAACAATAATTACATTTTGTAGCATATTTTATGCGTATTGACCTCGAAACGTTCGAAATAGTGCTTATATTTCAGATGCAAAAGCCTGCCAACATACGTTTATTTTGAAAAAAAAAAACTGTGCAAGATATAAAGCAGATGGAATTTAGATGGAATTTTGGCGGAATGTCGAAAACGTTATGATTTCGCGGAATTGGCGTGTGCCTACAAAAGCCGGCAAATAAATAAAAGTACAAATTCGCAGATATAATAAAAAGGTTTCATTTTTTTTTCAAGGTTATTATATTTTTGGAGACGCGAAAAAAAATAAAACAAACACAAACGGGTCTGTTTGCGATTTCGTAGTCGGACTGTTATTCGCGAGCAAACATTACTTTCGTCGGCGGCGTTGTTGTTGCCATTATTATTGTTATTATTACTATTACTCTCGTCGTCGTCGTCGTCGTCGTAGCGTTTTTCCGTTTTCTTTGATCACCTTCCCGATATTATGTGCTCGACCCAATCGTCGTTTTCCCGCCGAATGTTCTTTTCGCACCTGTTTCTATATTATCCGCCGTCGTTATAATAATAATACAGCAGCTCTCGCGGACATGTTTCTTTCACGTCACGTATAATATACATAAAATATAAGACACGCGCCTGCGTATAATAATAATGGCTGCGAGACCTACCTCTCTCTATATATATAATAAATAGAACATAATAATATCCCATGGTCGTGCAGTGTTATTACCACTGCAAGGTATAAATATTTCAATTGTATCATATTTCCGTAAACTCTGTAGGCACGTTCGGGGTAGGTCGTTCAACATTTTTCCACCCCCTGCAATGCCCCGCCGCGGGGTCGGTGTGGTGCAGTCGTTTTCGATATTTGGCATTTCCGACGCCGCCGCCGGCTAAAAGTTCGTAAGCGATTCCCAGTTTTCTACTTCGGTTTTTTTTTTTTTTTTGGCTTTCACATCCATTCACCATAACAAATGGGTAGGTATTCAGCCAGGTAATGTGGGTACGGGGCAGTATAATAATGCATAGTTAGTCCGGCGCTTCGGTGAACGATAATGGCGAACCCGCCGCCTGTTTATATGGGTCCGATCGTTTTCGTTAAAGTATCTTATACGCGCGGCAGTGAAATGATACGATATTACATCATAAATTCATAATGTGTGACGATATACACACACAACAGTGTACAGCAGTATCGCGTCGTATATGGTATTCAAAATTATTATGATTCCATAACGATCAGTTTTAGATGAAAACGTTTCAAATTGTTTTCTCTATTACTTTCGTTTTGTCAGAAAAAGTAGAACAAATAGGGTTTAAAAAATAATAACATTTCAATTTCGTATTAGTAAAAATATAATTATTTTAGATCGAGGAATGATATCAAACTAACACCTTTTTTGTTGCTCAATAAACAACTATAGTAGTTTTATAGCTGCATAAATAATATATTAATAATATGTCTTTTTCTGTTATTCTTTAATTTTAATTCATGAATATAGTGAAGGCCATCTTGAAAATGATTTTCCTTCAAAGTAATTTATACAAATATGTTCTATCATAAATCAAACGAAGAGAGAATATAATATTTAGATTATATTTACTGTGGAATTATTTAAAAACATAATATTAAATTGCACTCAAAACGTTTTAGAAATTAAATTGGTATTTTTGTTTATGGAAATAACATTAATAACCAATACCAAGTGTGATGTGCAAAATTAAAAAATAAAATAGAGACTTAATATGTAACCTTACTGCGACTTAGTGTCATAGTGTGATCCAGCTGTTGACATACTTATTGAAATAAGACGTTCAGCGCAGAAAGTATTGTCAGTACCTACTTTTGGAAATTAATAACTTGTTGTAAAATTGAAACTAATTACTTGTGCGATATCTGATAGGAAACATTATCATTAAAACAAGTTATTTTTGTTGATGTTGCTTTTTTGACGCAATATACCGATCTCTATCGCATAGCATCATTGTTATGTATTTATGCTGTCATTTCTAAACGGTGAATAAATAATTAAAGTCATAAGTACCAGTGATTTATTTAACTTTTCTAATGCCCTAACGACTATGATAAAATATATTATATTACACGAGGACCAATATAAGGCAGACGTATAACCGACAATCACGATTATGGCAAGCAGAGGTTCAACAATACAATGATTTTAAAACTTTATTTTTGCAATAATTATTAAAATATTATAATCGATTAATAGACATATTATTGTGTGTGTATCGTGTTCAGTCAAATATTGCACCGATTGGTAGAAAGGGAACGTGTGTTTTTTATTTATTTTTTTAATATTAGTATTAACCATTTTATTAAGATTTGCAATCTACTATCGGTGTGGATTTTAATTTTGTGTTTATTACATTGCAGCTGTACAAGTGCAGCAAGTACAATGCTAATATATTATACAATAGTTAGGTGGTAATATTTAAGGTAGCTCATAATACCACGGATAAACTACTATCACAGGACTCAGACGTATTCGATTGTCAATCAGGCGCGGATCCAGAAAATTTTAACAGGGGGTGCTTTAAAAAAAAAATAGATTATACCTTACATAACATAAATTACGTAGTTTATAATACAAATTAATTGTATTGGTGGTTTAGACGACAGAGGGTGCCCGAGCACCCATAGCCCCCCCCCTGAATCCGCGCCTGTTGTCAAGTAAGACTGTGGAACACGCCTGTTCCAAATCGCAAATCCAAATGGATACTCTGTGTTCTTACTCTGAATATTAAAACGAAAGTTTTCTGATAAATATGTATGCATTGCGATTAGTCTGATAATAATAATAATTATACCCCTTTGAATATCTCAATACGTTATATTATTATTATTACCAATATGCGTATTCGCGTTTGTATAATATAATATTGTTATGCGCGTAGACCGACCATTTGTGGCCTAATAAACATCTATTGTAAATAAACATTAATTTTTACTCGAATTTCGCGAGACTCCCAAGCGGTTTGTATGACCTAAAAATATATATTATGATACGCGGCGCAGGTATATTATAAATAATATTTTATAATCGATTTTTCCAGATATCATTCGCGGAAAATTTATTATACTGCGTATGACTCTGCGGAATATATTTGAAACTCGCAGTCGCCGAGAGCATTTGCCCATGTGCCCAACGGCGGCGGTGGGACCATAAATCCTAACAGTCAGCGGCACCGTAAAACCTCGCGCCGCGGCAATCATAGAAGCAATTCGTCGTACAGGAATAATAATAATAATAATAATAATAATATACCTAAAATAACTTTACGCCGAGCACACCATATAGCGACTTGCCGGCGACATAAAAATATTCAATTTGAAGAAGAGAAAAAAACAATTTCCGATCATATAGTTTTGCTCCGGAGACACGCCGCGACCGGCAGCTCCGGCTATATTATTATTATTTCACCTCGGCGATAAAAATATGTGTCAAAACGGGGAACAAGTCGGGGAACGCACCACACGACGACTGTGCCGCTCGCCGTCGCGGTGCTCAATAAATTATATCCAGCGAAACGATATATTCGTACGCCTTGTCCGGTGACAAGAAATTTACCGAAAACACACACGCGCAGCAGTGCACCACCTCGTCTAGAACGATACTTAATACATCAAGCATGGCATATTATATAATAATATTATCATCCCGTTTTAAGGTATACTGTGCGGCGAACATTATGACGTGATAAGCAGGGCTCGTAAGTTCATGCCCTAAAAAATGCCTAAATAAGCATGCATCTGTGCACTCGACATTTGCAAAGTATGCCTTATAGAGTTAAAAAAATATACATTTATATGCACTACATATCTAAAATTATGCACTTAAAAAAATCATAAACAATTTTTTAAAATTTCCATTTTTAATTGTATATATATTATTTTTAGACTGAAACATTTTTTATAAATATATTATAATATATTGATATTATAATAAAAAATTATAAATGATCGACTTTTTATTTTCATAAAATGTTAATTCTTTCATAGTATTTCTTTAAAAAAATGCATATTGATATAATAATATCATTAAGAATCTTATCAAAATCATGTATAATATTCCCGATAAAATAGAAATATGCATAAATATGGCAAATAGGCAAAAAACATCTGAATATTATGCAAAATAAGACTTCACATGATTAACTGTGGTACCTTGAAATGGATTTCTATGTCATCTAGCATTAAATACAACTTAGCAAGATTGATATGCAAATGCATGAACTTACGAGACCTGGTGATAAGTGATAACGAACGCAAACTACACAATATACCATATTATAATAATAATGGTGGCCGAGTAGAATAATAATACAAATACCGCTTATTGTCGATAATCTAAAAACCGTCGATATTGACTTTTACAACACTTTAATAACCTGCAGTTGTTGAATTGACCAACAGAAAAGTTCCATGATTGGATTTAACCGTATAAAATTCGACGCATAAGTCAAAAAAATATTGTTGCGATTTATCGGTTCATCGGCTCTGTACGTAATTAATAAAAAATTATTTACTGCCCGGGGCCGACCACGTGGACGTATTATTTTTATTTTTTATAAACGTTTTAGATAATTAATTCCAGGCACTTTTAACAAAACCGATTCTGTAATGTTTGCATTATTGCAAATTGAAATATTGCTTATTGAATTAAACTTTGAATAATAAACTGAAAGTATCTATAAAACAATTAAATATATATATAAGTGTATAAAATAAGTTATATGACTTGTGTGATGTATTCGTATAAATTAATTTGTCATTTCTTTTATGTGTATGTGTAATAACATAAAAAATACATATATTATGTTAATGGCATCCGTACACGAGTCATTCGGAAACAAATGTCACACAGTCAATATAATCGTTGACTTTATTGACATGATTTAATAGCATCGCATTCTTATGTACATCTTTTAAGTACAATTTTATTTTTTAAGTGTATTAATTTATTATTATCCTATATTTTGATTTTGATTCAAGCTAGTCTTGCCAAGTAAATCAAAATGGAAACTATTTTTTAATTTTAATAATTTCAAAGTGAAATATAGGTATGTTTAGAATCTAAAAATATGATTAAGGTACCTAATTTAATCGTATAATTTTGTCGATATTTTTAACTGTGGATATTAAAAAGTGTTTACCCATACATAACAATATAAAAACTTTAAAAATCAGTAATGACTTTATGAGTTATTTTACAATTGCCTTACATTTGAAAAAAAGTATATAAACAATAACTTATATCTTGCGATTTGTTAGACAAAAAACAAGTTTATAAAACTGGAAAAAAAATTGGTTACAGTTCTACTTTACTCTTATATTAATCAATAACTGCAAAAGGGAACACATTTTAACGATTGTATAGCGTCCAGCAGACAAACGACAAACTGGAAAACTTTATGCTTGTCACGACCCATGTCAAACGTGAAACGTGTTCGACTGTCCAGAACGGACGCTAAAGTTACTGTTCAATTGTCACCAGCCTTTAAATAATTAAATATATATCATGGTGAAGGAACATAATGCCTTCGAGGCCAAGGTTTAGTGGACTGCTGTTGTACAATTTTTTAGCTAAATTGCCTCGATCGGTAAATCGTGTGATATATTGATGGAAAAAATACAACGGTTCAGTCTGCACATCCCTCAAATAAATATTATGGATCAGACTCTCGGGGCGGTACATTTTAGTACATTTATCAGAAGCTGAATTTATAAACAGTATTTTGGACGCTCGATGACCAAGAACAAAATATCGTACTAAAACGCAAAATCTACAATCGGAAAGCGGAACATCACTTATAAGCTGTTGACCAAAATTCAATGAATTGCAATATTGCTTGACACTTTTCTAATCTGGGTATACACTGATATAATATGTAAATGGCGACTCCAAAATGTCTTAAGTAATTTTGTAAATGTAACAATATGACTTGAATCAAAATATCGAACGGCACTCATAAAAGCTTGCACTTATGAACAATATAACTTTAAAGTATATTAAATAACGATATAAATACGGTAGGTACCAATAACCAATAAAACATAAGTCTGAAATATTATTTTATAATGTAGTGTTTTATTTAAAAAAAAAAAGCAATTTCCTGCAAAAATATATAAGTACATTTCAAAATCAGTTTTTAAAAATATTTTTATACTTCAAGCAAACTGTTGTAGATTCGATACGCTTCAGTGGAAATTATGTTTCTATTGGTAAATGAAAAGAATTTGCCACAATAACAATATATTGATAAAATTGATCAATCGAACAGTTACGGATAAATATCTAGAATATTCTACGCGTGATAATTGTTTTTCTTGAATGTATTATAATGTACATGTGTATATGTGATTGCTATTTATTATTAGAATAGGCGAATACTTATAATATGACCATAGATATAAATGTTGTATAATATTAACTAATAAATTGGTTACTTCTATCGTTATACTATACCATCTCTAGGAAAACATATTGTCCATTGTATAACTGTAAGAATAATATGGCTTTGTAGCTTGTATAACATAATATTCTATAATATGCTTATTAAATAAAGTAGTACCTATATAATATTATCATGTTTTTGAAAAATAACTCAAACTATTATAATATAAATGCACAGTCTGCATTGCACACACGTTTTGATTGGAAAAAAAAATTGCTCAACAGCAGAAAATAATGTTTGTAAAAATATAGTTATCAATATAAGTAGTACAATCTAATAAGTAATAACTCTTTGTATTATTAGGCAGAATGAAACAAAGTTAAAAAATATCTTCAAACATTTGAAAACACGTTTTAATAAATTAACAGATTATATAAATGTTATTTTTCACTTATACTCTTGACCTGTAGAATCCGTAGCTGACCACTTTAGACGGATGAAGAATTTCTTTAGAATTTCTAAAGCGGTCTATTATCTAATATTCTAATGCAATAGACTCTCCTGCTCTCTTATACACTCAAAAGTGTCGTAACATTCCATCAGTACACCTATATGTTCTATTATATTTCTCAATTAAAAAGCAATTACATAAAAAAAAAAAAACGAGACGATGTTAATGTCTACCACCAACTCAGATCCCACATCCCCACCTCTCTTACCTATTTAATTATGTCTGTTTTCGTTTAAATTGCTATAGAATTTCGTTTTTTTATTTAACATTATTATTATGCCTGCCTATACTACATATTCTTACTAATATAAAAAGTAAGTTCAAAAAACGTATTTTCATATGACGAATGATGAGTAATAAAGATATATTTATTCTACTGATTTAGCGGTTTCACTTAAGGAAACGCACTGAAGATGAGTTATTTTTAAAAACACTCGACCATTGATGACTGACAGACAATAAAGTGAATAGTATAGCCTATTGGTAATGTTACAAAACATGAGAAACCATGTACTTGGACGGGTAACTTAATTGGTCACACGGAGACTTTTACAGAAGAAGGGAAGTAGGTTTTATGAGATCCCTGCAAAATGCAATATCTTACACGGAGCCATAACTTAACGATATTAATTGTACACGGAGGAAATAATACACTGTGAAAAATTACAATAATTGTTTGATGTTGGTTTACCTATACTTTAAAACAATGTGGTCTAAGTGGTTATACGTTTATAACTAATATTTACTAAAAGTTATTAACATTAGACCTTTTTAATAAAATGTATTTTCACTGCTGTTTGATAATATATATTGTATGTTAATTTTCTATTTAATAATAAAATACGATAAATATTATAATGTTTTAGTATTGAAAAATAAAAATTTATAGTAGTTGAAAAACTTTATTAAAAAAAAAAAAAATATATTTTCTAAATGGTAGGTACGTTTGTTGATTAATTCATATGAGTATGTGTACAATAAATAAAAATTTTGTTTATTATCGAAAACAAATGTTGATTGCAAACAATTCGTTATGAAGTATTAAAGGAACAAAAACGTTTTGAAAACAAAACACACAGTCAAGCTTACATTTCTAACGATAAATGTTATTGGACACGAATCATTACCGCGGCGAGCTTTGCTTCAGCGTGCGACGTATTAATAATAATTCAGACATGTTCAAGGCTCTGCGATGTTAATGATATTTACGCGATGAGATGCATACTACTTACAAGTGATTTTTTTTTTTTGCGTATAACTTAGCAAAATTTCCTATTTGTAAGTTTGATTGAATGCGTTTCTGAAGAAGCGTGTATACCTTATACACATTTTGCTCAGACTAAAATATTCCTCAGAATATTATATCTCGCGTATGTGCGTCTAAAGTGTCGGCCAAATCGATTCGGAGTATTCTCGAAAATACGAATATCGTGTCGCAGGCACTTACCCTCTTCGTTCGGAAATGCCCGGAGGATATGGAAGTAAAACTTTGCAGATGAAATTTATGATTTTCGATTTACAACAACTTTTATTTTAGTTTTTCTTTGCCTTTTCGTTTTTTTCCCCCTCCTCGCCAGTTCTCTCTCGTTAGAAGAACTTTGAACTCGTTCACTTTTTTTTTGATTATGATACTTCAAACGGTGTAGAAAAACGAGCTGAATAATAATAATAATAATAATCTGCATAGGTATTATACGAGACCGCGGCGGTACTCGAAACGCGGGGAATTATTATCGATATTTCGGTTTGAACAACCGTCGCCAGAAGACATTTGTCACCGAGGTGTTTTATTATTATTATTAATATTTTTTCTATTATTATTACCAACACCGTTGTTGCGTTATTATTCATCTTATCATATTTATTGCGAGAAGCGGACGCCGACTTGCTACCGTGTCCGAGGACTCGCGCATAACTCATATCATATTATTATAAGCGACGACGCAAACGTATGTATAGGTAATAATAATAAATAAATATATTTCTCGACAACAATGGACGATATTCGATCGGCCGACCGTGTGCCGTGCACTCCGAGGGTCGGTGGTCCGAATTAAAAAATGCCGAAAGCTGACGACGACGGTTTGTCTTTTTATCGTGTACGGTACGCTTTTCTGCTCTCTCGCCCATATAGTATAACGACAATAACTAGCCTAAGAACTATTCCGACGAATGACTGCGATTCAAAAATAATTACCATAACGTTGTCGAACGGCGGTTGTCGATATATAATAATATATCCTACCGCGTATACCTAGGGTATACCCGCAGTATTATAATCCGTACTAACCACTGCAGCGTACTACCTACATTATAATAATATATATTTTGAGACGAAACCAGTCGTCGTCGTCGTCGTCGTCGTCGTCGGTAGTACATCGCTATTAATTATCATATACATTACACTAAAACACCATTAGAATAAATTGGAGCTGACAACCGCGCGCGTTTGTGTTACGCGCGACATCGGTGTATATTATTACATATTATTATTATTATTATTATTATATAGGTAAGAGGTACCTACCGCACAACGTGCACCGACCGGACACGGTGGCGCCATTATATATGCACACGATATCTGGTCGGGTCGGTCGGTCGGCCCACAACCGGTACACCAATAAAATATCATTATTATTATATAACAATACACGACCGAGACCGTGTTCGTCGCATCGACTCAAAGACCTTTTTCCGAGTCGGTGGGAACCGTTTTCGAAGCGACGACGATTGTATTTTACACGGACGACGACGACGACAAACGTGTCGTTTTCCGACCACTCCGATGGGCAGACCTGTTAAATCGTAATGCTATTATAATATCGTTTTTTTTTTTTTTTTTTTCAACCGTCACGTAGCACACGGTTGACGTATTATAAACTTATGTCCCGGTAGAGGGACGAAGGAACTGCTGCAGCAGTCGACTGCCGCGGTGGATGCGCTTTTCTCTCTCGTAATATTCGTCCGCAGCAATTTTCTGTTCTGGATAATAATATATTATGCGAAAGAGTTTCCGCGAAGTGTGCCCCCATGTCCACATAGGCTAATGACTTAGAAGATTGTGTCGGTCCGTCCACAACCTAACTGTTTTCGAAGCGACGATGGCTGTATACGGACAAAGACCGCGACGACAAGCGTATCGTTTTCCAGCCACTCCGATGGACAGACCTGTTAAATCGTAATAATATCATACAATCGTGTTTTTAACCACCGCCCAGCACACGGTTGACGTATAGTACTATTTTTTATTTTTACGTTTACCAGCTTAAACTGCTATGGTTATTAGCCAACATTTTTTTTTTTTTTGTTATTAGATATAAATACAGTTTGTTACAGTAAATAGTTAAATTTTGTTAACATTATAATTTGATTAAGCTGGAATTTGTTGGTAAGATTGCATTTTGACATGACTGGACGATTTTTGAAAATATATGTTCTTCATTGAGAATTTGTTTGATGTTCAGACTAAGAATTATTGTGCGTGTTGGTTCAAATATGAGGTATTCTTCGAATATGTGTTTTATTTTGATGCAAGTTTGACATATTATATTGCATATTGGTAGATGGTCTTTATACTTATTAGAAAGGAGAGAGTAGCAAAAGTGAGTCCGATTCTTATTCGGGTGATCTTGACGTCGGCTGAGATCCGGATACCATTGTTTCACTGAACTTTTGATGGACTTTAGTTTATCAGTAAGTGGTACAGAGTACATTATTAAATTATGTCGGTGACATTTAAGGGACGAAGGAACTGCTGAAGTCGATGGTACAAGGGTATCGATGATCACAGTGGATTCGCTTTTTTTCTCGTAATATTCGTTCACAGGAATTTTTTGTTCTGGATATATTTTGCGAAAGCGTTTCAGTGAAGTGTGTCCCATGACCATAGACTAATTTAGAAGATTATTCAATACATCTGAGGCTGTTCGTATAGGTACCAACATGTATGGTACATACTATTGCGAGTGCTTTCAGTTTGGCATACTTTTTCAATAACAGTTTGAGAAATTGTCAATAGTTTCCATGGTACATGAGACGTGTCAAAACAAATTTCTAAAGTTGTCGCACTCTTTCGATAAGACAATTATTATATGAAAGCATCCTTTCAGACGACTTCTTAAAATTGTTTAAGTCTACATACAGCCAATAAATGTTGAAAATAAAATCACATAATTACTCGTATATGCAAAACTCAAAAATGAATTATTTTTCCACATTTCTGATATATTTATGATAATACTAACCAAAATTGATATAGCTAAAATAAATCACTTCCTCTCTCTCGGATTTTCGGAAGTATACAATATATCAATATGTTGCATCCACTTAGTTAAATCAATCTTTCCACGAACTAGTTGTCCAGATTGTACATTTTAACAAAAAATACATGAATATGCATCCATTTCATGAAATGGACCATACCTTTATTCAACTCTTTGTGTAATTATTATAAGACAAATTATTGAAAGATATTTAAACTATATCTTACAATATTATTGTTTTGTGAATATAAATATAACATTACATTTTATTTTTAATATATTTATTGCTTAGAAACAAATGAAACTGATAACTAAGTAATTATATCTACATTAATTTTAATTAATTTTAAGTTATAATTTTTTTATTCATTTGTATAAATTTACGATATAGACATAACAAATTATTGTGTATTGAACAATATTATTGTGAACAAATTAGTAATTTCATAACATAATCGAATAATGATAATCATGCTATTGTTATTGAAATATGAAATACAAATTTATTATATCAACTTTTTATCTATATTTATAGAACTTATTGTTTATTTTCGAAAAAAAATTGATTATTTTAAATTACCATTTTCTGCTTAATTATTTCCAACCTCTATATTAGAGATGACACAACGATATTTTGTAATTATTTTACAGCGATAAAAAAAACGAAATAGTGTTAATAGCGCTCTTAGACTTGTCTAGAATATAAACCGCAGTAATATTTTATAAGACTTTAAGTATCAAATAATAACTACTATAGAAACACTTTTTTTTTATAATTGAGATGGAAGTTTATCGATTAAAAAGTTCCTAAAGGTTACTAAGGGAGGGTATGCCTCCATGGGCCTGTTCGGTGTGAAACAGTTTAGCTCCCCTCGCAAACATCAATTTACTTTCACCTTATTGAATCAATAGGCAGCAATTATTGATATATCAAAAGTGTGATGGACGAGAAATTCGTAAATTGACTCGTTCCGAAAAAGTGTGAATAATATATTATTACGCCGATCGATTTGTATATATATTTTCACGTCGTCGCACGTTTATTATGTTATTAATAAATATTAATATGCGTTCATTTTTCATACAAACGATAGTTCAGTGAGGTTAATCTAAAATTGTATCCATCAATAAGTTCGAAGGTGGATATTTCTGAACTCTATATGACAACCGGGACATTAGTTTTAAATTATTCGTACCATACTATATTATTTTTCGTATTATTATTATCGTTATTTTATTTTTTTATCGATGCCTCTAAAATGTTTTTTTTTTGATGTGTACCACTTATATCTTTGTGGTTTGCAGAACAAAGTTAATGAAAATGTTCTTAAAAAACACAACCCTAGTATATTTTTCTACGCAGTCCGGTGCAAATCCGGCAGTGTGAGATCGTTTCGTGATACGACTTGTCATAATAATTATGTATTATACAAAAAAGTAGTAAAAGCCTCAATTATTAGTTAATGCACATTTAAGAACGTAAATCAATGACATCAAAATTTGTAAGTACGAAATCAATTATAACTCTTTACATAATATAACAAATTATTTAACACTGGCCGGCACTTAACAACGCATTAATATTTAAATATCTTACCAATATTGTTATATATTATCGCAATAATATTATTCGATCATAAAATATCAGAACGAAAATTGACCGAATTTCACCACTTCGGTGCTTACTATACAATAATACGTAATTAATATCAATAAGTGTCTATTTCATAATTAATTGTCTTATTTAAATATTTAGTATTCTTATAGAGTATGGAAATAAATCACAAATCATAATATTATTTTGTTCAAAAGTAATGATCCACTTTAAAGTTTAAATTCTTTCTCACATAAATCTGTCTGTTATCATTATCAACAACTCACAATTTTGCCAGAAAACTAAGCTACATTTCGATATACATTATATATTATATTTGTTCTGTTAATAATTCTTTAGCAAACAACACTTGGGGCGAATTACAATTGTTTAATCGAAAGACGAGACTTCATAGTAAATCGTATTTCAATCGGAGCGTATATAGGAATTATTATGGAATACACAGTACACAAAAATACCGCAATGTTATTGATATATATATATATATAAAAAATATGATATATAGTTCAGTGTACGATGTGCCTCGAGGACGCATGAGAACACACGTCAAATAGGTATTTACAGAATAAAAAACACATCATCTGTAAACAAACATTTTATTTTTGTGGAGGTGATTCACGGTCGTTTTGATTCTTATAGTGTACGTATTATTATCGTATCGTTTTAAACGTATTTCCGTTTCAAAATATATATCCGACTGTTCATTTGTACGGGGATTCAGGTGTAAATATTTATACGGCACACTGTTAAATAACACACGCACGCACACATACATATATATATATATATATATATATATATATATATAAAAAAATACTAAATAATATTTAACGATGATTCAGCACAGACTTCGTACACCGTCGCAAATTGCAATATTATGCGATCCGTGTTCCACGCTTCTGTAATACCCGACGCCGGATACGTTCAAAACATTCAAGTCTGTATGTGTGCACTTAATATATTATTATATGTACGTGTGTGTATACATACGTATACTATCATTATACAATTATAATAGGACCCCGGGGCCAAAATAAATTAAACCGAAAAAAAAAACTGAACCGACGAAAAAAAAAACTACAGACCTACTATACAGTACTATGATAATATGATATGATATTATGTATTATATAGACACCGCTGCAAGAGGGATGCGACGCGTGTGCGTGACGGCCACGACGACGACGACGACGAAGATTGTTTTCACAGTAAAACGGCGACGAGTTCGTTAAAATTAAATTTTAAAAAAACAAACTTAATCATTCTGGTTATACGCTTTTGCCGCGAATACTTGGAAAACAGTAAGCCACACTCGTACCATTGGCGTCGCAGCCGTACACACGACGGGCACCCTGCCGCGCGGTCGTTGCCGCCGCCAATATCAAGGTCTGTTTTTTTTATTCGTTTATTCGAATATTATATTCTCCTCGAATTACGAAATGCTTTGCGAAAGACCACCGAAACGTTATGTGAACGAACGTTGTGCTCCGAAAACTCATAAGTCTGCACAACCTCAATACATCTTTATGAAATAGAGACTATAATTATTTTTACTTTATAGATCATCAGTAGGTTATGAATCCGACATTTTGAACAACCTCATAAATCCAAACACGCGTTATAGAAATATGGTGCGTACAATATTATAATATATTATTATGCACACTTAAATACAGTGTACAGATGAAAATCGTATTTATTCTTATTGATAAGGTACATAAATATGTTATACCCGTTCCCTAGCCCCTTCGTTGAAATGATAATAGACAATACTGAATAACTTTTGTAATTTGCATGCTTTTGACTGAAGTGAGAAATCAGAAATTCAGGGAGGGCTGTGTCTCCACCTCCTCCCCTCATACAACTACAATCACATATCAAAAAAAGCAAATTATAATTTTTTCCTGCTCCATTATTTAGCATGTATTTCAAGTGATTGATCGCGAAATGTGTACGTTATTACCCAATTTCTCAAATTTCTATATTACACATGTTCGTTTTAAATGATTGATTTTTTCGGATGGCAAGGATGATAAAAACATAATATGAGGGACTTAAACAAAAGTACACGTTATTTATACGTAATAATAAAATATATTGGTGCAGAAAATCATTTGAAATCCAATGTTTTCCATGTTCATTGGCGCTGGTAATTCTATTCAATTTCTGCAGGTGCAAAACTTTGATTGGTTCAATACTAATTATAAAGACATATTCAAAAAAAAAGTGTATTCAAAACCACTCTCTAAAAATTATTCACGACATAATCTGTACATTTAACACTATATACGCATATAAAAACGCAATATTTATTCTCAAAAATATTGTATTTTATTTAAATGTACTATATATAGCATATTATTTGTCTATAATATGATAACGACATGGTTATGTTTGATTAGTACGATCACATAATATTATGACATGACGTTATTTTGATATTTATTCAGCCGTGTTATATTTTATGAAAACATCAAATAATACAGTGAAACGGTATAATATTTTATTAGAATTATATAGTTCAGCTTTAGCCGAGTTCAGTAACACACCTTTGCACTGGCTAGCTACATTAGACGTATAACCAGGTCGTGCATCTCATAATTACGCCACTGTTAGTGATTGTAAATATGTTTTGATTAGAAAAATGTTTCATTTTGCATTCGATTGGATAAAACGGTACAGTTTCAGGACTGGTTTTGCAAACGCATTTTAAAATATATTGACGAAGGAAACTTTAAAATAATATTATGTTAGTGCGAGTGGATGGATGGTTGGAACTTGCAGGAGACATGCATCATCAACCACCACATAATTTTTGATTTCTTGCTTAAAAGCAAACGAATTAGGTACTCACAGTTTAGCAGGGAAATTCCGTTATAATTACATGCTAAATACACGCAACAAAAAAAACATACTAAAAATAGCTTTAACGTGGGAGAGGGGACTTACTCGAGGGACTTATCGATTGTGTCTGACGGAAAATCGCCGACGACTTCTGTAGCTTTGTTATTGCACGTGTCGGTTTTGATCTCCGTCCCCTCTTTTACGACCCCTCCACTACCACCAACACCGCTAAAAACCGTGCAGCAGTTTACACTATACACTCATTGGAGTTTACCAAAGAAACGCGAGGTCAAAGAGTTGTGCGCGTGTGAGTGGACGTGCGTGGAAGTGTGCGTGTTTACGCACGTGTGTGTTTGGGGTTTTAAAACGCACGAAGGCACCCCCTCAAGAAAATCTTGGCTACGTGCCCGCGCATAATGGTCTTTTCTTTTTCTGCTTCCTCCGGTCGGTTTTTAAATCGCGAGACGTGCCCCGCCTCCGCGGCCACCACGTGTGTCAGATCCTTCAGCCGGAAAGTCGACTTTTATCAGCTCACGGGCTCGTATTTTATACTATTATTATTATTATTATTATTATTATCAACACATCATTATTGCCATCACAGTATTATATTATTATTATCAGAAGATGCATTCTCGTTACAATATTATAATATTCTGTTGCATGTAATGCGCACTGCACACTGCTCCTCAGTAGATCCGCGTAGTCTGAATGACTAATTATATATTATTATTACACGACAACTACTCCGCAGAGCACAGCTATACATTCTGTATGTATATCATATTAATATTATTATAATAGCTGGTATCGCGTAGGTACGTTGGTATAATTACATTAAGTGGGTAACTAGACTGAGTTTTTGCAGACACAAAACAACGACAATAATAATGATAATAATATTATTTCATTCCGATCATATCTCGCATGCGTAATTCGGGGATTGTCTTCTCTTTTGTTTTTTGTCGACATTAATCAATTATTGCTAAAATCCATGTTTTATCTATTTAATGAACGTGTATTCTATTAAAAGATTTAAGTTTCATAAATTCATATTTTGTGTAATATTTAATATGTTACACTTTTCAATATTACACATTATTAGTACATAAAATTATAATTAATACATAATAATAATAATAATTAAAATTATTTTAAATCCATAAAATAAATCAACAACTGTTGACAACTACTGTTCCACCACCATTTAAGATTTATAATATGATATAATTAAAATATATTTATAATTCTGATGACTTTTATGACTGTATTTTATTACATTTGAACGAATTCCCACATTTCCTATACAAGTGTCAAATGTGTATGTACTGAAGAATTTGATACGAATTCAACAGATATGATAATGCAGGTGACCATATACGTTGTGTTAATGTAATTTTGAGTTGCCTTTAGTTCGACTGATAACTAACAGTGACAGCGTGGTAACACCGATGATCGTTTAAATTATTCATATGGTTTGTACTTGTGTACCATACGTAATACGTACTCTAGCTTAATGCAGTGCTTTTGAGAAAGTGTAAAAAAACCTTATCGTAAAATTTACAAATGTGAGTGACTTTAGTTTATTGATGATGATAAAATGTAAATAATGTAAACTGTGTGAAGTTTGGACTGAAAAAATATAAAATAAAAAAATATTTATATTTTTAACAAACAATCATCCTCAAATATAAGGTGATGAAAAAAGTTAATTGATCTCCTTATGCCTTCAGACTTTAATCAGTGCTACAGAAATTCTATTTGATTGAACTTTGTACAACTTTTAATTACACTGGAAGAGACGAGGAATAGGCTTTCGATTCATTGGAGTTTAGAGATCCAAATTGGATTAATCAAACGTCCCTATGCAACAGAAGAGACAACAAGAAACTCATGCGATCTGTCATTATTCTGCAACACATTTTAACTCTAAAACTACAAACTGAAAATTAATTGTAACAAAAAATGAGTCATTACCAGAGGTCGAGCTTCGTTTCACATCTAGCACCTTTATACACCTAATAAAATCCATCACTCAGGTTTAGGTAAGTAGGGATAGTTTTTTAGAGTATAAGTTCAATCGTCCACTTAACTATTTCACAAAACAGTTTATCGAAGTTATCATCCATTGCAGTAAGTACGTCGCAAGAGGACTGGAAGTATAACGCCTTCTATCTAGAAAGTCGGAAACCGACTATACCTAATCAATATCGATGGGAGGCAGGCAGTATGTATATCGTACAGTAACCAACAAGTTAGGTTTCCACTCAAATGTATTCCAAAGACATAACAAAAACAGCAGCTGTTGCGTGACTATACTAGCAACCAAAAGTAACTGAGTTCGAAGTCCAAATTCTGAAAATCGATAAGTGACTTGGCAGTAGCTGATTCTAGGACACGCGAATAAGCAGCTTTTACAATGACTCATTTCTTTAAACGAAGATTACTAACAAAAAGCGTTGTAATAAAAATCGTAACACGAGATTATCAATACAAACACAGTTAATAAAAAAGAAGAGAATAAAATTATTGACGCAAAATCATTATCACTTATCACTTGTTTAACTGTGTGTGCAATTTATGAATATAATTAATAACTATGAGTGAGATGATTCAATCGTTCAGACGAGATAATATTTAATAATTACTACAATAAAACATATTATGTGGAAATTAATAATTATGTTACTATAATGAAAATGGGAAATTATATTATAATAAATAGAATAATAATATTATATTCAGCAATTTACTTTAAGATCTAGTGTTAGTAAACTTTAAAATTGATAATAATAATGATAACTTTCAAGTTTATATTTAGTTATAGGAAATAATATTTTGTGGTATAACTATCTCATTCGTTTCCAGTATTAAGGTGACGGAGATAAATACTCCGTAGTTGATTAGTGTTGACATTAATATAATAAATTATTATTGTTTATTTGAATGTCTTAAAGGAACACAAAAAATATGTGTATGATAATTAGTTTCCATATTGTTTTGACTATAAAAGCGAGACAGCATGCAAATTTTGAATCAAAGAAACCGAAAATCGAACGATGATTTACCTTTGAAAATAAAGACCGACAACATCAGGGTATCCTACAAAGTTGAACAAGTTAACAACACATTTGTTGTATATATTCAGTTATTTCTGTCATATTTTACCTTTTAACCTAATGATGGTTAATAGATTGCATTTGAATCAAGATCGGATACTTGAATACTTAGTAATCCATTCAACTTGTACGTCTGGAAAGGTAACGTTACATACAGGTTTGTTTGTGATGACTTTATAATCAAAAAGCTGAGAGGAGGAATTTTACCAAGCGTAAAAATTGATCATTCACCTTCTGGCAACCAATAAAATGGAAGATTTTTACTGTGCAATGAATGGTTTGTGATTTGAGAAGGATACATATGTCTATAGACACGTAACCGCCTGGATTTAAAGCAGAAGCAACATGTTGCCATTGAATAAGAGTGGTAAGAGTTCCAGAATTTTTTCAGTCGACTGGTAACCATTGAAATGGGATTGCCTTATTGTTAACCAATAAAACACCACCTGTGAAATTGATCAAGCATGTACTTGAAAAGTAAATAGAATATTTTGAATGTTGACTGATATGCGACGTATAGTTTGTGCAAAATGTAACAGTATACAGACTGATATTGTAGTCAAATTAAACGTTCGACTTTGTTAATATTATAAATTCGTGGATAAAATGAATCATAAATTTCAATCGTGGGGCATGAAAGTCGTCCATAACACTCATTAAGTATCCAATAATACAGTTATAAATACCTATAAGCTTTAGTCTTAGGCAGACAAATGTTTATACATGATATTACGTTAGAAGGTCTATTTACCTTCTATCAATACTTATGCACAAAAAAACATTTGAAAAAAAAGACATGCTCCAAATATAATGCATAAAAAATTGCATTAATTATTAATTTACTATAGAAAAAAAACCATAATGTATTAAATGGATGTAAATAATTTAATAATTTGAATTTTTGAAAATACGTCTTACTAAAAATATTTTGAAATGGAATAAGACTATAATATGTAGACATTAATACGTTTATTGTAATATTATAGAATGTCATTGATTGGGACCAGTTGATATGATCCTTTTAAAATAAAATAAATACATCAAATAGCATACTTAGGTAGTGAAACGAATGAATATTATTGTAATTTAAAATCAGTAATATGATAAACAAGTTTAAAACAAATCACAATGATAGGCACATCATATAACGTCGTTTTAATTTTTCAATATAGGTTTCAACGTGGAATTCTAAATGTTTGACCTTGTTTACGTATTAAAATAATAATACGTTTTGGATTTCAAACATAAAAAAATACATAAATAAACAAACATACAAAAAAAAAAAAATCGATAAAAAGTAAAATATAGACCTAGTGCCACAATAAATTCAAACTCGAGTCGATTTAAAACGTGTTACGTCGAATTGTCACGTCTACGTATAATTTACATTTCAAACAGACAGTGAAGGGTATATATTTATACACTAATTATATGTACATTATATTATATTATATAGGTTCAACCGGTAATATTATTACTGATTGTACGGATGTCATTATTCGGACGTGTATATACTGCTATAATAATCATGGTAACATTCGGATAATATAAATAGTAAGTTCAATTTCGTTATATTATTAATAATAATATATGTAATTAAGTGAGAAAACGAATCATAAGACATGAGGTATCTTCAATATCGTATCTTCGGTATCTTACAAATGATTATATTATTATTAAAATTAAACGGTGGCGAGGGTTGGGCGCAGTAATCCGTTACGTATCCCAAAGTTACTCGGGCTAATTATATTTGTAATAATTAAAAAATATTCCATTTTAAAGAGATCACTACACCAACCTGTTTCTTTAAACACCGAGTCGGTCTATCACATAAAGTGTTATTGTTGTGAGATTTCAAACTAATATGTTTGGATAAGATAGCACTAATTTAAGACGAAAATGTATACAAAATACGTATATTTTATACGCCTTATTTCGATCTTTATTGAAATCCATATAAAGTGCGTTTTGACAGACTATAGTTTTTAGTATTGCATATTATACTCATCTTACATTACAAATGATAGTTATTTCCGATTATTATTATTTGAATTTTTTTTTACAATAATGTTTGCTAAGAAAAAAAAGTTTAATGCATGGATTTTTTGAGAAAAAATTAATTTAGCGTAACTTTAAAAGTATTTTTTATTTATTTTTAAGTTTTTATATCAGTGGTACTTAGCTATAATTTTAATAGTCCTACGTTTTTTTAATATTTCAATAAAAGTATAAAATAAATTAATAACTAGAAACTACACAATGTGTTATGTCATTGTTATGTCATATCATAAAAAAAAAAAAGAATTTCAAAATAAACTTATTATGTATTGTAGTTAAGTAATTTTACTGTAATATTTTAACTCGTTATGCCAAAACTTGATTGAGATCAGTTACTATACATATCGAGTAACTTACCTCTTCTCGATAGACAGAGTGATCGGAATTTTATGTTACAGAAAAACAGAATTTTTCTCATATTGAAAATTTCATTTTTCGATCATTGGAAATGGAGAAAAAAACGTATATAGGTTAGACATAGATAATACATAGGTTATATACATAGGTAATCATGAATAAATAAAACAAAATAATCTTAAATACAAATAAAATTGACAATTTAAAATTTAAAATTTGAACAATATTTCAACTAATGGTTAGTAACATTACTGATTTACAATACTATTAAAGTATTAAATCATGAAATAAAATTGTTTTATTATAACTTGAACTATTTAAACAAAAACAAAAATAAATATTGCATTATAGTAGCAAAATAACAATACAAATACCAAGGTAAGTAGATATGTAGCTGAAACAAAATAATATAATATATTTTCATCATTATAACAACAATGTTTAATGAGTTCACAATACAGACGTATATCATAAGGAAATTATAAAATAAAATAAGAATTTTAAGTTCACTTTATTTTGGTTTTAACAGTGTACCCGCTGTAATAAAATACGTTATATTCAATATATTGTACGGAAATAATGAAGTACTAATCTTAAAAATATAATCTTCAAATGTCACAAGTTCATCACCAAATGTTGGTAAAATCTTGGATTCAAGTGCTGGTATTGGAAAGTCAGTAGTTAAGTTAAGGTCTCTTAATCATTTTGTAACACTAATATAACAACTAATAAAGGCATTGTAGGGAATACTTCAAGAACTTGAATTTATTGTCAAATAGTATGTAGGTTGTAGCGTACTTTCTCGAGTAACACATATTATATCAATTATTATATATTTAATCAGGTTAGGTGAGATATTTCCTGAATCAGAGGTTTAAATGAGTTTTTATTATACTATATATATATATCTGAATCTGATAGTATGCTTGAACGTGTACTTAGAATAATTGGTATAAATTCTTATAAAAATTAGGAAAATCGTTAGTATAAAAATATCAAAGTTAATACGTACATAAATTATTATTGATATTTGACGGGTTACGTTTACCGAATTTCGTTTGAATTTTATAATTTTAAGTATATATTTCTTATGTTTGTACGAGTATTATACATGTAACTAGATCTAACTTCTTTCTAATTAACATAATGTCAATTTAAGAGATATATTTTGCATGCAATTGATTTAGGTCTAATACGATAGTATAATTATTATAAAGTACATCAGTTTTTAAACAAAATTGTTTTTTTATCGCTGTTATTTTGAGTTAGGTAATAGTCGATGTATTTGATTTTTTTGAATTAATTTAATATGTACCTCTCCAGGCTTATATCCCATATGAGTATTCATACGAATAATGCAAGTTCACAATAAACTATTCACAAGATATTTAAGCAATAAAAAATAACTAAAGTCTTTAAATTTATTCACAGGTAATACTCATAATTATTATCTTAATATAGTTATTCAAATATGAATATCTCACTTTACAAACTGATCAAATAACTCCAAGATATTTCAGAGATATTAATTAGAGTTCATTAACTTAATGCATTTACAATAATTATTATAGTTGTAACTAAAACTATAAAATATGTTTTAATTATGTTTTTTTTTTAATATCGTGAACTTTTAAAACCACATTTAATTTAAAACTTTTAATTTTAGAAATTGAAAATGGCACACAGCAGGTTTCGTCATAATTAATTTCTAGAAAGTTAATATTAAACAATTTATTAATATCAGCCATAATATTTTAACCTTCTCTATATTATAGAAATTATGGTTTTTTAGATCAGATATTGAGATAGTGTTATCATCTAAAAGAAAAAAATCAAGACTTTGAATTCCATATTTTATAAGTTATTAATATTATGTTATATACTATACAAGTAAAATCCCTAAGAAATTTCATAGTGAAACGCCATACTGAAAGTCAATATATTATAATTATTGCTGAAAGTATTGTTTAAAAGTACTTACACGTTGACAACAATTTTCCAAAAAAACTTTTAATAAGATTATTATAGTTATACCTTCTATGTCATATTTTTCCAGTTTATTCAATAGAATATTATATAAGTAACGTGCATTATGCAGTAAAACGTTTTCACGATGCTAAGAAAAATTAAAAGTATAATACTACCGTTTCCTCGAGTTTTTCATGATTTCAACTAAGTACTATTTGTATTAAGTACATAAAAAAGGTTCATATTATTTCTAAAATTTATTTTTTTCTGAAAAAAAAAATTAAATATTTTTAAAGAAACTTAGATTGATGAATTTATAAATACTTTTTTAAAGCTTTTGGTGGAGTTTTAATTCGTGACATTCAATAATATTTTTAAAAAATATTTTGTCACCTCATTTAAAAAGTGGAAATACCAGATTATTGACCACTATTAAATATTAAAACTTAAAGATTATGTAATTTTATCATTATTTAAAAAATATTTATCATAGGAACTTAATAAATTATTGCTCTAACTCAATTAATTTGCACATAAATAAAAATAATATGTTAAAAAAAAAAATTGTTTCAATATCTAAATATACCTATTTAGAGGTAAAGAAATTTTCAAGCATTTCTATTGTACTAAACAAATTAAATTATATAATTATATGTATGTATAAAGTCATAATTTTATAAAGCATTTTTAATCCAAAACAAAAAATATTTTGTCTTTTATATTATGTATTATTTAGTAAGTACTTACCTTTTTGTTGTTTAATATAATTGTTTGATGATTATTTCAAATCATAATATTATATTTGTGAAATTCCAATTGTGTTATAAGTTAATACTTTTTATTATTTATATGGTAGTTTGTAGTTATACTAAAAAAGGCAAATTTTCAAATATCCAATACTAAAATACATTTATAGAAATAACAATTACTAACGCCTCCATAATTTGGACCCCAAAAGCTCAACAAATAATTGATGAGTGATAACAGATAAAATTATATCCATTAACCATCGATTATAAAATAATCGTTAAATGTTATAAAAGGCTATTCGACCTTATCAGGAGGGAATTTTTACACAATGAACACGGGGTAGAAAAAGAAATAGATAATAATATACTATTATATTATATTTCTTTTCCGTAAAAAAGACCACGACCCTATTTATTGTTGATAATATAGTATTATAGTATATCCCCATTTCTTTATTATCTATATCTAATGATGTTAATACAAGGACACAAAGTTATTTCTGAACTACAGCTATCAACGTTGAGGAAATCGTTCATTATCGATGTGTTTACTATGTGTAATCAGTAATCACCAATCAATAGTTATAATACGTCTTATCATCTAGGTATATCAGGATATGCGTAATAAACAAAAATATGTTTATATTATTATAATTGAAATATATTTTCACGACGAGTGAAAATTCAAATTCAGAACCCTATTCAAATAGATTTACTTATTATTTATTAATTATTTAATGCGTTTAATATTGTTGCACCTGCATGTATACTTTCATAATGTTATTTAACGGTTGAAACGCTTGTACCTATTAGGCGTTTTAGGCAAACCTTCATCATACATATCGGAAGCAACAGCAGATGATGATCGCTTGTCGTTTTCGATCACATTTTGATGCACAACAGATAACATGCATCACGAATCCGTCTAAAGTCGTAAAGTTTGCCCATAGCGGTGCAGTGGTTGTTGACGCGCCCGCCAACTTGTGTGCTACCCACTCATACGATGACATGAGTGGCATAATATTATGTATAAGACAAATTATAAAATAATGATATTATAATTATAGAAATACAAATATTATTTTTATATATTTGAATTAACCTAGTTGATATGTAGTAGACCAATATACATACACAACTACAGTAGAATACGACGCATATACATCGATAAAGTCACACGGGATGTATGCGCTATGAATTCCGTAATATTATCATAATAACAATATATTGTAAGGTTGTGAATTCAGCGAGATATCTTAACTTTATTTATTTGAGATTTACAATCAATGTCTGTTCAGTTTTCGACGTTGTCGACTACGTGATGATAGCGTTTTCACAGTTCTTAACAACTATATCTCTCTAGCTGTCGCTCAGCACATTACATTATGTTAATGTGGTGATGTTGCAGACGTGTTGGTAGATAAGCTACAGTGTGAATTAATTTATTGGTATCTTCGATAAGTGTGTATTTTTGTAAGATTTGTTGGTGATAGTTTAAATAATAAAATTAAGACGACTACTCACACCAGACATGCACACGTGAACACAGTTCAATCCACAAACACTGCAGGTGGATTGCACTGATACGATCAATATGCCCGAGGAATGTTGGTGGAACGAAAACTACTATCGACTAGTCGCACCCAACCACCCGACTCCGCAAATCCATCAATCACGTAGCTTTACCTAAAACATATTATGTTTCACTATTTTTTTTGCTGAAGTTTTCTGTATTTTTTTCCTCGAACAAATTTTTCCAGCTCATTATTTGTACTCTAAGAGGTAAATGCCTCATCTCAACAGTGGCATTCTGTGAAAAATACTGTATCGTCTGTATAACAAACTATTTTATTTGTTTAATTTGTATATTAATGAGTGTGGGTGATACGGTATTCCATTCAGATACACCAAAGATCGTAAAATGTCATGACATTTTTAAAAAAAAATTTTATACCTAAAATTGAATACATTTAAAACTATTGAAGTAATTACAGCAGACATATACTTAGGTGAAAACTGTGATAAAAATATGGTTCATGTAGAAATACATAATACGTTATTAAAATTACAATATTGCATGCTCAATAAATGCTTCATAAGTTAATTTGTAGATATATTATTAATGAATAGACAATAATTATATATTCATTATTGATTTAATCAATATTTTCAAGAAAGCTGAAAGATATTTTTTATTAATCAATGCAGCTAAATGAATCAATCATTAGTATACCATAATATACAATTATCAGTCGACAAAACTACACAAATGTCATTAAATTTCGTACTATGATATCATTTAATCTAGAGGAAATATCATATTTTAAGGCAATAATTGCTTTTATGATTAATTCATTATTAATTAAACAACATTTATCAAAGAAAATGGTATTTGAATTTTGTTACTTAGAATCTAGGCTGTATTTATTATGCATCATTTATCTTACATGTTCATGCATGTTTGTGCTGTATTAGTAAAGTAATCATTGAAGTAATTAAATATTTATTTTGATTTATCTGATGTACGTATATTTTCACTCAATGCATTTAGTTTGAATAGGGAAATTAGCTTTAAAACGATTAGTTTGTAACATTATTGTTTCTGACGCCTTGGTTTTTATTATATGTCGCCAATCTATAAAGACCAAACTGTCGAAGGAGGTCGTAGGATTTGTATTATGAATAAGACAATGAGAAAGGGAATTAAATAAGAAAAAAACAAAAAAATATTAATTTCAGACAACTCGGGGGAGGTTGGTGGAAAAAGCCAATAACTGGCGTAAAACTCCAACAGAAAGATAATCAACACAAAAGAGTAGCATTTTTCGACGGGGGAGCTTAAGTCGCCCCACAATAAATCATACATGTGTCCTCGCTTTAAGGGCAGTCGGTGTTGTAGACACGATATTACCAAAACACAGACGGTCGCAGATACAACAACTATCGGTATAAAATATAAGCGTAATAAATAATAATTTTCTATGGAACCACGTGAGGGGCCGTCGTCGCGGTCCTGTGGACGCGATCCGGGAGATTACCTCCAAATCAATGTATAGTGTATGCACACGAATATTAAAATAATGAGCGTTACAATGCCGGCCCAAGTCGTTGACAAAAATGTACGACGAAGTAAGTATATATTACCCGATGTAGGTGCAGTACGCGCAGAATTTTGGCACGCATCTTAGGCGAAGCATGGAATCCTCTCCGGGGCGAATTTCTCCATTTTGTATATATTTACAATAATAATGATATCGAAAACAAAATAATAATAATTAATAATACGAATCTTGAGCCGGTGAATTACTGCGAATAATATTTTTTTAAAGCGAGCGATATTATCGTCGGAATCGTGGGAAGCCATAACAAAACAGCGATAAAATAATATGTAAAACGGGCACATGACGATTGTCTCCGCTCACAGACACACACACGGGGGGCGGCGAGAGAACACAAAAACCAAAAGGTCGACCGCGACATTGGTGTCAGTACGGATAGTCGAAATGCACGACGTCGCGTTACAGATTGTATATTTTATTGTAATTATTATTATTGATTTCCTTATTTAGTTTAAAATGATCATTTCCTGGTCTATCCAATTTAGATTTTCAATGCGAGTTAACTTTTATAAAGAGATGTATCATCGGTTCGTCGTTTATCATCGTTACATCACGGATGTTTCATTACTGGTAAGTGTAATATTAATCTCTTCGGCGAACTGATGATAAAATAATATTGCAGTCGATGTACCCATTTATGTATTTGAACGTCAATAGTACATATATTTTGTTTGTGAATTGTGGCCAAATGTAAATACAGACATTGTAAATAATTAATTCGTTTCAGTTATTGGAATAATTCGGTATTTATAATGATCAACGAATGAAAAGTTTTTAATGCGAATAAACATTTCTCGTGATCGAGTCGTTTTATTTATTTTTTTTTTGTTAGATTGCTGAATATTATAGTTGCTAAGATTAAAATAATTAAGGATAGTTTCCCATGCGTATGTGATGATCGTCGTACTCGGTTTACCTAGTTTAATGATGGTATTATTACTTAACTTTTTTTTTTTTTACTCAAAGTCTACGTATTTAGATTATAACCGAACAATGTTTGTATAATAAATAAAAATGACCATCACCACAATGTAGGATGCAAATGTCTCATATTAATAATTGATATCCGACATCGATTTAGCATCGTGATTAACTTTCTGTATTTTCTTCCCAACAATACGACTGTTCGACACACACGCATCATTGTTTTTATTAGCACATTGCATTTCGTTTGTATAATATAATGGCTTGGTATCAGCAAACACTTTGTACAAATATAACTGTAAACTGCAAGACTATATTGATTATCGTCTATGCGGAGTGACTGAGATGTTTTTCATAATATTATTAAAATACAATAATAATTAGAGTGCATGCACAACGTAAACGAGTAACTATGTAAAAATTACAAGCTTGCATTGCTGAGTGTACCGAGTAAACCGGAAACGATAAATCCGATGCAACTTCCAAGAGTGAAAATGGAATTGTCTTGTTTTCGGTCTTTGGTTGAAAAATAACAAGAAAATAAAAATAAATAATAAAAAAAAAAGGTCGCACACAAATATAAATAACACAATAAACCAAAAAAGGGGACTACCTTTTCCATTAAACCATGGGTCGTGTGTAGGTATATATATATATATATACGTATAGCGCGCTTAAAGCGATCCAAATCGTATCATCCATCAGCAATGAGATCACGCGCATGGCTTCGTTCTTCTACGCGTACCTATATAGATATTTACCCAAACAATATTTACGACTAAGTTTTGAGAGAGGGAGAGAGAGAGAGAGAGAGAGAGAAATTTACATTTTCTCATAGTCACACGAGGTATAAATGTATAATAATAATATTATATTATTTCGTATAACGTATTGCACGTGCTGCCTGCATGAAAACGATACGCGGTCGTCATCGTGGCTCTTGTCTAATGTTTTCCCCCGAGAACACGATATTGCCTAAACGTCCATATAATATTGTACATTATTTAATATTATATTATAATATTTTTTTTTTCATCATACACGCATGGATTTATCTCGGTTTTTTTTTGGTTTTTTATCAGCACCGTACAAACGCAATCGATAATATTATTATTATCAATGTAAACCGATCACGATTCGTTACTATAATGTTCATGTTTTCTAAACCGACGTTGGTATAATCCGTTACGGAGTGTAGAAAATAATGAATATACTGTTTCTGAAAATAGTATTCATCAATGCAATGCACTCACATTGTACATACCTATTTTGTTCGATTTGAATAGTGTACGATATTATGTTTAATTAATAATATAATAATAATATGTGAAACTGTGGCCAATCCGAATGATTGCCTGCATTTGATATTTTGGTCGAGAAACGTTTTAAAATCAATATCCTTCAAAATAAAAAACAAATTAATTTATAAAACGTATAAATTCTATGAATAAAAGAAATCTATTAATATAATAATAAATTTATTTTGACAAATTAAAAATATGTTGTTCGCATACATTTTTTTTTTTTTATTAACAATTTATTTGTTTATATTTCATTGGTTGGATTATCAGAAATTTACAATTTTGCAATACCTCCTCTCCAATAAATACGTACTATAGTAAAGTCATTAAAATATTTTATTAAAAAAACTGCTTGCTTTAAATTGTTTACCTGAAATAGGGTATGTGTAGTGTACCTACATAGAATAATTATTATATACTTATGATTAATCCTCATCGTCTATAAAATACAAGAAGTATAAGAATTACTAAATAAATTTAAAGTGCTTATAAAATGTAAAATTTATTTACTACGAATTTTGTTTATAAATAAAATAAATATTTAGTAATACAAAACCGTCACTAAAACAAATATTTTTTCTCGATTATCAATTTGTCGTATTCGGAAATGGCACATCACCTATAACGAAATAAAGACTTATATTTTTATTTTAATAAAGGCATTTTGGATAATATTTTCTCTAAACAATTTCATATACCTACCAAATCTTGCCAGATAACAAGAATACATACATATTATACTTACACCCGACAACGACGGATAATTTAGGATTGACAATGGATTTCCATTGGTTAAATGTTATTATATTACTATTAGTTATTACGATAAGTAGATTTTTTCAAAAATATATTTATAAAATAAACAAATATTTGGCACGGACAACGCCGGGTGGGACAGCTAGTCATGTATAAAACTTTATTGTTAAGATTTACATAAGTTCATTTGGATTGGAAAATTAAATAACCTTTTTAAACGGTTCCCAAATTTTTTCATTGTGTTAATAATATTATAAAATTATTTTTTTGAAAAAAATAATCTCATTTCCATGTATACATTGTATACCTCTATATTCTATAGGTTGATTAACTTATGTGAGATTAAATTCTATCCAAATCAAGTGATTTAATTAAATTAATATTTAATTGTATATTATAAATTTATCTACCTAATACAAAAAAAAAAAAAATAATAAAACAAATTAAATATAAAAGGTAAATTTTTAAAAAGTTGCCAAAACGATTAACCTAATTCATACTAGAAGGTACTGAAAATTGTGCAAGTATAGCGTTGCAATAGTTCACATTATTTTTTCTGTTCATTCATTTTGGTTTAGTTTTATGAAAAAAAGACTGCGAACGTGACGGAAATTTTTTTGTATAAATAAAATAGAAAATTGCTCACTAATAATTTATACGCTGTATATTACTTTTTTTCCTTTCACGGACATATCACGAAATATTTATGGCGTTAAACTATATTTCGATTGCGGTTACCACGGTTGCGAGTGTGCGTAAAAATGTAGAGTTTGATTGCACTCATATAACGTACCAATATATTTAGAAAGGATCGATGGAAATATACAAAACTGTTGTATTCTCATTTCTCAATAATTATTAAAAAATAAAAAAAATACTGACTGAAGCATGAATCATTTTTTTTTTTTTGGTTTTCAGTGATATATTATTATTGTTGCGTGTCGTGCAGCTTGAACGCAGTGACAAAAAAAGCAATTAATGTCCTACACAAAGAAATCAATTTTCCAATTGTAATCAAATTTACTTATTGAAAATAATATTTTATTCGTTTACGATATTTTTATAACAATTATGGGTACTCGCGTTTTTAAAATGGTAACCATAAATAAGTTTCACATCGTTGTAAACAAATATGTAACATATACATGTGTGTACATCGAAATTAATGTGTTTCGGGCATTTAGGGCTAACCTATGACAATTATTATTATATTACTATAACAGTACAGTATTGTTATTTTACAAAATATATAACTTGTGTGTCAATCACGGACAAAAATTAGTAATAATATGTGACACTGAAATTGTGTACCGTTTACTTGGATTATGCGTTTAAAAAAAAAACTATGAAAAGGATATTATGCAAAGATGGGAAAAAAGTGTTTATTTTATTTTTTCGTTTAGCCTGTTAATTGTTATCTAAATTCACTGTTGTTTTTTTAAATTAATTTTTATTTTCAGAAAAAAATCTCAAGGACGTATATTCCAGCGTTATCGTAGCCCATAAATCCTATCCATCGTAAACTGCAATATATCATATTTGAATTCAAAACGTTAACGCTATAGGTTTGTTTTTATTTTGACGCGGCCCGGTAAAAGGAGTGTTTTGACATTTTTTTCGTACTGTTGTAATTACGCGATATCATTATAATATATTAGTACATCGCGTTATACATATTATTATTATTATTATTATTATTATACATTTAGGTACTTGCGAACGTATAATTTAATATTGTTATTATAGTCGAGTGTATATATTTTCGTTATTCGTTTTCTCTCTCTCTCTCTCTTTTTGCAGCAGCGTCCGATTTGCCAGCACGATTCCCGCGAGACATCGGCTCCGGGCTTTCGAGTGATATTTTTCGATCCTATCTCCGTCGGCCTTGTCAAGCCGCGTTAGTCCGTTCCGTTTTGTTTTTCAAATTTTAATATTTATCACACCCACCGCGACCATATCATTTGGAGAACCGTTTTCGTCAAAACTACATTATACGAATTTGTATAATATCAAAATATATTACGACATAAATTTTATAAGCTACGAGTGTTGCGAATAATATATTATTATTATTACAATATTCTGACAAAATTACTCGACCATTTACCACGTGACTCACGCAAGGTGTACGGTGAAGATATTGTGACTCATTTAAATGTTACTTTATATTGTAACATTGCCAAATCTTCCAGATACACCCTGCAAAGTATATAAGTATAGAGTGTATGGATGTAATTTTTAATATTAATATCATCTGCTGCGGTTATACGTTTGTTTACAATGTATATTATTTTCTTTTGTGGTATTTAAATTAAATTCAATAAGCGGATGGCACAATGAAATTCCGAGCACGTCACTATTGAAACGGTGCGTAATCCACCATAGTACGTTTAAATAGCGTACACGTTCAAATAATATAATATTATATCATAATATTTATAATAATAATTAAATCAATTATTAATAATGTTTATGATATTATGTCTCAATAAATACATTGTGGCATTATGCATAATATAATTATATAAAATATTATATAAGTGAGTAGAGCTACGATTATTATTATAATTAATAATTTTAATATACACACAGGCTTAACATAACAATAATAATTGTGAAGGCACTTGAGTATTAATTTGAGATTAATTTTGTTCCTAATGAGTTCCATGTCGTTTAAGAATATTATTATATGATGTGCTATAAGTACCCACAAGAACATAATATCAATATATTAAATAGCACACTAACTATTATACAATATCCATAGGTATAATAATGTCATTAAAGATCATCCGGGTGACACTTTAGCAGCCCCGAATTTGACCATCGGGACTTTCGGGATTAGAGGTCAGTTAAATAAAAGATTATTATTGTAACGTCATTAGTAATGGATCCTCTGCATGTTGTATTGTATTGTATTGGTATTTTTTTTTTTAAAGCTCACTAAAGACGATTTTACCAACTGCATCACTGATCCTGTATGTAAGTATGCTAAAATAAATGAGCCAGACCTGTCCCCATTGGCAAACAAATATTTCAATTAGGTATTTAAAAGCACAATGAATAACAAAATATAATAGGTGATGAATAAATTTATTTGTATTTCGGTCCCAGCAATTTGTATTTAATTTTGTCCAATTTCGCTAGTAGTCACTTTCGTATTTTATTGTGTTACATAAACAGATATATTTTATTTGTTGTACTGGGTACTATGAAATACTGCAATACAAACACAATTGAAAAATTAAACAATCACAAGTATTAAAACCAAAGCTTAGTTAGTAAACAAATTAATTTATAGTTTTTACTTTTAAACACTGCGAGTTCAAATTAATTTTATAGGTTAGGTAGTTTTATATAATTTATACGGGACAGCTATTAATATGTATTAACATTAAGTCATTTGGCTAATAACCACCATAAATCGTATTTTTAATTTTAAAGAAACATTAAAACAATCAAGTGTAAGTTGTTGAAAATATATTAATAATCCAAATGTATTTTAATTCTTTTGGAATTGGTATAGTGACGAGTGATGTAGTTATTACTCGCTCATAAGGGGTTCAAATATTATAATATATCTTAATATCTAATATATTTCGGAACAATCATCTAACTCGTTTAATTTTTCTCAATAGTTAGGATATGAAGGATAATACTAGCGTTGGAATTTATATGTAACAGAAAAGCTAAAATATGTACCTATGTATAAATATAATTTAAAAAGCCTAATTAATATGTGAAAGAGAATTTAAGATCTAACAAAAAATTAAAAATAATAAGTGAAACACTATACCTAGGTATTATATTTAAATATATACATTTTCAAACATTAAACAAAATTCAAGTATTTAAAATGTTAAATGTAATTAAACCAACTTTTTTAAAATGTAAATAAAATACAACTGTTTTTGTACTCTTATCATTCACGAGTAAAATTATGGAAAATAAAGGGTTTTACATTTTTTCAAAAATAGGTTCCGTATATTATATTTTAATTGAAATAGTAACAAAAACTAATATTTTAGCTATAAAAAATGAAAGTGGAGTTGTGCTATGTACCAGATAAATTTCAAATTAATAATTCTGTTTAAAACTTACCTAATCATAGACTCATGTTTATACTTTTTAGAAGAACAGTAATTAATATATTTTCTCAGTAGGTACTGAAGTATCCAATAGGTGAGTAGGTATTATACTTTTATCTCAAAAAAAAAAAAAATGATTTTGAAAATAATGAAGGGACTACACACGATATACTGTCTACGATCATACTGTGGACTATTATAGTAGGTACCGCGTTTAAGTCATTTCAATTCATCTTTATGCGAGCGATTTTCTTTGTGTCAAAAAAATTAAATGCTATCAAGTTCTACAGCGCTTTCCGTATGAGTATAGTGTAGCAGAGATTGATAACTCGGTTGTCATTAAATGAATAATTGAGAATATAACATTATTTTATATTATTATCGTTTATACCGTGTCGTTTTTAAGTCGTTTTTGGATCATGATTATATATCATACAGACCATACAGTATATGATATAGACGCGTGTCCTTTGTTGTACCTACACGACGCCACAACACCAAACAATTTGCATTGCGTTATCATATATACATAATATAATATTATTGTTTGTAAGCTGATTGAATCGTATTTAATGACACACTGATATATTATTATTACTCGTGTCGGTTTGTTATCGTTTGTTCGCGCGAGTATATATGAAACGTCAATTCAGCGGGTCGCTCTTAGTAGTTGCACGTTTGTTATATTATATAATAATATGTACGGCATAATACGTATACGTATAATGATATTGACAATATTAATAATACTTAATTACGCGTACCTACATGTATGTATATATATATATTACGACGTGTTCGAATACTATGGGGAGAATTAATACAACCAACGGCTGCATATACATTATACCGTTTTACCGTCGCAATGAGTTATAAGCACTCAGCGTTCAAAGTAGGTCGGGACTCAGTAAATTAATAGATGTTATCTGTTCCATTTACGAATTTGGAAAAGCGGCGTGCGGGGAGTTTTCGCACTTGGCTTCAAATTAAAACGCATTAATAATGAAATTGGTTGGATGCGGGTACCCTAAAAATATAATACATTTAATTATTATCATATATTTACGTCTGTTTGAATTCGTGTAATAAATAAAGTGCAGCATATTACTACATAACATAATGAATCTTGTTTTGTGATCACGGAAAACATATTTTTAAATTAATAAATTAAAACAAAATAACTAGGTAGTGCCAGACAATGAACTTTGAGCGTTTACTCAAAACTCCACTCGGTGCTAGAAATAATGACCAACAGGTATAGCCTCGTTTTTATTTTGATAATGATAACCTTGACAGAGGACTATAATATCATTGCTAGGTGTTTTTTTGCGACATTAAAAAAAAAAAAAAAATTTATTTGAAACAAGACTATTTAGTTTCGTGTGTTTATGACAGAATACCTTCAAAATCCGTATCTACGACACGAATCCATAATTAGGTTTATAAATTGCACCTCATCCATAGAATTATTGGGTGCACAAATTGTCTGCTCGGCGTTAACGTCGCGGAATAGTACTCACATTGTGAATTCACGATAGGCACTATATAGCTGGCCATAGATTAATTTACTTATAACAACCGTCCCGGGTATATTGTCATTATAATAATAATTTAGGTATCGTGTGGCCCACCTATGCACACTATATTATTATAATACTGTGTGTATAATAGAATATAATACACGGGTACACCCAATAACAATATTGGAATTTTTATTTTTATTTTCCTCCGTCTTGCGACAAGCGTTTAATAAATTTGATTTCACCGTCTTTTTTCTCGTCTATCGATATGTATAATATCCAATAATAATAATAATAGTAATAACTTTGATCGATTACTGTTGGTCGCCAACGGGGTGGCGGCACCGAGAGCGGGAAACGGAGATAGATTGAGAGTGAGAGAGAGAGGGAGAAGGACAGACAGACTGACAGACGAACGAACGGAGAGGATCAAATGGTCGTCGTAATCGATCACCGCCCCGAGGTGTATAACACTGTAATATGGCCGCGTTAAATCGGTGCCGGTCGCCGCCGAGGCGCGTTAAACGCGTTGATAAACGGTATCAATCATCGTTATGGCGATGGACGCGCGTGCGTATATAATAATATACACCTACCGTATAATAATAATAATAATATATTACCGTAAATACGGGTGCGATTACCGAGGCAGCAGCGTATACGTATAATATAATAGTAATAATCGTAATCATAAACTGTAGAGAGAGAGAGAGAGAGAGAGATTGGCGCACAAAGCTAGGCGGCTCACGTCATAATGTGCGGATAGGGTAGTAGTAAAACTACGACTATAATAGTCTTGCACACTTAAAACAACAATTCCGATAGTTTTTTTCCTTGAACCGAGGTGTGGGAAATTGCTTTGGTCACGTCTTTGGAAAGAACCTCCCCTGCGGCGGCGTCCGTGTGAGTATTATTGTTACTATAGGTATGGCATATCATATAGCGATTAATAATTATCAAACGTTGATTCGAAATAAATGATAAAAGTGTTCTAACAACGCCGTGGCAGAGTCGTTTTGTTGTTTTAATATTCTACATTTTCATAAACTTGTATGATTTTTTTTTTGATTTATTCATGCCTGCGTTATGTCTGTTTTACCGTTTTATGTCAACAATGGGGAAACAATGCTGCTATTGTATAGACAGCATTTTTGTGGTAAAATGTTCGAAGACTACGAGATAATGAAAAGTGGCACGAGTCCTGGGTTTTCTAGAAAAATATTGTTTTCCTGTGATTTTTTAATTTGTATTTTTGTTTGGATTGATTTGAGTGTAAAAGTCAATGCACTAGGACCAAACGGACATATTATTCATAAAATATATTTATCAAATTGCTTAACGTTTATTGAAAATAACTATTATTATGATGTATATCTTTATTTATAATAATATTTTTTTATCAAACATACATAATATTATTCTCTAAATATTTTATTTAAACGTTTGAAAACTAAGGTGTTTTAGCAAAACATCTTAATGATACAAAGTAAAATAAATATTAGTTATTATATCGCTGTGAAATCGTTTTATGTTTGAAACACTTTTGTAAATAAAAAAAAAAACAATAAATACCTATAATATTATGACGTAATTATTATGGAACCATTAATTTGAAATATTATACTTAAACGGTATAATAATTATTATGCTCGGTTTATAAATTTACTGGCGATAAAAGTCGTCGTCGCGGGTCTCCTGTCATCAAAAATAAGACCTAAAGTAGGGTTGTCCGCGCGTTAACTTGCGCGTGTCACAATACTTACGTCGAAAAGCCATCACGCGCGTGTGCACATCCTTCGTCTTCAAATTTGCATTTATAACCCGACGACGCATTTAAAATATATATAGGTAGGCACATTTGTCATGACGTATTACACTTTTTGCGGGTCCTACGACTTACCGTTATCACCAAAACCCGGATAAGGATCCCTGTTATCCCGGAAAAGCGGAATTCGAAGCCTCTCGCGCGCGTTATCCCACCAATAACATTTTTTTTTATTTATATAATATATTAAACGGCAAGATTTCGAAACGAATACGTGCCCAGCTGCACCCCCTCCCTCCCCAGAAACCACCCCTTAACCGTCTTTGTCGAAATACTAAGACATATATACTTCAGTACATTTCCATATAGTATTATAATATGTAGGGGACCACCTCCACCCACTCAAACGGCCGTCACACTCCAATAACGGTATAACCTCGCGGTATATCGTACACGACAGTGTGCGGTTATGGTGTGTATTGTGTGTGGAGCCTTTGACATTCATAGGCATTTGATTAATTGCGATAACCACGGATCCGTGCAGCACCGACGACACCGACACTGTACGGTTTTAAGGGCTTGTAAATGCGATCCATCCCCCCCGACAGAGTATTAAATTACACATTACGTTCTATAATATATTGAAATACGCTCGCGTTACGTTTTGGTAGGATACTTTTGGGTGGGTACACTTTTAGTCGACTCGGTTTTTGGACCGGGGGTAGCGATTCGTTGATAACCGAAATTGTCATAAGTTCATCGTCCCGTGACTCTGGTGACGCCCACGAGATTTTTCTCCCCCAATTTACTCGTGCCGAATTAAATAACAATTAAAATGATTATACTTTGTTCAACGTTTCTCGAAAACGTCGACAGGATGCACATAATATTATATTATTAAACAATTTGTTATCTATGAAAATAATAATAAATAGAAAACAATATTTTATGTGTTATTAATATTTTATATGGGTACTACTTAAGGTTTTTGACCCACTGTAAGTTTTTAATTTTTTTACACGACGTATCATTTTTGATTAAAAATGTTTTTAGAACAAACTCATATCTTCTATATAGATGGTCATAATTCCTGTATTTCAATGCAAATGCTTACAACACGATAAACACACATTAGTTCTATTCTTATTAATTGTTAATGTTTGCCACGTCCATAATATTACAGGAATAATGGAAAATCCTCGTATGCGAGGAAGACCTAAAAAGGGAGTGTTTTTTTTTTTACAAATATTTATTCCTTAGGTTGAATTTGGTGAGTTGGTTAGGGTAATTTTTTAGCCAGATCATCTAGTTCTTTGCTTGTTGAGCATAGACTAAAGTATTAGGTTACACTTCTTTAAATTAAAAAATTACTTACAGCTTTTCGACACCCACGTTATTTTATAAGCGAAAATACCATCGGGAATTCGTAGTAAATAACTTCAAATACCTACACAACTGCGTAAGACTAGTGAAATAATTTAACTTGTAATTTGATAACGTCCTTACATTATGGCTCGAGTATGATAGAATACTGTAGTTCGAGTAATTCTAAAGAAGCGCCATGGAGTATCGACAAAAATGTTTAATATGTCACATTATTTTCCAAAAACATCACATGTAGTTATTTACTTAAAAAAACCCAAGTCACAAACAATAGTTTGTATTTGTATACCATTAGCTAGATATGATTAAATCCATTATTCATGGAATGATGGCCGCTAGAACAGGTACTCGAAATAAGTAAACAATGTGAGATTCAGGTGATTTTAGTACTTTATATTAACTTTAAGTTTAAAATATAAAAAAAACCATTATTTATAATTAGTTTTGATATTTTACATTTCAAAAATGTATTCTATACAAGGTATTAATATTGCGATATCAATCTGTTTTGTTATTATTAGTTTTTTCACTTATTAATTCAACTTAATATTATCATTGATATATTTTTATCAATTTTTATTTATAATGTCTAAGTAATATAAAATATTCTGTATCAACATATGTGATTTTTTTCTATGCGATAGAAAATATTCATTTGTGAGACATACCAACATTAAATGCTTACATACAATAATATTCATCATAGATGATTTTTGGAAACAATGCTAATAAATTCCACAATAATAATAAAAATATTAAATATAAATCAAACAGGCAAATAATTATGTATTTCATATTTTAACAACAAAAAAAACTAATTTAGTAAAAAAAAACCTAAATGTGACAATATGTGAAGTACTTAATTATATAGTATAATCAAATCACTCACCTGCTAGCCTTAATGTATGTTAGTTTCTAAAATCAAAGTATTTAACTGATATGATTTAAACAAACGAATTGTTCAAATTAAAATATACTTTAAATATTGTGTGAGTAATTGAAATTAATAATACACAATTCAGGTGCCAAAAAAGGTACACCAAATTATTTACAGTGTTATTATTTTATCAGCGAAGTAAACAAATTAATATTTTCACAATAATATTTGAATTTTTTATATGAAACACGATTCATGTTAAATAACATTTTCATTTGTATTTATAAGCTATTCTATGAATCATGGTATGATAATATGAATCTAACGTTTATTTTAATTTACTACTAAAACGATATTAACAACCCACGATGAAAAAGAATGATACATCTAGGTTTCGGCGTACTCCTTATATAGGTCTTCGTCGTGATTAGATCAGCGGAGATCTAGAATAAAAAGTAAATAATAAAATTTAAACAAAACTGTTTACTGCGCCCGCCGGTCTGGCGCCAGCCTATTCAGGAACAGAACACGGCACCGGCGACGACGTCGGGTGCGGCTCTTAGCTCGGCTGCAGGTAAGCCGGTTGGCCGACGCCGCCAGTCAGCAACCGGTGAACCTCTGGGGCCCCTCTAGGGCCAGTCTGACCAGCGCTCTAGATAATACATAGATCCGGCAGGCACAGCCGGCGGGAGGTTGGTAGCTATTACCTGTTCGCCTCCCGACGTCAGACGCGACGCCCGCCTCGCAGCTTTTCATTAGCGACGGATTCGACCGGACAGAGTGCCGACCGACTGTATTCCGAATCTCGTGCTATCATGCGACGTACATGTTGGCCCCATACATATTATATATTTAATTTATTACTATATTACCATAAAAAAAAATTGTGATAACATTACCGGAAAATACTTTGCGTGGCGCGAACACTAGCAGTTATAACTTTATAAGCTTAAAAGTGATACTCAGCGACTCGAGTGTTATATATTGTGATATTCAGATTTTCATTAGAGTTTCTGGAATGGGAAAATCCCTAGATATTAATAAATAAATATCGACAGTTTTAGATTATCATAAAATATAATATTATGATACTCAAGACAAAATTGGTAAGTATAAGTGAAAAACTATATTCAGTAATATCAAAAGTTTGACTTGTACTATATTATAATATGATACACGTGTTAGTCAACCTGATATTAAATTAATCTATTTATATATTGTGTATCAATCGGTTTTAAAAAAGCAAATTACGAATTGAAAAAAACAAATACGGCGATGGAATATTTTTAGTGATTTTTATTGCCGTACATTTCCAAGTTTGTTATATTCATCAACTACATTTACATTTTCAATTTAATAATCCTCATCAGAATATTTTTCTGAGAATCGTATTGTTTACAAATAAAATATAGAAAAGGCATTTATAATTTATAACTTATAAGTATTTACTGTTTAGTTAAGCGGAGTGGAGTAACACATGAGAACCGAGCAAAATTTAAATATAATAATCCACTCGACTAAACTTTAAAAACTTATAAGTAATTAACGTATACAATAAACCTATTTTATACATTAAAATTCTCTTAAAAATATTGTGCTACAGAAAATTAAATTAATAATGTATAGCATTTTAAAATACTTAAATGATTGTATTAATGTTGATTTGTAATAAATTCATATAATTATTATTTAAATACATATAAACAAAAACATAATACTTTTCAAGAAAATGTGTATTTATTGTTTTAAAAGCATTACCTAGTATGTTTTATTACAAAAGTATATATAATTGTTTCGTTGAAAAAGCTTTACAATTGTAACACTGAAAAGTAGTATAATGTTATTTTTTGTTATTTTTAAATGCATGTAAAAAGTTGATTAACATTTTTCCTGTAGACTTATTATAATATATATTTTATACTTCAGTCGTCATTGAAGAAGCTCTGCTCCGAGCATATTTGCTGGTTTGACAAAAGCCATAGTTTACTTCAGGTATACAAAGTGTGCCTGGATTTTAGTGTTTTTCTAAATATATTCCTATAAACTGGCATGCGAATTAAATTAACTCTTTCACGTTGAAAAATAAAGCTGTGTTTGTTGGCAACTGTCAACATTGCAACTGATGGCTCGACTAGGTAAAGAAAGGATTTTTTATTAACATTCTACTAATACCTGATCAGCTCGGTTTACCGCTTTATTCGTTTTTTACAGGGCTCGTGCATTTTTTTTATGCTTCAAATAATGTAGTAATACTTTAGCAATACATTTTGATGATAATTCTTTTGTATTTTATTTTAGTAGCCATATTGTGGTGTATATAGTTAATAATATTTTTTCCTCTTTTTCCGACGCGGGTAACTCGCACTCGAGTGGTTTGTGACTACAATATAGTAGATTGAATTTTATTTATTAATATTTTACTTTTATTATCATTCGTGATTATTTTTATTTTATTATAATATTATAGTAGATACCCGTTTAAGTATTATACCGACGGAATATTATTCTCATGCGCACTATGTGTGTTGGTATAATATGATGCACGTATGCGCGTGTACGAGTGTATATGAAGTACCTTTATATGAGTATTTAAAAAATAAATTATTGCCGAGGGACATTTGCGCTGGCGGAATCAAAACGTAGCCGGCCGACTTTACGTGAGGTCGGACGGGGGGCAGAAGCCCCCCCGCTTTCCGTCGACCCGAAAACCGAAGGGTCGGGTGGGGCGGGGTAGGGGAGGAGGAGTCGCCGTGTGACCGGGCCGGGGGTAGCGATGAAGAATGGTAATGGAAAAAAACACAGTTAAGAGATTAAAAATGAATTATCGTTTTTACAATCATTTATCCGGTGGTTAAGCTGTAAAAGCGCGCGTGCGCCCGTCGCCCGCGTTTTCGTACCGACAAGGTCGACCACGGTCGGGGCTGCGTGGTGTATACGGTGGCGGCGGCGGCGGCAGCGGTGGAAAGAGAGGCTTCTGCAGAGACGGGGAACCGCAGCTCGTTTTTATACAGCTCGTTACACTCCAGATAAATGGCCAACAAGCTGTGTTGTCACACAGTTTTTCATGACATCAGATTTTCCAGAACCTTCTGAACCGAAAAAAGGGTAGTTAAAAAACAATATACGAGGTATATATATATAATATATAAACATTTTATATATCATAATATATACGTTGGACAAAAAAAAAACAATAACAATAACAGCGGCGGAATAAGAATTTAAAATTAATACAATACAAACGATTAACAGCGAAACGAAAATGCGTTGGAATAATAATAAAATAATTATGCTTGGTCGCGTAAATCATAAAAGCGTTTTGTATTGTTTAGGTAGGTAGGTAGATGCTTTTTTTTTGCTACCTGCAGATAATAATAAAGTACAGCCGGTACACTCCATGACGAATGTTGTGCATATACTACATTAAAATATTTTTTATCAACTATGAGTTGGTATATAATATAACGCAATTATAATAGTATATAGAATTATTAGCCCCATGATTTTATTTTTGTTTTTACGGCTCTAACCTAATTTCATTCGACGAATCAGTATTTTTACTAGTTTAATGTAAGTTTACAATTTATATTGTTTTTGTGTTTTAGACAAAGACACTAGCAGTAGTATTTTGACGGGAAATAATAATGGATAATATAACAAAAAAAAAATAAGAAATAAAAATGTGTAGAAAGTATTAAATTATAATATAATTGTGCATTGGACGAATATCATAGATACCAGGGTAACAATGTGCAGTAAACTATATCGCACAAAATATATATTTGGTTTCTAATACACAATATTGCTATACTGATCTCTTATTAGTTTAGTTTAATTCTCTTCACTGAAAAACCGTATGTAATATATGATTTATATATACAAAATATATGATTCACATTAAATAATGTAAATTTGATTAATTCTTCTTAAACAATTTTGAACACAATATAATATGCACGCTTAGAAGCTAACATTTGAAACATTTGCGCTTAATAAACTTACAAGCCGACTATTTATTAGAATTGCAAACGCAAAATTTAATTTAAATTTTTCATCTAGTTATTCAATTATGAGTTTCAATTGTTGCAAACGAAAATAAACTTTTGAACCAAACAACTATAACTTGAACGTAGGTACGCTGCAGACTTTGTACACATAAACTCAGAATTTCCCAAGAGAAAATTTCAAAAAGTCGAATAAAAACTTATCGTTAACTCTATTGTTTTAAATCCACGGATCATCACAAGTTCGCTATATCCTACATGGAATATGGAGAGGCATAAAAAAAGTGATTTACGAAACTGTTATCCATACAGTATTCATTTTTCGTTGTCGTATAAATGTTAATAAAACATCTTTATTTGTCTGATACCGGGAAGATACTTAAGGTTAGAATTTAATATCTAGCTTATTACCGAAATTGGCTTGTTCTTATTTTTTTTTATTTTAACCCCCCCCCCCCTTCTGACATTAGCCCTAGTCCCACCAACGGTAGCTACATAGTAATTTTAACATTTAAAGTTAAAATATCGTCTTATTTTTTTTTAATAGCTTTTTGAAAAAAATTTTTTTTTTTGCAAACCATATTATTGTATTTGATGACCTTGTGCAAGCCGTATCATGTAGTTTTTACTACATAAAAAAACTACATGTCTACTCTACTTCGACAAACGGTGCATGTTGAATTGAATTTTGACGTATTTCATTACAAATTTTTATGGTAATAATACGATTTTAGTCTACATCCAACTATTTTAGTGTAGACATCGGCAAAATGGATAAAGTGCAAATCGTTTCAAGTGTGTGGATTATGTTAAGAAAATCCATTCTTTACACTTGGTCATGCGCGGGATGCAAAAAAATTGTGTTTTTTTTTTCAAGAGACGGAAAGATTATATTACAAATAATACGTAATATCCCAAAGCACTTGAATACAATTTTTAAAATGTAATTTAATGCACAACAAATCATTGTCTTAGAAATGGCTAAGTGTGAGAAAACTTCGTGCCGTTTCTTCGAGGTCAGAAACTTCAAACTGTTCTTACAGTGGACAATGTCAATGCGTCTTGGTAAACGGAAGTCGTCGATAGCTTCAGCGGAAGCAATGCGTGTGAATATTTTATTTCTTAGTCTTGTAAGTGGTCTTTTTAGGGACAATTGTGGAATATATTGTGGTCCTTGAATACGATTTCCTGTAGCGGCGGCTCTAAGTGGTCCTTTAAATTAGCAACCCGGTAGTATATAAGGGTTTAGTGGGTTCATTATATACACTGTATGTATACGAATCAGGAGGTCGACGTTTCAATGGTCGGTAAGTCGCTGATTCTGATTCATCTAAAATTATGTGTTTCGTTTGAAGGTTATGAACGGAATGTATATTCGTATTGAATTGTACTGCTAGTATGAGGGTGTCATGGCATATTATATAGGACTCATGTCAGGAATTTTCCTATGAGTTAATTTAATTTGTATGGTTAAATTACAGTTATTGTACTTGAGACCAGTCGAAGGGACGTTAATTTTGGTCGGTGTCATTTCGTATTTAATTTGACTGTCTTGGGTTTTATATTATGTGATCGTAATAAGAAAAATAGGGATAAAATAGTTGATTGTTGTTATGATCAATTCATCAAAATTAACTGAGTTAATCAGTATATCTTTGATTAGCGCTAGTAAATCGTATATATATATTTGGAGTTTTTTGATATAATAGTTTATCCGTTGGTACATAATTTGAATTAGACCTAATGGGCGTATTTGTTGTGGTAGTGTGCTGTGTTTGTGAAGAATGGATCGATTGCGGTCATACATTTGGTGATTAGACTAATACTCGGGTTTTTGTGTCACCTACGCCTAATATCTATTATATGCACATAGTAGAGAAAGCTAATAGGTATGGTAGCATTCCATGTGATCCCTTCTACATTTGCAGTCGGTGCATTTTTAATTCTAATGGTTTAGTGCATTATTTTGTTTGGTGGGTTTCACCATGTTTTACGCATCTAGAGTCCAAAGTTTTGGGGGGGGTCATGGCTAAGGCGTTGACATTCATAACATTGTGACAGACCTAATTTTTATCTATCAATATTGTATTCTTAATTTTGCTCGACCACCATGGTGACCACCCGTGAATCACAAGTATGGACAAATTAATATCTTCGAGAATCAATATTTGCAGTACACTTAAGTTATTTGAAATTGGTTTTAACGAAAAATTGAGGTGACTTCTAAGTTGTTAATTTAAATGGTTGATAAAATCCTTGCATGTCAGCGCAGTGAGTTATGCTTGAAACAATTAGATGATATGAAAATAGCAAATCTTAATCTCTGGTTATTATTAATTTGATTATTCTAGTATCGAGTTGGGTTATATTATTTTCACCGTGTAAGCGTCGTAGGTACCCATGCATTTGGTATATTATTATACTGTATAGTGTTGACGGAATATTATATTAACAAGTTTTCTTGATCAATATTTCCAATATACACGCACATATGTCCCACATGAGTATGTAATACTACGTTAGATTTGCTCGATGTCATTTAACTCGTAAACTTGAAATAAAATACAAAATTAATTATCATACACCCATCCCACAGCCAGTCGCGTTGGAATCAACAACGTTTCGAGTACCTTTTCTCGCTTAATGTATTATACTATGCTCTACCTATGGTGTATTAGATTGTAGATATTGCAGTACCTAGTAGTACCGCTTTATAAGTCAGCTAGACAATTGGCGATAAATCGAATACATCGAACGAAAAATGACTGCCATAACATATTACGTTGACGATACAACAACAATAATAACATGTCCTTGTCTCGCACGCACGGCAGCCACTTCTACACTATGCCATTATGTAAAATAATATATCTGAAAGCGAAATAAAACAAATCGTTAGCTGTCTCCCAATAAATGTTATCTGGTGCTGGTGTACATTTTTCCGTTGATTTTAGACTGTCAAACCAGAGCTGAAACGTCTCATTACGATGGACATACATTTTTTCAAATCAAACACATATTTTGCTTTTTGATCGTTTGTCGAAAAAACGGGTACGGAGCGTAGATTATCACGTCTGTGTGGATGACAAGAAATTCGGGTCACAGTAGGCATCGTGTGGAAGGGAAAGTTAATGCACGTAAAGCGTCGGTCACAGCGGGTCGTCGTCGTCGTTAATTGGTGTAAGGGTTAGTGGTGGCAGTGGTGGTTTCAAAGGGTGATTTCGGTCATATATATAATGGCGATATATATATGGTGGACATGGCTACAGTGTGACCGGTGTGCGGTGATCGGTCGTGTGTGTGTGAGCTCGATTCGCACGTGAGCAGTAATTATTATTATTATTATTGCACAGCACAAAGCCAAATATTATCGTTGATGGCATCGATATACTCCAAACGTCCAAACGATGTCGTGTACATATTATTATTATTATTATTATTATTATTATTATTATATACGTAGATACGTGATACGGGTTCGAGTATGCGACGGGTATGTGCTCTGCGGTTGAATTGACGACTCCTTTTTTTCATCTCTGTAACTCTGTAATCCTTAATTAAGATAGAGAACGTTGTGCAGTATTTTCAGTGTTTGCAGTTTATCGTGTTCTTTTTCGTTTTTTTTTTTTTTGTCAAAATATGTAGATTGCGATTGAAATTGAATTGTTAGAAAAACATTGTCTTTCTTTAGAAATTTAGGTTAGATTATTATCCTTCAACAGTTGCATAATAAACATGTACCTAATTAGCTAAAGTGTAAGCATATTATATAAAATTAATTTTTGGTCATTAAGTTCAAAATGTTAAAGTATACAGGTAGTATATTATCTAATATTATAATTATTATTATACTAATAAAATATAATTTCGTTAAAATGCAAAAGAAAAATAACTGAGCAATGCACTCTGTTGTATAGTAGGTTATGAGTATATTATCGTGACTATTGATATTTCAAATCAATGCCTATTATAAGTTAAAAAAGTATTTTAAACATAATTTTGTTGAAAAATGCACTTATTATTTATTTTTCTTGTGTACATGAAATGTGTAAACAATTCATCATAATATGCTAAGTTGGGGAGGGAACTGTAGGTTTTGGGTTGGGTAGGTTTGAAACACTGTATGTTTGAACATATGTGTTTATGTGTGGCAAGGTTTTAACCACTACAACACCCAGATGGTCACCCATCCGGGAGCTAGTAGTTGCGGGCGTTGCTTACTCCCAGGCACGGAACGTAACTGGTAGAAACCAACGCGTGGCGCCAAGACACAGACGTATAATATTGCTATCTATGTTTCGAAGGTATAATAAATGGGCTAGGTAGTTATATCTCATTTTCAATGCAACCTTAATCATTATTTAATTACGAATAACATTTTTTTTATCACCATTGATGTATTTTATTATAGATTTTTTTCATGGATTGTTCTCTATTCAGATTTTGATACAAAATGCATACTTGTAGTGAATTTTATGAATAAATAATTAATGCACTATCTTATGTAACTCGTAATAAAAGTCTTAGTATAAACAAATGTATAATTTATTACTCAATATAAAATCATAACCCACAGAGCAGTGTTTTAATTGGGAACAATTTAGAAGGAAGGTACATAAGTGTAAAAAAAAATGTGCATACCTAAATATTTAAATGTTTTATTGATTAGGATATAGTTATAAGGAGTAAACATAATATATTTTTTTTAATAAGAGAGATTCGCTCCCTGCTACCCCTCGATCCAAGCACAGATTTACTGTATACTGTTTAGCTGTTTAATAGTTCAAGTATCAGTTATGCGATGCAATTGAAAAAAAATATGTTTGGTTTTTACTAGGTGTCTTTATTGTCGAAGTAAATTACTATCGATTGAGTTACTTCACTCAAAAACTGGTGTTCTAGTCTGTTCCGATTAAACAATACAAAAAACTGAAGTAATGGAATATGTTTGTGTTTGATTTACGAATACATTCAATATCAAGCAGTGAACACGTCGGTGTATGAAAAAAGAAATTGTATTTTTTAAGAAAAATGGTGATAAGTCACCACAATTTTTTCATGATATCTACAACACTACAACGTACTCTTTGAGTATAAACCTATAAATATTCTAACCTATTTGGTTGGCACAATAGCTAGACGGCTAGTTCGCATATTTATATTATAATTTTCAACTCGTCACAGTTCATCAAACAGACTTTAGACATAAAATATAAGCCTATACAGGGCTCGAGTTGGGAAAAATTAAGTAAAGGAATTCCCATCTTTTGATTTAAATATTACGTTCAAAGTGCATAATCATTCATCACGCATACTCGCAGAAAGATTCGACAATTACACTTCACAGACCTCACTGTTTTTTAACAAGCAGCACATTTTCACTGCTTGCGTATGAATTAAAAATTTAAAAACGAAATCCACGTCAGTGAACGTGGATTTATGGTCTCCTAAAGAGGTACTATAATTTAGTTGTCACATGAAAAAATCAACAATTTAACACACACACACACACACACAAACACACATTATTATTCAATCACTTCATATAATATAATATGTATAGGCGAGTAAATAGGACTGGTTATCGTTTGCTGAGTATTTCTTTATATTTTTGCAATATTATTATCGTCGTGGATATGGACAAGAATATGTCTTGCCGTCCGGAGAAATTAACAATATTATTATTATATATTGTATTGCACTGTCGTACTAAACTAAACCTATTTCACCCATACCTTTATTGTATAATAAACTCAAAATAACAAACATACTGCACGTTGTATTGCAGACTGCGGGCCATAAATCTGCACCGGCACGAGGCTTTCGATCGATATAATAAACACACTCATATATTTACGCCTAAAAAGCACTCGGCATTATTTTTACTCTGTACGGCGGCGTCGTCAATGAAATCCCCGCAATTTTCTTGGAGGGCTAGGTTCGTGACGTCCGTGGGGGGGGGGAGTGGTGGTTGGCGGCGACTAAGCCTCGCCATCCCGCCGCCCGCCGTCACTTATTCCGATAAAAAAAAAAAAAAAACAAACGGACGTTCTTTTTATATTTCGTACTCCGGTGAGTGCGACGACGCACGTAATATTTTTTGGTCTCCCCGCGCAATCCATATAATAATATAGTCGTCTGACGATAAAATCGCGCCACACAGAATAAGAAGACGACATCGGCTGAACCACATTATACGGCATGGCCTGTGTTTAATAAGAGACGGCAGTAAAGAGCCTTTTGTTTCTTTTTTTTTGTCTCAAAGATTAACGCAATACGCATCGGCGACGCATAACGCGTACACCGATTTGTATAACTTTCTAAGAAAAATCCGTAGGACACTTAGAAAAATTGAAAAACAAAACAAAAAAAAAAATCAACGTTTTAATATAAAACACTTTAAAGTAGGGTCATGTTCGCTGAAAAAAAAATGGGATACAAACGTAATAAACTCTCGTGATCCACCCTGTGCACGGTTTAATTTCGAAATTAATATTTTTAATGGATTTCGTTTTTTTTTCTCTTTATTTTTTCAGTTCGAAAATTACATAATATTTTATCAGATTAATATCATCATTACTGTTGGGATATTCTACGGAGATGAAAAAATAATAAAATGCAACGTTAATAATACTCATAAATATTGTCCGTAATTACATTTTTTCCCCGTTTTGTTGTTTGTTATTTTAATACGCTAAACTAGTATATATACCTGTAGTACATAAATGATGTACAAAAACTTTGCCATAGTTCGGGTGGCGAGGTAAAATGTGTTTTAGATATTTTGACCTAGAATATGTACAGTGCTGCTTCCAAAAACTTTGATGCGTAAAACTAGTTTTCATTACACTAATTACTCCAAAAACTCATTTAAGATAATATACACGGAACAACCGTATACATAACCCAAATAATGTGTCCATGTAATAAACTTCTAGCTGTCATAATTAATTACGTTAAAACAATACCATGTGCATTTAATGCAATACTGTTATTTTATTTCGTCTAATAACCAGTTCATTATAATCATACGTACATTGTTATTTATGGGTATGTGGTATAGCACAGTCTGTGATATTGCAATTTTCAGAGCAATACGTTTTAATTTCCTTAAGTGTAGAGTAATAAATTATAGACCACAACATTATACTAACATTTTGTACGACGGAGTATGTTATAATAATATTTAAAAATGAAAAAATATATATAAGCCGAAATTAATATTATGTCCATTCACTTTATTCATAAACTTGAATCATAATAATATTACAACAGTCTTAAATTATTGTCGACGATGAGTATAATGACGTATATTGCACGTTTATATTTCACAAATTGTTTTTTTTTAGTATTATTATTATTTACAGATTTGTCAACGTTAGTATTTTTTTCATGTAGAAGGAGTTCACAAATAGTTTTGCAAACTTATAGATTGGAAATTTCATCCATGTAGGTCAGCTGTTATTCAATAGAGGTCATTTTTCAAATTTAGCAGTACTGATTTTTTTTTTATGTACAGCGATACAAAAACTACCGACACATTTCAAACAATCTTTACGGTCCACTGGTGGCCCACGATTCAAAAACTAAAAAGTTTTCTCGGATATTCGATTTTTTTTTTATTTAATTAGGAAAATTATTATAATACCAAAAAGTTGTTTTCCAGTTATAAATTTAAGAACTTACGAAACGCACGGAACGTCGATTTGAAAGATACATCTGCAAATGTCTTTACTCTTTGCCGTATTCCAATGTTTTTTAGTGCTCGGATGCTCTATCAATAATAATATTGTAATAGAGGTATTTGAAATCAGCACTCGTAAAACTAACTATTTATGTTATGACCCTACTCAACAGACCGTGCGTATGGTTAACTTTGACCCTAGTCACCTAGATTTTTAGTCCAAATGAAATGTAAGATAAATCTTCGACCACACAATGTTTTTTTCTTAATTTGATACCTATAATGGGTATAATATTTTTACAATTTTATTCGCTTGCCGTTCACTACCTGCTTTAATAATAATTGTACACTGTGATTTATAAATTGTTAATCTTTGCCATTTTCTTATGTTTTTTAGTGCTCGGATGCTCTATCAATAATAATATTGTAATGCAGGTATTCGAAATCAGCACTCGTAAAACTAACTTTTTATGTTATGACCTTACCCCACGAACCGTGCGTATGATTAACTTTGACCCTAGTCACCTAGATTTTTAGTCCATGTGAAACGTACGATAAATCTTTGACCACACAATGTTTTGTTCTTAATTTGATACCTGCAATATATGTATATTTTTTTTACAATTTAATTCACTCGCCGTTCATTGCATGTTTTAATAATGATCGTACACTGTGATCGATAAATTGTTATACTCATATAATATATTGCATTGTTATGCTTAATATTTACCAACACTAAACAATTTTAAAATTGTCTTTTTCGAGTATGAAATATATATACAAATAAATAAACAATACTATGATCACGCGATACAACGAGATAGTGTGTGAAAAGTTTCGTTGACCGCAGCTGCAGCACACATAATACCTAAACGATATATACGACATACACACATGCATTTAATAATTTACATACGACTAGGACACAATAGGCAAAGGTCTGCCAAACGACGAAACACACACACACACGCACACTCGTACACAATATTATACTTGTTGTTTGTAAATGTAAAACGCATAATATATATATATATTTGTATGTGTGTGTGTGTGTGTGTATGTGTGTACAGCCGACTAGCGAAATCCCATTTGTTTTATTAATGTAATTGAACGTTCGCCACCGACTCGGCCGGACGTGTTTATTAAATTAATTCATTATCAGTTGATATTTCTCTCCCTGTTTATTATATATATATATATGTGTGTGTGTGTGTGTGTGTCAGATATACGCATTTGGCATGTTTGCGCGCGTCTTACATTAATTGCTGAATCTCAGTTTCCCGTAGGCGCCAAGTATATAATAAAATATGAAATACACCGCTGCATTGCGCTTAAACGAGCATTAGTATTTCGCTACTATATATATATATATATAAGCTACTACGCGCGCTGTACGAGCATACACATAAAATAATAATAATATAATATTATTATAACGTTGTAGGTATAATAACAATAATTAACAATAATAATAGTGCGAATGCGCACTATTACACGACATACTAAGACGTATTATTATTATTCGGTCCGAAATCGTTGCGTTATCCGCATTCTCGATATTCTTACGACGGGCACGATTCATGTTTTTGTATTAATCCACAGGGTTTTACGATCGTCATTGAGTTTAGAGACATTATTTTAGACTTTTCGTTGCGGTAGTAGGTATTTTCAGTACGCCGTATCGACGAGTTTGAGAAAAAAAAATTATTCGAAAAAAATGTAAACGTTCGTTTGACGCTGTATGATCGTCCCTCTTCCCGTTATTGGTTGTTGCATCGATCGAAGTATCAGCTTACGATCTCAAAACACTGTCACCGATAATAGACTATTTTATTTTATAATTATCATATTGTAAGAAAGGCACTAGTTGAACTGTCTTCAACTCCACTGACTAGTTCGCATTACCGATACTGCAATCACACAGGTAGCCAACACGTGACTCATAATTTATAGATACGCTACAAAATAAAAGTTTGTGCATTACAACTCGAGACATTTGCTTTAATTTGATGAGTAAATTAAATGTATTTATTTTCACTGAGATAAATACTCAGGGGGGAATTTAACACTCAACAAGTAGGTACATATTATTATTATGCAGCAACGTATAAATGATTTTTGTTAACTGCAACATAGATTATCGGATGTTACGTTTTTATTATAATGGAAATATATCATGAAAAAAATAAATGTTTTTACATGCGTGGAATAATTTTATGCGCACCTATATTTTATATTCATAGCTGTATATTTTTAAGTAATTAAAACATTTTATAGGGATAGCCACCATATTTAATCAGACGTTCAAAGAACATAACGACTGACCTACTTCCTGTGTGCATAATGTATATTGAATAATAAATATACCATATTGGATTTATTCTTGAAACTTGTTTGATTCCGTATAGTTTTATTTATATTACAATATGATTGATCAAAGTTGAACGTTGGATGATCGGAGTATAAATTCAAAGTATATAATAATGATTATTTAATCAAATGAAGAATAAATCTAACCTTAATTTAGTGCTAACCATTACTATAACACTTAATACTATAAATTCAGATTTCTCCGCATTTCCAGAGAATGATATTTTAGTTGGCTAATTGGGCTAATCTTTTACATCCAGTCTATGATACATGGTGGAGATTTCACCCTTATCCTCTATTATTAATATTTAAAGGAGTGATCTAGCCTATAACTTATTATGGTCTTTTTTTACTTTGCAGTTTGCAGCTTTGTTAGTACACAGGAAATTACTTAATTCTAACTTTCTTCATGTTTGCTGCCAATCATATGTACGTACTACGTACAGGTATGAGAGGTAGTCATAAAAGCAGGGCTTGAAACCGAAAAAAATTTTAAGGATTTCAATTTCGGTTTCGGTTACCGGTATTTACTTTTACCGATTTCGATTTTGATTTCGGATAACGGTTTTAAAAAATTGTGGTTTCAATTTATACTTTGCATACCGGTGTTGTATACTAATTGTATTAATTTAAATTTGAAATAACGTTTTTGATAAATTACGTTTTTCCGTTTTAACTTTGCACGCCGGTTTAAATAATTTTGATTTTGATTTCCATTTCAAATAACGATTTTAAGAAATTATGTTTTCCGTTTTGATTTTGCATACCGGTTTTTATATATTTTTGATTTTGATTTCAATTTGAAATACCGTTTTTGGTGAATTACGTTATTCCGTTTTAACTTTGCATACCGATTTTATACATTTTCGATTTTGATTTCCATTTCAAATAACAATTTCGAGAAATTATGTTTTCCGTTTTGATTTTGAATACCGGTTTTATTTATTTTCGATTTTAATTTCGATTTCAAATAATAGGTATCCCACTGTTTTTTATTCCATGATTTTATTTTGCTCCAAGAACTTTCAATGGTATTAGTAAAGTTATGGAAGTTCAAAGTTGCACTGATTACGCGTGTATCGGCACTCGTCGCTGCGCTCCTCGGCGCAAATCAAAAATATCCCCCGACTCAGTGGCGTATTTAGTATTTTTTGTAGGGGGAGTATGACAAGAATTTTAGCTTACAGATTACGATGTAAAAATTATAATATAATAATAGACATGTATTTTAAGAGCCATGGGGGCAGATTTGTCCCCAAATTCGCCCCTGCCCCGACTTGCTATGCAACTCCACCTCAAGTTTCTCGCAGGAGTGAATATACGGTGGGTAAAGGTCCAAACAATGTTTGTGTCAACACCGTGTCCAAAGTAAATCCGGCGAGTGCGGCGAGTGCGTACGATTTCTATTCTGACCATGCTGTTCCAATTGCGTCCGATGCGTCCGATGCGGCAAAATACAAGCTGTTTTGTTTTTCAACGCATCGGATGCATTTACTTTGGACACGGACACGAGTAAGGGACTAATCTCGAAACAATGTTTCTAAATTCTAATTGGTGCCACTAATGAGCGTTTTTTCAGGACCAGTCGATTCCTGTCGCTGAGTGACCGCAATAACTTATTAGGTAACTACTATAATTTTAAGCGAATAATATAATTTAGTATAATTATTAATTATACTATTATAGTATACTGTATAAGTATAAGTATAACTATAAATATACTTATGAACTATAATACTATAAAGTATAATATACTATATCTAAATATTATTTTATACTCCCGTTTTTTATTTTCTGATACCAATATTATTTATTCTTTTCTTTTTGATTTAAATTTTCGATACCGATTTTGATATTTTCGGTTTTGCTTGCAATTTATAATAGCGGTATCCGCCTTTTTCGGTTTTAATTAATACCGTTATCAAAATTTTACGGTTTCAATTTTGATTTCAATTTCGATTTCGATTTTGTAAGGGTTTTAACCGGTATATGAAACCGATTTCGATACCGGTTTCAAGCCCTGCATAAAAGTAGAGTTTGTGCTCTTCTTTGGAAATATGAAGCAGGTGGTTAGCTGCTAAATTTATTTTATAGAACGTTACAAACCTTGATTCTATGTGTCTTCTAATCCGTTCTAATCTCAAACCTCTTCTATAAGTTTGTTAATTGGACTTATCACTTGAGAATTGGATTCTTCGGAGTGAAACATTTCTTTTTTGTGGATCCCTGTACATGTTGGTGTAAATTAAAATGATAGGTTAGCTAGAAGCTCATCTATTTCCATCGGTCCTTCTATATTAAAATGTCCATTCTTAGACCTGATTCTCCATATCAAGAAAACCATGGGAGGCATGGATTTTACAATAGTATAATACCAACTCAGGTGAAGCACAATAAAAATAATTATGTTAATCATAAAAATCTCTGGTCTTGAGGTCTTAAGATACCTTATTACATATCAAAGCATTTTTTTAGACTCAAAAATAAGTATTTCCTCTTCGTGTATCTCCCTTATGCAATCGCCACACATTTGAAACTATTTGTGATTCTTCTCATACCTATATTATTGTTTGATTATATTGCTATTACACAGGATAAGGCTAGATTAAAATACATTCTTAGAAAGTTGGGAGTTACTTGGAGTTTGGATTAGGTTCTAGAGATATATTTCCTGCACCAGTTAGTACAAATTTAATATTCTTTATTCATAACCTTCCTTATTATCATAGAAATATGTAATCATAGTCATAATACTAATGATTTAGAAGTCATAACAATTTAACAAATGGTATGCTTTAGCTATTCCTTAAATTTTCAATACACAATATTGATCTAGATTTTTGTTTTTCACCGTCTTATACCTAAAGTCTGTAAGTCATTTTCTTTTTTTAAAATAAACAAATTTATTTTGTTGCTTGCACTAGAAAATGGCATTCAAAATATAATTATTGTTCATTTCTGAGGAAATGTTGTTTCGTAGAAATCATTTTGAAATTGAAGTATTCTCGTATTTTTTGTTTGGTTAGAAAAATAATTTTTAAATGTAATATAATTTCCTCTCCAAATCCTCTGCATATCACAAGTTTAAAGCTTCAAAGCTTTTTCATGCAAGTAAATTTGTTTAATATTTTGTATGTCAGAAAATATTTGAATTTGACACAAAAAAAAATCAGTATAATACAAAATAAATATAATACCATGTTTTCTTATGTTGAACAATTACCGTGCCCATTATAATAATATATTTATTTTTATTTTTGCTTTATCAAAAAATAAAATTTTAAAACCAAAATGTTGATTAGGAAAAAAAGAAATTCTATGTTTAATTGTAGTTTCCAAAAAAATGTATTTACGGTAGGACTATTGAGCTTTATAAAAAATTTATTTCACAATTTTTATTTTTAATATTATATTATATCTCTATATAAGGACGTACTACATATGAGCATTAGCCGAGTTTATATTAATAAGTTTAAGACATTTTAAAATGTTGACAAAAATGTCCAAGATTGAAAACAAAAATAGTTTTAAAAAATGACACATTCAAATTTTATAAGTAAATTTGAAATTTATTTTACTTCGTGTTTAATATCATTCCTTTGATTAGAATTAATAGATAAAAACTATAAATCTCAGTAACTCCAAAATGACAATTCTTTATCAATTCGGATACTGAATTCCAAAAAATTAATGGCGCAGTTGGGCATAGGTGTTTTTTCGAAGTATAACTTTAGACATTTTTTCCGACTCCTATGAAATTAAATACACGTGTTGGATAATTATGCATCTTATAGTGCACTTTCCCCTTTGCACCCCCTCGATTTTGCATTTCTCAGACTAACCTATACAATATTGTTATAATACAAGTTTTATTATTGAAATGTTAAAAGAAAATAATATTATTGATCAAGAAGTGAAGATCGTATAATATGTGTGCGTATTTATAATTTATAAATATATAATACAATAGTATGCATGTTGTCAATTCCAGACTATTTAATTAAGCGCATGAAATAATTCATGCTAAAGTCTAAAAATATTTTTATTATTTCAAACCACAAGAGTAGTGTTTTGTAGCATTACATTTATGTATAATATTTATCAATAAAAGTGCATAGTTGAAATCGAATGAAGTTTATATCTGTAATAATAGTTGGGTATTTTTCTTTTGATACCGTTTCACCTTTAGAACTCAGAATTTTCACGAGCTAGTCAAACTTCTAAATACCGGAAAAATATTTTCAAACTTTTGAACAAAACATCTGTGATTATTTTTATAATTTACATATATATTACAGTTGTATGAATGCAGTAAATTATATTATTTCCAAAGTTTTCAACAGACTATTAGTAAAATATTTGTTCGCTACAGAAAGCATTGTACCATGTATAATGGAAATCGATTAAAAAGTATTTTGTTCTTTTTTAACTGTTACTACAATAATCATAATTGTCTTAGTTTGTCTTTTGATTATTATACCTAAAAGGTTATAGCTCCGAAATGAATACATTTTTTTTTCGTCTGAAAATGTTGTGGGCAAGCCTGATTATTTAACAAAAACTAAATATTGATAAACATGGCCATTATATCGTTAAATATTTGAATTGTAATGTTGAGTATTAATTTATTATTTTAAGCCCTCGGTAATCTACATACTGTCATCGGATGTGTTAATAACAACGTGAGATTAGTAGTATTAAAATATAATTTTGAGTGCGTTTGTAATATTGATAGCATTTTGAAATTGTTTTGAACAAATACACAATAATGTTAGTCACTAATAGAGATGTTCAATATCATTCCGAAGGCGTTCAATTACATGTTATTAACTGACAGTGATATTTCGAGTACCAAAGTCTGCCTCAGACACTATACGTTTGTCCAGGTATCTAAGCATGTCCACCTCAATTTTTCCTTTAATATTTGATTAACTTAGTGAAGTTTTGATTTTTGGTATTCATGGGATTTTAAATTTTGGTAATGACCATATTTCCAAAATCTGAAATTTGTATGAAACTTAGTATATTGTTCCTAAACAGTTTTTTTTTCAATCAGTGCCACATTTTTATTGTATATTATGATTAAGATGACTTTTCCAACATTTTCTATTCATTGATATTTGAACGAGTAAGCTTCTTTTTGTATAATATTATGATTAATAATTATACACAATCTGTACAATGCTTTAAAATACAATTTTGAATAACTGCATTATTAAAAGACGAAATTAGGATGAGTTTGCTTAGTACTTCACCTGTACACATATTTATTTAATATTATCAAGCCAAAGAACAGCCAAAAAGAGTAGACATATAAGTCATATCCATTAAAGTAGGTGCGCGGCACTCAGAGTAGCCCGCTGCTACCGCACGGTATCGGACATGGCTGCGCTGATTCTAGCAAGAATGCCTCCGGCCCCTCATCTAGCCCACGAGAGGAAGAGACACGCCGAGTCAAGGAGATCTGGCACGCCCCACACTAAATCGGAGATGCGGAACGAGGTCATCCGCGAGTGGCAATCCACCTGGGATTCCACCACCAAGGGCTCCTGGACGAAGCGATTGATCCCGGATGTGGGCAGATGGTGGCACTATGGCCCCAAGGCAACCACATACCACATGTCGCAGGCTTTGTCGGGCCATGGCTGCTTCCAAGCGTACCTAACCAAGAGGGCAAGGGCGCAAAGCCCGGCGTGCATGCACTGTGCTGCAGCATATGACGACGCCGAGCACACCATCTTCGTTTGCCCCTTCTGGAACGAGTCCCGTGCAGAGCTGACGCGATCCCTCGGCAGACCACCTTGTCCCGAGGATGTAGCTGACCTGGTGTGTGGACCAACTCATGAGGAGCTTCCAACGGACGGACGTCAACAGGCCAGATTGCTGGCAGCAGCGAAGATGAATGCAGGTCTCTTTGCAGCGATGGTCGAGTCCATCATGGGCCAAAAGGAGACGCTGGAGAGAGCGAGGCAGAAGGCCGAAGCGGCAGTAGCAGCCCGCTGATCCGATAACATAGTTTAGCTAATTTCTGTAGGCCGAATGGCCGCAAACAGGGTGGTTAGAGGCCCCCCATAGATTTTATTTTGTATAAATCAAAAATTTAAAATTGTAAAATTGTTATTGTTATCGATGTGATCAGGGAGGCCGCAATGGGAATACTATATTTCCCTCCCTGGCCACGATTCCATAAGAAAAAAAAAAAAAAAAGGTACGTATTTTCTTTAACTATTGTGGTTTTGTATTATAAATAATAAAATAAACAAACATTTTTTTTTTTAATAAGCACAATGTTAACTAAGAATGAATTGTCGAACATTAATAGCTTGCAGAGATAAATATCTTTTTGTGAAACGTATTTGGTTACAAACTTTTCATCGATTTGAATTTTCGTACTGCACAAAAAACTAGAAGAGCTGCACAATATCATATAATTTCGACGCATATATTTGCTTAATATTATCCAAACGGTGTCGGGAACCATCTTGGCATACTTACAATTCGATACGAATTCCTCGATAGTTTTTGTTTCCTTTTCATCCTTGTACTCGAACCGTATGATATGATCACAGAGCATCTTCTCTTACACTCGGGTATTGGTTTTTCGACGTTTTCGAGACGCATTTGCCCAAGATATATTTTTCAGGCGTAGCAAGACATAATTTTAGCCACCCACCCCCAACCAAAACTCAAAATGGAATGGGGTTTTTTCTTTGTTATATTATTTGTTAAAATATTGGTAAATATTAATTTACCGAGATATAGGTATAAGACTGGAAGTGGTTAAAGCTATTTAAAGCTAAAATTGTCTGTAAGTGACTGAATTGCACTATAAAAGTGACCTCTATAGGTATATTTCCTAACAACTTACAATTATTAAATATTTTTCTTTGAATAATATTCTTCTACCTTTATTTTCAATGTATAGCACACGTAGTAATAGGGCTGGGCGCCACTGTCCTCGCCAGTGAAAACAACGGACTTAGTGTATCGGTGTTCGTAATATGCATTGACATCGACATTGACAATAACAACAATAATAATAATAATAACAATAATAATAATATAGGTTATTTATAATATTCTATGTACAATGGCTATAGAATGTAGACACACGACAAACGTTGAAACGTGCACGCATAGGAATAATAATATTTGAGAAATGTATCCCTTGTACCATTACTCTGCCGTATAAATCATATCGTAGATTATGATATACGAACATAACATTATGCCTAGCTGGTAGATTTAGTTCTATTGTGCGAATAATATTGAACCGAACACTCGCGTCGTGCGCTTGGAATCGAAAGAAAAAAAACCATCGAACAGATGCGCATCTGATTTGGTTATCGTGTGCGTGTAAAACACAATAATACTATTATAATAATTTGATACAGAATTTGATGACGGTGTTTTTGAGGGTACCTTCGCATTCGGGTAATTCAATCATATATATATATATATTGAGTTTAATATGTATCACATGCAAATATAATAATTGATAAGTACTGCAGTAACAACGGCTACGAATGGTCTATATTAAAATTATATATGTGAGCTAATGTAATGTTATATGCTAATATATGATATACATCATAATTATAGCTGTGCAATCACTATATACGTGCTTATAGCAGTGTTAAAGGGGAGGGGGGCGAGGGGGCAAAGTGGGAATTTTCCTCTGCTTGATAATATTATAGTATATTAATTACATCCATAATATATAAATTAATAAAAAAATAATTGACAATTGGTACTAAATTATTTTAATCTACCATGGTGTGAGTGGAGTTAAGAGTAGTTGAAATTTGTACGCGTTTGTAAAAAAAGCTTTGAAGAGGTGCCTTTGCTAGGTTAGCTGGTTTGCTAAGCAAACGTCTTTCGCCAGCTACCAAATAAGAATTTTGGAATTCAATTTGATTTAAAAACTATGCAAAACTCGTTCTACACCTTCAAACAACGTTTTTTTTTCAAATTTAATTTCAAACATTTCCCAAAGTTTCTACTTTTGAAACACGTTTTTTGATCTTGCACATTTCTCAGCCAGTACGAATATAGTTGCAAGTAGAACATATGGCTCAAAAATCCTAAAAACAATCATAATCATTCATATATAAACTCAAATGTACAAAAAAAAAAAAAATATAATTTTTAGTAAGTATTATAGACTAGAAATTTAAAAAAACAAAATATTTATTTTGTGATAGAACCAGTGATGCACAAGTTTTAGTACGATATTATAGTCATACGAATCTAATCTAATGGCAAGCTAATTATTGGCAACAAAAAATTTAAAAAATAACAGTTGAGGAGTTTAATTGAATAAACTATTTTTTTTATGGAAGATTACAACCTATGCTGAGCCACCTTTTATCATTTGGGTGGTTCCCTGTTTTTCCTCCATAATCCTACCACCCGTATAGAGTGGTAGGAGAAAAGCGTTTGAATTTTTTTCTCTGGGCGCAAAAGGCTTAACACAGCTTAATACTGAGTCTATATGCTATTACTTACATTTATAACGTTAATAGTTAGGTATAAATGTAAAGCACCCACCCAGTGAGTCATATTACAAGGGGAAGGCGTGAAGGGGAAAAGGACAAATGGCTTGACATTTTTTCCTATTCTATAGAATGGGTTATAATCCCTTTACATTTATTACTTCAGTAGACATGCATAGATTTACAAAAATGTTGTTTTTATATATAAATTTATCTTTTCAAACGATAAAATAATATATTATGGACTCAACCCTTAAATGTTACCTATTTTTTAGATTGAAAATAATACATATTTTGAAAAATGCAATAAAAATGCAACGATATCTTCAACAAATCACAAAAATATATACCTTAAGTATTAGTACGTAAAATACTAAAGCAAATAAAAATATTTTACTAACCTAATAAGCAACAAAAAATAAAAATATATTTCACTATGCATTTTTATTCGAAATAATGTCAAATATGTCAAATACTTAAAATACGTATTCTCTTAACATTAAATAATGTTTTTTTTTATAATATGCAAAATAAACTTTTAATGTGAATCCTTTGTTGAAAAATTCGTCCACATTTCTAAGACCTAGCATACACACAAATAGTAAATTTAAAAACATACAACTCTAAACCATAGTCGTAATATAAATTTATATGTGCACATTAAAAAATCTCAATGATTAATTGTTGTCCAAATAAAGGGTTTTTTTTATAACTCACTGCGCCTTTGGTCATCGTATATACATCGGGTGTACCCCGACAAAATATCGTCGGTAAAACATCGCTAAACCATTATATCGTAAAGAAATAATACCGCCGTACATTATTATCGAGTTTCGAGTCTGTATATTGCATTTAACTTTATCTTATCTAATCGTATTCACCTTTTACCAAGCAATGCATTCAAGTACACTGGTTTTTCATTTTATAATTTATATTTAGTAATACTTTGTACTGTCACTGTGACTGACTCGTATTTTGACTCTGGAAGTAAAAACATGCGTGTTTTAGTATTTTGTGCTAAGGATAATTTGAAAATATTAAAAAAATGTTCGTAATGGTATGCGGATGGAACATTTAAATCTGCTCCACCACTTTTTAATCGGTTTTTTGTAATTCACGGAAAATTAAATGACGGATCCATATTCCCATTGATATACAGTATAATGACTCACAGAACAGAACAAGCTTACGATATTCTGTGTAATTTTCTAGGAGATAAACTTGGAGAGCTTTGGATTTCATTGAATATATACTTCCATTAATTAATATACATATTTAATTTTTTTTTTACTTATACCAATTTTATTAAATTATACATATTTTTATCATTTTTATCAATTTTACTATATATTAATATAACAACATATACATCGGGTAGGTATAAAAAATATTATATTATTATTTGCCACATGTTTTAATATATTTTAATAATAACGTACCTATAGTTAATGCAAAATAATTTCCAAAGTTCACATTATTAATACGTTAAATTTAGGAACTTAATTTTCGAGAAGTTTCAAAATATGGCTAATGATAATTGTAGCGTTATAGGGGATAATAACATCACGATCTAAACATTACCCTAATACGGAATTGAGCAGTTCACATAATCACATGCATTTGGAAGGACTAAAAAATTCCTTATTTTCAGGCAAGGTGGGGTAGGTCTATGTGCACATTTTCTACACTAATGATTGATTCTTTCTGTGCATCGTCGCCCGTCGGAAAGAAATGCAGACAAACACACGATATTGTTCACACAGATCTAATCAAGTATAAAATTGTATTTTTATAATATTTTTATCAGACGAGTCGATGGGTTAAAAAAATCGTATAGGTAGGTATATGTTTGAATTAACTCGAGTGCTTGAATCGGAGTTCAATTTCACTTAGAAACACGCGAATATAATGCACACATAAATATAATAAAATTGAGGACGTTGAGCGTGCAAACGAAACAAATCTCCAATAATTTTATATAAACACGTGAATACACGCTTCAGCTATGCACAAGTTATAATATTATGTAATGTTATATCTGATTCTATGTACATTCAGATACACATAAATTATTATTATTCTGTACATCCAATCTAATACGATAACGTGGTTGTATTATGAACACAGCATTTATGTCTTAGGGCACCCGCTCTAGTAGTGTACCTACCTAAAATACATTCCAAATGAACAGCTTTTAATTAAAGAATTTGGTGATTTGATGTCGAAAAATTGTTTGTAAATATTATATTATTTAATTACGTCAAATACAATGATTAGGAGTGAAACTCCCAACGAATATAAATCTATAATTTTTCAAAACCATATAGTAATTTCAGAAATATCGACTTAAAAAAAATGTTATTTGATGGGGACCACCATTGTACTATGGGTATTACATATTATGATATACACGTATCATACCTGCCGTCATCGTATTAACAATAAGCATTATACTATAATATATATTAATATATCATTGAATAACCATACGTTACTGCAATACGGGTATACCTTATCATTGCACGTTTAGTTATTATCAAACGCGTTGTCTTGCGATTCACTAGACTAAACTTTCAACGATTCGCTTTAATATGTTGTGTGTGAGGTCTACGCGGACAATACAACGATGCTTGTGACGATTCCACCACTTTGGTATTTATTTATCTATTTATTTATTTATGAACGGGCTAAGAGCCCAATAGTACAACACAATTTGTAGTAATGAAAATGAATAATATAACAATAAATAGATAAACGTCAAACAATACACGGCGATTATATACAAATAAAAATAAAACAATAATTAAACAAAGGTAAAAACAGTAATAAGTAATAACAGATTAAGTATCAAAATTAAAAACAACAACAAAATAGAACTTACTAAGAGAAGCATAGGTGCTCATTACAAATGCGCATCATACGATGGATTGGATTATTCCTACCATAGTTGGTGCTGTGGAAAGGAACAACAAAGGGAGAATTTGACCTTATTAAGCGAGAGGGAACTTTAAAATTAATAAGAGAAAGGAGAGAGGGAGCATCTACACATCCGTCAATCAGCTTATGCAAAAATACCATGTTAGCAACAACTCTTCTATCTGCCAGGGACGAGAGTCCAAGTTTATTCATCACTGGCCAATAATCATGTGGTGGATGTGGAATTTGTAAAATAAATGACGCCGAAGAACAAAAACGCCTCTGGACCCTCTCAATGCAAGAAGAGTCAGCTGCAGTAAGAGGGTCCCACAAAATGGAAGAATATTCTAAAAGAGGCAGTACAAGGGAGCAATATAAAGCTTTGAGAGAACTAGAGAGCCTAAATTCTTTAGAAGTGCGTATGACAAAGCCGAGCATCTTTAATGCACGACAGCAAACAGCCTCAATATGGTAATGAAAATCGAGATTTGGACATAAAAAAATACCCAAGTCTTTCTTCATAGTAACAATATTAATGCTTGACCCGTTTATCAAGTACGTGTAGTTTATTAATATAATTACAATTTACTACTCATTGTTTCTCGTGTTAATAGTTTAGTAGTTGTATAATATGCCATTAAAAATATATTATACGAGTATAATAAGTCGGCTTAAATGCTAAAAATAAAAAATAAAAACATTTTATTTGTCTGATACAATATGAGAAATGATTCTTATTAAATTATATAATTTAATACATTATGATAGCCTAATAAATTAATATTTAAAAAAAAAACGGTTAGCTTTAGAGTAGGTATTTAAAATTGAAATTATCGTCCAAATGTTTAAAACATGATTATGGAGTTCATTGTTTTTAAGTAGTAAGCTTCCTGTATTTTTAGTAGTTTTCGCAACTTTCACAACTTGCACAATCGAGCAAATTTATACCATTGCATCCACACACGGAATAAGCTTTACCCTTACTCAAGAAAAAACACTATCCAACATAAACTCCCTTCAGAAAACAGTATATTATGCTCTACAAAAATCTACGCTAGCAATTATATCGATACAATTGTATTATCAACCAACACTATCAATTAATAAACTAATCTTAAGTGACTCTCTCAGCGCTATCTGAACACTTAGAAATCCTTTCCGGGCAAATTAAATAGGTTACCCAAAACATTCAAACAAAATAAAACCCAGAGAAAAAACATTGAATTTACGTGGGTAACATCCACGTTAGTATAACCGGAAATTAGATTGAAGACAAGTCGGATGATCTCGTGACTAAAACTATCCTCCACCACACAACTACAGACATACCAATCAATGATTCATGCAAGTAAATTATAATACGTACTACATCAAACAAACAAACAAAAAATACACTGCGTATCAAAAATGATGGAATTCTTTTCCACCACCTAATAAATGTTTATGAGTTAAAAAATGTATTGAAAAATGGCACATCCCACAACAATTCAACAGGCAACAGGAAGTCACTTTAACTAGAGCAATAATTGGACATTCATTTCAACACACGCATTTCTAATTGGAAAAGATCCAACACCCATATGTACAAAATTCTTGGATGACTCAACCACTCAATATTATATCTTTATTAAGAATACCCAAATTTATAGACATATGAAATACCCACCTCATCGACACCAAACAACTAAAAATAAACTCTCAATGGAGACACTATCACAAAAATCCTAGATTTCCTTACTTAAATTAATATTGTTATTCACTTTTGAACATACAGTAGATGACCCTGCTTAAAGACTCGCTGATATAAGGTTCAGTCGCTTATTTGACTCAAAATCGCTTGACATGGTCCAGACGTATCCAAATTCATTAATAAAAATGCAGTTATAAAACTTAAATTTGGTAAAAATCGTAAAAAATAAACTTTTGTGTTAGGTATTACCTATCATATTACTACGGCATATATCACAATATTGATGTTATCGTATTTGATGATTTCGATAAAAAAATAAAAAATTTTAATGTACAATAACGAGTATCAAAAATATTTTACATATCTCGTTAATTTTATCCGAATTTACAACTAATGTAATCCCACCATTTTGGTGTGTAATACATAAAATAATCTGTACAAATATTGTTTTATTCTGCACACAGTTTATAAATGTTCTTGTATTAATGAGTCTAATGTACATATTATAATACATTACATGCACATAGACATAGTATATACATATTAAACACTTGTTATGTATGTTTATTAAAATATATATAATGTATAAACAGCCATCAAAGTATCAACATAATATAGCAATATTGATACAATTTTATAACTTTCTAAATGATTATCTTAATAAATTATGTTTAATATTAAAGTATAGGCAATGATTATTATGTGCTTTAACATATTAAACAACCATAAAAGTTATAATAGTATGATTTTCTATTTCATTATTATATTTGATTGATATCACATAATTTAATCAATATGTATTTTATGAAACTCAGTACCTAATAACTGATAGTAATGGTAAGTACCTACCTACCTAGTACATTCGCATACGTGAATATTCGTATTATTATCGATTTAACCCCCTTAAATTCGGACCAAAACGGTACCCAACGCAAGAGTGTAATTCGGCACCACCTATCAAACTATATTTCCTGTATAGATAAGTATAATATGATACTATCGTGTAGTTTGATAATACCGCAGGAATTCACTTTGTCTTTATCGAGAAGATATCAGAATTCTCACCCGTTTCGCAACACCTGGCCTAATCCAGTAACTTGCTGTATACTAAATAATACACGAGTTGCCAAGTACATGTTCATGCCTAGCACATACCTAGGTACTTCACTCATGTACCCCAGAATGTAAGTGTATATCAAATTACCTATTGTAATGAAACTATGTAGGTAGGTATGTTGAAAATTCTAAGCACTTAACAGCATCTGCGTACCAAACTACCTCCGGATAATTTTTTAACCGATCATTATTTATAGCGATTTATAATTTTTCGAGTATAGACATAAATATAGTTATTACTAAATATGTGGCAGAGTGCAGACAAATATAATAAATTCCAGAATTGAGAGTTCGCTCATAAGGACGGAGAAATGCGCATCAATGATTGGGAAATCGCTTACTCCACTCCAATTGCTATGTTATAAAAACAACTAAATTATATAATAAACTATAATGCTTGATAATTAAATAGTAAATTATGTCAACATTAATGCCTCAAGTTTTTTTGGACTAGTCTTTATATACGGTCACCCGCGCATGACTGTTTTCGATGACAAGCAGCGTGGAAATTACCATTCTAAATATAAGAAAACTGACAAAATGTCATGATGTTATATGATACTTCATATTTCAATATTACAAAATAAAGTAAAAAAATTACAATAGTTTACTGAAAACTAACAAAACATAGAAGCACTAGAATAAAAAATCCATCTCCGTAAAGTGTGCACAGTGTTATATATTACTATGTAAAATAATCACGGACACTCTAGTTCACGCGATTGGCTTAAAGAAGCGTTGATGGCGAATGGATGGGAGGAGGGCGTTGCGATGTGATACCCACTGGAAACGTTAAAAGTTTTATAATGTAATATACACGAAATGGTGTCAGGAGGAAGTGGTGAAACCATTTTTGAGGGGAGATTGAGGCCGGGCATGTGTGATTTTGGTACGAGCGTGTGCCAAATTTAAAAAAAAAAATTGTCGACAAGTTTGGGATTGCAATCTTACCCAGGGCAGGAGGCTGGCCGATGCTCTCGTTATATATATAATATGTGTGCGCTGTGGAATATAATAATATGGAGGAACGGGTGGAAATGGAAAATTCGAAAACTTTCGATAGTCGTACTACGCGCCGTCCAAACTTTTATTAGTCCCGTTATTAATTTAGTTTTTTTTTTCTTTTTGGCGGCAAATCAAACTAATTTTGCCAGCCAATAGCATCCACCAGCCCACTCGCTCAACACCGACCGAGATACGCTTTCACTCCGAACCTAAACGAAATTATGTTCTCCTTGTATTTTTTATACAGTAGAACGTCGATTATCCAAACTAATTGGGACCTAACCTAGTTCGAGATGTTGGAAATTGTTTTAATAAATACATTGCACATCTCGATATATATTTAATTCATATTCTTTTAATCCTACATATCAAGTTAGTTAAGTATATAAGTTTTATTATTATATGTATTTAAATTATTACATTATTTAGAATTTATTTGTATTAATTATTTGGGAACACATACATTTATTAATTACATACACATATTTGACATATTATATTAATTATGGTATTTTTTTGACAAAATTATCAATTTTCATTTGACGAAAAGCTGTCACAGTTCGAACAGCAGAACGTTTGAAAACGCCAATATTGCACTTCGTATAGCCGAGGAGGTTCTACTGTATATACATATTATATTATTGTATATACACTTTTACCATTAAATCGTATTGTCATTACCGTCGTAAATAGACAATTATAATTCGACGCGTCTCGTGTGTATAATATTATTATATCGTATTGAGTTCGTACGTAGGTATAATATTTGTTTCATATAATAATAATAATAATAATAATAATAATACGAGTATATAAGGCACGCAAAACGCAATGCCCGTGAACAGAACGCGCAGCTTTAAGGACACACTCGACGGCACGTGCACACTCGTATATCATGACATTATGTTCTGCGACGTCGCGCGCACACATTTGCGGTAAGTAAGTAATCTATTATACCGTAGAGAATAATACTTATTTAATCTCGCAATGCATACCTGCATTACGTGTATCGTAAATTGACGAAAAATGTACGTCGAACGTTGCAGGAATCGTATACAGTCATCTGTTTAGGCACGCGCAGATGGTTTCTCCGCGTGTTTGCCCCCCCCCCCCCCCGGCTCCTCTCACACTTTTCATTTTTATTTCGTTTAATATTTTTTAAATGTCACGTTGCGAGATTATTTTCCGATTATATCGAAATATCAAACACCGTACCGCGTCGTAAATCAAAAATCAATTTCGTAGGTTTCGCGTTTCTATCGACGATTATAAAATCCACCTAGCAGCCTAATTTATAGAGTTGATGTAAGTCAAATAATATTATGTTAGAAGTAGTCGATCACTTTTATTTACATTCAGAGTTTAAACAGTTATCCAGGCCTACGGGGCAGAAGACACCGGGACGAGACCACCCTCTGTTTATACACGGGACTCTGCTTGTGTGCGCGCGTGTGTGAGTACCAATAATAAATTCATGAAAGTCTTTGACGTAACACAGCTTTTCCGTGTACCTACCAGTGCTTTTACCTCTTGTTTCACGAAAGGGTTTCTACGTGAATTATGTAGGGCGCATGTGGCGATATCAGCAGCACTCGAACAATTTCTCTGAACGGTTCCCGTTTTCGTAATTGATCGTCGTTATAACAATATATTATGACTATTGTTACCGGCTTGAATTTTTTTTTTTGTTCCGTATTTTTCGACGAGCTACTCGACCCGGCGACAAAACGTCGTCGTCGTCGGCGGCGGCGGCGTCGTCGTCGTCGTCGTCGTCCCCTCTTCCGCGTCAACCGTCTCTCCGTCGCCTTCGCATAGCTTTAGACGCAACTGCGGAGGGCGGTGGCGATCACTCGTGCTTTATCGTCGCGCACGCAGCCGGCGTATATACCCTTCCAAAGATATTGTATATTATTATATACACCGTCTATACACACACACACACACACACACACACATACATATTTATATATATATAGTATATAATATATATATATATATTATATATGGCCTTTAACAGAATTCCGTGCGAGTACATCGAAAACGCATTAGACTATACTATATATACAAGCGCGTATATTTTTCGTCGTTGAAGACTACGCGTCTACTTTTCCATTTTCCTTTTTCAGTTTTTTCCTTCCTTTTTTTTTTCATACGTACTCTGTGTATATGGTGTAGTGTTAGTATTTATTTATTTTTCATATATGTATATATTATTATTATCATTTTTTTTTTTTTCATAATATTTTTGTGGCGCGTTTGTATATTGTAGCCTGCTGCCTGAACCGACTCGGACCGTATGCTTGCACGTGTGCCACTTCCACAATATGGACTATAGTAATATTAATAATAATAATAATAATAATACTATACTTTGAGGAATATAAAAAAAAATTATGGACGAGATATAAAAAAATATTCAAAAGATTACCTCGAATAAAATTATTTTATTCTACTTAAAATACAATTTTTATGTTAGAATGTATTAAATATACTGTCACAATGATATCAATGTGTGTATTTATGCATATTCCGTTCTATTTGTATTCATACGACTATCATAAATAATAAATATGTTATGTATTAAAATACTTAATGTTGATAATAGAATACCTACCTTACACCAAATTTTGTGTTTAAATCGAACATTCAGAATTCAAAATACTGTTTTAAAATAACATTTGGAGTACCTTATTTTAAAATAGTTCTTTTAAATAATATACAGGGTGATTCATTTAACGGAAAACACTTAATATTTCAAAAAGTTTTAACTTTTTAAATTATTTTTTTTTTAGAAATGTTGATATTTAATGAAATAAAGCTTTTAGTGTATGCTTACACTTGCCCTTAATGGACAATAAATTACTCAATCATTGAATCAGAGTATTCAGACGAATTGTTAACTAATATTCAGAACACAATATTCTAGAGTGGGTGTGGTCAGGCACTGCAGTGTGATCATTCTTCGTGACTAAAAATATTTGTTATTATGACATAATAATTATTAGACAATAAAAAAAATGTGGTGTATTAATTTTCAGTTTTGTAAAAATCTTATAAAAATCGTTATACATAACAATTAATTACCTCCGTGGCTGTGAATACCATATTTATTCATAATTATGTTAAAAATAAATTTTACTCTAAAACATTTTTCAGTGTTACATTTTATTTAGTCCTCATATATTTATAGATATGCCATATTATAATACTATCTTTGAAGCATGAACTATGTTAAGCTTATCTTAGTTCATGCTCTGAAGTGTGGACTAGAATAATATACTATCTTAGTTTGTGATAATATTTTATTTAAGTGATGAGTGATAATCATCATATACATTTTGAAATTTGAAAACAAAACACTATAGGCAAACAGACAGTAGTTATAGTGAACAAATTTTAAAAATGCCCACAACTTGTTTCAAAATTTAAAAAAAACCTTTGTCGTTTTCTGTATGATCCATTAGTTATTAGTAATAACTAATAACTTATTACCTTATAAAACAAATAATAATAAAAGTTCAATTTCTCATAATATGATTGGTTTTATCGTAGGACGGTTATATGCCTATATTATGTACCAAGGTACCTACATTAAATTTTGATAATGATTTTGATATTCTGCATACAAAATACATAGCATGTATCGAATAACTATCAATAATTATTACCTTATTACAAGCATTTCGATCAGTCCATAAAATGTAAAATCGTAAGGTAAACATACGTTTTCATACAACAGTTATTTGTTGCACATAATATATTATCAATATTGTATGTACGAGTTCTGCAATGAGAAACAGTAAATATATTTCGGAATTTAATCTTAGACGAAAACTAAACTACTAAGAAGATAAATAGTCAACTTCGTAATAGTATTACAAAAATAAATGCGAACACACATAGAATTTCTGTTACAAAAAATTACCTCAGCTTCAGCAAGATATTTAGATAGTTAAATGTTGTTAGCTCTTATTTTGTATAATCCATATTTATTTTTAACAAGGATGCTTAATAGTAGTATCAAATACTTTTTAAATTTCAAAAACAAACTCTTAAAACCTTTAAAAGTGAACTGTCGAGTTTTTATCATTATTATAGTTACTATTATGATATTTTAAGGATAGTAGGTAATTCAACTTGTGTTTAAGCACCATGCAAGAACAAAGTATCTTTGACTCACTGACATTTGATTTAATTCGTAGAATTTTAAAAAGTATTTGTATTCACTTATTTTCTCTCTTTTAGCAGTTCTGTAGAAACTAAAACTGTATAAACTTTTCCATGAATTGAAGTTCTATACTTTTCGGTTATTAGTTTCTCTCATTTTATTATTAAAATTGATTTGTTTTTTAGTTAGGTGCGTTGAAAAATCGAATTAGTTAAATAACGTAGGAATTAAATTACACGTTTAAACTCAACAAAAAAACGGTAATTTTTTGGGGTGGATACCTACTTAAATATCAAAGATATACACAGCTCGTATTTCATAGAATCAAATAACACATTTAATTCAATGCTTACTTGTTTTTGGAATTCGTAGATTTAAATCATCGTCGCAGTATAAACTTTGTACTACAAAGAGAGCTGCAAATTTGATCCAATAGTATAATACGTGTGTCTTGTTCACGTGCATTTTAATCTTACGATTATTTCACAAGTGAAATTGTATCACTTCATAAATTACTTATGTATTTTGGTTTTTAATAAGAATACGAATATTTGATTCACTCACTGAGGTCAGAATAGATTTAAAATCAGATTTTTTTCACTGAAGCTCAGTATGTATCAACCATATCAAGCAGCCAACCATGAAGGTGTGTGTGACACTTTTAATTTCACCTGATCCTTAATAATTGATAAAATATACTCATTAAAATAAAAACAAACATTGCACGTGTATTATTACCTGATTCCAGGCTACCACGATATCAAAATATAAGTTACGAAATCTCATCATTTTTACTGCAATATTCACTTCAATTTATCATGAATCATAATGTTAATGAAAATAATTTTAACTTTTTAACTAAACTACATTACATAGATTAGCATTCAGCTGACAATTAGTTGATGTGTTTATAATAAAACAATTTATTTTCATTGGTTTTACATTTTAAAGGCGCAACTAGACCAACATTTTTGGTGCTGCACAAATTGTAAAGAATTTTTGACAGTTAGGTTAAAATAATATGAGTAGTAGTTTATGTATATAAATAGTTTCTAATATGAGTGAAACAGATACAGCTAAACGAAATAAAATTAACACAATTATTTCAATAATACCATTAAATATAACAGGTATTTTTATTCAGTTGAGGACTTTTTAAATCTGGTTGATTTGAACCAAAGGTAGAACAGCTCGGAACTGGAAAACCTAGATTATCAATGGCTTTTTAAGTATTTTTTTTTAAATATTTTAGGTGGGTACTATGAGTCTTATTATTTATTCAATACTATTAATTATTATAGAATATAAGTACTAGATAATATTAGTTATATTTTGTAGTATTTTAAACATTAAAATATAATTATATATTATTATTTTCATACAAAATAAATAAAACAGGCGTACACAATTATTTATAATTATACATTTTTGGACAACACAATATAACTGGTTACTTGAGGTTATAACAAATTATAAACAATAGGAAATAATTGAAACTGACTTGCCACCCTAGATTCTGCTACAGATAAAGAAAAACAGTGTCACTCTGTGTTCAAAGTTATTTCGTCAATATACTATTGTACAATATAATTATTATGATTATTGAGCCACAAATAACTACATATCTATGATATGTTCCACACAAAATTAAATAAACTATAGATTATTTTATAATTAATTATAATATTATGAAGGAAACTTATGATAGCTGGAAGCATAATTTCGAGATACTTGATATATTCCTTAATGTACAATTGTACAATATAGGTGGAGTACAACATGTTTGTATTTATTGATAATAATATTAACTTCAAAATTATCAAAATATTTAACAATTTTTTTTTTTTTTTTGGGGTGTACATTTTAAGCTTGAGGTTGAGCATAAGTCCCCTGTGCCCCCCATGTTGTACACACAATAGTTAACTCGTTACTCGTGATGCTTATAATTTTACATAATACGTACAAGTGAAACAATTAAAAATGTAATAGTTATAAAATATGTATATAAAAGTCAACATTTAAATGAGCTACACATTTACAGATTAATTACCTACATTAAATCGTATTATTATTTCATTATACACGATTTTGCTTTTAATTTTTTTTACGATTCATATTCGCGTAAAGTTATTAATATTTTTTGATCATTTTAAAGTAAATTATAAATAATATGAATATTGATAATTTTAATGAGAAAATAAGAAAATAATTAGATGGTATCGGAGACAGTAATGGAGAAGAATAATTGTAATCAATTAACCGTGATTTTCAATCAACAAACACATTACCTCCGTTTGAATCATCGTCAGACGCAAGGCAAACATAAATGCATTCAATAATGGCGTATTGCGTAGAACAAACACGGAACACGCAGATAAATTAATAAACACATTTATAACGTACGTTTTGTGTGTATGCTGATCGAGTGATAAATTTGGATTACAACAATATAAATATTTTATTTCATACGACGTCAAATTTATCAATAGTCGATCTAGCTAAATATCTAGTAACAAAATTCCATTGTGTAATGTACGGATGTAACGATCATGCCTGAATTAATTTTGTTAAAAGCAATGACAATTAATATTGATAGTATATTATAGTGTATGTTTAAAGTATTATTGCCGGCAATCCAATACAATAAGTGATTAGTGAATATTTTATAATCCACCTACCATTATGTAGGTATTTCATGATATTTTAATTTTATATATTTTTTTTTTTTCAATTCCAATAAGTCTAATGTAATTGATTTTTTTTTTTGTGTTTATTTAATCGTCACTCTGTTTAATTTTATTTTTGTTATTTTTATTTATCGTTTTAACATATTATTATAACGGATAGTTTTAATACCTATATAAAAAATATACATTTTTACAATTTATATAAAACTATGTACAATATTATTCGTTGAATGCACTGAATACAATAAATACAATGTATATTTAATACATATAAATATATAATATATAATATTTATTGGAGTATTGTACTACGTTTCAGAAGATATTTGTAAGATAATCAGATTGTTTTAAATAAACATCATCGGGAGCTCGAAAATGTTTATGCCAGTTTGTGTTGTTGCAATACATTTTGTTTCATAACAAAAATAAAGCTGTCGTACTCATTTTTATTTTTATTATTATTTTCTCGTTGGAATTTTTATTGCCTCCCATTTTTACTTAATTATTCCTATTTCTTATGGCAGAATTTCTCTTCGGGCTTACTTTTTCAAATGAGATTTAGTTCTCATGGGTAACGCTCATTTAGTGAAAACATGTTCCTTTGTTATTAGTTTTGCTCGAAAAATATGATGACATTTGTTGGTGATTTAAATGAAAAACAGTAGACCCTTATTGTTATTGTACATAATATACGTACCTAATTACTATTTTACATTCTGAGCGGAGAAATGAATGTATTGATTTTACAATGATGTGTTTTTTTTCTGCCTGTCATCGCAAAAAAGAACAGTAAATATGCTTTGATTCTCTGCTTTAGCATTTTTTTTTTAATGTTAAGTGAAACTACTAACTAGTCGGTCTAATTTTCAATAGAGTCGGGTTAAACAAACAAATTAAGAAAAAAAGAGAATTTTTAAGGCAAACCAGTTTTTGACAAAATCGATATTGTTTCTCTTATGTTATCATTTAAAAATAAATCACCGTAGATACTTTAACTTTCCATACAATGTTGGTACATCAATATCATATATTAAAAATGAATTCAACCTACTGTATTTCTACAAGAAAGAATTAAGCTAGCTAAATATATCATATTACGCTATATTATTTAATATTATTATGTACAATTTAAACTGGCAGAATCGCATAGATTTTATAGATTCATAGATACGTGCAGGTCGTTGTTCGATGTTATAACATAATTTCGTTTAAATTTAATACGTCTATTACAGTGACTCACTCGACACCTAATGTATAATATCAAAGCGGTACAACATTTTTTTTTTTTAATAATTGTTTTACATTTTAGCAGAGTGCAATGTTAGAATATTTCAAATTATAGGAATAACATTAAAAAAGAAATTGTATTAACTATAAAAATATAAGATTAAAAAAATAAAAAATAAAACAGGTCCTATATAATATATATATATTATGTATATATATTTTTTGTTACCCTTTTTTAATTGTCTTATGATAAGTAATAATTAATGTTATACGAAATGCATTTGCGAGATTTGTTAACTTAATAAAATTATTATTTTATAATATAATTAAGTCTCTTTAAAACCAATACTTCAATGTAAGTACCCATTTATGTTATTTAATTGTGAATTAGTATTTTCATCTCCTTCATTAATAAATAATTATTTCTCGTACACGAAAAAAATCAATATTATTGGAATACTATCAAAAAAACGCATTATTTATTGTCTTTAAAATGTTTGATTATAAATTGAGAGAGGGGTGTGATAAAATTTGTTTGTACATTTTCCGCGTACTGAAGTGACAAAAAAAAAATTCAACAAACTGCATGCATATATTAATATGATATTATACGCAATGGTTACGTTGAGTTATATTAGCAACGATTTAATAATGAATCAGTCGGAAAGACAGCAGTGTTGTTTCTGCATGCTTACAAAATACTCAGGTACGAAAGTAAATACATGAATTTATTGTGTGCACACGACGTAAGTAGGCTTGGCGAATAATCTAACAATACTGTCAACCTAACACATAACGATATCGCACGATCCGTAGTCCGTATGGCAATACTGATCGTGAGGTAGTATCGTGAATATAGGCTGCTGTAGGCATAAGCGCAACTAGGGGGGGGGGGCTTAGCCCCCCAAAAATTGTAATAGCACCCCCAAAATAAATTATTCAATTGATTCCTAAAATATTAATATGTATACCTTTAAAAATTCAGCTGTATTTCTTTTTTCTTTTTTTTTTGAAAGTTTTTAAAGTTTAAAATTTTTTTATATTGCCTACCTTTCTATAAATCATGGCTAATATAAAAGAATCCTATACTCATATTTTACCTTTTCTATGATACACGCTTTTATCATTCGTGTTTTGTACACACTGACTGGTTAATTGGCAATTGAAAGTGATACTTGATAATCTGTTATGAGGACCAAGGTGGATATATACATTCACCTCGATGAGGACACTGTGTATCATTTAGGTGTCCTAACCAATAGCACCAGTTTTAGGTAATACGTTCCTATGATCATATCAGTTACCAAATAGGCGATCTAAAAATGAAATGGCTGTCTTCAAAAATGCATTCTGTAATAATGAAAAAACAACTTATTTTAATCTCATTCATGAAAATTTATCCAAAAAAGTTTTTCCAAATTTCTACAAGATGGTTCAAGTTGCCAATATATTACCAATTTCTTCTGCAACATCCGAGCGTGCATTTTCTACCATGAGACGAATAAATACCTACTTGAGATCTACAATGGATCAAGATCGCTTTAGTAATTTATCAATACTGAGTATTGAAAAAGATGTAGAAATTGATCCTGAGACCATTTTAGAACAATATACATCTATCAATAAAAGAAAGATGAATTTCTAATCTTAAATAACATGTTAATAACTATTTTATGATGCATATAAATATAACTAAAAAGTAAATGTCGGTATTTTAATGGTGTTGAAATATGAAGATGGTTGGGGGTGGAGGGATGTGGGGGGCTTTGCCCCCCACAGGTTACTTTTGGTATAATGTTGTGGCTATAGCCCCCCCTAGGATTTTGTGCTAGTTGCGCCACTGGCTGTAGGGCTGATTTTTTAACAGCAAATAGTTATTTATAAATATGTATTTTCTGAACAATTTAGGACACATGCAGTTCTAACATTTTTAAATTGCCTATAATTGTTTTTAATAACATGTAACGATATTGCATGATCTATACGAGTAATATAATATTATATAACAATAGGTACTGGTCATGAGGTAGTATTATGAATATAGGCGGCTATTTGATTTTTTAACTGCAAATAAGTAAGTACTCGTCATTTATAAAATGTATTTTCTGAACAATTTAGGACACATGCAATTCTAAAATGTTTGTCTTATAATTGTTTTTAAATCGTATGATGCATAGTGAATAGGCTTGTCAATTTGTGTTTGTAATACTCAACTCTGATTTCATAATATGAAGAAGGTTTTTTTTTAAACATGTATACATTGGCGTCTGAGGGAGGGCAAGGTGGTTTGCTCCAGTAAAATTGTTGGTGAAATTATACAACTTTAATTGTTCTAATTTTGAGTAATTAAAATAATTTTGTGTAAGTATTAGAATTTTAGAAAACTATTGTCAAGATAATAATTAATATTTATAGTTTTATAGTTTTAATTAATAGTTAAATAGACACTAATACTAAATACTATAGAAATTATAAAAACAAAGATCACTCTTAAATTCATCAATGATTTTAAAAAAATACTCCTATAATAAAAGTGGTCCCTATTTAAACATTTTCAATTTTGTAATTACTTTTTAGCAGTTTTATATTGTAATCTAATTTTTTCGACCCATCTATAGAAACGTATAGAATAACGCCACCGAGGGAAGTACTATTTAGCTCCTCCGCGTCTTTTATATCATAAAATGAGACTATTTTTGCCTCAGACACGTGGGCTGGTCAAAACTTTTGCTCCCTCTTATTAAAAACTGAAATGACGTCACTGCATGGACGAATATGAACAAATTTCAACTATTGAACGAATATATTGTTTTATTAAAACCCTTTTGATATTATTTAGCTTACTTATGTGACACGTTTTTCGGGGAACCACTCGACAATATTATTCAATACCTATCTGTCAAAAAATAATCACCCTGTTAACTTTTAATATACACGCATTACCATAACATAAAAACATTATGTAGGTTAGTTGGACATCGTAAACTCTTTGCAGTTATTAGCATTGGGAGTGTGTTTTTTTACTTTAAGCCGATCGATCGCCACATATACGTTTTATAACTTCTATATACATCGTGTACGTACATACCATGTAGCCAGGTAGGTATATATTTTTATTATCGTGTGTACATGATAATCATAATATTATACAATATATATTATTATCACGATGGCTAGTGACTAAAATACTATATACGAATGAGCAACAGCATTTCTCATAAACGCTTGTGGTACGTGGTACACGTCAAAGGCATGCACTCTGAAAAAGCTGTTTCGCCAGAAAATAAAATATAACAAATAGTTTCATAAATTATTATATTCGAGCTAATACGCAGCTATCTCACGTGCAGCGTATACATATTATGTATATTGTACACGATGGTTTATAATACGATATTTATATAGAACAACTATAATAATAATTGTTTTTGTTGTTCTTCTTGTTGTTTCAAATGTCAGCGGCGGCGGCGGTCGGTCGAATATAATATTAATGTATGTTGAAATTTATAATTTCAGACTCGTAAAACGTTGAGCACACGTGCATCTACACTATGCAATCATACCTCGATAAAATAACATTAAAAATAAATACGTTGGTAGATTTTCACCAGAGCACCTTGTTTTATAATGATATCATAGAATATAATCCACAAATATTATAATGATTTAGTATAAAATACGAGTTACTTTATACTCGAGTTTTTGTTATATTTTAATTGACGATGCAGAGTACTATTTTTAATACCTTCTTATAACATAATATACGTATTGTTTATGTAATTGTTGACTGATTCTGTTAATATATTATATTAAGAGGCAGCTAAGAAATAGGTGGCTTATACATATTGAATTTGAGCTTATATAAACTTACGATTTTCGCACGAAATTCTGGCGCACAGTCTAAGTTCAGAAAGCTCTATGGAGAACGACTAACTTCTTTTTCTGGGTTAATTAAGGTAAATGTGACCTATTACATGTTATGATATGAACCTATGCTTGAAAATACTTAAATAAATTGCGTACAATATTTAAGCATAGCCAAAATCTTGGGTATTATAAGATATCATCAGTTTCAAAGAAGTTTGAAACGATTTAAACTTTTGTGGATAGTCGCAAATGGCTGAACCTACAATTTACCAATATTTCTTATTAAGTACTCACCAATAATATGTGTAACTTACTAGTTATTGAGACAATTTGAGTTAAACTTTTTGAATTTGGCTATTTTCAAATGCGATGTTTTTGGCAAAACTTAATTTAACTGTATTACTATAATAATTGTTAAATAAATTAGGTCAATAATATCATAAATCATTATACTAAGTAATACAAGCTGACACACTGTCTTCGCTCAGAATCGATTTTCGTATGTAATGATTTATCATTAAATTCAAATTTAACACAATATATTATTACATTACAGCGAACCACTCGATACTCACTGTCCAGCAATAAACGGTAAGTAGGTACTCACTTTCACACATTTTTTTTTTTCACATTTAAAATTATTTTTGTTTTAATACAATAATATATGTATATCGTCATAATCAAAGCGTAATAAACATGTTACGATAAAAAAAACAATCTTATAGTCTACCACTGAAAGAATAGATATTCTTATTTTCATTTAACTATTAAGTACCTGCCTAATAATATTATATAGTTATCATAGAGTATTATTATAATATTGACAATTGTTTAAGACTGAACGGTGTGAATGTTTTAATTTAAGTTTCAAAACAATCGAGTCGCATTTTTTTCTTTTAGAAAGCCCGAACGAGTGTTTTAATGGTTCTATATAATATGCTCGCACTGTGCTTCCGGTCCGCGTATACACATTTATGACATGAAATACGGCACCGGACCCGCTGATATATATATTGTATATATTCAGCATCTTCGACACACGAGTGTTGCAAAGACCTGTGTGCCCGTTATTTATTATAATATTTATATTGCGTTTACACTTTACACTGCACGAGGATTAGAAAGGACCGTTTTCGAACGGCGGCGGCGGCGTGGCGGCGTGTGTGTGGTGGGCGGCGAAGGGGAGCTGAAAAAATATAAAAATAAATACGTGGGGCCGGTAGCCGTTTTAAATCCGACTCGATTTCGACGACGGCCGATTTTCCGCTCGAAAGCGACGATATTTTAATATCGCTCCGAAAAATATATATATCATCCGGTCCGCCGCGCCACGTCGTTCAGCACTCGATATTATTATTACGGATGAGTACGGGTCTAAGTAAAGTTTTAGCCAGTTCGGAGGGAATCTTCTATACGCGTTTTGACAACGATGGATGATCTATGTATATACTTATAATATTATAATATATCCTCGATCATAACTCAAAGAATATTCCCCGGGGAGTATAGGTGGTCGTCGCGTCTTAGACTATCGTTAAATAATTGTACCGCCGATACGCCTCAATCAAAACACATAATATTTAGTTCGGCGCTTTTTGACCCTTTACCAATGATATGATTGTTTCGGGAAAGAATAAAATAATATCTAAACGTTGCATATTTTTTATTTTTATAAATATTTCATACGATAAATTGAATTTAATATATCGATTTCGTCGATCTGAAACCCGTTACACGTTGAGTGCCACAGTATATATTTTTATGATGCGCATATACATAATATAGTGTGTATCCGCGCCAAAACTGAGCCGCGACTACGTGTCGCCACCGGTTTCGCGAAATTGTTATTTAAATGTTATTAAAACCATTATTTGACGTTCGTGGAACTTACGTTCTAGGAATGTTGATTTGTTTTACTAATAATCGGCAGTACCAAGAAATAATAATTTTGTCGTAGACAAATGGGTATCAAAATACAATATAATATGTAATAAACAGCATGTAAAAATATGAATATTATATAGAGTGCGCCATAGTCTGCGAACATAATTAATATACACTTAATATTGTTGTTATACATCCGAGCAAGATGACACACTCTGTACATTATTAAAATAAACTCATACTATTTCGACAGAATGATATTAATAATATAGTAACAACGAAAATATTATCGGAAATAGCACAGCCGCGCCGTCGAAGTCGGCGTCGTCGTCGTCGTTCGGGGAAAAATAATTAAGACTCGCTAAGAATAGATACGGAAAATCCAAATATACCATCGAAATCACGAGGTCCTACCACAGACTTTAATATGAAAAATGTCATAATATAGTCTGTGGTCCTACTGAATAACCACATATTATTATTATAAATATTGAAACAGTGCGTCTATAACCAATCAAATAATACGCCCAGAAAGATAAATGCATAAGATAATATACATAAATATACACATTTGTCGACCGTGGACGTGGACCTGAGACCGTGTTGACCGTGGCATTGAACGTGTTAATCAGGAATTCATATAGCCTATTCAAATAGAACTTTTTTTTTCTACCAATAATTTAATGCGTGTTCAGTATAATATCGCAGTATCACATGACGTGTACAGTGTACTGAATACTAAAAGACCGGCTAAGACGGCGATAATTTATTTAACTTTGTAAATCCATCATATTGGGTCAATTAGGGAATGAATTCCAGTTTCGAGAGAATGCAGATTCCGTCGTCTGACGGGAGTGGAGGAAATTATACATTATTATCACCCCTTTGACGTATTAGCTCCCTTTGATACGTCATAATATGGATGTGACATATTATAATTTTTGCTTCTGTCGCTCTGAGTCTTCTTCTTCTTTGGTACGTAACACCAAACACATTTCTACACTTTTTTTTTCGACGACGTGTATTAATATCGTACCATATACGCATATGGTACATAGTAATAATAATAACTATTATGTAGGCATCTTACTTGCCGACAGTTTTTTTTTTTTTTTTAGTGTTTTCGAAACTTAAACGCACCGTTCCGGTCGTGCGCGGCGTAATTTATTGTGAATTCCGCGTGTATACTGCAGTCAGAGCGGCGGCGGTGTTCTTTGAACGACATCCGCCGTCGTATATCAATCTCGGGGCACCCCCCTCACACGACGTGCGCCGAAAAGTATATATCGCAGACACAGCTGCAGATGAGTCATTCGTCGTCCCGCTTTGACGAGAGTGCATATAATATAATATGTGTGGCGTATATCACGAGCTTTCTACTCGATATCTATCGCGGATTACCACCACCCCCCCCCCTCGAAAAAAATATTGTTGATTTCGTTACGAAGAGCCCGCCGCCGCCGCGCCGGTCGTACCGCAGTGCGCGCAATAATAATACGATTGTGTAGTGTGTACTATACTATATTATGTTTGTAAGACGTTATGTTATTCGTATGTATTCTATAGAAAATATCTGATCCTTTTTATTTCGTAGGTACTCTTACCGAAATAATATATTATAGGCATCCATATTTTGTCAACCGTGCAGAGCATATTATTTCGTCTTTCCCAATAAATAAACTGTTATCTATCGTGAGGTCCACTGAATATTGAATCAAATCCGTACAAATGATTTTTCAAAACCATCAATAGTTTAAACTGCTCTTAAAATACGGAATTATATGAAAATGTAAAAATAATTCAATAGGTAATATTATATTGTTGACTAGACGAATAATCTATTCGGTATGACGCCCTCATAATAATATAAATTAATAATTATGTCCATTACATTAAAATATGATCTTAAAAAGAGTACATTACTTTTATTAATAAAATTAATTCGCCACTCTTTCGTGTACAAAACACAACACGATATTAAATTTCTCGGAATACACGCTGTAACGTGAATATTTATTGTATTTTACACTAAAATTCTTTCGACAAGAAATCATTATTTTTTGACAAATAAAAATTATATGCTATAGTTATATTATATTAATATGCTTTGAGTGCATATAAAATATTTTATTATTATATCACGATTGATATCGTACGATACGCAAACCGTGGTTTACCCCTCTCGAAAAATATTGTTGATTTTGATACGAAGAGCCCCGTCATCTGTACGCTGGTCGTACAGTGCACGCAATAATAATACGATTGTGTATGTTTGTAGGTTATATATTTTGTATACATTTTATTAAATATATCAAATCCGTTTTATTTTTTGCTCTTACCAAAATATTATAGGCATCCATATTTTGACAACCGAATGCGTGCACAGCACTTTCGTCTTTCCCAACAAACAAATTGTCATTTATCGTGAGGTCCACCACTGAATATTGCATCAACTCAAATATATTAAAACCATCGATAGGTTATCATCAATTTAAACTATTTTTAAAATACGGAATTATATGAAAATGTAAAAATTATTCAATAATTAATTGTTGACTAGACGGAGCTCTCTTATAATTTAATAATTATACCCATTACATTAAATTATTTAAAAAAAAAGTACATAACTTTTATTAATAAAATGAAATAGCCACTCTTTCGTATACAAAACACAACACGATATTAAATATCTCGTAATACACTTGAACATGAACATATTGTATTTTACTATTTTATACTAAAATTCATTCGACACGAACTCATTATTTTTGCCAAATAAAATTATAATAAAGGTAATATTTTGAAGAAAAGTAATCGTTATAAGATTGTTAGAATAATATTCTTTGTTACATATCACAGACAAAAATTGTCTTTTGCACATTGAAAAAACTTAACTTATTTACAATAAATTAATATACTAAATGCTATTGCCTATTACATAAATATTATTTTATAATATTGCTTACGAATTATCTTAAAATTTCCATTGACAATTGATGATAATTATTACTTATAAAGATTATTTCTATAAAATATCTGAAATATCATTACCTATTACATAAAAAAAAAGAACAATATATTAAAAAAATCCGATATCAACAAGTCCTATCAGTCTACCCGAACTATTAACCAAGATATTTTAATTAAACACGTCGTTGAATGAGGATTTAATAATATGGTTCGACAAAATATCAAATGAATAACAAAATTAGTTGCTGTAAAATCATATGTAATATTTCACTTTATAAGTAAATGGTCTTCTAACAATGCAAGTACAATGACATACACATGGTCTATAGGCAAATAGGCAATATTACAAAACTGGAGTAATAATATTGGCAAAGTGCAAATATTTTAGTCGCCTTTATGTTCAAGTGACCTTACGACCCTGTTATAAAAATACACAATCGCGTGATTTATATTTACAATAACAATACGATTATGATGCAACGAATAAGGTGTAATCCTATACAAAATATTAACTATATTATGTTCAGTCCACATACCTATTTGTAAGTTTTCAATAAAATATGAAAAACTGCGTTTCAATTTGATGAAAAATATTAATTAACTATTCAATTATGTGATCGAACCTTTTATTTTGGTCATTAACTGGTATGGAATTTTTTTCATCGCAATAATATTATTATTAGTCAATATAAATCCCGTACAATTTATTTTCTCAATATCATTGTATGATTATAATATTATACGATTAATTTACACAAAATATGTATTTACTGCGCTGTCAAAGTCTAGTTACGAAATAGCATCCACCATTAGTGTTAAGACTAAAATAAGGAAAAAAAAAAAATAAGTAAATATTTTTAGACATCCCCGGGGGGATTTAAACCGACTCGAGACGGTGTGTGCGTTGAAAACCACAAATCAGCGCTCCCCGTAGTCGGGTGATGGTTAATTATGTACAATACCACAAATAAAACGATATTTCAAGTTAACCGTCTGGGTGATAAACGACAATTAAGACGTGTTTGTTATTGCAATAATGTGTGATATTGAGAATGTATTTTTTTTTTTTTTTGGTACATAAATAGTTTTATTTCTGTGTAGTTGGATACACACATTGTATACTTACCGACATGGGCTACAGCCTGCATAAATTATTAGTATTTAAAAACGTTGCAGTTAATATTAGATGCATTCATTTAGACGTCAATGTTGGATTAAATATCTATCTCCCAAAAACTTTATTCTTCTGCAGTACAATAAAAGGGGCCGGAGTGGCGCAGTGGTCACACAGTTGACTGCGACTCACACTGCAGTCATCGGTTCGATTCATAGCAAGTGCAAAAAATTTGTGTGATTCTACGCAATCACCATTTTCCCGTGCTGTCGTCCGATTGCATCATCCGGTTTCCAACTAGGTCCCACTCCACTGGGAGTGAAGACCACACATGTCTCCTCTTGGAGAAGGGGGGTAGTATCATGCATATAGTGATATATACATAGATAAATAGATCACTTGATCTCACTACTACCCACTTGTGATAAGCATTGACGAAGACCTTGAGGTCGTTTCAATGAACATTAGAAAAAAAAAAAAAAGTACAATAAAAATGTATAGTTTATAAAGTACTTACACTGTTCAGTCTTAATTTGACAATAAAGTGAATGTCATAATAATAAAATGCTACAAAACAACTAATACACTTTTTTACTTATACAATATTTATTTCCATAAGTGGTTTTTGGAGTTATACTGATTCTCTTAAAAATAAATTACCAAATAAATAATTATACATAATAATTTGAGAAAAAACGCAATTCTCAATTTTATAAAGTGCAAATATAAATATTTAAATGAAAATTCAAGTCTCTTTTAGTCGTTTGTCATAAACTAGTTCAAATATTTATCCTGACTCCATTTTAGACGATTGCAACTTTAAAACATATTCTGTGTAAAATATTAAAAATTTACCTATTTTTACTTATAATAGTTTATATTGTTATTTTCATCGTTCTTTTTTTTGCCTTTATTTTATTATGTCGTATTAAATTTTTTGTTCTCTTAAGCCTCTCCAGTTTAGTCATGATAATAATATGGTTTATATTTTAGTAACCTAAAATGTCAGTACTGTGTTTACGGATTCAAATTAAATTGGTTTTTAATTAATACATTATTTGTGTAATCAATTACGTTAATTAATTATATCAAACTATATACGTGAACTCTCGATGTTTATTCGTATTTTATTATAATAAAATTACTTTTATGCCAACAATGACTTGGATAAGAACAGTAACGTGTCCTGGGTCGAGTTAAAAATATGTAATCGCATCTAAATTTGTAAGTCGTGTGATGTAAGTCGCAAAATAAAAAAAAGAAGTTCAACTTATGCCTAACCACCCTGTACGATATTAATTCTACTGTGTGCCAATAAAATAATATAATACAAGCTTATCTAAAAGTATTGATATTACACAATGTTGAATAACTCGGAAAATAGTCGTTCAAATTTTGATTTAGAATTTATTAAAAACATTTATAATTTGCTTAATAATTTAAATTAAAAATGGTATTTCTCAAACAGATATTTATATCATAACAGGATGATAAACCGATGATGCGAAAAATATCCTGTATTCCAAAATATATTCTTATAAATATAATATATTATTTGTAAAATCCAGAAGTCCTAAATCAGATCAAATAATAACTGAATTATTAAAAAAACAAAGTCGAATATGATTGGTGAATCACTTTGTATTATTATAGTATTACTCGACCGCGGTAAAATAAGAGCTGAACACACAAACTGCCGATATTTGAAATTTAATTCATTAGAACCGAGTTACAAGTTACTCGTAAAAAACTGCATTTAAATAAATTGATTAAAGGTAATTTTTTTCCAAATACCGTGAAACAGGTTAGTGGACGTATTTTCTCGGATTTTCGTCCGACTATTCCACGGAAAAATGGGAAATCACGGTTGTCCAATGTGTATAGTAAATTTCTATATTTAATAATTGTATCATAAAATAAGGGTAGAATAAACATACCTCACAGACGCGTGCAGTGCAGGCGTACACGGGATTTTTTTTTCCGAGTAGGTCGGGCTAACAATAATTTTCTCGGAATGACATTTATAGATGAGAGGTGCATTTTCTAGAAATACCTACACTAAGGAAATCATTTCGGGGGAGAGGGGTTGCGACCCCTTAAATCCCATCCCTCCACGGGGGCGCCACTGCGAATGTAGGTGTATGCGGCTATTGGCCGACGTCTACTCGTTTATTAACGTAAAGAAAAAAGAAAAAATCAGTTTTTTTTTAATAGAAAATAATATTATATTGTGCGCGCGTGTATTTCCGTACACACAACCAGTGAAGCTCAACCTGCAGTGTAGCAGTACAATATTCAAAGAAAAATGTTTAACGACACTTAGTCGTTGGGAAAAAATACTTGTATAGGTCACTTTTTGGTCACTTTTACGATTAAATTCAGTCACTCGGTCACTTTTTTTAAATAACTATTAACCACTTCCAACCCCTATGATATTTATTCCTCGGTACATTAATATTTACCAATAATAACAATTAATATGAACAAAAAAAAAAAACCATTCAATTTCGAGTTTTGGAACAGGTGGATGGGTAAAATTATGTCATGCTACACCTGATAAATATCTCCGGGGAGCCACTGTACACAACGATAAGTACGATGATAATATTATGAGGTATTGCCAGTGCTCGAATCGGGAAAACAATAGAAAGGGGATGCAAAAATGTGAGAAAAAAAAATGTACGTAGGTACTTACTACCTGATTATTGAAACTTCTCATCGGTTAGAATAGTATAATTAGAAGGGGTGCACATGAATATTTTCTAAAAACAAAAGTGACCGCTTCCCACCTCAATCCAAGCACTACATGGTAGTAGGTACTGCCATAGTCCTTTGAGGGCATTCTCCACCACCAGTAGTCGTGGCGATGTCTTCAGTGACTTACACGCCGCCGCCCAAATTCGGAAAATCGTGTGCGTGCGATGTGCGATGTTTCAAGGACCTCGTAATAATAATAATATTAATATTATAGCTGGTACCTATAATAAGTAGATATCCGTTGGATTTCCATCGAAGTCGGATAAGTCGCGTGCGGCGGCTAAAATAATAATAATAATAATAATAATATGTGCGTTGTACACAATATCACAGTATTTCAGCGGGCACATACGTACACATATAATATTATTATTATATTATATTAAATATTATAAGAATATATCGTATAGTACACGTCGAAATAATAATAATACACGCGTCGTGTACGACGTATTTTGTTTGTTTGTAGCACACGTGTTTATCCGCACAGCGTGCAGGTATATGATATTATATATATATATATATATATATACATATCGTTTATTATTATTATTATTATTATTATATAGGTAGGTCGTATACACTGCATCGTATATATTGTATGTTATGTAGACGTGTTCTAATAGTATTATATTAACACGACGCGTGCACATAATATAACCGTCGTGTAAAGTATCTCATGTGTCGCGTGTATATACGTATATATAAATAAATATATGAACGTGTTATAATAGTGTTCTGTTCTGTATATAATAATAATAATAATAATAATAATAATAATACGTACGATATAAAATATTATGCTGTAGGTATTATGTTGGCGCGTTGTGTGCGTGCGCGTGTGTGAGAGGACGAGCGCGTTTTATCGCACGTCTTCGTTTAAAATATTTTACCGTATTATTATTATAATGGGCAGATTTAGATCCGCCGCCGCGGGGAGAGCTTAAACCCTAAATACTTGTTAATTTACCGTGTAACCGGCGTATCGATTGTGAATAATTATTTCGTTTGTACCATTAATTATTTATAACCGATAAATCCCCGAAATAAGTAACAGGGTGTCCCAGGTCTATTTGACTAATGCAATAACTTTTACAGCAGTATAACAGTGACTAGCAAGAAATAATTTTGAATTTTAACACACGCTTTGAAAATTTTTTAAAAATTAACGACTTAACCGAATTAAAAGTTTTAAACGCCAAAATGGTTTTTAAATACATATTTATGAAATAGCTATCTTGGATTATTAGAAAAATATTAAATACAAAATTTAAATTATTTATTTTTGTTGTAAAAAAATAAAATAAAATATAAGATATACAAATTATAGCGCAGAGCTCTACAAATCATTACAAAAAAAAAAAAAACTTAATAATATTGAATAGAAAAAAAGTTATTGCATTAGTCGCAAATATAGACCTGGGACACTCTGTATATAAGCGCCCGCTCTTCGCGCTCCGTGTGTCTAAAGGGACGGGCGATTCCCGGGAACGTGTGCGAAATAACGGGAATCCTGCAGATATTACGCGTAAAGCTAAATAACAATGGTGTATTTCATATAAATATTTAAGTTTTCGGCAAGTTTTCCATTATTAACACAAGGATTTATTGTGCTGCTTAAAAATATAAAAAACAAAAAACTAGTTTTCACTCACCGAGACATGCATATTAAGTGAGTACTTGAACTGTGGCGAGATCAATGCTATATTGGCGGAATCATAATGGGTCCCGTTAAGATTCTCTAATTTTGTATTATATTCATTTTACAAAAAAATAAAAATAAACAATTATCGTTGCAGGTAATAAATAATTATTTAATCCAACAAAAATGGTTTATAACTCGGTTAATTCTTATTAAATTGAATACAATTTAAAAATAAATCAGACTTTTTTGTTAATATTTTAAACGACTTCGAGCACATCTCTCTGTTAAATAAATAGTTACGATGAAAACGAGAGATACCGTAGAACGGTAATATTAAATTATCGAACGTAGCAATACGAATTCATAATAACGAATTATATTTCTTGGACATCTCGAAATCCTGGCAGAGATTCTCTGGACACGACTCGTCCTGGACACCCTAGGGTCCGGGCCTTCTGCATATTGTAGCTTTTAACTATTGAATGGAGAAAATAAATGGAAAGCAATATTCTAGGTATTTACGTCATGTGAATATTTTGTTGGCTTTCCTAGTATTTAGAAAACAGTGAATAATGAACAAAACATTTGTGAGACTTTTATTTTTAATATTTTCCTCTCATTCTTCTCGGAATTTAAAAATAACTTTAGAAGGTCTCATCAGTAGTTGAGTGGTATATTATATAATATAATAGGCACTTAATCTGAATAAAATTACACTATTTTTCTGCTAAAAAAAAGTTACACGATGAACGTATTCTATCCTGTACTAAAGTAAAACTTTATAATACACTTTGACATTTTTAAAATGTATACAATAATATAATTGTTATACTTATGTAAAAAATGTTTAAATCAAAAGTCGTACAATTTTAATATAACAAAAAATAATAAATGAAAAAAATTGTCATTTTTGACAGTTTTTGTATTCCCTTAAATTATCGAACTAAGCCTTTTTCTAAATTTATAGGAATCTTTGGCAGTGTAGACCTCAAGCATGTCGTGTAAAATACCTTTTTCTAATCGCCATACCAACATTTGATAAATTTGAAAAATTTAATAATTCCGACCAATACAATATACCATGACTACCACAAAAGTTCAATAAATTCAATTTTTGGTCAAGTGGTTACATTATGGTTCGACTGATCACTAATTAGATAATAGTAATTCTAATAATATATTAGTATTTTACTATTTTTATTTACCAAATAGGTAGATATTAAAAATTTAAATATTGTTTTGGAATACATGAACCAAGGGTATGGTATAATACAGCGGTGTCCAAACTTTTGGGGAGACCGGGCTACATACATTTTTATAATAATACATTTTATTTTTGCGCCATCGCTGTGATAACGCGAAAATACTTTCACATAATATTTAATCAATTTAAGGTATCCATACCACAGTTGTGTCCAAGACACATTTTTCAGGTGTAGAACATCATTTTACCCTCCCACCCCCTCCAAAACTCAAAACATAATGGTATTTTTTTTTTGTTATATTAATAATAATTATTATTGGTGAATATTAATATACCGAAGTATAGGTATCATCAGGATTGGAAGTGGTTAAGAGCTATTTAAAAAAGTGACCAAGTGACTGAATTTAATCGTAAAAGTGGCCAAAAAGAGACCTATTTAATTTTTTTTCATAACAACTATTTCTGTTATAAAATATTTTTCTTTGAATATTGTTCTACGATTGCTACAATTAGTCATAGGGTTGGGCGCCACTGCTATACTTTATATTACCTAATATGTTTTATTTTTAATCATTGTTTTCCCCTTATTAGGTATATATATATATATATATAAGTAGTTGGTGGTTTTGGAATTTATGAAAGGGCATATTAAAACCTATAACAGGCCGCGTGACGTATAATAGCATAAAGCATAATAATATTATGATATACTTTTGTTTTGACGAATAGAAAGACATATTATTATTATGTTATCTTAAATGCAAGTCATAAATTATTACAATATATATACACTATGTGCGTGGTCCGTAGTCTCAAGTTGAAAACTTACAAAACGTGTAGACAGTTAGTGCTCGTATAATTGTAACCTTAATTAAAGTATACGACAAACGTGTGACACACAGTGTTTGCACTGACGTAGACGTCAGAAATCCGTTTACAATAATATTATCATAGTTTAAGTTTTAATTGTAATTTTTTTTTTTCGTCGTATTATCGCGCAGACGATTATAAACTCCATACACGTTTCGATTACGAGCAGAGCGACGATATTGTTATTAGAACATTCAACATTATAATATTATATAGCTAGGTATCCTGATTTATATCTACTGGTGTTTGTGGCGGCAAATTCGACTTCCCGTCCGACCGCGACAGTCGGTGGCGGAAACAAGTGGTGGTCAGCCATTATATTATAATATGGTTCTATAGTGCGTTTATTTTCGCAGATATTCGTGAACGATATCGGTAAACAAGGGCGTAATACGTGTAGAGGGTAGAAACTTGCGAATTCGGTCCTGTTCTGCGAATCGCACGTGGTTTCTCGGAGAAAACACTAAACCGAAACGTATTGCATTTTTTATGCGCCAGTACACCTCGACAGCCCGTCACGGCCACAAAATAAATATTAATTTGAATATCTAAAAAACATTGACGGTGGTTTGAATTTTTTTTTTTTTTAATATTAGGTTATCGTATTAAAGTATATTTGAGCGAGTGTCTGTCGTTGTTTAAAAAACCAGTCAATAATGTGTAAGACTTCTACATATTAAAGTTATTACTAAAGCGTCGCGCTCCATCAACAAAAATGAAACGTTTTTTTAATAATTTGAAATTAAAAAAATGTATTTTCAATATTAATGAGTGTCTTGGTTTTGGAACATGGAGGATTATATTATCCCATCTATAGGATAAATTAACGTAACCGTTTGGGACAATTGGACGTAAAAAAAAAAAAATTAATATTTTATCTATAAAAATAATTATAGAAAAAATTAAAAAAAGTTATTTATTATAATACGCCAAAAATAATTCCGTATTAAAATATTTAAAGAAAAATTAAAAAATGTATTATGTTTAAACTAATTTTATTATAACATGATATAAATAATAAAAATAGCTGTCTTTGATTAATCATTTTTAATGTTTAGCGTATTTTAATCAAAAATTATTTTTTGATATTATATTTTAATTTTTCTTATTAATATTATTATTGCGTTTTTTTATTTCACGAACAATTATCCCAACTTCTACACGGCTCCATTTGTCCCTTCGTTATATTATAATTAGGGTTTTAAAATTTCATGAAATTTATTTTCTTGAAATATTGCATTCACATAAAAAATAAAAATATACCAAAAATTATTAAAAAAAAAAAGAAATAGAAAAAAAGTTTTTTTTAAGTTACACCCGTATAATAATGGTGATAGAAGAATTTGTTAAAAATTATCTACCTATGTCTATTGTATTAATATTTAATACACAAATTGTTTATTATAGTGACTAGTGCAATGGCTAGTGCAGTGTCCATTGCTTTCTGGAGATGGCCTAGACCGGCTAGACCTAATAATTAGAAATCACTAACCAATAACCATATACTTACCAATACATTTGTAAATTTATTATTACTTATTAATTTATTATCGTTATATTAATTCACATTACAATACAATTTCTCTATTATGTATTTTTCTTTTTTTTCTCCAGAGTACTATTATTCATCTTCAAACAAATACAGATATGAAATAATTCAATAATACTTAATTTACTATAAGGTACTTTGGGTCTTTACTTTTATTTTACATGATAAGATATGAGTAATAGGTAATAAATAATAATTGATAAATACTCATAAAGTAATATCATTTACGTCCCTACTACATATGTAAAAAATACTTTTCAATATTTCATTAAAATTTTCAATTTTGAAATATTTCATATGAAATATTTTAAATTTAAAAACCCTAATTATAATTAAAAAATGTGTAGTTTCAACATTTCGCACTCGGCGACTAGGTACCTTACCACTCACCATCAATAATCTATAAAAAAAAAATACCAAGGAAAAAAAGAACATCAAATTAATAATTTAAAATAATATATTAATTTATTATCATAAAAAAAAAAAAAAAAATAATGATCTCAAGTAACAATTATTATTCAACGGTAACACTGCAAACATGTAAAAAAGCTAATAAGTCTAATTATCTACAGTATCTATTCACATAAATTATTCCTCATTCCAAGTAATATTATAATATTATAATAAAGCAACCACTCATTATTCTGAAAATATTTTTTTCACATAATTTTATGTCATTAAAAAACAACAATTTTCTAAAGAAATATATTTTATTAAATAATAAATAAAGCATTTCAAACCATGTTAAGATGAAGAATGAACAAAATATTGCATAAGTCAATTTGAAAAAAAAAAAAATATTAAGTTCCTATACAGTTTTCTAAATATTATTTTAATTTTTGTTTTTTTCTTTTTCGTTTTTGCTTGTTTTTGTCCGTCTTCTTTTTTTCTCTGGTCTTTTTCCCGGAATTCCTCACCACCGCACTCACTTAAATTATGCGTGCATGCATTTTTGCACACATAATATAATATAATATTTTAACGTTTGGTTTTCAGATAGCGAACCTAACAGAAACCGTCCGTTTGAGGACCGATATTCTAAAATAATACAGGTAGGCATATTACACAGTATAATAATATCAGGAAGGTAGCTTAATATTATTGTATGCAGCGTATATTATATCCATTATAACGGAATTAAATTTTCAAGGCGAGTCGTTTTCCGTGCCCACCCGAAGCTGTTCTGAATTCGGTCGCAGGAGAGGTGATACAACCTATATGATATTATAATATAATTTACGCATAAGTGTGAAGACGATATAATTATATCAAAAATTCTAGTCCATTATCGGAGTCAGGGAGTGGTAGTCAGCAAGGATCTACGGGGCGGGGCAATTAATAACTATATCACTGAACGTAACGTCGGGACGACAAAGAGTCACCTGTCAATTAAGAGTTTATATGCATATATATTTTTTTTCTTAAAAATGTTTGCATTTCGTTTGCAGTAGTGTACTCTGGCGGAGCGTTTTTCGCGTTGCTGTCACTGTCACTCATCGTCACTTACAATACTAACAATTTAATAATATAACAATAATCACTATGTTTATGGCAACTGTAACCATGATATATAATATGTTTCACGATTATTAGTGATGATTCAGTACACACGTTAAAACAACACAATAGGTACTATGGTATGATATTATTGTATCAACGCAGATCCGTATTGGCAATATAATTTATATTCATACAGAATACCAAACCGATTATGTACGCAATTATTCACCAACTACCATCAAGCGTCATTATTCACCGTCATTTTATTCTTTAATAATTTTATGTATTTTTTTTAAACACCGATTTTTTGCATGTTTAGGTTTACTTAGGAGTTAGGTTATAGGTTCAGGTATATTAACCCAAGTGTTTAAAAATATGGTGTGGGAGGTAGGTATACTTGAAAATTCCAAAAATCCTAATAATTTGAATAAAAACATTTAACTAAAGGATAATACAACGAGGGTGAGCACGGCGCACCTGGTGCGAATTTAATCGCTCCGAATAAATAACACATTTTTTTTACACAAAACGTAACATCTTAAAATATGAAACTTTTAAGTCGTGCTTTTGGAGAAAACGTTGTTGTGGTGGTGCTGCAACGGTGTTGCGGTGACCACGTGTGACCAGAACGGCAGCGCAGACGTCGGCGATACCTCAAGAGCACGGCAAAGTAGTTGCTCCCCGTGCAAAATTTCTATTTTACCGGAAAAAGCGGCATGCATTTACATGGCGTTGTGGTGTGGGGGGGGAGGTTGGAGTGGGCGGTTGGGTAACGGCAGAGCGAGCAAAGTTTACAGTACTGGCGTGGTGTAATATGTACTCTCTAAACGGCCACCGCGTTACCCATTAATTTGATTTATGTGTCGGCGCAGACACTGCTGCAGCAGCGACGGTATTGTTATATTATTACACTAACGGCGGCTGTGCTCAAAATTGGTACTATATTTCAAATTTAGTACACCGAAACTACTATTGGTTTGCAGTGCGTGCACGAAACTAGTTTGGCAACACCCGCGCACGCGCGCGATCACGTGCGATTCGTTTAAGAATATTATCGTATAATATAATATAAGTATAATATGTAGTGGGTAGGTAAACGATTTTTATTCGTGATTGGGAAGCCGCGTGTGTGATATGAGCTTATTTTCAGTCATCTAGATAATATAGTGTATACCGTTGCCCGTTGGTTTACGTCGGAGTAGGTACCTGCTACCATAAATAATCATCAAAAACCAATCACCAGCAAATTATTGAGATCCGAGCGTGATAAAAATTGTCTTTTTAAAATGCGAATTTTGGAAAGTCTTTTATTAGAGCACCTTTACACTGTGGACTGTGGTACTAAGATACAATGAGGATTTTTAAGTTTATAGATATACCTACCATAGTTCATTCAGTCAGTCAGTAAAGCACGTCAGATTATAGGCATCGATAATTATTGGTCTAAATTGCTGCTTCCGGCAATTTAATTATTAGTATCAATTATGTTGTTTTAATGACTTTACTTTCATCATATTTACTATAATATTGTATTATTGACATAGATCGGTAAATATTTATAGTTAATAAAAAATAAAAAAACCGTATATATCTATAATATAGATTATTAGATAGATAAATAACTTAAAAGGGCGGGACCTTCAGAATTTATAATTTTTTTCCTTGTCACCCTGCGTGTACAAACTACATTGTCATAGTTGCACATTGCGGAATTACAGACCGTTATAATTTTCCGAGAACTTTAAGTATTAAGATTAAATTTAATTTAATTACTTGTAAATTTAGTTGTGTAAAATCAAAAGTTCTTTAATTGAGATTATGACATTATGGCCAATATACGACGTATTATACATCCTATATAATAGTAGGTAGGTGTTTATTACAACTACTCACAGATGTTTACCTTCTGTAATTTATACACATCCATTCTGTCAAGAAAGTTTGAAAGCCCTACATTTATAGTGATTATCATTACATTATGTATGAGTATACGAGGTGGGTATATAACAAAGCACGCAAAGTTTTAAGACAACAATGATAACATTCACGTTTTTAAATAACCGTAAGACATATTGCTTGATCTTATATGTAATCCTTACTTCAGATTCAGTACTTTCGAACATTATCGATACCTACATACTCTGCACTTTATAATACTTTGATTTATTTATTATAAATTATTTTAATATGGTAGGTTTATTAGTTATACTAATTATAATAGTTCTATAAAAATTAAAGATGATGATCAATATACCTACCGTAGTCCATAATGGAGAAAAGTTTTTTTGTGAGGCTCCAGACAATGCACATTTAAATAAAATAGTATTTTTCACATCATTAACAGAGGTTATATATATATATTAAATCGTATATTAAATTCAATCATATTATAATCGTATTTGAAATAATCGATTGTTTGAACCTTGCATTGAATAGATACTTTGAATAGAACCTTACATTTGCCTTAACTCATCTTCCCTTCGAAATCTCACTAGCTGATCAACTGGATTAAATGTATACTCAAAGCTATCAGAACATCATAATTATATGACAAGAGTTATGAGTTTTAAGCACGATCAAACTCTTAACTTTAAAAATAAGCACAAACAATTGCAAAAAAAAAACTAAAACCTATTTCAAAAAACCCAATAACATAATTTTAAGACTTAACAATTTTGTTGTACTTTCTGAATGTATTATATTAGGTATACATACTGTGTACCTACAGTTCTCAGTCGGTTAAAAAATTTTAATTTTAAGATTTGTTCATAATGTATTATTATACTGTAAACATTTTTTTTAAAAATCTATTTTGGTAATTTCTATGTTTCTGTGTTTAGCTGTTTTATTTGTATTTTCCCCAACTATTACAGCAAGTACTGGAAATACGTCTTCTTAGAGTAATATTTTAATACTTTTAAACCTCAAAAGTAAATCAGCTAAATCAAATTTGCTACCAAAAACCGAACTTAACTGTTGAACATATAATACAATTGTATTGAAAATGTCCATTTACTTAAAAACAACTGTTTAAAAAATGTGTGAATTTAAATAAAATACTAATTATAGTTATTAATCATTTGAGTTAAACAAATACACGTTGATTGAGAACTGATTTTGTGGAAAATAGTTATAAAATCAAGTATAACAAAACAAAAAAACCACCCAAAATAATATCCTAAAAATCATTTATGACAATTATATTATTATATTTGTTAGGTTTATTGTTTTAGACACCCGATCGCCAATACGTCAAAAAAAAAAAAAAATATATTTATGTATTTTAATAAACCAATAATAATTATTCTATAATATTATTATACTCTGTTAATTATAATTTAAACGCACGTTGTCCATCGCGTCAGCAAATGTTACAATGGAGTAAAGCTAAAAATAAACCATAATAATTATTATTATTGTTATTATGGACAACCATTTTCGAAAAAAAAAAAAATACTCATGCCTAAATCCAACGGCTGCTGCTGCTGTTGTTGGTACCGAATGAAACGTCAGTCGGGCGCAATAGTAACAGCTTTCGCGACGAACGAACCAAATGATTAACAGCGGATTCCATCCTGGGTTTGGTTATAAATCTCCCACAAATGATTTATTATTATTTTTTTTTTTTGTATTGCAATGTCCTGATAACAATATTATTATCTATGCAATATATACCTATTATTTTAAAACTGTTTTTTTGCTTAATTTATTGTGTACCTATACTTACAACCTGCAGTCATTAATACTGTTTTATTAATTAACCTGTTATTATAGGTATGTACGTGCATAGGGAAATTTGTTTGGTACTCCAGTGATCAGACATACAAACTCAAATATTGACCTATCATCAATCAATTTGATGACAAAAACATGTTTTAAAAAAAAAAATATTATCTGTTATCGTTATGTGATTTGTTTGCAGTTTTTTTCATAATTTTGAAGTGCCAAGCAGTATAATATTGTTGATGTCATATTTGATACGTATACCTACCTACTATATAGTAATTTAATCAACATTACGATTTACACAACGAGTGATGTTGAAATATAGTAACAAATATCTATAATTTTAGCACTTACACTTTGCAAACGTTATCTTAACCTCAAATGCATAATATTTAGAAAATAATAATTCAATATTTTTTTGGAAAATCGCTTAACATCAAAGAAAATTAAAATATAATATACCCCAGTGTCTGGTAATCGGCATTGTTACAATAGCGAAACAAGGAAGGGGCGAACGCGGGGGGGGGGTTAACCCCCCACCGAAATATCAGGAACAAAATATAAATTATCTAACCTGACTGACCTACAAATGTATTACTAATAAATAATTTTTCAAAACCACCCTCGAAATTTTTTCCTGCGTTCGCCCCCGAAACAAGGTAATACTCAAACTCTATACAATGTTTTTGCTCCGAATCACAAAAGCGTACTTAGGTAAAATATGTATCGTCGTGAATACGAGCGTGATAAACAGATAATCCTGAACACTAAATCATAAAGGAACAATAGCAACACAATGCGATAAAATGACAGCCACGGCGAGCAAACAGATAGACATATCGCATATATTATACCTAATAATATTATTGCCATATAATAATAATAATGTATGATGGACAACTCGACAAAAATATATGCGTTAAGTCTAGGTGTGCGACACAATATCGATGGAAAATTATATCGCGAGCTGCTGACGTCGACTCATATTATTATTATTGTTATATTTTCTATAATATGATAGGTAATACACATATTATACAGATGTATAATATTATATCATATTTTATATTATATAATGTGTGTTACTATATAAGATATTAAAATGGCAGTATTACAGTATATCGCGCGTTGTAATAATATCGCCGCGAACCGCGTCCGCCATTTTGTGATAATCAAATTCTTCAAATTGTATTTTATTATGAACAACCGTCGTCGTCGTCGTCGCTGTTGTTATTTTTCGCATACGAAATGGCTCATTTTGCATTCGCCCCGAACGGCGATTGTACGAAATTTAATTTTAATAAATAATCTACTTATACCCGCGTTTAATAAAATACACAAACGTTCCGTGAACCCTTGTGTATTTTTCTTCTTTTTTTTTTCGATATCTCTCTCACACTCCGTCTCTCGCTCCCTCTTGCGCATTCTCGTCGCGTATTTGAAATGACGAGCAAACAACGATATTGGTTGGAAGTTTTATAATAATAATAATAATAATAAATTATGTACACATAACTTTTGTTGAATAATAATAATATTGTTCACGTCGCGCCAAAGTTTTCCGAGTCAAAAATGTGTTGTTATTATCGCAAATCGTCATCCATTTCGAGTCGATACATTTTTGTACCAACGACGATACTCGTAACTGTCAGTTTTATTCTTTTTGCGTTTTACAGTTCACATTTGTTTAGGTATTATATCGCGTGATAAACAACGAATATTTAAAATTTTTTATGCTAAAAAAAATAGTAATCATATTTTGACGATCGCGGCGAAAAATGCATTTAATTACTTCCGAGTAAATGTCGACGGCTTTTGACGTCGATATTGGATATAATTACTATTTACACAGAATCATTACGACCATACGGTCTATAACATAATATTGGCCCTGTGCGGGTGCTTAATCACAATAAAAAACAACGCTTTTTTTTTTTTTAACGAAAACCGCGTCGGTCTGATCATATAATAATAATAATAATAATATCGGTAGTTTATTAGTGGTTAATAGCGTGAAGGGCCGTGTGTATATGACGAGAGATAAAAATTGTGTTCGGCGCATGCGAAATGATAACCAAATATATTTATGGGGCCGAAGAACGGCGTCCCGGGATATCGGCATCTGCCGGGGGCCTCATTAATCATTTCTCGTACTTACGTAAGAAAGGGAAGTAAAAAATTCTAAATTTAAAAACGCTAATACATGCAAACGCGAATATCGGTTATAGACGCAAAGAAGAAAAAAAAATGCACAAAAAACACGAGCAATAAATTACGAGTGGCACGCAAAATTACGTAAGTGCCATCTCGAACCAAAAACTTACGATGAGTGATTTATCCGCCATTCTCGAAATCGATTAGTGGCCCACATGGGCTTGCTCATAATAGATTTTCACGTCATTTGCAATTTATTCAACCATTTATATGTTGTATAATGTTTTTTACATTATAATATTATTATATACACGACATAGTATTATAATAAATTATATATAAAATTATGCAATTTATGAATACGATTATTATTGTACTACAATATAAATTATACCAACGTAGAATGTTATTTATTATAAATCATTGGTAGGTACTATTTTTTTATTCACCGTAAAATAATTTAATAAATTATTATGTTATTACATTATAAATGATAATTTAATCCTTTATAAACATTTTAAAGTGTTGTTATGAACACTTTGCATCTATACCCACTTGATAATTTGTTTTTATTCATTTAATCATATCTACTTTTAGATCGAAATCTTAAAAAAAATTGTTTTTAATTTGTCTGCTTTTTTTTTACTCTTGCCGATGATACCAAATTCTCAAGAGGTTAAAATTGCAGTTGTTGGAAGACAGCAATAATGATTTATTACATTCAACAGTATATTATACTTGTCAGAAGTTGATATGGTAAATACAAGACTAAATTTTAATAATAATTTTTGTAATTTATAATTCTAAGAGTTTTTAAATGTTCTACCTATGTGTTCAATAATATAATGTGTATTGCTCAACGCTGAAATCGTAATTAAAAAAGTGTCAATATTCCCGATGATGTCAGTCTCGACTTAATAAACTCTGCAAAACGTATATCTGTAGTTTATAATAATATATAGTTCGGTAAAATTAAGGAAAAGTTTTCTAACTAATTCCCTCAAAGCCTGACTTAAGAACACTTAACGGACACTTATTGCAAATACCGAAAGACCTCGTGTTTGAAACTCCCCATCAACCACCACAGATCCGTGTTTGTTTGTAACTCATTAACCATAATATTATGACTTATTGCTGAAAATTACCGTAACAAGCGCATAACGTTCACCACCACATAATAATTATTAGTTATTATCTTCATGATATAATATTGGTTACGATTTTTTTTTTTACGAATCAAACGAAAAACACTCCTGTGAAATTGTTCTGCAAAATGTTAATGCAATTATAAATAATTTTACATATACGAACAACGATTATGAGAGGTCATTGAGTATAATTTCTTAGGATATATTATATGTTATATAGGTGCCTGAATAGTTATATTTTGTTCATTATTTTAGTAGGTAGACAGATAGTTTATTTTCCTTATAAGTTACATTTTAGTAGATTAAACTAATTTTTTCCGAAACCAAATCACATATTATCAATATATAATCATTATTTTAATATTATTACCTAGCTGTTGTTACCAATAACAATGAATACCCGACCCACCGTAAAACAATTTAATAGCGGTTTGTGGTTAATCAAATTGAAATTAATCTAAATATTTTGAAAATTGTATTGTGTATAGAAAACAATAATACACGCAATGAAAAAGGTATCAAATCTGTATAACATTTGAAAATTAAAAAATACCAAATAGAAAAAAAAATTTGGACAATTTTAGTACGGCTGGAAATTTTAATATCAATATTTGATGAAAATGCATGCTTATACAGTTATACTTAAGTTTTTCATTTTTTAATTACAACAAAAATACAACCGATTTCTTCAAAAACTGGGTTCGTATAAAAATTCAAATTTCTCCTTAATTGTTTCGTTTTTTTTTTGTTTTTATTGATTGTTTTAAAATTGCCGTCAATTTTTATTTTTAACCTATATATCAATGTATATTCAAACTAGATCACATTTTTACCACATTCAAAGTTTAAGATCGAAACCTTTTTTAAAGACGACATCGGACCCCCCCCCCAAATAACACACCATAGTAGAACCAAACCATTCATAATTATTCTGCTCAAAATGTATTTAGGATGTAATATCTTAGGTTACTCATAAATGTATTTTAAGCACTATTAAACTATACAGACACGTCATACAACTTTTTCGTTTTAAAATTAATTAATCGACCAATTGTTATCGCGTTATAATGTATTATACTTTTTGGTTGTTCGACGCATTTATGATTCAATTAATTTGTTCTCTTTTTGTACATTCGGGGAAAGTTTGATCCAAACGCACATTTCATCAAATCAGCAATCAAAATTAAATTCGTTTATGGCGGAATGATATTTGGCTTTTTCGTTGTACACTGTTAGTACAGTTTTATGTAAATCTTGTGTTTACAATAATTATTTTAATGAGAATAAATTAAATGTGAAAAATGTGCTAAACGTGTCGGTGGTAATCCGCAAGAATATATTTTTCCTTGTCACTCTGTTTTTATTTTTTCGGTCTGAAAACAAAAAACGTATTGCTCTATTATTAGTTTTCCGATAAAATATATACAAATTTCAATCTATGTGTTTTTATATATTATTTCAGGACGCCGCGGCGGCGCGTTGAATATTCAAATGCGTACGCGGGGAAAACCGAGGATGATTTTTTACGTTAATCCGATAGTGTTTTTTAGCGCAATAATAACGTCTAGACCTCAGCCATGACTCATAGAATATCGCGTATAATACGCCTATACTTCGCGCGCATCACAGCCAACGAAAACAAAGGGCAGTAGCAGCAGGTGCCGCGCGAAAAGAAAATCGTTAATTCACATTATATGCGTATAATAATAATAATAATAATATTATGTTCAACGACTATAATTACACGCGAGTCGTTATATGAAGTCTCTCGGTGTACACTTAATATTATGTCCGCGAGTGTCGCAGCGTATAAACGACGACGAGGACTGTATAGATATTATTTTCTTCGCGTCGTCACTATAGGCATGGCCGGATTTACGACTGGGCCCGTGAGGCCCGGGCTTAGGGCGTCAAATTTTGTAAGAAATTGAAAAAAAATCATCTAAATATTTTATGCATTTATGTAACTGCGTACAATTATAATATTATATAATATTTAATATATGTATATAATATATATTCAATTTATTAGTAATAAATACTACATTTTTTTTCTTGGGGTAGGGGCGGCATTTTTAAAAGGGCCTAGGGCGGCACCTGTTCTAAAACCCGGCACTGACCATAGCAAGTCATACGCGCAGGGAGGTTTGTGTGCCGTTATTACGACGGTGACTGCGTGTTCGCGTCGCACTGTGTAATACGTATATTATGAATGATGAAAAATATAAACTTTGAAAAGTTTCGTTAAAAAACGTATCCGCCAAAAGTTCACCCATATCAATCTCCATACGAAATTTTTACAGATTCCGTATTCAACGCGCGGCACACGATTTAGCGGAAAAAACATTGATTATGGCGAATTCGCGATGTTCAATATTTTAAAATTTCGAGATGAGATTATACTTTAATATTTCTGTTGTGCAACTTTCCTCCGCGTCTTTGAGAGATCAATAGCTCCACACTATTACGCCGAGAGTATGATAATACTGCAATTGCACTTGGTTAAACGTTTAATTCTCATATACATTTGTTAAAACATAATACTCCTTGTACAATAATATTATATAACTATACGCGATTAATTGAAATCAGTTATTAAGTTATCTCCCAACAATTATTTTGGTTTAATTTAGTTACGATTTTTTTTTACCATCAGATACTATAAATAATTAAATCTGAGAAGTGATTTCTTGAACACACTGTTTAATAATTGTATTGTCAAAACATATTATTATACTCATTTTTTTTTTATTTATAATTACTTTACATCGACGTCGTGTTTATTAAAAGAGTTTAGAAAGACAATATATTTTCCCCTGAACTTCCCAAACTATAAAATGGTCGTATTTGACTACGTTTTTTTGTTTTGTTTTTATTTTTATTGAAGAGAGATGGTGAGATAACTTTTTTATGCATTCGGTTTTTTTTCAAATGTCTTTGTAATTCTGTTGAAAAAAAAATACTTTATTCAAAAATCGATCGTTATAAGTACTTAAGAAAAGTTTTTCTCTTTTCAACCGCCCCAATACGTCTCCGATGCATATATATCAAAAAAAGTTACGACGGAAACAATTAATTTGACAAAAAAAATGTGATTTATTTTCATTTTCAAGTATCCTACATAGGCCGTTAAATAGGAGGGATATCGGATTCTAAATCAATGAGGTACTGACATAATATTTTAAACTATATAATGTGATGTTCGATTAAAACGTAATATTTTAATGTGATGCTTTGCAAGCTTGCCGACAAGATATTAAACTGTTATTTGATCACAGTATCGCGCTGTAATCGCATCGATATTAATTCAACATAACATCGTCATTTTATTCTCACCTTCTTCTTCTGGCAACAACGATTTGGCGTATTTTCGTTTAATACCAATATTATTACCTATACCTATATGGATGTGACGCCTTTAAACAGCACCGACAGAGCTGTGTTTAAAACGCAATAAACCGTGTACAGTGTCACATATGTCTGTCGGTTTAAAATAAACGAATAATAAATTGTGTTTTGTGCGCATGACGCGAAATCGCATCGCATCGCATCCACGCGATTGCAAAAACGCGCACTCGTTTACAGGTTGTCATTTTGGCCATGCGCGTGGCTTCCGTTTCGCTTCGGATGCATATAATGACGTACTATAATAATAATATTATGTTCTACACACTATACGTGCTGTCATCCGATAATATTATTATTCTTATATAATTAGTTGGCCGGGCGGTTTCTTCGAGACGGTATTAAAGTTTAGCTCGGTTCGCACGTTGATAATATTATTATTTCGGTGACGGTGTATGATAATAATGTATCGTTAACGACGCACACCGCGCGCGGTCGAGAGTCCCGCGAGTATCTGCTCGCCCTCCTCGCGCGCGGCTGGTTAGCTCGCAGCGGGATATAATATTATATTATTATATGGCGTAGAATACAGTAAACCCGAAAACGCGTCTCTCTCGCATAAAATATAACAACGCCATTAAATTAATAAATTTCCAAACGTAAAAACGTAACGTTTAATTAAAATAATATTATTATCACTCGAATACAACCGTCTATTATATAATAGCGCAGTACCCGCGTCTCTATTATAATATTATATTATACGATGTATATAATAATAATACCGTGTAACACGTTTTAAATTTTTTTCGGTTCATGCGACTTTATGATTTTTTTTTTTGGTTTTTTCGTATTAATTATTTATTGTTTCGAGACAACCTTCGCGATAACAATAAAATATAAATTTACAAATACAATTTTTTTTCGTTTCACGCGTCGTAAATGATATTCGAGCTACTGCCTATAATAAAGTTGATAGTTTCGTAGACTTTTTACAGTGAGGTACCTCGAGAAAGGCGGTGGTCGGTTGTATTTTTTTCTTATTTTGTGTTCGAAAACTTCTAACGTTTAGGGGTGCAACAGTCTACGCACTAAACCGACATGCGTTCTCTCTGCCATAAGAACGTACAATTTAATATCAATTAACGTGCATTCAGCAGAACAAATTTCGTGTTATTAGCTATATAATATTGAAGGTGAATCGGCATATTAGAATCGAGATATGGTTATGTATGCACGTTCGTTTTTCGAAACAATTCAATTTTCAGAATATTTTGAACGTTTTATGAATGATAATAAGTGGTAGGTATTCAAAGTGCTAACAAATTATATTATCTACTCACAACTGTAGCTTCTAAATTTAAACTGTGCAAATCATCAATGTACAGGAGACACTGATAACGTTTTTACCTTTAGGTTTGCTAGTAAGTAAATTTACTATAACCCTAAACATCAAAAATTTTACTCCGGGTATAACAAATTGTTATTTCAACGTCATTATGTAGGTATTTATATTGTTTTGGTTATTGTACACAATCCAATAAGCTTCTTTTGGTATTGAGAATAATTATTGATTACTTAATTTATTTTGTCTTGAACACTGTACAATGGTGGTGTATAATCATAGGCGGAAATTTGGTGAAATTACTGAGGGGCTGAGCGCTGAGCATTATATTTCTCATTGCACCCAGTGCCGGATTGAGAGCAGGTGCCGCCCTAGGCCCTTTTAAATATGCCGCCCCTATCCCACTATAACCCACCCAATGTAGTATTTATTACTAATAAATTTAATATTTTATATAATATAAAAAAAAATATATTTTTATATGTACAAATATATATATTAAATATTACAGTAATATTTGCAGTTACATAAATGCATAAAATATTTATATGATTATTTTTTTAATTTCTTACAAAATTTGGCTCCCTAGGCCCGGGCCGCATGGGCCTATGCGTAAATCCGGCCCTGATTGCACCTATAAGGCACTAATGTACTAGTGTCGCTCACAATTATTTATTTCAACAAAACAATTTACAAAGTTTGACATACTAAACAATTTAATCATAATACAGTACAAAAACAATAATGTGCCTCACTTTAAACATTTATTTCTAAACAGAAACAACCAATGCGGGTGTTATTACTTGTTAGTTATTATTAATGTTACATTAATTACGATCTTTCCAAGTTATGACAATTGACAATAAGTTGGTAAGATCTTACGAATTTAATTTAATTTTTATCATAGAATATTTTTTATCATTAATTTTTTAATCCAGATTTTAAAAATGCATTTTTCAACTATACATTTATACTTATTATTGTATATTTAGTCACATTAAAATAAATTGTGATGGCCAGGGGGGCTAAGATCTGTACTTTAAACTTCTGAGGGGATTTAGTCCCGTCTAGCCCCCCCCGATTTCCGCCTATGTGTATAATACTTGGAAATGCGTTTTGCGTGAACATAAGTTAAAAATTATCTGATTATTGAAATATTTATAATATTAGTAAATATTGTTCGATATAAATTGTTAATTTTATAATATAAGGAACTAATTATAAAGAACAGGCCATTTTTGCAAAACCTTTATTTTAGATCTTATAATAAGAACTAATAATATATTGGTTTTACAATGATGTGTGTTTTTTGTCTGCCCTCACATTTAGGAGCAGTAAAAATACTTCAATTTTCAACTTAAAGGGTAGTTCTGGAAGAAATTGTACCTAAATATTAAGTACCTAATTTGGTGGATCAAAAGTTAATTCCCAATACCTAAATAACAATTGGTACAAACTAAAACCTGTATTCGATAATATCGATTATGTTTTTTGTTTCAATTGAAAAATAAATAAACGTAATGACTTGAATTTTTCACCAAATATTTAAAAAAATATATATTTTTTTAATATATATTTATATAGTAAACATACAACATTATTTTCAAAATATTTTGCTCATTTTGATCAACTTATAGATATTTGAAATGTTCGACTATTCTTAGGTTTTTTAAATGATGTATGATAACATTTTTTTTAGTGAGTAAAAAAAATGAGCATTTAATACAAGGTTCATCATATGTTTTTCTTATCAAAATTTAAAATTATAAATTTTATAAATTATATAATTATAAATAACAATTGTTTTTAAGTTATAGAATTAGAGAAAATTGCTAAAATCAGAAAATCTTATTGTAGTTAAAAATGTATTAAAATTATAATTTTAATACCTAAAATTGTTTAAATGTTCTTAAATAATAGAAAAATTAATATTTAATTAAATATCCTTAGAAATATCGGCTAACAAACCGTCACCACTCAGATCTGTTTTTCGTCTGCAATGATTTATCACTAAATCAAATTTAACACCAGTCTTTGTTCAGGTCAAATACTGATTATCAGTATGTTCATAGTTACTTTAGTTTGAATAAATATTTTTTAGGTTCACCATAACATTTACTATAATAAGAGTTACCTATTGTGTGATGTTACAGTCAATTTTGTGTCCTCCGTAAACGATGGCCGAGTGTAGTTGACACGTAATTTTTTTTCTACCTATAAATGGGGTATGGAGTGATTTACTTACTATATACATTATGTATAAGTAGTGTTTGAAAATTTCATGAAATTTAAAAAAATGAAATATTTCAAATGTCTGAAATATTTCAGTATTTTAATAAATTTTGTTTTTTTTTAAATAAGTTTTATTTTTATGTATGTAGTTGTCATAATTTACTTTTATAATTTTATACTACTGAAACCAATCACTAATTACCCATTACCTACTCATTAGTGATGGTTTTTTTTGGTATTTACATTTAAAATAGGTAGTATTCAACATTTTTAAATTGATAAAAATACATACAAATATGATAATTATATAACGTTAAGATTATGATTGCGATAATAAATTATTGACTGTCAACTGTGTAATAAATATTATACTTAGATAATATATTTAGTCACAATTCACAATAATAGAACCATCCTTGCATCGTCGTAGACGATAAGCCAATCCTGGGGAAAAAACCAACTTTTGCTATAAACAGCCGAAAACAAGACCCTAATATAGACATAGTACAAAGAGTATAATATATTAATATGTCAACCACCGCACTCATTGCATTAATATTGTTAATATCAATGATTATACCAAGAGCTCATGGACTATTAATAATTGATAAAAAACAATCATTATAATTTGTTTTCAAAAAAAAAAACAATGTTTCACGTTTTTGTGAAATATTTCACCATGTAGTGAAGTATTTCAAAATGAAATATTTCAAATGAAATATTTCATACTTCAAACACTATATATAAGTGATATATGATATAATATAATTATGGTTCACACTTCGTGCGTGTATTTTTAGACGTATAGCACATAATATTTATTTATTTTTTAACACATCATCAAGCTGAATAACGCAATTTGTATATTATGTTTTATATACCCGCAGCATAGTAATAAGACGTATATTCACATTATATATTATTACTAAAGCTATAGAGACTTCTATAGGAGTTTGTATGTTTTTCTATACCAATTCAAAACATTCCTAAGTAATATAGACATTTTATTCATAAAATCATAACAATACAAGTTTATATTCAAAATATATAGTTGCATATTTTATATATTTCATCGTTTTTCATTTATAAGTACATATTTGACCATTTTTGATATAAAGGTTTTAGTTTTATAAAAAAAACATAGTTTCAATTAGATTTCCTGGACCTTAGATAGTATTTTAATGGTTTTGTTTATATAAAATTTGTGTTTGTGTTATAATCACGCGGTACACCGTACACGTGATTCCCGATACTTAAAAAACAATTATATACCTAATACAAATTATAATTACTTAAATATTATCTAGATATTAAAATAAAAAGGTTTTATTAAATACTTTGATTTTTTTTTTTTAAATGCATATTTTAATAGCATATTTAGTGATTCTTTAAGGCATAAATGCATGCGTATTGTAAGGTTTCTCAGGGCATGAAGTCCCTAGCCCTTTATATTACATTATAATATGTACTATTAAACGCACCAATTCCATTTACAAAATGTACCTACCATTGTAGCATTATTATAGACAGCAATTTTATAAATTTATATTTAAAACTACATTTATTGTTTTTAACTAATTATAACTTAAAATAAAATTGAAAAATTATAGTTTTTTTTTTATATACAAAAAAAGTAGACATGCGGTATTATGTTCATTGGAATTTGTTTGACAAACAACCTACAATGCGCTCAACGATTAAATCGCGCTATCCTTAACCGTATGGTTTTAACATTTTTTTTTTTTTTTTTTATAAAAACTCATACTATTATATAATAACTAAAATATTCTAATAAGTTGATCCAATGAACGATAATAATATACTATTAAATCATATATTCGGCACGTGGCGTTGAATCGAATGAATACTCTTGTGCACATATTATAATGTTATTAATAATAACTTATTATAAACGAATGTTGTTGGTATTACTATTAAAGTGATGTGCGAAATGGTATCGGTGACACGCGCCAAAGACCTTAAACTATTGCTATGAAACGGAAGTATATTTATTATATTAAAAAAATGTATATTTGTAAAAAACGCGGAAACACATTTTACTCCGGAAACAGTGTTTCCCAATAACGTATATTTTGTATATTTAACTTAATTTGTCCATGTACATACCGGAATCATACTATTATTTATCTTAATCTGCTTCAAGACTTTATGACTCAAATAACTATTTGTACACGTATTAGAAATTAATAACCTAACATCGAAAATATTTACTCATATCTTATTTATTGATTTACTTTTTTCTGCAAACAAAAACAAAAATATTAACCACGAGTTTATGTCGGTCATCGAATATGCTTCCATAATCGTGTTTAAAAGATATTGATTGGGGAAAATAAGGTGTATTGGAGGGGACAAAGTACACTGTGTGACATTCTGTATTTACATGGTATACAGTCTCCCGAGTGGCACAAAAAATCGAGATAATAATAATAATACAGCGCGGGGGCGACCGTATACCGCGCACACTTCGAAACGATACCGGCGAGGTAATTATTATTAACAAAAAAAACTTTGTCGATTAATAATTTCCATTTTATAAGCACTGGGGGGTTTTTTTTTAAACGGAATTAAAAAAAATACAAAATAAAATTCCGTGGAGACACCCGTCCGATATAATATTATGTTATTAAAATTATTTAATATTATGTATATAAATAAAAATATAAAAAAATAATAATTATAATGAGCCAAATAAGGTGGGGTATTATATTGTTATCACGCCGGTGCACTTGATTTAAACGCGGAGATGATATTGAAATAATATTATTATATTTCTCCGGAAACTCGGCTGGTTTACGGGGCAGTTTGGTCACGAAAAATCCTGTGCAGAGCTAAACACACGCTGAGTTTCCAGAGGGGACTTAGACACGATATATTGTATTGTGGACGATACGGAGATTAACCGCCCGTTGTCACTCAGTCGGTGGTATTATATTGTACTTGTGCGTATAGTTTTGGAACGAGAGTCACCAACTTCGCTTTATTTTACACACTTACACGACAAATGTTTTAGTTTATTTAATAACAAATAATAATAATTACTTAATATAATAAAATATATTGTATAATATGAGATGATTCAAAAATTATTTTAAAACATTTTATATATATTTTTTTTAGGTTTAATTGAATTTTTACTGAAATTGAATACTGTGTTATAACTGTAGTTTTTTTTTATTATTATTCGTGGGTTAGACAAGATATTATAATATGATATAAATATACAAAAAAAAAAAATGTTTTATTTCGTTCCTAAAATTCACTAGAGAGAACGGCGGAAGGAAGTCGCCACCGTCTAAGACTCACGATTGACCAACGCAGGACACTACTGGAACAGCTGATAATCGCTGATAATCACGCGCGTCTTCTGTTGTAGTAGATAGTAGAACGCCACGGCCAGTGTTGGGACCAGATACACGAAAAAATTCATCCGGATAAAGTATTAACTACACTTCATTTTATCCAAGATACAGATAAAATATAATCAAATTCATATTCCTAAAGGATAAAAATATTTGATCAAGATAGATTACAGACAATTATTAATTAAGTGCATAAAAATAAATTTAAATTTAATGATTATAACAAATGTAATCTTTAAGTACATTGTGCCAGCATAATACGGTTGTTTTCGTCTGAATTTATTACGTCATATTGGTTATAACTAAATATTAACTTCAAAAACTATGAAATTAGGAATGACTAAAGCTATATAATATTTTGTAGACCGTGTTATGACGATTCAGGAAAATGTTTACAAACAAATGTATCTCGTGAATTATTTATCTAGATAAGTGAAATATTGAGCCAAAATAAATATTACAATAACTAGAGATTATTTATCTAGATAATATGAAAGATGAGTAAATTATAATCTATATAATTTATCTCGCTGAGTCCTGACACCGATTACGACATACTACGAATTTATATATGAATTTTATATATCGAATTCAATAAGAACGACTCGCGTCACCTGCGGATCAATCCTCGCCCGTCACTCCTTCGGCGGTCGGCGTACGGACAAAATGAATAATAACAGACTCGATAAGACCTTCGGCGTTTCGTGTCGAAGCACATATTATTATGTCGTGTTCGCATAATATTATTATGCAGTGTGTGTACAATATCGGCTGAATAACGGTGGCGGAAAAATAATAATGACTTAGTTTATCACACGGGGACTAAGCCTCCCTAAGCACGTTTGTTATTTAAATCGTATAATATTATAATAGCCCGGACAATGGTTGGTTTTTTTTATGTCGCTTTTCCAACGGCCGTGTCTGTTATCAGTTGTCGAGTAATATATTTTTACGAGAGGCCAACGAACGGATACACGACCGCGGTGTACCTATATTGCCGAACTATAACGCCGTGTTATCAAGATTTTATTACCCACTGAAATGTTTAGCAACCTTTAACCGTCTGTGGACGAACATAATAATTATCTACTCGTTATACGGCACGTGACGTATTGTACTCTATACTATCAGGTAGGTATTACTTACTTTGTACACCGTAGTATATATTTGTTGAACACAAACGGTATATTATTAAATAAATTAAAGGTTCTTCGGCGGACGTTGTAATAGCAGTGACGACTTTCACGAATAAAACATTATTATTATTACTATTATTCACCATTAGCATTGTAATTAAGTAGCCATTTTTACAACATATGCATAAATGCAACTCACTGTCGACTCTAAATGTATAGCAAAATAATACAATAATTATACATAGTATTATTGTATTTATTATTTAGTGCTTGTTATTATATTGTATTTAGTTGCATATAATTATATTATATTTTTATTTTGTTATAATAATATCAAGAAATAATAAAATAAGGATTTAACGAATTGCATTGGAAATTGTTATTCAAATTGTACATGCATTAGTATTAAACAGGGTGTACCTTGTGTCGTTGTAAACGTAGTTTATTTTAATGATTATCGATCGATCATACTGATTTTTTTTTAATTATATTTTAACACTAGATAATTATATATTTAAAAATATTTAAATTTGAATCTGTTAACTCAAACTCAAAAAGTAGGTACCTAATGTGATACACACAATAAAAACAATCATACTACTGCTCTTAAAAATGTTTAAATAATAATTAAACAAATAATACTTCAATATATACCGTATTTATGCATCAAAAGTTTAAAAATGTAAGACTTAAAAATATATTGTACCTATTAAAAATACAAATTTGAGGTTAATAATTTTAAAAATTAAATTAGTTTATATTTGTATAGTCATTATTACATATTAATAAGGCTGGGAATGTAATGTTCTAAAAAATCCAAAAAATAACATACAAATTTAAAATAATGCACTTATCAAATAGACTTAATTTTTTTTATTTTTAACAAGTTTTGAACCATAACATATTTTTTAACTAAATGTAATAAAAACTTTTATAAAACTGAAAATTTTCTAATCTTCTATATGGACTTTTAATCTGAATTATTCTAATTTAATCTTCTGTCACCACTCGTAATCTCTATTGGTACGGCGTACGGTCCCGTTCGAAAAATTACGTTTAATAAAATTCAAATAGGTAAAATTTCTGTTAGCAAGTTGCAAAGTAAATTTGAAATCAAAAATCTTAAAATACAGTTTTATTAAATCAGATTTGAATGTTAAATGCCCAAAAGACTCTAAAATATTTTTAAAAAAATTTAAAAATTGTAAGTTTGTGTGTAGTTGGTGGTGAGTTGAACAATCACTTGTTGAAAAAGTATGTATTTTTGGTTGAACTCAGTAAAAGTATCGGATCGATCACTGGGCCCGCCCTCTTAAAACTGGGACTCTTAAAATACCAGCACATACATCTATATTTTGGGTCAATTTAGTACATATTTCTAAACAGGGATTAGAGCCAGACCAAAGAAAAAATGATAGTGGTTACCAATACAATGTATTTTATTAAATATGCACCATATTGCTACTTTTTTTTTCCAAAATCGTATCATAAAATGTTGATAAATCGTCATTATCTTCTTCCAATTCTTAAACATTAATTTTTTTGTAGTTTTATTGTAATTCATTAATCACTGCTTTTCAATTCCTAAACCATCTGATATTTCTTGTTATAACTGTGTAGGACCATTGGCAACCATGTCTAAAACCAAAATATCCTTATTGTGTCTATACTTGTGTTATTTCTATTACAAAAATTAGTTTTTTTTTTTTTAATTATAAACTCTAGAACTCTTACAAGACTTACAAAAAAAAAAAAAATCGTTTGAAATTTAAACAATAATAATATCTATTAGAAAAAGACAGTTATATATTATTAATATAATGTATTAGTTTTAAAATTCTCAAGACTTTTAACTTTATTTTTAAGCGTATTTTAAATATTTTTATAACTGGGTGAGAAAAATTAACTCTCTAGCACTTCCTAGAAGTTTTTGTCACATGTTTTGGTGGAATCATACAAATACAAATATATATTGACTAGACTTTTCAATCCAATCATGATAACTGATAAGTTCTAAAAACAACTCACATCAGTTATTGAACTGAATATCTTAACACAAAATAAAATAACAATATTTATTGAAATAAAACAATTAAGTTGATTTGTACATTAGTTGCAAAATATAAAAATAAAGTGAGATATCTTAATAACATATTATTTTTACAATCAAGATTAAAACCATTCGCCACATATGTACATAAATAGTCATTGTCGTTATAGGTAAGTGCAGTAAAAAAATGTATTTACGGATTTACTATATTATGAAAACAATATTTAAGTGAAATAACCAAATGAAAATATTTAAATTTAGGCTAATCTATATATGTAATAAAAGTTACTATGGGTAAAAATATATATAATTATTAATCAATTAGGTAATTATCGTATCATAGTAAATTCTTGTTTTACCAATGTTTGTAAAAATTAAAAATAATATTATCTTCTTCGCTAACTTTTTTGTAATTATCTTTCCTTAAAATGGATTTATATTTTTATTTGTGTATAATTCAATAGACTTTTGATTTAAATTTATAAAAATATCTGAAATATTAAAAGATAACTAAAAAAAAAAAGATCAAGTAAATGAAATTTATTCCAGTAATTTCGATTAGAAGTATTCATGCATTTACTAAGCTTTAGAGAGGTATAGTTAAAAAAAAGTAGTAAACCAAAATTAAATTGATGAGTCAACCATCAACTTTTTCAAAACAAAAAAGTACTAACAGAACCATTAAAAAATATAATCATGACCATTTAATAAAATAAAGTTGTTTTGCCGTTGTCGTATTTTAAAATTTTAAAATCGTCATAAAAAAATGAATCGATAAAAATGAAGAAACACGTAATAAACACGGGTAGTGAATTTATGTTTTTTTTTTAACGTTTTGGAACATAGTATGTCAAGAATATTATTAGTTATAAAGAATTTTATGATTATGGAAAATTATTTGAATACTTTTGAATACGAAGGTACCTACTATATATATATAGGTACTCAAGTACCAAGGTAATCATTTGTACATTTCATGATATACCATGCCATAATCGAGGTATATACTTAATATTATATAATATACAGCCGGCAGAGTGATCTTAGAGTGATAAATAATATTTAAAGTGCGTCATAATGAGTGACGCAATTTATATGTTACCGCTAACCCCATTATAAATTTAGCTTTGTGGAACTTCCTGTATATGATTAGGTAATTCATTATATATATATATTTTTTTTAATCCAACCGCACTTGACTATATTATAATACTTTGTATCGTATTGGCTTAATGCCATATTATCGTTGTATGAATAATCATCTGAAAAAAATACTGTTGTATATTATTCAGGCTCACGATATTTTTATATTTGCTAAAATAATATTGTAAATTCATAAATAATGATATTCGACGTCAATTCGTTGATTATGGCGAATGTATAATATTATTTTTGTGATTTTAGCTATTTTATTGGGATATAAACAATGAATGTCACACGAGATATTGAGATAATTTTTTAGATTTAAATTAAGATCAATCATGATTATATAAACAAGATTATGTTCAATATAAATCATTGTTTTCAATTTTATTATAAAGATAGGTATTTTGTTGGTTTAAGCTAAACATTTTAAATTAAGTAAACAACGGATAAATAGCTGTTTAACTAAAAATGTATGTACACAAATAATTTCCTTCTATACATTTCAAGTTTAAGTTAATTTTTATTTTTGGTAACAATTTGGTTTCGGAATTCAACATAAATTTGAAAACTAGATTTACCTTAGAAAGATACCATAATGGAAGTTAGTACGGCGTACTACAATGCATTGCATACATTTAAAGTAAAACCAAATACCTAACCTAACCTATGCAGTGTAACGTCTATAGATTAATAGTTGTGACCATGTCACATAAAAAAACATTTTAAGAACACGTCCACAAGAATGTGCCAACTAATGATAAATTCGTTATTGAAAAATATGTAAAATAAAATAAAAAATGTACACAACAGTATAAAAAAGTCGATACATTGTTTATAATAAACATTTAAAAAAGTGTTATTATTTATCATAATGTACGTAATATTATGCATCCAATATATTGTAGTATTTATTAATTTTTTTACATATTATATTAAAAAAGTGTGTTATTATAATATTGTATTGAGTTCCATTGAATGTTCACTGAGTATATTTTGTAAATATGCTACCATAGACAGTGCAATTGAATCTATTTTATTTTGAATACACAATTTATTACTGTTTATCATAAAACATGTAGGTCTGTATTCACACAACGCTTAGCACACAACTTCTGTTCTGAATCAAGCAAGTTTTTGTTTATTGTACAGGCGAAAACAGTCAAGAGAAACAAACCGTATAAAAGATAAATTTATTTTTACTACACATTTTCAATCAATGTGTGGTAAAATATAATTTGGGGACTATTTTGCAGTGTCCACGTACACTATCAACGGTGTCTGCTTAAGTTCAATATGCTCAAACCATACAAAATGGTATCAAAATGTAGTGATTTTAACAGATAATATTCTTATTTCCAAGACAGTCGGAATTTTTTTTAGGTTTATTTTAGAAAATTATATTTTTATAATTACCTATAGTTATTTTAGCTATGAAAAAAAAACAAAATATTTTTCTTCCTAGGAAATGTATAGAAAATAAGTGTGAATTTCGTATTTTAGGCAAATCGACGGAACGCGGATGAAATAGAACGGTACTTAATATTCTCCAAAATGATTATAACCATCACAATTTCACAACACTCCCTACAATTGAATTTAAATGTAAAATAAATCTGTTGCGTATTTATTATCGAATTACATTTGACCACGCCGATGTGCGTATTATTTTATCATTAATTATCGGGTGTAAGCCTCGTTATCGATGCCACCGCCACGGTTCAATATTTTTGCTGAAGTCTGATTGCATGTTGTTTGCGAACGGAGATAATATGCCAAACGCTGGTCTGCGATCAACTAAATTTACCGATGAACGCAAATAATCGTCCAGTATTCTAGCTCGAAATCACTCAAATATAAACTTATTTTGTTTACCTTGTCCCGGTTGAATTTCGTAAGACACGTGGCACGTGGAATTGTCTAACCACATACGTACTCCTTTTCGGGTCCGAACAACTATTATCTGCGACACAGAACTTTACTGTTTCTCCAGCACTCCAGAATATTGTTCATAATTTTGTTTTGAAAATATTTTGTTACTTTTGTGTGACTTTTTTCCAATTTGTACGCCTCGAGTTTTTTCCCAACAAACAAATAACCCGTGGCGGTGCTACTGGGGAAAAAAAAAAACATTTATCCTGAAGATGCCACACGCATCCATTCTTCGTGTCTTGGAAACCTATTCCCACGTGAAATAAAAAACAGTTATTATTATTTTAAGTGGTTTGTGGGGTTTTTAAAAATTAATATATATTTTGTCATATCTATACTACAATGTATAAATAGTGTAAAAATAATATTATACGCTGTTTATAATATTATACTAACCTAACTTAGGTATCCAGGTTTATTTTTTTTAGTTTTAACATTTCAACATTTCTAAGATCTTAAGTTTAAGCAACATTTTTTTTTTTTAGTAATTTAATATACTTTATTTATTACAAAAACATTTGATATTATTATTCAAGTACATGGTGAGAAAACAATAGTTTGTATATGCATTGAGTGTATTAAATATATACATTTTGTGAACGAAAAAATCAAATTTATTTAAAACTGATTTTATATTTAATAAAATATTATTTGAAAGAGCTGTAAGAAAAATAAATGTTTGTTCTATATTATTTATTAAATATTTTTACTAATGAAGTTAAATTAAAATATTCTATCTTTGTGGTTTGCCGATATTTTTTATTATTTAGTTAAATTCTAATAAACTATGCAAAATAATATTTCATATTGTTAATTTTTTTTTTTTATTAAAATTTGTAATATACAATTAGGTAAGCGATAAACATAAAGAGAACAATAGAAAATAGAAAAGTTATATTTTACAAAAATAAAGAGAATAAATCTTAAATTAAATTAAATTAACAATTTAATACACCAATATATTCTGTAAGTAAATATTAAATAACAGCAATTTTAAAGTAGAATTGAAACATGTTTTCTGACATTTTACAGGAATTCAATAACTACTGTTAAGTACAATATGGTTACTATTGGTTAGATATTTTGTAATTTATTTAATAATTAATATGATGATTATAACTTTCCTAGTATCATTTATATTGTGCTGAGTCTCAAAATCATAATGTAATACAAAACTTTAAACATTATATTTATTTATAAAGTACACCTGTTACAAAATCGTTCATAAATATTGAAATTTTCCAAGCTAAATACCTATATGAATTTTAATCATAATGCTAGAGGATTTTATCCCACAGATATTCGACGAAATTCAATGGTTACTGTAATGCCGTATGATGAACTAAGATTTGAGATTTTATTTTATAAGATATATGGGTGACTAAACTAGGGGAAACTAAATTATGGTAACCAAAAAATAGTCAAGTATAATTGCATTATTACAGAATAACATAAACAATTTAGTGAAATCAATAGGGTTTTTGCCAAGAAAACATTTTATCTTACAGATTTGTATGGTTAAGTAAGATTTTAAATTACATTTTTAACATACGTATGCGTATGTGTTGTGTACATTGTTTTGTGCACACACATTTTTTTTATACTTTTTTAGACATACTTTTTAAGGCTTTTCGAAGCCAAATAGTATTTACTAACGAATATATTTCACGATTTTTCGTTTTTTTTTCTTCTCTTTTTTCCTCCGTCATTAAATTATTAATCGTGACTTTCATAAAACCTTTAAAACCGATTTATTATTTCCACCAAACTTTCAAGAATTTATCCCGCGCGAAAACGAAGTGTTAACGTAGTATAAATAATGCGTGTTTATTGACCGGGAATAAGTTCATTCGGTCGGAAAAAAAATTACGAAATCAAATTAATGTACGGAATTAAATTAATAAATATTATAAATACGCGAGTCGTGCTGTTAGTAACGGTGAGTGGCGATTACGGATTCACATAAATTTCAAATGTCCAACGGTCGGCTCGAAGAAGATTTGAAAATCGTTGAGTATTTAGTTTTCTATTTAAAATATCTTAAACATATTTTGCAGCGCTAAGACTTGTTCTAAAAAAATACCTTGAAAAAATACATTTTTTGAGAATTTCAATTTACGTAACTGGTTGTTACGATGATGGGTGTCGGGGAAAAGTCCCCATTTCCAACCGCATTTATATTGTAACACTGTACTTACTACACAATAACGTAATAACATTTAGAACTGTTTTAGATTGTAATCGAGTAAGTTGAATAATATATAAAATTATTTATTTATTTTAAAAAACGTAAATATCTTATGCTATACTTTTTTATTACCATTATCAATAATATGTTCATAAACTCTGACTGTCGCCACTTGCTTATAACTTACGTCCACTCCTGACTAGGGAATAACCATAATACCCAATACTGATAGACACTGGTGATAATTATTTTGCTTTGAAAAATATTTAAATTGAGTTAGACATTTATACCGATTTTGAACAGTTCAGATCCACATTTGCTACTGTTTAAAGATAAATTACATATTACAGAGCCGGAAAATACGTTATTATTTGAATTTAGTAATGATTATAAAAATGTATTTTACAACGCAAGGCTAATTCTAATTCAAGAAGCGAGTTTATTTATAATTTTAATCAATAAAGGCTAAACAAGTCTGTAGTTATTGTTATTACCTAGAAAGTATTTCTAAATGCATCATTGCCTGAAAATAATGGACATTAATTTTATTAATATTGTATTATACTGTCTAATTTGATCGGAAATATCGTTATTGACTAGTCAATTCCTCAATTTACGTATTTGATGGTAACATGATATGTATACATAATTAATATAATAATATATATTATATTATGTTATTCAATGTTTATTAATTTTGTAAATTGATCTGAATTGTATATCTTATTATAAACATATTGTATTTATTAAACCGGGTGTAAGAAACCGTTGTAACAAGTAATAACCATTTTACTATATTTAAAATAAGACAATATTATATTATATTATAATAAGACAATGTACCAGATTCATTGTGATTGAAATATTATTACGTCTTACTTAACAAAGTAGTTTTTTTATGTTTAAAAATACATTTTTTTCTATTTTTAGTTTTAAAATGTACTCTTTCTATTCATATATTTTAGCAGTCACGAATGATACAATATTTTATTATTTACGAACTTGAACAATAGGGGTTGTTATCACTGAAAGGATTTTGTATCGAAAAAAAAAGTGGAAAAACGTGCACTGTATATATACTATTAAGTATAAATATATATATACAATTGTTGTTGTAGGTATTAAGAGAGCTGCATATTTCTAATGCACTACTGCGGGTTTTATATTTAATGCAAATTGCTTTTTATTGACAATTATCCACTTATTAATAATATATATTTTTATAATAATTTACCAGTTATATTTTATATTCTGGTTTTTTCAAAAGCTTTCGTGGATCAATGTGAAAAGTAATTTATTATTTTTTATTTCACAAATATGACTTACGTAAAATTAATTGGAATCATCTGAGATCATACATAATGAACTACATCAACTATAATGCATATATGAACATCAATAACAAAAGTAAAAAGTATAATATTAATAATATTCTATATATAAGTAGTTAATACATTTAATTGTTTTAAAAAAGGTCATCGATTATTTTGTATTTTTCCTTTGAGTAGCATTTAACAAAATGTTAGTAGTGATCGTGTTTCAAATTACAATATAATAAAGACCAATCATTATTATGTTAACAGGAAAACGTGATAATACTATTCTAGTTATGTCGATAGGCGTTCGAAAAACTTCAATTTCTGATCGAGCCTGAAACAATTAGTGCCCCGTAATATTGTTTTAACACATCGACATGCGTCATTCTCATGAATGCAATATTAGTCTAAACCGCGAGTTCATTCAATGTCTACTTTACTCTACTTTACGTTTAGGACACAATGTCGTTCAAATGTCATTTGAAAAGTAGAATGAGAGACATTGAATGAACTCTCGATAACAGTGAACGCATCACAACGGGGTCAATCGTTGACCATACGTAAATACATATAATATCGGTCGCACTACTAAGTCTAAGTGGTTTTATCTAAGACCTTTAGTCAATATACCACGGTCGAAAAATACATAACCGTTAACCGCTCGGGTATATTGCGCCGACATCGACTGCTGCAGTCTATAACGACAATACGGCGCGAATATAATATTAATGTGACGGCGTTTCTATGAATTATCGGTACGCGACAAACTGAATTCCGGTTCGTGTGCGCTTCCGTATTTACGTCCTATAGAGTACGACAACAACGGCCATCGCGGGGCCTTTGAAAACGTCTGAATGCGATTCTCGTAATACGCTTGTGTGTATTTTGGCTTGTGATTGCGTATACAGTCTCGCACAACCATTGGCGAACACAATGTACAGCGCATTGATACGTTTTAATATTTATACACGATACACCGTTACGCCGAACATTATGTGGCGTGTCGTCTGTTTATACACAACTGCCGATCGAATCGTCCAACCGTCAAGGTATGATGTAATAATATAATGTGCATACCGTACGCGATAATAATATATTATGTGCTCCGGGCCGCGTTGAAATACGGTTATAATATACGAGGGGTTTGAAAACTTGGACTTTGAACGTCGAATTCGCCAATATAAATCGATTTCAATTACCTACGATACAATTTAATATATCGACACATTCGATGCTTCGAAAGTGTATAGTGGTGCAGCGATTTTCTTAAAAGTGTCTGTTCGCGGAGACTTAAATTTGCAAAAAAATATATCCAAAAAGCCCTAAAAACCAGGAATATAAGTTTGAAGTGTCCACGGAGCACCTAGAATCTAGTGCACTAGATCTCCCTCTCCGAACTCCGAGGTTCTGTTGAGCACGATTTAAGGACAACTACTGTTGTAGTGCGATGTCATTCGGACCAATTTAAAAATACAAAAGTACAAGTGGGATTGTGCAAAATAGGTACAATAATATGTTCATTTGACCAAATTTATTATAATATAAAATTTTGCTCTATCCCAGTGAATCATTTACGATTTTGTATTAAAATGGTTTAATTAATCGATGCCTATCGTGAGTTTAACTATAACTTACATATTATTATTATTTATTCAGTTATGTATAATATATAATAATTCGGCTTAATCATGAGGTAACATAGGTAAAAGTATATAAATCATTATAAATACAAACAATTCAAATACATAAACAATTAAAATAGATAAAATAAGGAAAAATATATACTTGTCATACTCCAGTGGTGACGGAAAAATCAAATAATAAGATCACAGACGTGTAACAAGTTCTTCAAGCCATTCCTCAACAGCAAGACCACCCTCGAGCAACTTTTCAAATCTTTTTTCGTGCTTTGTTCTAGGGTACGACTCCACTTCATGCGTTATTGAACGTACTTCACCACATTCACAAAATACGGAGTGGACCACGTTCAATTTATGGACTATGTAAAATATATATGTATATTGTGCGATCATTTATTTTTTATACAGACGTTAATTCCTTAAGCTCGTCGTAGTTTGGTCAAAGGGTTTGAGCACCCTAAACTTTTAAACGGGAAACTTAGAATTCCTGGTATTGTCTTTGAAAATGACAGCAAAGGTATGGAACCAGAAAATGGACATAAGGCTTGATGAAACGAATTGGCGTGTTGAGCAGTGTTCCTATACAACCTTATACCTATAACGTTGCTTTCAAACTATCAAACTTTATATTTTACGTGGTATTAATCAAAAAATACCCACAGTGAATAATACTTAAAGCTATTTACTTTTAACCATAACAACAAGTGGTGTAATTTAATTTTTTTGACACTATAATACAATGTTACAATTTAATAAAACCATAATAATTTGTAACAATTTATTGGCGTATTGCAATCATCAAAGCTCTCTTTTTGCACGATTCTGGTTGCAAAGTACAACGTATATAAACTCGTTAACGTTATTCACCGAAATATGTCTGCGCGGAAGCGCTCCAAAAAATGGTAAGGATATTATTTTACTATCGTAGTCACTAGTCGGTTATCAAATTTAATTGATAAGAAAATCTCTCACCGGTTATACGAAAACTGAAGTCGTTAGTAGTACGATAAAAATAATTTAACTGAACTTTGTTTTGAACGTATTGTACCGGCGTTTTGGAAAAAATCCGAACTCGAGTTGTAGTTGTTTTTAAATTGTGTAAAAACCATAGTATAGATAATACTATAAGTAGTACTCGACTGTATTATGGTGTCCGTCCTTTTAGCTGATGTAATGTGTTCACTATTAAATTCTGAAGGATTATAATATAACTCAGTCAGCTAACTCCGTTACTTTTGAATATTCACTCTGCAATAAGAGTGGTGGAAAATAGTCCATCCTATACATTTGCCATCGGGGGAAAAAAAAAATATAATATTGGTACTATTATTATGCGTGATGGTTAGCTGGTTACCGCAACGAAATCTGAACGTTCCGTAGAAATTAATTTAGAGAGATGTTCCGTTCGAATATTGTTATTTCCGAGACGGTTATGATAATGATGCGCTGCAGATGGCCGTCGCGCGATGAATTCAGATCTCGCTACGGACGACGAATATTATACGGAATACGACTGCAATAAGGTCGCTCGACGGCATATTGAAATCGAAAGCGTACAATTTATAGGTAGAGGTACGACCCAACATAATATTATGCGAGTTGCTGTTTTTAAAATACAGTAAAGCGACTAAATATACGTCGTCGTCCGAGTCAATGCGGCTTAGGCGTCTTGTCCCATCGCGAAACGGTCTCGTAAAACGTAATCACGCGGATATCTGTGTACACGCGCATAATATATATTATATACCATATGCATCGTTCTGGTGGCATATGTATATATATATATATATATGACCTCGTAGTATATACGCGTAAATCGTGTATACTCACGTCTATCAATTCGGATCGCAGCGAGACCGCGTGGCTTTCGTCCGGGGCTAATAAATCAATGTCTTTTCGAGCGGACGGACCGAAATTACAATTAGTATACGGGTTTTCCGAGGGGTTGAAATGAAAAAAATACAGCGGAGTCGTAGTCCGTGTGTGATGGTGTGACACGCGCGTCTACATGTTTGGAATGACCGTATCCGCGCGAGTACTCTATCCGCGCACCGCGTACACCGTCCTCGCCCTCTCCCCGCGACTTTGGAATTTTGAAACAAGATAAACTCCGTTCGTTTGTGTGTGTGTGTGCTAGTTTGGGCTTTCCGTCCCGTTGTTTGTGCTCAACCCCCTCCCCGAGTTATCCGACTTTCAAAGTTTCGGTGGGGGGGGCATGCTTAACAGGCCCACCACGGAATTTCAAAACCATATCTTGCCCTTATTCTGTGCCGGTTTGTGCCCTTCAATCCCGTCGTTTTTGCTCCACCCATTCCGAAGTCATATTTTAACCTCCAAAGTGGTTGGTTGGGGGGGGGCACGGAGTTCCACACTCCATGACTGCGACGGTCGACGAGTTTCGATAAACATAATAATAATAATATGTCTGCCCGTGTCTCCGTGTTATGTATAATATGACGGCGTATAGCTGCTGAATCGACGAGCCCCCGAAGAGTCTAAGTGTCTGACGACAACGGTCTGAACAGTATAGTAACGATTTAATTATCAATTAATGGGTATCCCTGCAGTACCTACCTTCAGTACATTTCCACCTGCGATTTATACATCGTATAAGTAGTCGTGTAGGTAATTGATTGTATACACCCTATTATATCATATCGCTGTGGTTGAGGGTTGACACGTGTGTAGTTTGGTATACGTATTACAAAGGTGCAGTAATTATAAGCATTTCGCGAACCACTTTTGAACATTTACGAAAATACATTTTTTAATATTCAAAACGATTTTCACCTAATAGTAAATTCGAAAAAATAGTTCAACTTCTTGTGATCGAAACACGACGAGACAAATCTCAAAAATAAAAACAAAACAAGAACTCAACTCGTATGTGTGCGCTCAACTGTCGTCGAGCTTCTATCTCTTCAGTGCACCGTATTAATTCCGTCGTGGACAAGAAATGGATTGAATTTTTTTCTTAAACTCGATATTGCTCAGAAGCATCGCTTATTGTGGCCCCTGCATCGATCGCATGGAGAATTTGGTTTTTTTGCGAATCATTGCCGAAACGACATACAACCAACGAAAGCGAAATAGCTGCGAATTTAACTTTTCTACCTCGTAATAACCATAATTATAATTAAGTGTCGTAGAAAAAAACAAAAAGCTAAAGAGTCCCTAAATGAATACCTTTATTTCTCAAAAATGCGTGCCAATAACTTTAAATTATATTATCATAGTACGATTGCACATACTGAACAAACGTATAATAATCGATATAATATTATATTATGCATTTATCTATCATCATATTATTATTATATAGCGTAGGTACGTACCTATAATATAATATTGGCCGAGATATCCGTGTCGGAGGAGTGTCCGACGATAATCGGCGTATAATTGATGACAAGCTGCTGTGTGCGAATGACGTTTTTGAAAATATATTATACGATTCCAAGGGGGGGCTGTGCTCATATTATTATTATATATACACCGATACGATGGAGTGTGTACCCGAAATGGTTTATTTTCTTATATGTCGCCTCTGACGGGCTATTGTCTACAATTGAGGTAAAGCGTGTTCTCGATATTATTGTCAATAGAAAAGGAAAATCGTATTTTTTTCTGAAAACAATGGTACTTACGTAAAAAACATTTACAGTTTTTAATCGAGTATTTTTAGACCTGAGCAAAGCGATGAATGAATTATTCTTACAACTATGATGTGTGCCTTGTTTTCATTTGTATGCCTGAAATATGTCTCATTTTTTAGTACAAAGAGTTCTTCCATCTTTAAAATTGAGGGTGGTTGAGTTTTGAGTAATTTTCATAAATAAACAGAAAATAAAATGGGGAACTCGCTCTGATTCTATTAGTAGGTGTCGAGGTACTTCGTCGTTGATCAGGTGGCATAATATATTTGTTACATTTGAATTCAATGATAAATCATTGTATACGATGAAAAACGATTCTGATTGGAGACGCTACGGTCTGTAAGTTTATATTTATAAATTATATTTTGTCATTATTTTATTTTTCTATTAACATGGTGAGTCGAATACATTTTTGCCAATATGAGGTATCTTATACGTAATAACTATTATTCATTATTGTCATATTACTATAGCTATCGTTAAATTTTGAGTCAATACCGACGTACCGATCCTTGCAAATGCGTTCATGGTAAAATAAAATAAAATATTATGAAAATGTTATTGCTTATTGTTATAGAAAATAATAAGCAGTAGTAGAGTGATTCATGTTTTTAAAGCAAATATTTTCGAATTACAATAAAATAACAACAGTTGGTTAAGAATGAATAGTTACTTTTCGTGTGAATATGCAACGTTGTCAAAATCAATTTTGCAATGTCAATCGCACAAATAAAATGTACGTGTATACATTTTTTTTTTTAATGTTAGTAAAAAACCTTGTATGGAATCCTGTAGGTATTAAATTCTCAAGCCCGAGGTGTTAAAATTTAAAACTATATGTACTTTTTTACGAAAACATAATTTACATTCTTTATTTTTGAGATTGTAAAAAATGTAATTTTAAAAGCTTATAAAAAAGATAATGACTATTTTTTTTTAATTGTGTTATGAACTACTTTTGAGCAACCTCGTATCAAATAGCATTATAATAATATTTTGTGTACAAAAATTAATTCAACCTATATTTTTGCTTATAGTACAATAAATTACTAATAGCTATATATAATTTAATAAAATATCCTTTGTAATAATATAGCCTGACGGGCTGTCTCCTCTCAGAATCATTTTTCGTATCTATGAAATGATTTAGCATTGCATTAAAATTTATTACATCCGTTACAGTAACCTATTCAATGACACTTGACACCTACTATGGAATATAGTGAAATTCCTGGTTTTTTTTTTTGTTGAGCGTACAACGAAATAATAAGAAAAATAATATTATATTATTATTAATTGTTCACGCGACTTTTTTTTTTTTAATTTAAAGTAATATTATCGAATACTATGAGTTATTGAGACGAGGCGGAACCCAATCGTTAACCTGCATTTTTGTATACCTACCTGTACATCTCTGTAATCGATGTGCACTGTGCAGGTTTAATATGTCATAATATCAATATCATATATCATATGCATATAATAATATATGATACATATTATACAACACCCACGGTAATTAGTAATAATAATAATAATAATAATAATAATAATAACAATAATATTAATAATTCTTATAATACACACAGGTATACACAGATAATAATGAGTATTTTAAACAGCTATTGTTGCTTTGCAACTGTTCACCATAGTCTCTCCTGCATCGAACAGTGTCGAGTATATTTTATTAGTAGAGGTGTTTCTCTGGAGTGATTTCTCACACGATTTTAATGCAGCACCATACAATTATTACAGATACGATGGAAAATTAGTTATTTAATGTAATCACATTTCGTATGTCCTACTTAGTTGAATTCAGTCATGACTAATGAAATAACAAATAACACTAATCACTATCTACGGATAACCTCGAGTCCAAAATTTAAAAAATGACACGAATTTGGTCCCGACATATTTTTTCGAGTATATGAGTTGGGTCCTGGGATATTGATTTTAAGAAAACTCAAGTTGGGTTACTGTAGCGTATTAGCGTTACCCAGGAGACAATAAGTAGAGTAAGTTGACTAGAAAGTCTCCTAAAAATTCTGTTTTCTTTCCTTACTTTACTCGAATATATTGTATGAAAATATTAAAATTATTATTGCATTTTTTTTTCATACAATTTGCATTATTACACATAGCTTAAATTATTATTTTTGTCTCTATAAATAATTTTTTCTTTTTAATTAGGGTAGAAATTTTAAAGACATATCTTTCACAAGACTTACAGGTCAATTATCCAAGCAATTCATCTTCTCTCTTAAAAAATGTATTTTTCGGCTGTGTTGCTGAGCTTTGAAGTGATATGTGAATTTCAGTTTGAATTCCGAGTAAAATATCAATTCGATTATTATCGTCGTTATCAACGACATTAAGATAAAATATTGTCGCGGGCCCGATTCGAGTATTATCATATTATATTATAACAACGCGGACCCAACTCGTGTTTAATTTAAGCGATTAAATATCCAGGGACCCAATTCGCATTTTCCCCTATCTACTTACCATTATTACTCAGGTAAAATCGCTCATCAAAAAAAAAAAGTAAAGAAAACACTGAATATGAAATTATTTAATTGTATTGTAAAGATATTATACAAACGCCTTTTTATTACGCCTACGAAGTTTATTACAACATAATATATTAAAAGTATTGATTTATCTTAAATGTACGGGACACCGTTAAAAAAAAGGTTGTCAAACATTTCTACGATAGAAAATGATCAAAACGGCGTACCTATGTCGGGGATCACACGCGGAAAGCGCTGCGCAGTTTTAGTAACCCGGTATTCGGTAACCACGTGTAATAGACACTACAGGTACATCAATCAAAAACACATGCTCTACACGAGTGACGCATACAGTGTGATAGATACGGTGCACTTAGTCCCGAACCGAAGTCGATACACGTCAGCGCACCCCCCCCCCCTATTTGAGCGGTGCGCGAAATCATCATCGTCATGGTGTTTCGTGGTTGGTTATCGCGTGGTATACATTATGGCGGTATGCCCTAAATGTGAAATAGAAACTACTGGGCAGCACAAAATAATTCAGTTATAGGTACTTTAATGACTATACGCGCATCGGTTGTCCGTCTGACCGTCTGTATAGTTATTATAAAACGACAATATTGTTAAATAGAGTGCACAGATCGTCAAAACAGAAATACAGATTGTTTTTCGACATATGTTTTTACAAAATAAATTCCTATGGTTATTATTACTATCGTGGTCGGGATTCAATATACGATACGGGTGGTATTTTTAATACAATTTAATTACCGGCCTAATCAAGTCATACAGTTTTGTGTTAAGTAATTTACTCTAGATATTCAATTTCATGAAAATATTATAATTATCGTATAATTAACTTATAAACATTTTGAAGAACATTGTTTAGTTAAGCTATTGGACCACCTGCATAACGACAGCGTATGTGTTGGAAAATAAATAATTAAAACACGCGGCGTCAGGTTATAAATGTACAAATCGGGAACACTGCGTAATTAATAAAATTACATTATCAAATCAAAATCGATCAACCGTCCGAGTGATTTTGAACATTTAGGTGTGTGTAAGACACCGACAAGATTATTTTGAATTTGAGTATCTCTCCGCGGCGGTATATCATATATTATCCTAATCGCTTTTCTCGTCACAGTCAAAAACTGCACTCGCCCACGATATAACAATATAATATAATGCCGTGCGACGTCTGGCGACTTTTCACTGAGATTTTATATCCCTCGTATTGGCCGTATCGTCTTTAACCGTCCCCCATCGTGTTTGGTGCCCGAAACACATTCCGTTTCGTATAGGTCGCACCCCTCGCGCGATTATAGAGCATCGTATTTCTCAACACTCAATTCAAGTTTCTGTTTCGAAAACTTAATCCACACATCCCATCGTCCCCTTTGGCGTCGTAATTCAAACGGTGTACCTCACGTATCGGATTTGGATATTAAATTTTGACAAGCCTTCGAAAATTCTATTAATCATTAATTTTACGATCCGATTTCTAAAAGATGTAAAAACGTTCACTGTTTAATTGATACCTACTCGTACAGTGACACGGCATAATACTCAACTAATGCCATTGACAACTAATTTAAAATTGATTTTCTCAAACGGTTCTAAATTATTTTTAAAATTTACCCATCTAATATTTTAAGATGGGAAATTTTAACAGTATTAATTCATGTTTGAAACAAGTTTACGTTTTTCTTTCTGAAAAATGCATATTTTTTTTACTAAATCTTTTACTAAGTCTTAATAACTTGCAAACATAATTCTTTAATTTACTATTTTTATAGGACCTATTAAAATTACGACGATTTTAAATAATCGATTTGTAATGTTTTTTTAATTATTTTTTTTTTTTTACTTAAGTTACTTTTTAATTATTTATTTAAGTTGTATTAAACTCTCTCGAAATACTAATAAAATGTAAAAAAAACCAATAATAAAAAAACGGATATGTAATTATTTTCCCTTATTTCCTAATCACATATTTTTATCGCCAGCGCACTAAGGTTAACACACTTTAGAATATTAAACGATTGCCGCTTGTGCATTTGAAGTCCTACCTACAACCGTGTTTTATTTATGGCATATTATATTTTAATATTATGCTTTATTATAAATACATCATGCAAAAATCTATAAAAGCTACGATCTACGCTCATATTTTATTATTATTTACTGACCGTGTACAAATTTAAAACGTAAAGTTGTGTTTGCCCGTAATAGAGCAGCGTACAAGGTGAAAAATACAATTTATGATAATAACGAAGTGTTACTTTTAGAAGGAATGCGAATCCAGATAGAGTTAATTTAACTAAAATATTTCATTATTTATATAAAAGAAGAGACTTGCAATATCTGTGAACTTATAGTGATAATATTATTATAATGACGGATGCGAGATTTCCAAAAAAAAAAAAAATAGTTAATAACATATATTTTATTAAAAAGTGCATGTTGTTATTATTATTATTATTTTTCTATATTACGCACAAATTCTGGAGGAATACCATAATATTGTCGTGACTGAATAGTTTGTGTGCGGGTGCCTGAAAATTCAAAAGTCGTTTATTTGCGAATAAAATCGATTATCCATGACTTTACTTTATAAATATATATATACAACGCACAGGGGACTTGGTCAGATTAAAAAAAGAAAACTTGGCTCCCTTCTCCTCAAATGTTTTTATTTTGTTTAGACGCGCGGATACTACAATATTGCCGTTGTTTATTGCGAAAAAGTCACGTCGAACTTTTCATTACTTCTTTCAGACTTCACTCGATTTCGCATTTCTCTTTCTTTTTTTTTCTCCCTCACATTTTTCCTTTTTGATTCCACCGTTTTTCGACATTAGGGGGACTTTTCAGACCTTTTTTTTTCCCGTCTTCTTTCTCTTTCTTTCCGCTCAAACATCCCTCGTCGGCTATATGACGTCGCTCGTCAGTAAATCCGAGGGGGAAAACGACCATCCCGTAAAAATAAAAAATAAAATCCCATTTCATTTGAATTCGTTCCAGACACATTCCAATCTAATTATCCTTGGTTGTTCACTGCCCGCCAAAGAGTGGTTGTTTTTATTTTATTTTATGAGTGCATAAAGGGAAACGATGTCCGGGACAAAAAAAAAAAAGCCGATGGTTTTTGTCCGTAGAAACGTCGAATGTCCCGTATAAAATAATACGCGCGGATTTCTTTTCATGCATTATTTGATTTTTTAATGAGGGGCACATGCGTTATATTTTCGAACCGTTTGTCACGCGCTGACAAGTCATTTGATTAACGATATTATCTATGGCGTCAAAAAAACATAATAATAATAATATCATAACGTTTGTTGTTGTATACAGGGGACGAAAAAAATATAAAATATTCGAGTTTAATGCCTGTGGCAATGATGCATTTGTCACGCCACCCAACTCGCGATAATGCGAGTAAAAATATTATAACTCTACGAAAATGGTCACAATAATATAATATTGTATACGTGTGCGCTAAACACATATTTTATTACATGCAATCGCGATACGGTTTTAAATGTGATCGACGGTCATTCATCCGTATTTGCACAGTGCAATAAAATTCGTTTTGGTTGTTTTAGTTATTTAGTTTCATCATTCGACGTTCGTCGCACAAAATGTAGAATACAAAAGAGTTTTAATCCCGGTATAAAACTTTTTTTTTTTGTAATTATTAAATAATAATAATGTTCATAAAAACATTGGCAGTGGACATATTTAACGAAATTTATTATAATACTGATATTATGACTGGATTTTTTATTAAAGTCCTAGTAAATTTAATTTTGTTTGAATCAATATTGTGAGGACGCGATATCCGCATGCACACGCGCGTAAGACGAATTCGTTTGTTTAAAGAGAAATAATGCAAGATTCCTATTAGTATCGTGAATCGAAGTCGGAAGAAGTGAAAATTATACGAGAAAACGTTAACATTGTGACTTCTGTGTTAAATACACAAAATATTTTAGAAAAGAAAAACCTCATCTCGATAATATTGCAGGTACTTCACAAACGTAGTTTTCTTAAGCGTGTTGACTATATGCCAATATTTTGATTTCGGGTAATGGAATATTTCAAAACATTTCCCGGCAGATAGACAGATATAGTACTTAGGTTTATTATACGGGTATCAAGTCCCCTTAACTATAGGGTATAATAATAATTATAATTTTAACTTAGGTCAGGACGTATGTACAATAAGACCGCAAGGAAAATTACATTTTCATCAGCGAATGACTAAAACGATCCGGCAGAAATACTATAATATTTTAAAACGTGTATCGTTTGCTTATTTAAACAATACATTTTCTATTATAATTTAAACCATCTCCCAAGTTGAATAGGATAGATTTGGAAAAGTGGGTAGGCCACATGAAGGTAGCCCACCCATATTGAATATTTGTTCAACTACGATAGAAAGCTGTGTTACCTCCAAAAATTGACTTTCTATTATTTGCAAACTTTTTCCATAAGTTTCATAAATTACCTTGTATATGGATTGGCCGAGATCACGGACGTCTGTTTTGGAGGTATAATATTATTGTTTAGGTTGGACTAATATGGTTCGACAAAATCGTCTTGCATAATATTGTTATACCGGCTTCTAGTGCACGTTTTGGTTATACCCCTTTCACCTATTATTCGGAACGGGCGAGTTTTTCTAGAGTTGAATATAATATATTATATTTCTGACAGTATTTCGGAGTGTTTTTTGGAGGCAGTGTCTGCCCACACGAGAGCACGCCGCACAAGCTAAGCAACGTGCGATTGTGTATCGCACACAAACATAGTAATATTGTATTGCGCGTACTGCAGAAATACAAAATAACTGTCATCAAATACTATTTGGCAACCATAAAACGCGGCCCTCGTGATAATATAATAAACGCTTTTGCGCTGAACCGTATAACATTAAACGTATAATAATATCATTTATACTGACAGAATTGCATTTGAGCAAATGTATAAATATACACACAGCATAAACACACATGCACGTGTAATTTTTCGAAGCGCACGCAACCCCGAGTACATGTTATTATTATATTGTGTTTTGTACAAACATCATTCGAATAAATCAATTCAGCTGGCGTATCAGATACGACGAACACAAATAAATAAAATAACTTGATTCCGGATAATATAAACGCACGGCGAGATGGGGAACGAACGGTCCGCTTAATTTTTAGTAATGTAGTATCATTATACCGCGTATAATTATGGTTATAGGTACCTACTACGGTATCCACTATATCAACCAGGTATCAACCTGGTTATTACATAACCATGTCGATGATGACGCACCACCATCCACCACCACCACCGCGAAGTACGCGGAATTGTTTAGCGTTGAATAATTATTTGAAAGCGCACATAGAAACGATTAGAGTTTCGAAGCAAAAATATTGATAATTTATTGTTATGCTACTTTCTTGTGCCCTGAGTGTAAAAACTAAAAAGTGATTTTTTCTTATGAAATGAAAGTATCTTAAAATGTCAATTATATTCCCCGCGAACATTTAAATGTATTTATTATCTGTAATAATGAAAGTCACTACAGTACAATCTCAGTACTTGTTCCAGGCACACAATGAGTGAGCATTACGGAGATGCTAAAATCATTCACTTACATTAGGGGGAGGGTTGTATTATTAAATATGAAAAATAATATTATATTGCATTGGGACTTGCAATAATTCATATCAAAGTATTATTACGAGTAAATGTCATCTTAAATGTTGATATAATAAATCAATTTTGTATTTTGAATACTCCATCGAAGTCTCAATAAATTATTACAATATATACAATGAATATCAGATCTCCGCCGTGGATCAAGGGTCGGAGATACCGAGACCATATTTAGAAGTATTCATATGGAAATAATGATAATATTGTATACGTTTGGTCGTAAAGGTTTTGATTGTAGTTTAAAATGTATTATTTAGTGATTTAATAATGCATTCGTGTGAGAAAAAAAACTTAAGCTAACAAAAATAAATTACCTATTGTTTTTAACGAACTCGCTGAAACTGATAGTTATTTGAATCGACTAGCTATATATATATATCACTTAATATCAACTTGAACAATTTTTTCGCTTGCAAATCGTTCAAATCTTGCGACTTTGGCAGTCGGGGTACTCGACAGACGAAGAGTGTTCAACTCGTATAGTTTTCACGTTACGCTTGTAAAGTATAACATTTATTTATCTATATGTACATCGTGAAACGCGAAATCCCAATCACCGTCTATATGGGAAACTGCCAAACCGGAAAGAAAAGTCGGTAAAATTACAGCAGACGATGCTGTATTATAATATACTGACCTTGTGAGAAAGTGTCAAAACGACGCAAATGCGTATAAACGTCGGCCAACGAAAGTTTCAACGTAAAATATATTCAGTTACCGAAAAACGTCGAACGATGAGGGAGAGCGAGGCGGGGGAGTGCTGTTAAATATATCGGAATCTGACATATTTCAACGTATTATAAAAGTTCGTAACTGCTCGTAAAAAAAAAAAATAAAAAAAAAATATAGAAATAAATTATAATATTTTATTTCGTTTTGAATATCGTTATGGCGGCGAAGTCGCTTTTGCTGATGGTCGAGTTTCGATAGGAATCGTCGGTTTTGTTGTGTCGTTCAGTTGTGTCCGACGTCGCGAAAACTTGGAAAATGTTTATATACAAGAATTTAATAATAATATACGGTTTGTATTTACATTTCTGTTGGAAAAAAATTGTCGCCATCATTACGGAATAGCATATTATATAGGTACTAGCACTGACCTGTATTTGTATTATGATTTTTTTTTTTTTTTTTATTATATTTCTTATTGCGAACGGAATAGCGCTATGTCTCCGCGGACTAGCACCACCTACAAAGAAATATATTTTCGAAGGAAGAAAATACGGTTTGATGGTAGTATAAGAATAATAATACGGTTGAACGATGTGGCGTTTCAAAAGCATAATAATATATATTTTTTTTCCAACACAGCACTCTTTTCCCAAGTGCTCGAACCCATAATTCTATGCACACAGAAATTACGCAATCGATAATCGGAATACTATTGTCGTCGAGATCGATGCGTTAAAAATCGCACAGATAATAATATTATTGTCTCATCGACGTGTGTGACAATAAGTCAAAGTCAAATAAAATAAATAAATAAACCAAAATATACGTAGTTTTATAAATAATAATAACGAGGTTATAATATTATTATTTGAACGTCGATAACTTCCATTAGATTTTGATAAATAAATCTCACACTCATCTGACAAACTGTGCGTTTGTATTGACTTATTATATTTACAATATAATATGTATCTGTTTTTTTTTTTTAATGGAAAACAAAAAATAAGTGCTCCCTCAATTAAGATTATCTATGTAAATTTATGTTTTGTGCGTGCAAAATTCAAATACAAATACCTACAACAGTTTCCTAGAAACCAAAAGTCAAGTATAATATGATTATATTGTTATAAATGAGTTAGTGTGTCTAGTATATATATATATATATGTTCGAGTTTTTAAACATCATAATAGTGTATAGCGATTTTAATATGGAACGTTATAAAACTTCTATAATCAAAATCAAGCGTCACGCGGCTTTTAATTAATTTTAGTTTGAAACAGTGGCAACGATAATTCTTGTTGTTTATTTTTATTTATTTTTATTTTTAATCCCGATACATGATTAATTGTTATTTTTATCGTGTGAGTATCGTGATATCCGACCCTTAATTGCACCGGTTTAATGTGTATAGTTTCGACAAAAACTTATCTATCTATATGGCGATTACGCGCCTTCATGATTATAATATTATTATTATTTATAGGTATATATATTTTTTTAAATTTTAATTTTGTTACATTATTTGTGATCGGAGATTAGCTTTAAGAAAATTCTGATAATTTCGTACGTATTATTATTATTATAATAATACTACATACAATAATTTACCGGCACACGTAGGTCGTATGAACGGGTTCAACGGGTTGAAGGTTCGTTTATCTGTTAGGCTGAGATACGATTGAGCATAAAACACCTTTGTTGCGACACGATTGAGCATAAATTGTCGGCGTATCAAAGGAAATTGAAATACAAAAGAAAACCAACACGATTGAGCATAAAAAACTCTGCAACGTTGCCATTTTCAATTTTAAACTCTAATATATTTATTTAAATAATGAAAATAATAAAATCAAAATATTTATAAGTCAATAATAGTCAATAATATAAGTCTTTTTGATAATAATAAAATAATAATAAATTAAATTGATATACCTTGGTGTCTGTTTCCAAGTTGGCTTAAATATATTAATAAAGATTCCGTATTCTTACGATTTAAATACTGGTTGTAGGCTTGAATATTAAATTCAAATTATTTTATTTCTCAGATATCATAAAAATTGGTGTAATAATACGAAAATAATAAATTACAAAATATTGGCAACGTAAATTTGCCAACACCGCATAAAATATTCTATGCTCAATCGTGTTGCTAAAAAGGTCTATGCTCAATCGTTTTATGCTCAATCGTGCTTTACCAATCTGTTATCATTAACACAATAAGTCACACTTGTTATACCCGCGACTTTGTTTTTTTTGTTGAGATAACGATCATTATTGTGAATCAGATCTGGATCACCGTTTAGTCTTATCCCGCGGAGAGGACAATCGCATTCATTCGGTGTCGTTTCACTATGTACAGTCACTACCCAAGAGTGATGTGGGACAACATATTTTAATTTTCACACTGATATTTACAATAATAATATGATACTTTTTTGTTGTATATATGCGACCGTGTAAATGATTAACATTAATATTGGCGTGACAAATATTATCGCACGTACGTTAATCCACTGTCGATTATTCGATTTACTGCTCTAAAATATATTGTTGTATAATAATATATTGTGTGAAAAAATATTATTACAAAGCATTTTTTTTTTTTTTTTTTACTCTGTGTTTGCCGGAACTCACACGATATAGAAACTATACGTCGCACATACGCATAGATTGTTTGATGTTTATATTACATTATGATGTAAATCAAATTCAAATCGTATTGGTTTTTGATTCCAGTCGTTATTATAATCATATAAATTGCCCCAAACCCGCAGCGCGTGTAGTTTATAATCAGAAACGACTTTAAATACGCGTTAGTACGACCAGCATAATATTCAATTAATTGTATTTAATATATATTAATTTATTGTATGATGTTGACCACACGAGCTAAACAAACATACGTGCACAAATATAAGTCAATAATCTATACGTCTTGTATAAATGTTTACTGTAGTATAGAATATTAATATTATGTTTGGTTTAGAGCTGTATGCGATTTCGAATCGATAACGGCATTATAAAATAAATACCGACCGGTCGACCTTTGTGTGCTAAACTGATTTAAGAACATTAACTATGAAGCACATTATATTTTACAGAAGAACTCATAGAATACACTAAAGACAATATAGACATATTCAATATAAATATATGAAAATAAATCAATTTACATTCTAGTAACCTGAAAAATTATAAGAAATAGTAACGATATTATCTATGTTAAAATATTATGATCAGCCTGCTACTTTTCTATTTACATGAAAATATTACGTTAAGCATGATAATGACGTGCTTTATAAATTTTCGACATTTTCGACTATTATTAGTTTTTTGTAAAAATCAGCTAGTACCTACTTTCGAGCTTTCACTAATTCTAAAAGAAAGCCGATAAACGTCACGACAGGAAATATATTTAGGTGTTACATAGGAACAGCACCCGACGTATTCTATCGCTATTCGGGAATCAGTTTTCTGGCCATCGCTGACATCAACCCATGATGGCCAAAAATATGTTCTCTGGCCGTAGAAAATTACCAGATGTTTAATAAAATGTGTTAAATCGTTTAGTATTATAATATGACAAACTTTGACTTTATTTCAGTTAAGTACGCTGCTTACAGTCAACAAAAATCTGTAGAATTGTATGATTTAATGGGGGGTTTTTTCTATCATTATTATTCACGGCCAAAGAAAATTTACATCGGAATACAACAAACATCTTATAAACATACAGTCGCATTAACACATCATAATAATATGTAGGCAGGTGTGAGCCAACCTAATTTTACGCGTCCGACCATGTTGCGAAAAAAAAAAAATACAATTATTTACCGACTTTGTGTGTACGTCAAATAAAAATATTAAGTTTTGATTTTTCAGACGGATTTCGAGTCGTTCGTGTACTATATTACACCTGCGCTAATAAACATAAATTATAATATAATACAATTATTATATTGACAAGTTATCTAGGAGAGACACTATAAAAACATTTTTAACATGGCGAGGTTTATGGGTACCGGCGAACCGCGTTGTAAATCATTTGAGTCAATATCACTATAGTGCTTATATTATTATGTTTAACACACTTAAATTTTAGAATGCAAAATTGTTCGAAATCGTATACACTTAATAATTCGACTGCAATGGCAGAGCACGTGTTGTAAATATTATAACTTATTATTAGGTACAACTGTTTTCAGACATTGTTTCCGTCACAATTGATTTTTCAAACGTTCTCCGTGTAATTTATGATTACGTATATATTATTGGTGGCGTTATGTCGTGTCACGTGTTTATATGGGTTTTAAGTATTTGAGTGTTTGTTTGGTTTTTATCTTATTTTTGTTTTAATAACGAAAAATGAAAATACATCATGTCGACACATTTGAATATTATAAGAATAGCTTGGATATTTTTTGAAAACCAAAAATGGTTTTTGATAATATTATGTCATTGCAAACAAGTCGAGTTACCATGGAAAATTCTTTCAAGTCGATATCCAAAGAAACATAATAATTTGAAGATTGTTGTGATACTAATATGTTGGTTGGTGGTGGTTAAAAATCAAGTTATAAATTTATATTTAAAATGGTTGATTATTTTTTTTTCTAATTCAAGATCTATGATTTTATTCGATTTAATTAAATTAGTTAAATTTACAAGAATACATTTACGATTAATAAGTCCTTATATAAAATTAAAATAACAAACATATTATTATAATAGATTATGTTTATAAATGAAAGCAAACCAAATCATTCTTTCACGAGATTTCAAATATTTATTCATTAATTATGGAAATAATGATTGATGTTCATTTTGTCACAAAAAAAAAAAAGCCTAACAATATCAAACCAAGTGATCGATAAAATAATATTTTTTCGTATTTCTCGTCACACAAAGTGGATGGAAAAGGACACTATAAGATTCAATGTGAATCATAAAAAAACAGCAAACGGTATAATAAGAAAATGTTAAATAAAAAAGTAACACCGACAAAAATGAATAATGACATTAACAAATTATAGCAGTTTCTGCGTTGATATATTATCTTTGAAATAAAATCTCGGGTAAGAATTTCTTATTTTAAATAATTTCCAATAAAGCACATCCATCAATTATAACATACTTACTATTAATGTGATAATGTTTACTAGAGAAAATATATAATGAATTTCATCATACTATTGAAATAAAAATTTGGATTTTGAGAGATTGAAATCAAAGCCTATTTACGATTTGTTTTTTTTATTGATTCCTGTCATTTATATTTTGAGAAGAATAGTACTCCAAAAGCTTTACATAATAATTTCAAAAGTTTGATTGAGTGCTTTACAGAAGGAATTTTTCGATGTTCACTATTATATCGCAAAAATAAAATACTGAACATTTTTTGAGAGATTATTTTTATTTTGTATATGAATATGTATTTTTTATTTTCTAGTCTAGACATTTCTTGACTACCACCTGCACGTACTATATTATTTCGAAAATGTTTTGACAACGATTTAAGCATAGCGCGGAGGACTAGTAATAATATTATATACATCAGCTCTAACTGTTGTACCTGTTTTAATTATACTGTGTTTATAAGAAGTAATCTGACATGACGTACATTTTTTTACTGCAAAACTACATTTTCGGTAAAAATCCCGTCAAACTTTTGAAATGTAGCATACAAAATTATAATGTCATATAATCATATGTTTATCATATTATTTTTGTTGGATTAAAATTATTTATCATACCCGATAATCAAACAGTCAATACCCATAATATTGCAAAACAGCAACATTTTTATTTAGAATTGTATTAAAATATTATAATGGATAAGGTTAGTCTAGAAAATAACCGAAGATTCATATATTAACTTTTATACCTAGTGGAATCAATATCTCAATACATCAGGACAATAATTGAAACGTTTTTCTTTTAATAGTTTTCAAAAACATTTTTTTTTTTTTTTTTAATATTGTTATTTTTTAATAATTGTAGACAATTCGATCGTATGGCAAATAAAATAAACCTATAATTATTTGAAAACTAGTTTTATCACGTCGATTGAACACGATAATTCGGACAGGAAATCTGCCCTACTAAGCCTAATGGCAGTATATGCCATTTTAATATTATGCCTTTTACTGCCTTTTTGCTTAGTAAACTCCATACTTTTTAGAAACCGTATATGCATTTCCCTGTTCATCTCGTAAATAATGGCTCATACGACGATTTTGCTTAGCACATAAAAAATTGATATTAAATTTAGAAAATTACAGTATAAAAAACCTGTTTTTCAATTTTTGGCGTATACGGCCATTAGGCTTAGTATACTAAGCAAATAGGGCAGAAATGCAGATAGACGCATATTTCTTATCATAATAATATGCGCCTAGCATGTATGACTACTTATCGCCGCGAACGAACGCGTTTCAGCGAATTCCAGAAATCACTGGCATCTGCCGATAAGGTCACCTCGCGGATTCGCGTAAATCAAAAGATTTACTTTATATACCTATACACCGCATACCGTGATTCCGCAGTAAATGGTTATATGCAATGTCGTCGACGTTTTCGATCCAGATTTCAATTACCTACGTTTAATGTAGCTTTCCGCGAACGCGATTTCGCAATATCCAATTTCGATCCGCAATATCTGCAACGCTCTGTGATCGGATTGTGTGAAGCGGAGTGGGGGGGGGGAGCAGGGTAACTCGGCTCTACGATTTTTTATCTTTCATTTTTTGAGCGACTACACCGCCTACTCTAACAATAATTATAGTAAAATAGGTACTTATTGTTTTCGTTGGAACAGTATACGTTTTTTTTCGATTAATATTTCAAGTTGTATTTTAGTCACCACGAAAAATGTATTATTTTATAGTATTACAACAAATGCTTTTATAGTATAGCAATTGTGTAATTATTTTTACTCCTTAATTTTATAGCCTATTTATAATAGGCTAATCAAATACTAGTTGGTACAACTCACTAAAACATATTAGGCTATATTATTGAATATTTGTATCATTGGATATCTGTATTTGAATATTAAAATCCCACGTGCCATCAACTCAGACGATAATTTATTTTCAGTTATATTATAATAGTGCATTTTATTATATAATATTATACTTATTGTATTTATTGAAATCCAGTAAAATATAGTTTTGCAGACTTTCGAAACAATTCATCTCAATTAAACGTCCAATAGATAAACCTATTAAAGCGTATACCGATTATGAATAATGAAGCCAGCGGCAGTCGGTGTGTGAGAAACATAATAGGAAAAAGAGAAGATTATAGTTTCAACGAAGAACATAAAAAGATTTAAATAGAACTAAAAAAAAAAAAAAAACCTTTTTTTTCCAATTGGGTCAGTGAAGTTTTACTACGCATCAAAGTGAATTAAACATTGTTTAATTCTTCTTTTATTTTTAAATATCGGCACCTACGTTTAAGACTTTTTTACGGCCGCGGCGGCGGCGTCGTGAAACGAAATCACTATGTCTAAGAATACATCTCCACCGTGCGGCTCACAAGACTGGTTTTAATGTAAATTGTTCGAACAAACATTTACTCGTCCGCGCAATCGAGATGAACAACGGACCACATGTCTTTCCATTAAAATAGTCGTGATTGTTTATGAAACAACAATGACCGAGCAATAATAATTATGATTACCGCGTTAATGCGCGTCATATGTCGTTTAAGAGTATTTTCCACCGCATAAATGAGATGTGGTCTAATACGTTTGAATCGTTAAATTTACGATTCACAGTCGTCCACCGGAAGTGCGTTAGAATAACGTTGTCGTCGGACGTCGGCCGTCAATAGTTGATGTCAAGAACGAAAACAAAGTTTACTACCAACCGAAATGTTACGGTTTTATTATTTTTTAATCCGTATTGTATTGTATTTTCAATGTTCAAAAATTCACCCACATATATTCGAAATCTTTCATAATATCATATATTTTTTACAGACGCGCCAACAAAAGGCTATATCATTGTAACCGATTAAAGTTTAATAAACAACATTATTCACCAATAAACCTATAACCTCTTTTTCTGAAATCTAGTTTTTGCAATTTTAAAATATAGGTACCTACTACCTACTTAAGTTTATATTATTTTAAAATTAATTATTTTTTTGTACTACTTAAGGAGTGTCCTGTGGAGATACAAACTTCTGTTTTTCAAATGAAAACCATTATTTTATACTGTAAATTATTTAGCAAATATTTTGTTTGAAAATATCATCATATATTAAAATCAACATTTTAACGAGTATTTTTTGAGTTATTCAACTTTGTATACTAATGTAAATGTTAATGTACATGTACATGTAAATGTTGTATATTAAAGTATTTATATAATCTATAATTAATCATTTCCGTTCCAATCTTTTTTTTATTTTTGATAATCAAAAAGTAATCAGGAGTGAAAAAATGAAAATCGTTGTAATAACCGATAATTTATTGGTTAATTTACAGTGTTTTAAAATAAAAAATAAAAATTGAATATGTTTTGATCATATTGAAATCAATGTTTAGGTTCATAATATTGTATTCACATCATATGACGTATCCTTATTTATTTCTAAAAAAAAATGATTTTTTTTTTAGTTATATCATACATTTCCAACCGTTTTATCATCTTGAGTGTATTTGTCACTGATGACGAAAACATCGTTACGGATTTGCGGAATTTTCAAAATCAAAGTAAATATATATCTCGGGTTTGTTCTCAAAGCGATGCCGTAACAATACTAAGACATTGTGTAAGTAAATATTAATAGTTTTAAGCGCGACGTTTTTTTTTTCCTTCTCGGTTGTGAATCATATAATAATATTAAATATAGTATACACAATAATATCGTCTGTTTTAGACGGCGTGCACCGTGTGTGCTGCATGTGTGGGTGTGTGTCGTTTGCAAAACCTCTCACGACGAAAACAACAAAAGCACACCACATCCATCCGGCCAGCAAATACACAGTATTAAACCTCATCTGCCCTCAAACGTATATTTGGACGCTTATCCGAAGACAATACAATTGGCTTTGCATGATCGATGTCTGAATTATTAGTGTAGTTGTGTACGTGTGTGCAGCATTTAATAATAATTGTGCAAACGACGTGAATCGCAGTCAGCACTCGTAAACCTCGTCTCGGTGCCTGCTTGAACTCCGCAAAGTGCACACTACGCGCGAGTCTGTAGAAATAATAATATTATTATTATTGTCTTATTTGTGGATAATATAGAATAATATAGAATTATATTATTTTAAATTATGTTTTTGCGATAATATTATGAAAGTCGCCAAATGATAAAAAAAAAAAACTAGTGAGTAGGTACAATAAATTAATAAAAATGTATATATATCTACAAACGATATCTTAATTATTGCAAATACCAATATTATCCTCCTGAGACCCAACATGTATTTAAATTTTGTAGTACCACAAGCCCAATGTCTATTTCAATGGACATTATCAAACACATGTTGTTTACCCTTTCAAATTATCACTAGTTTAAGGTTATATTGACAGAAGTATAATATAAACAAAAAAAATTGACGGGCTTTTGTGGGGATAAGATAAAATGTCCACTGTGGTGGGCAATGGGTTTGCAAAAATACAAAAATAAAATTAAGCTTGGGCGCTAAAGCAGTTATAATAATTGTCCATTATAATGGGCATTGGGTCTCAGGAGGAAATTTATATTTATGAACATTTTTATAATACAATATAGTGTTCACAGACAAAATCAGCAATATCACAATAATTATTGTTTTAACTGTTTTCAATCATTTCCTTGATCGATATATGAATTGAATATCTAGAATTATGAATATTTGTTTCAATGTAGTTCAAATATTTTGACAAAAAAAAAAACTGATTTATAGTATAATTAAGTAATATATATAGACAGTCATTGGACATTTGAACTAATGGATAAAATAATAATTTATTCAAAATAATTATTGAAGCATACATAAAATGCGCACGAGTACACAATTACAGTACTATCGGTGGCGCTTTTAGGGTGCGTATAAATGGACACCATTGCTCCGGGTGGCAAAGTTTAAAGGATTTTAGGTGCGGTAATTTGTATAGAGGTTTTTGTTGTTGGTGTTGGTTTTTTTTTACGAGGTGAGGGCGTTAAAAATGTATGATATTTTTGTATTAGAGTTACACACAGAGTTGAAGAAAATAATAAATCGACGAGCCAAAAAAAAATTGAATTTTTCTGTATTATTTTGGTTTTGTATCAGAGAAATGATTGTCTTATACCTGCTGATTGCCTCTTCTAATGGCACAGCAACATTTAATGTGATTTGAAATTATTTATACTATATAGTGTCACATCGATCAATTATTACTGTGAGTCGTGAATATAATATACTTGAACTAACGCCTTAAATCGACTCTGTTCTATATACAGGGTGTCCCACTGAGTTCTGACAAATGAAATAACTTTTATTCTAATTGATATTTTTTCATTTTTTTTTTTTTTTTGTAAAATTAATAGACGCTTGCTCTACAAATATAATATTAAATTTTAAATTAAAATTTTTTTTTACACAAAATAAAAAATTTTAAATTTGATTCAATTTTTTTTGAAGAAATTCAAAATAGCCAATTTATAAACATATTGGAAAAAATAGATTTAACGTTTTCAGTATTCAATTTGAGTAATCCGTTTGCGACTTATTACCTTTTAAATATTCGTTACATTCACTGCTACCGGGCAATTTACTAGACCCAACAGTTAAAACCAGAAGTCAAAATGAAATTATATCTCAGGTGACTTAATTTAACGATACCCAAACGATCGTAATCGATAATAAGTACAATGGTCATATCAATTATCAAATGGACATTTGGACCTTCTATAGTTCTATATCTATCCATTCCCCACCACTAGTACAAATCGACTGAACAACATCAAGCTTGACAAGCTTGGAGCCTGCAGCAGCTGTATAGTGTAACCCAACATTTTAAATTTATCATCATGGTTACAATGGTTACATGTCATAATGTAGAACACATTTTGTTATTGATTCTTGGTATACGGTTTATCACTTATCACTGATCCACGTGGAATTATTATACTATTGTAGTATAGTAGTAAATATTAAATACTAAAGTCTAAATGACTATAATATTAAATAATAATTTATATTTTTTATTCAATGATTTAAATGTTTCAACTTTATTAAGTGATCAGTATTAATAGTATTATAGTATAATAAATACATTGTAATGATATGTAGGTATAGATTTGTCGACAAAATGTTTACAGAAAACAGTTTGGCGTATCCTGTATTCGGTACCACAATAAAAAATAAATGAATACAAGGTACCTACTTAGTACTTACACCTATTACAATTATTTCAAGTTTATCAATTAATAAATTGCATGAAGAGTCTTTACTTTTCAATTTGATGGAATGTCAAGTTCAATGAAGTACATTTTAAACCAGTTAAACCAAGCAATTAAAATGGCATCCTTATTATTTTTAACACATCCAGAATATAATGCACCAACATCTTCAATTACTTCCATTGTTAAGAAATTATTTACTTAAAACGTTAAATTATCAACAAAGAAACTGTAATGTGTACCTTTCAATGCAAGTTTCAAACAAAATATTTGTTTGGTTATTTTTTAACGGTGCCATATTAATATACATTTTATTGCTTGAACAGCATATGTATGCACATTGAAAACTGTAATATTTCAATTTATTAATAAATAAAGTACTATATGTAATAAAACTAACAAGTTTAATTAGTTGATTACTTTCAATACCACGGATCATAACAATCATTATGGACTAGGTACTGACTGTTAAAAAAGTCTAGTCATAAAATGTAAGTATAAACCCTTAAGGTTTTTATTTAATAATAACGATATAACATACTATTTAAATTAAATTTTATCATTTGTTTCATAAATATGATCCAATTAGTTTATTGTTTGATGTGCCTGAACATACATGGAACATTAACTGGTGATGAACATCATTTGGATTTATCTAAATTTTCATCATTGTCAAAACAAAGTCAAATAGAAAGTCTTATCACAAAAAGTAAATATAACTGAATACCTAAGATCTTTATGTATTAATATTATACACTTAAATAATAATTATAATAATTAAATAATTAAAAACTTAATAGTGAATAATATAATAATATGTATTTTGTATAAGTAAATAGTACTTTACATGATATTATTAATAAACAGTTTTTTATTTTATTTTATCTTTTAGGTAAAAGTGACCTTCGAAATGGATTTCATAAAAGTATACTAACAACATTGAATATTAATATATACATACAGTATACCTAATATGTAATCTTCTATAGTTTGATATGTTTGAAAATGATCAACACTTTATGTATATATCAATTGATAAATTAAGTATGATTAAGTCGGTTAAATAATTAAAAAAAAATATATTTTATAGGTAGGTGTTATAGTTTGAATGATATCACTATACTGAAAAAATCTAAAATTTAACAAAAATGCTTAGCAAATACAACTTTTTTTGAATTTAACAAAATATGAAACTATGGTCACAAATTCTAGTTTATAGAGATAATAATTAAATTATTTAATTTAATAATCTTTGTCACTATTGTGGTGGATTATAAGCAGGAAACTATTTATTTTTTTTCTTAGAAGTAATGATTAGATTTGTTTGATTACTAAAAGATTTTAGATTTTACACAAATACTCTGCTTATGCAATCCGTTAAGTAAATTCTAATATTTTTTAGTATATTTAGTGAATTTTGGTCAGTAATTCAGAAAAAAAAAATATTTTACTAAATTTGTATCTTAACAGCAATTACATACTTTGAATATAGGTTTCCTTCAATAAAAAAAAAGATAAATCCTACAATACTGATTGATATAGGTAAGGTATATGTATAGTTTTAAAATAGTCATGCGAGCCAAAAAAACAAAATTGTATACCTATTTATCAGTTTGTAATACACTAATTTCAGCCAATATGCAGTTGAGGCCTTATTCTTTATAATTAAAAAAAAATAGTTATGATAATGATTATTAGTTATTAATGCTTATGAACTGTTATTTTATAGTTATTAATAATACTGTTATAAAGTTAAATAAAAAAAGTTGATTTTTAAATTAAAAACCTGTGCATGCCTAAAAAAAAATATGTTTGATGCATCTTTTTGAATTAAATATGTAAAATGTATGTTTAATTGATATTATTGAATTATTAAATAAAAGTTAAACAGTAGGGCCCACAAAAATCATTTAGTGCAAGTTTGTTAATGTTGCTGTTAAGATACTTAACTTTTAGTACATACCTATTATAAGTAGATATCAAAATAAACAAATTATTATTTAATAATTAGAATAATATATTATTTAAAGGGTTTTTTTTAACATTATTATTTTACGGCCAACATTTAGGTTTTTGATACTGAATAACTTATAAAAATATAAAACATTATTTAGTCATGTATGTAATATGTAATAATATGTAATATGTTGTATGTAATATGTAATATGTAAAATTTAAAATAATTATTCAGTTACATTACTGTTGTACAATAAATTGGTACTAATTAAAATTTTAGAATTTATTAATTATTTAACTTAATCCAACAAAAAAATATGTATGTTATTATGTTAATGATTAAACTCAATTTGTATTATTGATAATACTCAATATAATATTATAAACTATAATCATATCTATGATATTTGTTAACATTAACCACGGTCTTGTCAGTTTTATCAAAGAGTAATGTGGGGTTTTATCAAGGAGATTATAATTCAATGTCTACATAATGTACTACATTGTCTGTCTCTCTCGCACATATGTTGGCTTCAATGTACCAATTATGCGTAAAATGGTTATTATTATTTCTATGGATATAATGATACTATCTTAGCTTGTTATCTTGGGTTCATTTTGACTTCTGGTTTTAACTGTTGGGTCTGGTAAATTGCCCGGTAGCAGTGAATGTAACGAATATTTCAATGTTAATAAGTCGCAAACGGATTACTCAAATTGAATACTGAAAACGTTAAATCTATTTTTTCCAATGTGTTTATAAATTGGCTATTTTGAATTTCTTCAAAAAAAAAATTGAATCAAATTTAAAATTTTTTATTTTGTGTAAAAAAAAATTTAAATTTAAAATTTTATATTATACTCGTAGAGCAAGCGTCTATTAATTTTACAAAAAAAAAAAAATGAAAAAATATCAATTAGAATAAAAGTTATTTCATTTGTCAGAACTCAGTGGGACACCCTGTATAGTCACGCTCAATAATTAATATTTACATACACGCAGCATTCATTTTTAGTATATCAAATACTATATAAGATTCGTCTATAATAGTGAATAATAATATTATTCCCACCCGAAAATTGTACTGGTTTTTTTCTTAAATAGGTAAGTATAGTTTAGATACCTACTGCAGCCGTGCAATATGTCACCGTGTCTGTACGTATTAAATCTACAAAATTCTGTTCGCTCGCTGACTTTATCGCGACGGCCGGCAAAGCTTAACAGGGGAATTCATTTTTTTTTTTAGCACTGGCTTGTTATCTCTCTCACTGCTTTGCTACGAATTTCCGTCGTAAAGCCGACCACAGCACTACGTCACTACTGACAAACCTTAAAGAATTAGGGCACCGAATTCGTAGTCCTGCTAAGCCGTGTAACCGCCTATTATATACGTGTATATATATATATTATATGTATATGTTGTACATGCACACACAACACACTCATAAAGTAAGTACATATATATATATATACCAAATAGAATCTCTTGGCAGAGGGGAAAACTACGGAGCAGACGAAAAAAAAAAAACTTTTTTAAGCCGTTTGCTCGGCGATGAGTGGTGTGACAAAGCGTGTCCTTCTTCTAGAACCATCAAGACGTTTATCCAGAAGCGGATGGGACACGTGCGCGTGAGTAATAATATCGTTTATTATCGTTGGACGTTTTAATGGCAAAACATAGAGAAAACGTTAAAAGCACAAGAGCACAAAAAGTATTATTTAATGGATATTAAAACGTTTAACAGCATTTTGGTGAATAGATTTCGAATATTTGATAAATATTGTCTAACTAGTACCTATTTATTTATAGTTTAGAAAATAGGAGTAAAATATCAAAGGGTGCCTCGAAATAGTATTGATCTTCAACTCATTTTCTACAGTCATGGAGTTATCAAAAATAGTCATAGCAGTATTATAATACATGTTTTTTTCAAATCGTAAATTCTTACTTAGAAAATTAGAGTAGCGAATTTAATTTTAATTTTTAATTTGATTCCACTAAACGGTTTATGCCACTCAACGTTGCAGTATTAAATATTATGTATGGTCAAATAAAAGCTTTTTGTGCTTTAAAGTGTATATAATATCATAAAATATCAATGCATTGATGTACTGCCTAACATGATCATATTTTATGTACTTAAGTTATATTTCATGATTCATCAATATTGTTTTTCTTCGCGGGAAAATACCTAGGAAAGAAAAAATGATTCCATGAATTTAATACAAAATGCTAATAGAAACAATTTCTTATAAATGATATTATGCTTCACGTGAGTTTATTGAATCTCTAATGGACAACATACTTATTATTTAAACCATAATAATTATTAATTGTAACTATACGTTTCTATAATAAATTAATGGTAATGCATAACTGTAGTTAAGGTGGTTACTGTAATTTTACACCAAATTGAACTTCGTTAAAAAAAATGGTAGAACGAATTCTCATTATATATTTTTTTTACCTTGATGAGAATTTGTTAAACCATTGTTTAAAAAGTTTTGTGAACACTTTTTAAATTATGAACCGATATGATGACACAATATGCTGGGTTAAAGTTTATATTATTATTTTTAATAGCACTTTATAATACAGTCTTATGTTACAAAAGTTAATTAAAAATTTAAATACAACGAAAGTGAAGGAAGTCCGTATGAATGAAGATAATGCTTTGTTAGCCACTCCCAACTCCAAAAATCTACTCTTCCGTGTCACCTCTGTTGTTCTATCTATCATTAGAATTATAATTGTATAATATAAAAGTAATTTTTAATTTTTTTATAATAAAACTAAATAATTAAAAAAATAATAAGAATAATCGTGAATTTAAATTCAAATCTATTATTAAATACGTGATGAGTGATGTCAATATTTTTATTTTGAAATAAAACTTATTTTTTTGGGGTCCTTAACAAAATACTATTACAAAATAATATTTCGTATTGTATAGTAACAGATATAATTAAAACGGTAGGTACACAAATTGTGACACGGTTTTACTGTAACTTGTATATTTTATTATTTCTATCAAAATATAAATTTAAAAGTTGCAATCTCTAAAATTGATCTATATCTGTCAAAAAATAATGATTTAAGGTGATAAAATATAGTAGTTACGTTGAAAAATCTTTTAAAAGTCTTCATCTGGTATGAAATAAGTGTACAAAAACAGTTACAGAGGTAATACTAATAATATCGTTATGACATACACGCATTACTCATGTGCATAATGTTAATTCGAAACAACGTGTTCGGTGTTTCTAATGGATTTACGATAGAACTGAAGGAGTGGGTATCATGTTATCGAGAGAGTCGAAACATTAGATAACCGTCGCAAAACCAAAAATGCACAAATACATCGAAAATGACAGTCCCTTTGGAAAACATTAAGCAAAAGAGACATTTTGGGGTGTACATTTTCTTCGGTCGTCTCAGAAGTCAGACCGATTCAACGTTCTTTTTCCGGGTAACGCGGAATGGTGTTATCTGACAAATGAAATAAAACGGTTATGACGAAACACAATAATTATTAGCATAACAGAATATTATATTATACTCTGCTCAGGAAGGCGTCGTCGAAATGTTTTCACTTATCGTAGGATACAAATTAAAATACAAACATTTTGTGGGCCGCGAACATATTTTTATTTATTAAACATCGAACTGAAACTCAGTCACTTAAATATTTACTTACTTCATCTCACTTTAAGTATCCCGTCATTTTTTAAGAGCTTTAAATCGTAAATGTTGAACGTACCTCCACTTCTTACCCGCTCAAAATCGACATAAAAGATGAACGTATTATGAACTCGAATTATTAGTCGTTAAGTCTACACCGGACGTGTGTGTTCGTTCTCAAACGCATTGACTTTGATGCCGATGATTCACAAAACCGACGTAGGTTTGAAATAGTCGTGTGTCAACACAAAATACCACACGTCATTTTTATTTGTCAAATATTGAATGTGGGAACTTGAGAACAATCTCATGCAAGCGATTATAATTATTATTCATATTGGAATATCGACAAATTACAGACTTCTGTTGATATGTTTTAAAAACTATCGTCTTCGAACGCTCGAAGTCAGTGCCTAGAGTATGAACACGAAATATTCTTTTATTTTGTCCCACAGATAACTCATATGTGTGTGTGTGTAATATAATTATTTTATATTTTCATAAAGCGATTATAGAAAACAAAACCGTGTGGGTCACGTCTTGATAAATTAGTGAATCTTAGCACGGGACTTGGATGGGAGTCGTGCTGAACCGCCGTGACGTTGGATGAAAAGGGTCAGGTCGGGTTAGCATTTGAAAAAATGTCAATCAAATATCGAAATAATTAATATCGAGTTATGCAACGTGTAGTTTTTAAAATCCAAAAGAATTTAATAATTTAATATAATATTTATGGATGGGAAGTCAAGACTGTAGGACATTGGTCACTTATCTCGGCCCACTCGACTCATCACAATCCTATGGTAGTGTAATAATTATTTTTAATATTTCGAAAGCGACGATGAATCGTTACATTGAAAAAAAGGCTACTGGCTCTGCCAGCTTTCATATTTTAAGTGGTCGTAAAAAAGTAATTAACAGTCATATGATTTTTGAGACGTGTATTTGAAGTGCAGATATAGAATTTAAGTTATAAAACCCAAAATTACGCATCGTATTAAAAATACATAATAAAATATTTAACAACAAACGAGTCGGCGATAAAAAAGTATAATATATCGTTTCAAATATTATTTGGTTTAAGTTTAGAATATAAATCTAAAGATATCCACGGCATGCTCGTCGTAATATCTCACTCTCCTCGGAACGGTAATTTTTTTACTTAGTATACTATGCACACGATTATAATACACCATTGCGCACGGTTTAGGGTACCTACCTAGGTATATATTGTGTGGAATAGGTTACGGTCGACCATACTATGCGGCCGTACGCGCTCGTTCCGGCTCGAGGATTTCGTTTCAGTATGTGGGACGCCAACAAATCGTCCAGACTGAGGATCGAAGTATATGCCTATTGTTGAACAAAAATGAATTTCTGTTGACGCGTGCAATGTCCAAATGTGTCGGTTACGAAAATACAGTTTTTTTTTTTTGTCAGGCCGACAAAAGAATATTATATCCTCGTGTGAGCATATAAGTATACAGGGTGAATTCTAAATTATACGGCAAACGCATTATTCCGAAAAGAATAAACTTTTTTTTTGAGATTTTTTTAATATAAATACTATTACGCGATCTCACACTACACTAAATTGCCCCACTTGTTTCATTCTTATAAACATATTTTGACTTTACTACAGTATCCCACCAAGTTCAAATGAATTAGAATATAATATTTAGGTATGAACATTTTTAATATTCGAACAATTATTATTGTTTTATTAGTGTATGGTCTCTAGTGCACTTTGAACAATCGTGCAGTAATAAGTATACGACTTGCTACTTTTCGACCTTATCTCAAATGTTAATATAATTAAATAGTAAATGTGACTATAATAATATTTGATAATTATAAGTCAAAATTATCATAATAACGTTCTTCAACAAATTATTACAACTGTATATTGCTCCATACAAGAATCAAACATTGGTCTTAGTTTTTATAAACAACATACAATTACTGAACACTCTCGGGAAATTTAAAGCCGATAGGACATCTGTACTGTCGGGTTTATCTCTAAGTATAATATTCTTATATTCACCCCACGATAAAAAAATGTCAAAAAAATTAATATTATATTTCGAAACGAACGGTTATTATTATGATCATTGTTTACAGATTCACTCTCCGTGTACAAGACTCATATTAATACGATAATGTATAAATATTATAATATATAATAAAATAATCTATTATATATTATATTATATGACATATAGGCATATAGCGTGTAGTGCTTGAGTAGACGTCTCGTGGGACGAGCGCCGACTTTTTATTCCCAGCACAAATTATGCGTTCACAGTACATTTACTTTCATACATTTTTTTATTTTTTTTTTTGTACATTTTTTCGTGTGGCGTCGTGGCAATGATAATCTGGGCTCGCTGCTCGACAACAATTCCAAAGTAATTTCATGGTGTATAAACGCTATCGTTTGATAAAACAACAACAACAACTACGCTTCTTCTGGCTTCTGTTTCGCGAACATTAACATTTAGAGTGTGTGGAATATTATATAGATATGGAATGAATATAATAATATATTTGTGGGTGTGTGAGAGAGAGTATTTAAAAATCTACTTGAAAATCGTAGAAAACGCCACCACGGATTTTAAAAGTTAAAAAAAAAACAAAACAAAAACAAAAGACTTATTAATATTTTTAAGTTCCAGATGTAAATTCGCAGTTGTTGTTGTTTTCGTACACATTTACTGGGCGGCCGTCAGAGACAGACCAATTATTTATTCGCACGGACTTTACCATAATTAATTATACGCACAAACTTCGATGGTTTAATTATTTTAGGTTTGATGATTCCTGTATAAAATAAAAGTAAACAAACGGTATTATACTAAATATGTTTTTGGTATAATAAACACGGTACATAATATACCTTCTCGGGGATAGAGATGTTATTCAAACTTTGTGTTTCAGCCAAGTACTTTTGTTATCTTAAAAACTACGGAGCGTGTTGTAAAAATTTTCATTTCAAACGTTCGTGCTAAAAGTTCTGTTGTATTCGTCGGTACGAAAAAATTCTATCGAGTGTCTCTAAAACAGTCATTGCTGCACAAAACTATTTCATAAATGTGTGTATTAAATCCATCGTGGATAGCTGCACAATGGATAATATGGGAAAGTTTCAAAGGAGAAAAAAGAAAAAAAGGGGATAAATAACTGCGGCGAAACGATTATAATTTTACATATGTATTTCACCTGGGCGAGATCAAATTGCCATTTTATCGTAATTTCCTCGTCAGAGCTTTATCGGTTGGTTTACACTTGTTCTCGTTACATTTCAATATTAAACATCGGTAAAAACAATGCAAGACCATCGTACGTATAATCTCCTTAATGAAATTGTTCACGACGTTATTAATAAAGAAAAAAAAAATTTAATAAAAAGTTCGTGTTGAAACGCTGGTAAATTTTTGGATTCTCAAAAAGAAACTCGTTAAGAAGTTACGCCGTTATAAGAGTAAACAAACTGTAGAAGATGGCTCGCACCTGCCTACCAAAGAATATATGAGTAATCGTATACCTGCTGTGTTTGGCTAAACGATTAAACAAAGTATTTAAAATATAAAATAAAAAAAATTCTTAACTGTTATTCAAAACGCAGTGTGTAATTTTATGTACCTAACATAGACATAAAATCAAATGTTTAAACACCCACACACACAGTTAACTATTTGTAGTCAATATAAAACAAACTATATTATTTTCATTTTTACTGATGAATTTATCAATTATTTATATTTTGCTATTTTATACAATTAACTTCCAGTCTTCAGTTTGATTTTCATGCTGCCTAGAATGTCTTATAGAAACAATCGATAAATAACGATTTTTTTTTTTTTAATTTCATAGACAGAATTGTCAATAAATTATTACATGTTTTATTATTTTTAAAAATAAATTCTTATATGTACTAGACCTCTCTATATTTTCTACTGATATTGATTTCAAAAATATTTTTTAAGGGTTAACACAAAAAATTGAATAAAACATAAAAACTCGTAATTTAATTGGATGTTTTAAACTGAAAATAAGTTCAAAATCCTGTACAACTATTTAGGGCGTAGGGTGATAAAATATATTAGGAAAATCTGAAATCCTCCCTATACATTTTCAATATATGTTGTTTTGTCGGGGGCTCTGCCCCCTACACCCCCTTTACCCGATTAATGTTAATGGCATTTATAATTCATTGCTAGAGCTACTAAAAATTAAACTAACTATAATATTGTTAATTTACTAGTTATTTAATGGAATGGATTTATAGCACTATTTGAATGTAACAACAATTCATAAAAAAAAAAAAAAACATAAATGAAAATGAGACATTTATTTTTTCAGACTCTAATTCCAAACGTCTATTATTTTTTGAGTATGTATTTAAAATATTATTTGAATTGATATTCTTTGAAATACTTCTTCAATATTTAGTATTGCCAAGGATGAAAAACAGTATTGTCGTGTCATAGCCTACCGTATAATATACGTATTGACATATTATTTCAGTGTCAAAAATTACCTCTCACACGCCTCTCACAGAAATCGGTAAGGTCAGAGCTAAATTTAAAAGTGTATACTATATACACACTAGGAAAAATTAAAATCGTTAAGTGTTTTTTGAATAAATTTATTTGATTTCTGTGTTGCGGTTCCATAATTATAACGTTGAATACAATTTTTGGCAACCATCATTTCAGCTTGAAGCGAATTCAAATCAACTTTCAGTAAATCCTATATTAATCGAAAAACATTATTAATACAACTTTAAGTAATAAAACAACTAGTTAGTACTTTCATGCTTCAGTTATTGGGTACATTAGTTTTATAAGTTTTCACGAAAGTTGATTTATTTATTTACATTTTACATACCTTATACTGTTGAATAAAAAGTAAACTTTTTTCATAGTTCAGATTAAAAAAGTGATCAATAGCTATTGCCAACTGCAAACTCGTCGGAGAAAATCTTGTCTTCGTATTATTCACAACCTCGTCTATTATCGGCTAATAAGCTTGTACTTTAAAGAACCTAATCAATTCAATTAGTTACATTGTCAGACTCTTTACTCAGATTTTACTATAAATGAAAATATATTATAATCAATTAATAATCTATTTAGAATTAAACTATTCATTACTTTTATTGGAACATTCTAATATATATTATTATGTTCTTGAGAAAATGTTAATATATTTTACCAAATTGTTGTATATATTTTAGAGTAATTTCGACTATTTTCAAAAGTTTCTATGACGGAATTTATTAAACTATTTGCTTGACCAAGTGTCCCACTTTTGTTTTGTAATATTGTTCGCTAAGAATATTAATTATATTTTAAACATAGCTGATGAAATGTAGGTGTATGATAAATGATTCTTTTTGCACACATGAATAAATACCTAAAAAAAAAAATATATTGTTTCGTATTGAAATATACCAAATAATTTTTCACAAACCAATCGCTCCTGAAACATCTCTATCGTTGTTATCTTCAACTTCCTGATTTAAAATATTTATAATTGTTTTAAAGTTGTCTATTACTTCCTTGCCGTTTTTATAGCCGCAAACCCGTCTAGTATCACTGATTTGTGAAAGAGTACGTCATATTTATTGTATATTAAGCAGTTTTTGAATATCCTGCAACTTTTTGTTCTTGGAAAGCATTGAGAAATGGAAATATATTTGCCATCTAACATAATATTAAAAACGTACTTTAAATTCTTAAAAAATGCACATATTTTTATAAATGTATTTTAAAGTCAATAAGTTCAAAGTTGGAACTTAATTTAATATTCTTATACATATCAATAGTAAAATTTAGTTTATGGCTCATACAATGAATGTAAGTTGGAAAGTATATCTTAATTTTGGCTAGAACACCACCTTGTCTGCCAGACATAACATTGGCTCTATCATAGGACTGCCCAACAATAGTAACATGATCTAACTCACACAGATTTAAAAAGTTGAGAATTGCATAATTTACTAAAGTCTCAGCATCTTGTTTACAAATGCTTATCTACATTTAAAAATACAATAAACCGTTCGAATACTTCAAAGTTATTGGTATATCGAATACAAACCTACATTTTATCTTGTTTGTGGCATCTAAAATGTATCAAGTTATTTGAAAAAATAAAATTTCAGAAGATTTACTCTCTTGCTTCATCACACATAATAGAGTAAAAATATGCACTTTTTACTTCGTTGATGACGTAGTTACGAACATAATTTGAACAAATATCAATTAAAGTATTTGTATAATTTGCACTTGTATAATTTATACATTTCTCATATTGGTTTAAAAAATCAAAACTATGTTTGAAAAATAATTTGCAAGCTTCTTAAAAATTACCTAATAAAAAATATGCAAAATAAATAAATAACAATGAGTAAACGTTTTCATGGATAAAGTAGGTATTCATACTATTTTTAATTTAGAATAAAATGAATCCAATCTAGTCCCATGGGGCAAAAATTCTTCATAAAATCCTTTACTAAAAAAAGCAGAAATAAATGTTATTATACGTTGATTTAGTGAGTTGTTGTCTTTTCTAGGACACCCCTAAATACTATATCTCGGTGACTCAGATACAGAATGATATCTACTATGCAATTAATATAGTTCCGGTTCTTAATATTGTATCTTCACGATTAGTAATTGTCAATTAAGTGAGTTCTAATTTTTTTGGTCCGAGCATTTGGTCATAACTGTTGAGTGATAAAGAGTTCTACAATGAACTTATAACTTTAATTTAGATTTTTTTCTTTTTCCTTTTCCTTTTGAACTACTAACCTATGATTGTAAATGAATTAAATTAATGATGCTAAAAGGAGCTGATATATTGTAAATTGAAAATAAACTTAGTCTAATAGTTATTATATACATTTTTATTAATAATGGACTTAATAATAATAAATATACTTTATAAACGGAAGCACTTGATTCTTTTTTCCAATTGTCAAATCCTTTAGCTGTAAATTTAACCGATGCACTAGTACCAAAATTATGCGACATCAATTGCAAAATATACTGTTTTTTTAAATACTATATTCAGGCCATTCAGACTGATTATACAATGATGAAGAAAAAGCATCCAAAGTGATCCAAAGCTAGTTTTAGGATATGTCTAGATAAAAATATATAATATAGAAAAAAGCAAAAGACAATCATTTAGTTTTATGTAAGTGATAAAAGTATAATTCTTACTTATAATACCGGGTTTGCTGGTCCAGAGTCTAAATTACCTAAATCCAAAATGACGTCAATAATAACAAGTTGTTCATTTTTTGAAAGTTTCTGTACAACAGATGAATATGGTGATGGGTCATACGCTGATTCATCATCATCAACGCCGTTTGTGGTGGTCTTTGTTGAAGTCGTTTGTAATGACTTTTGTGGTATATTAAATATACCGAACATTTTTTTTTATCTGTATAAAGCTTTTATAAGGCTTTATTGGTTTTATCGAATTTCAAACGTGGTCGGAATCTCGAAAGTGTAATAGTTGCACTGACGTTGGTCGCGAGTCGAGAGAAAGAAGAAGCGATTGTGATGCCTATGTACCTTGTCAATCGTGATTCAGTAATTATTGCCATTTGGGCCGTATTTGATTATTTACTTTAGGATATCGCCATATCGGCTTGCTAACTTCCGTCAACCATAATACTACGACCCGTAGTTATATTAAAATATGTTATCGCCGAAAAATAATTACAAAAGTAATAATTTTAGTATTATCGTAATTTGCTACAAGTTCAATATAATAACCACAAATTACCAAAAAGAAATAGACAACAAATAATACAAGTGATAAAGAATAATTCTTGGTGCACAGGGGGTGAATAATATTCACACTGGGGGGGGCTAAGCCCCCCCACTATAGATACGCCTATGGAATACCCTTTAATGACAACGCAACAACTTAATTGCACACAATATAATATTATGTACAATATTATAACAGTTTAAGAAAATACAAGACTTTAAAATACAAACAAATTGCAGTGCTTCATTTAATAGTTCTGGTTAGTCAATGTAATTCTACTGAATGAGTGATAATGAAATAATAATTTAAATTTTCATAATCCTATCAATATTTTAATAAACCACAGCTCTATTTCAATGAAGGCTCCAAACATTTTTTTATAAACTGTGTAGCTTTGGCAACATTGGCAATGAGAACAATTTATACATTTCCTATTTACGGAGCAAAACGAGTCATACCTATTATAATATTAAATAGAATAGTTGTGCTCTACCAACTGATAAATAAATATTTGAATAACTCGTCACATGTGTCACTTACTCATTTTATACTCGAAAAGCTCGGCTAGATGTCTTATGATTTTCAAGTTTCCACATTGAGGTGAATCATGAAATGTTTAAATATATTTTTAAGATGTAAATATCACAAACAATACTATAAATTGTGTGTGCTTTAAAAAAAAAAAAACAAATTACTAAGATTTTAACAGAAAACCATTTACAGTAAAATATTTATAATTCCGTCCTGAAACATGATAATGTATAATGCTTCACTGAAAAGTAAAACCAAACTGTTCAATAGTATTAATTGAACAATACCTAAAGCATGTACTCTACCTACTCACCCAATTAAAATCATTAATTATTATATTATTCAAAATGAACAAGAAATGAACAAAGTTCAATTTATTTACTTTTTAATTAAAGTTAGCTTGGATATTGCAGTATTACTATATTTTGTGTATTTAAAATATAATATTATATCTATGAACATATTATATTATTATAATTTAAAATTCTCCGTATATTTTTTTTGCCTATATTAAATGTAACTCTCTACCACCAGCACAAACAATGGTCTTAAAGGAGGTAGATATTTTTTTGTAATCATCTTATATCGTGTCAAACTGTTTTATGTTTTGTCTAATTATTGGAAAAAAAAAAATTTCTATTATCATTCTACCACGTCATGTTTTTTTTTTTTTATCAAAAATTACAATACCATACAATATCGGGCAGCTTTCATTCGGGGGGAATGACCCAAAATAACATATTATCGTTTGGGCGAATTTCTTCTTATAATTTGGGCAAACTCTACACGGATCACTTATAATTTTATTATACTTAATACATCGTTATATCGTTATCTTTTATATGTTTATTTATGAAATATTTATGGACTTATAGGTACGTTTTCCTTCCTATTTTCTGAGACTTAGGATTCTCAGTAGGGTGGTTGCAGCTCTACGATTTCTAGGGAGTCGTGTATAGGCAATATCTACATTAATTGTCTAGTGGCGTTACGTATGTGTGTATTATACAGGTTTGATGTATGAAAATATTTAAAAAATCGATGATTTCTGGGGCAAAAACACGAAGTCTCGACTAACAGCGTTTTTTATAGATTAGTTTTTATCCGAAGTTTCAAAAGATAGTCTTATATTGTAAAATAAAAATACCATGTTATTACATTATTATATTTTTTATCTTATATTGAAATAATAAATATAATATTTACGAGAATTTAAAGTTATATATTTTATTCAAACGCCTTTTTAAAATTGTTTTTATTATTAATTTATCACGATGGTCAAATAATTGGTACCTAACTTATGTAATATAATATTTAATAAACATAAAAAAAAAAATGATTACGTATTTTAGTATTTACGTGATGACGTAAAATACGACCGCGGCGGCGACTTGTCATATAAACCGATTTTATTCAGTTATTAAAATATTGGGCGTCGTTATCAGTGCTGCTGTCGTTTAAAGTTTCGTGGAAATTCATTGCTCGCACACACTTACGTTCATTTACTTTCAACGCACATACACATGTCACTAGACTAGTAATGTAGATAATAAAATTGCCTACACACAACTCCTTAGAAATCTGTGAAAATCCAAGTGCTGCAGCCCCCTTAAGTCTGACTGGTGTGGTTAAAAATGTACTATATTTTCATATAATTTATTATATTTTATTCGATACATTTTTTTTATTAGTATTATTATGGTATCTCATATTCATTTGTTTGATAAAATGTATTTTAGAATTAATTTTCAGTAAGGTTTTTGTTTGAATTTCTTTTAAAATATTAATTTCTTGATAAATATCAGGGTGTGGATGTTAATATAATATAATAATTGTGTGTTATTATTAATGCGAAATGATTTAGCCCTATTAGCAGTACCTACGAGGTTCGCCATCTGTATAGTTGTAGTAAATATTATAAAAGTGGTCGTATAGGTATGTCACTTTCCTGTTATTCAATAATTCGGCTGAACGATCGGTTAATTTCACGCCCAAATGCGATATATAAGCTCTATTCGTGTTAGTTTTAGGTCATTCGATACGCCCGCAATACGCCTGGCCTATGTATTATATTATTATTGTCTACTATTAGTTTTTAAATAGTTCCAAAACTACTATATTATAATACGTACACATTTCGTTTCGCCGATTTCAACGTCCGTCGTACGAAAATTATTATTACTTTTCTGCCATATTATATTATTATTCTTACGCGCCATGTCGTTTTTCGTCCCACAAACGACGTCAACCCGAAAACGGAGCTCCGCGGGACTTTTAGCCAAATCATATCATTATTATTATTATTATTATTATTATTATTATTATTACCGTGTAAAGTCAAATTCCCGGCCGGCAGACAATACGATTTGTGGCCATTCGCGAACGTTACACACAATATAATAATAATATTATGTGTGTATACAGTTTTTGCCGCCGCCGCGAGTCGGCAATTAAATGCGCATTTCAAATGAACGTTTTATCGCATATTATTATAATACGTACGTCGAGCTAGAACGGTTTTTCTGCCGAGTGGGCACTGCTCGCGTGAAGTCATGCGTGACCGGTTTAATCATAGTTCCGACACGACCATACTGTGTTTTTATCGTCGCGAGCAAAACGCGCAGTTCGTCTGCAGCATCGCGCAAATCCATCGCACTCGCGTACGCCGAGACCGCCGTTCAAAAAAATAATAATAACAATACAGCCGATGGAAATAATTACAACATTTTTTTTTCTATTATGATAACAATATACGTATTATGACGATGCCCACAAAACATTTCGTCTGTTTAAAGTCTGTCTGCGATAAAAGCTACCGTTTTGTAATAATAATAAAGGTTACGACGATTACGTCCTCTGACGAAATTATATAATATAATATATCATAGTGATTTGAACGGAATACCGTATAGCAGGGGTGTCCAACCAGCGGCCCATGATAGGTTTTGATGTGGCCTTGTCGTTCATTTCACCATCAATTACTTATGTATAAAATAAGAAAAAAAAATTATTAAAAATAAAACCTATTAGTATAAGGTGTCCATACCTATTATATTGATCAAATAGTATGCGAATGTGCTATCGAAAGTACAACGATGGCGATGGAGAAAAAATAAAATGCATTATTATAAAAATGTATGCGGCCCACGATAATTTCTACTTACTCAATGTGGCCCGGTCTCCCCGAAAGGTTGGACACCCCTGCCGTATAGTGACATAATATTATTGTTGTATCGTTCGAAAACATAATTATTATCACGTCGACAAACTATTACTTTTGATATACGCGTAGATTGGTGCAAGTGTCGAGTGATGACGAGTATTATAAGAGTTACCGTTACAATTATTTGAAATAATATTTTAATTTTTTTTTAACAATTATTATTCCATCGACACACCTAGAGCCGTATTTAGACATTTTGAGCCCATTTCCAATATTGTTTTTTTAATATCACAGTCGGCGATTGTAAACTGCGCCCAAAATACAGGTAAACACAAAATCACACATGCAAACTGCGCCCGAGTTTTTATCAAGTGTAAAAAGGTGACATGTAAACTGCGCCCGGGTAAAATTACAGGTAAAATACTATTAATTCGTTACAGACATATAATATTAAGAATAATTAAAAATAAAATATAATCTAAAAAGCAAAATAAATACAAATATTACAATTAATAATAATAACGTCATATTGTTACAACATATTAGGAATTATTAAAAAAAATATAATTTTAATAATTAAAATAATTATAAATATTACAAACAATAACATATGGTGGATACATATTCATCAATTGGAATTTGACCACTATTATATTTATTAATTAATTTTTCTAACTTTTCGCGAAAATAAAATTTCTGTGATATACTTGAAAAAGTACACAATCGTCAAACATAGAGACTTTAATAAGTCAAAATTTAATAAGTTAATAAGTCGGGCGCAGTTTACACTATACCTTCCTAACATAGATAAAAATTCGGGCGCAGTTTACACTATACCTTTTTAACAAAGGTAAAATTTCGGGCGCACTTTATGAAAAAAAAGATCATTTGGGCGCAGTTTACGTATGCCCATCACAGTATAGTGATAGCCAAACTATTTTTCAAAAAATTGGAAAATTGTAAATTCATAAGTTGTTATTCGTGTAATTTTATAAAAATAATACGAGCATTATTTCACAATAGTTTTTTTATGAGCGCCAGAAGTAAACATTTTTTTAAAAAAATCCATAAAAATGCGAAATGTGCAAATTATTTTGTTAGAAATTGATTAGAAATTTAATTTTTTTATCTAGGATTTGAAAATGTAATATTATTTTTACAAAGAAAAATTGAATTTATTGTTCATTTTATCCGAGAAAATTGTTCCACCCCCAAGGTCTGCCACCCCCGGACAATTGCCCACCGGTGACCCCTCCTCTTAAAACCGGCCCCGAACACGATACAACAGCAGCGGCAGTGATGATTGAACTGCAATTTGCAACTATGATCATTCCATGTACACGCATCACCTTTTTGATACACAATGCCTACAAGCTCCAAGAATATTCAACTTATATAAAAAATATTTAGTATACTTCGTTCATTTTACCAAAAATGAACCGATTTAGAATATTTTTAAATTTTATTTTATATATTATAATGATGTATTATACAAACGAATGTACTTACGTCTTACATGTTGCAGGATTCTTTAACAAATATGCTGTGCCCCTTTTCCGCTACTGGCAGCTGCTGTCGTAAAGTCGACAAGAAATTATCAGACGCTTTTAGATCCATCTATAGGTATTAGTATAAATATCAGAGACAAGAATACAACAAAGAAAAACTACCAAGCATATCTTAAAATGTCAGTGATCAATTTCGGTTTGTTATCAATTGTGGAACGCCTTGTATTTGACTATACGACATACGTCCTCCTAAAACTAATAAACTAATGGCATAATATACTTGTACTGTTTAAAATTTAAAAAAATATTCTAGGACCTTAAGTTTCCATCATAATCATCATAAGAGTTTGATATAGAGAGTTTTGTTATTGGTTAGAAGCAGTGCTTGAATTGAGAAGGGGTGCGTTGGGACGGATTCAGTATTCTTTTTAGACATTATTCATGCGTACCCCTTCGAATTATATTCTTATCATTAAGACATTCAAAAAACCGGTTACAGACATTTTTTTTTACACTTTTGCATCCTCTTTCTAATTTTTTCCCAATTCAAGCATTGATTAGACCTCAATACTATTGTAAACGACATTGAATAATATTGTCGTAACATAAATAATGATTAACTAATGTATACACTATATTATGGTTTATGGTCCTTTAATCGTAACAAATAAAACACGTATTTTATCAGTTGATGACCATAATCATTACTGATTATTATTACAAGTACGTAATATCACGATATTATTATAATATTACGGTTTAAACTAATGAAGCCGAGTTGGTTAATGAAAATATGTGGATTTAAAGGCGACCGACTGTTGTACGCAGAAACATAGAAATATGACAAACGTATAATTCGCTAGTGCATATACGCTAAGAGGCTAATAAATTATTTAGAAACTGTCCGCTTTGCGAAAAACATATTACGTTAAAGATGAAAATAGTAATAATTATTACGAGTAAAGGACTTTCGGTGTTACCTCGCGTATAGTAATACTTGTATAATCATTTGAGGTGCATAAAAATAATAATTAAAGTCAGTATATACTATAGTATAAATATTAAACATTTATAAAGAAAAAAATCCGTTTACACCAGGTATGATAATATTATTGTTATATTTATAATTTATATAATTATATTTATGATGCACTACCATAAAAAATAAGTCACTGGGTATGATAGTCGTAGATAGACAAAAAAAAAAAATAATAATCGAAAAACACTTATGTTAATAATTATTAATCGAATTATAATTCGAAAAGAACTGCTTTGTTAGACACATTGATATAATTTATTATTGCTCTAATAAATAATATCATATAAGACACAAAAAAACGTGTCATGTTAGCTTGGTACTCATGTTAGGTATGTTTACATATGCAATTTAATGCATTTTACTCAATTATTAATAATTTAACAATTATTATTATAATAATCTTTAGGTATTCCTTGATATACCAATATTGTTATGTCTGTACAATAAATTATAGAAAACTAATCCATAATAAAGTAAAGATTTCTATTAATATTGAATATACATAACTGGTATGTCCAAAAGTCTTGTATCACAGTAAGTATATTCAATAAGTAAATTAATATAATATTGTTTAAGTGCAGTTTTTTTGTAAATTAATCAAATAAATAAAATTTTGATTTAATGACATATTTATTTAAAAAAAAAAAATAACTAAACAAACTGTTGTAAAATTCAACTTTTGGATTTTTTAAACATCCAAGTTTGAGATCTTATTTTTTTTAAATAAAATAATAAAAGTAGACCAACCAAGTTTAGGGTAATTGCAGCAAGAGTAGTTAGATCAGCAAAAATAATATTTTGTTATTGAAATATAAAATTGAAAAAATGTTAGAATGTAGAATCACAATCTACTTATAAGTAAATCTGCACTTACAGATTATAAAAAAAATCCTCATCAATAATTAATTGAGATTGATTCAAATAAAATAAATGTAAGCCATTTTAGTTATCTATAATAGCATAAACATAACTGTTAATCTCCATATAATATAAAAAATTACCAAATCAAACTTGGTCAGTCATCTATTATAAGATACTCGATTGTTTAAGAAAAACATTTCAATTTCAATAACTCTAAAAACAAAATTGAAATAGAATTTTATCTGCATTTTTAAAAAATAGGATTGATGTTATGCCATTATATATTTTTTCGAAACTATTGTTAAGCAAACAAAATTTAAATAAATTATTGTTTCACGAAGAAACTAAGTGGGTGCTGCAGTACGTGGGACTTTTGGAATACACTGTTTATTATCATGTAAACTTATGTATAATAATTTAAAAAAAATTGAATTTATATTAAACTATTTAATTTATTCATATTGGTGCAAAAATAATTGTGTTTATTTTATTCTATTGTTGGAAAAATACAGAAGAGTTCTCGCTTTAATGTAAATTACATACATTTTAACGTCTGTAACCAAAACATAATTTAGGTATATTTGGTTGCACAATACTATTTGAGTAGATTTTTTTTCTCTATCTTATTCGACTTTTTTTACTTTGTGTATGTGTTTTAGTAACAACTAACAACTACTGTTAAATTGTGAATAATAAATTAAAAGTGAATAAGATTGGAGTTAGACAATTTGAGAAAAAAAAACGAAGACCTAAAATAACTCGATTGCATTTACTTAACTTACTTAAGGTCTACTACTTCTGTGTTATTTTTAATTATCAGGAAAATGTTGTGTTTGGATAATTTACTAACTATATTTATATAGAAGTTAGCTAAGGTTAGGTTAAGTGTATCACGATAATTTAACATCTTTAAATTAAATTCAAAACTAACAAATTCGTGTTGTAACCTCTGCCCTTAAATGTTTGTATTTGTATAAAATATAATTGCATTCAGTTATTTTGACTTATGAAAAAGTAGACGATTTGACCGAAATAGATACAAACTTCATGATGATTATCGAAGTTATTTGCTATGGAATAAATTTAGTATTTATTAACACAGAATTTGTTATATATGCGTCCATCGACATGGAAATTGTATGATTTAAATATTTCAGAGTAACGAATTAAAATTAGTTTGTTTTCTCCAAGGTCGAAATAATATTGAAAAATTAATTAATAATAATGAAATTATAATAATACATTACACAATGACGATGCATATAGGTTAAAGAATAATCGGATTTAATGTTCTAAATATTTAAAATTTTCATCTTAAACATACTACCATAATATAGCATCATATAATTTAAAGCTGACATATATATATATATATATATCTTTGAAAACATAACTATACACTAATATTGAATGAATGAGAATACTTGTCAAAATTATGTAAAACTAATACATTTTTACGATCTAGTTTAGACATTCTTAAAATCTAAATAAAGAAAAAATTAAAAAAATTGTTTGGTGCATCTATGCGCTATTGTAATGCTTTAAAGACTGCAAACATAACAATATGTCACTATATAAAATTAAGTGTTGTTTCATACATTAAATTAAATTTACAAATCAATACATTTGTCAGCTTTTGTATAATAATAATTTGATGTGCATATATTTTGTTGGCGTGTTATTGTCAATTTAAAATAATGATGACATAGCACATCCGCAAAGGATTTTCACAAATGTCGTACTTAATGTAGTCCATTAGGATAATTGATTACTCGTGATAAGAACATTTATTATGAATATCCATTAAGGATATTAATGAATTATTTATAACAATGTTTGATGAAAAAGTAGGGATAAAAAATTAAAAGGTAGGATTTGCGTTAAAATTTGAGATTATGTAAATAAGTATGATTGTAAAATGTTTTATAATAGTTTCGGTTTATGTTGTATAAACCTATCAATCTATCTATATATATGTATTATATATATAATATAATATAACTTTGAACGAAATGTTTATACAATAACTGCTTATAATAAATTAATTTGTGTTTTATGCAAAATTGAAACTTCTTAATTCGGTGGCTTAATAAAACCAAATTGTTTCCAAAAACATTGAGATGATAATATTTGTGTGTATTTGGATTTGCATAGCTAATATAAAAATTGCGTTAAAGTTGCTTTTTTAATTAGGTACATAATCTAACCGTATAGCTTGCTAAGTAAAGTAAAACTGTCTAAAAAATATTTTTATTTTTTACTTGTAGTGTCTAAAAAACACCTTTGATGGCTACCAACAAATTATTTAGTTTTTTAACGCCTAGAACTACGCATACATTCACTGCTCATGTCATTGCTCATTAAGTCATAACAGTGGCCACAACTAATTAAACCAATAATGGTAAATAATCTCATTCATAACTCTATCCTCGCTCATTTGCGGAACTGCAACAGATATTTAAATCATATTAATAAACTAACTGCAGTATTAAACTATAAGACAATATACATTGCCTTATTTGAGAAATCTAAATCACTGATGACTCAATATTATACTTTCCTGGTTATCAACTAATTACATCCAATCACCACGATGGCACTATTCGTGCAGGCAGTAAAATGTGTATGCATACATTTTTATTCAATACTTTTTAATTACAATACATTTTTTTTACAATTATGTGCAATATATATGACCACAAACCATATTACTAAGACTATAGTTGCTGCTTACAGTTTACCAATACATAAAATAACAGCCGACCAATTTAATCATTTTTTAAATACATAGGCTAGGCTATAACATCATAGTTGGTAGAGAGACGTGAATCCAAAACATCCTCACTGGGTACGCCAAACCAGCTACTCTCATATAAACAATCGCCGACATATTATCTCCTTTGAACTATACTAAACAACCCCACAAATCCTAAACCATTACAACCATCACAATCTATACTAAACCTTATAAATCTACTTGAATAAAGGTAAACGTGTGGACCTTAATATCTGCATCTCCAAAGTACCAAACTGCCTAGAGCACCATATCGAAAACTCTAATGCAATTTACTAACTCTGACCATACCAATGTTTTCTTCACTCTTAATTCCCCACCATAAATTCAAACATCCAACTAACCACAAAAAAATAAAGCTATCATCTAGAATACACAAACTTCACACAACTTGTAAATGACACTAAAATTAAGATATCCAGAACATATTGAGATTACCATAACACAGTTAAATGAATCGTTACAACCGGTCATATGGAACTCTTCATTGATCTTATAACCTATTGCTATGCTTTCCTTTTATCCTATTATAAAAAATGAAAGTGCTTTGACACTATAGCAACACACCAAATATTCCTCAGATAAAATTCGTCTCAATACGTCATAAACACGTTTAAAAATATAACTCTCTCACACAGAAAATAATCATTCACTAATTATAGTCTCGATATCCATCCGAGATAGTAAAACTACAAAAGAGCCCAGAGCCAATTGTTTGTACCATCCGTTAAGAAAAATTATGACACCTAGGTCATCCGACATAAGTCCTCGACTTTCATAAGAACAACAACTCAGAATTATCAGATGAAATTTAAAACGTTTGGTCTTCCACGTTGTAAATGGCACGACCTTAAAAAACATTATCTCCAGCCAAAGTCCAACCTTAAATCTTAACATAACCAAAAAAAATCTTCTGGATTAAACCTCATAAAATACATTTTCAATCGACTATAGCATGAAGGCATTTTTTTTTAAAACTAAAAATCTACTTCCTATTTTTATACTATTTTTTAATACCTTACTCAATGAACATCAATTTGTTTTCTGATATTGCTTTTATCCTCTCTTCTATCCCTACCATACAAGATAAAATTCGTTAGGGGCCCAGTGACAAATTTTCAAAAGTTTCCCCAATTCTATAAAATTTGAAAACAGTATTTTATATTTTAGTTAACACCTTATTTATAATATTTTCTAATATTCTACTGTCCGATACCTATTTAGGTGGGGGAGGGAGTTAATACGGTGTATTGTATCAACAAAAATGACTTCACAGGAAAAACTCTCAGGCATTGTAGAATTGTCGGATTTTGAAAATTTTTTTTTCTGAAAGAAGAAGACTTCTCACAGGCTGCATTAAACTCTAATGTTTATATTATTAAAAAAATAAAAGCTTAACATTTTCTTATTTTTAAAGATTACTATAATGTTTGAGATAAAAATTTAAAAAAAACGGAGTTTAATGCTTTGTGTAGAATATTAACATATATTAGTTTAAATAAATTATCAAATTTGGTTGTTTTCTTGTATACAAAATAACATTGGCACTTCACGCCTTAAGGAAAAATCACAGCTTCTATCTTGCATTCCTTTTCAACATTTACTTAGCTTTACGAGCCACTGACTTCTCCTGATACATTAATTGTCGTTGATTACATGAAATAACTCTTTCATTTCATGAAAATCTAATCACTCTATCTATCCATTTGAAATCTCATTTTTTCGTATTGTAACTTGGTTTAAAAACTGAAAAGCTAAAATAAAATAAAATCTAAATACATTGATTTTACTTTCAAAATTGAAACTTTTGGCCTAATTACATTTAACAATAAATTAATTTCAACCTCGCTAAACACAAACTACATTGGAATCCATTTCGACAATAATTAATAATTAACCTGGTCCTACATCACTAAACTTAGATAAATTCTCGTATCCGTATCTTTAAATGTATTCTTAACGTAAATTCAAAACTTTCGAAACTCACTTAACTGATTCTTTGAAAAAACTCTTATAAAATTAATTTAGACTTATGGAGGCCAAAATTGAAGGAGCCCTGAAAAACAAATCAAATTAAAAATAAACAAAGTTGTACAAAAAACCACTGTAAAAATCCTTCACACGTTCACACAGTTACCACAACTCACTCTCTGTTTACCCAAACATCCTAGCAAATAATCTAACCTAATACAACTGCCTGTCGAAACTAACCCAATAACCATGGTAGGGACTTCGTTAATGGGCGGCTTCTCCTCTCAAATCTTCCAGTTTAACTCAATTTTAATTGCACTAAAGCATATTGTACAAACATTGTGTAGACCGTTCAATTTAAATATTAAAAAAAATGTTCTTCCTTTTTGGAAAAACATAAGATCATTAATACTTATTATAAAAGGCCATATTTAAATCTTACTAATATTTTTTAATTATGTTTTTGAAAAATTATGGCTATTAAGAGATGAACATTTATAATTATTTTTTTATAAAAACTAAAACTGTTATTTTCGTGTTTCTCAATAATTTTAAATTATTTATTTATATAGTTTTAAATATTTATAATTATAGTTATCTATGGTTATGAATTTAAAAGTTTAATAACTTTACTACATTTCATTGAGTATTCAAATTGTATGAATAGTATGCTCATGTAAAAGGCTGGTAAATATTATAAGTGGATCGGTTCGTGTAAACTACAATATGAGGACCGTCACAGATACTCAAATAACTCTCGATGCTTGAAATCTTCACCTAGATTCACCTTAGACTAGGTAATCATTATGATAAAATTATATTTTATACCATTTATATATATATATATATATATGTATGTATTTTTAGATTAGTTTGTTAATTATTCTAGTCATTGACTGTCAGAAGTGCTAGACCGAGGTAATTACTATTTTTTAAGTATATATGTCTAGTACTCACATGTAAAAATGTTAAACTAAATTTAGAATACTTATGAAACAGTTTTATGTAGTTTTTGAGTTTATTCTAATTACATATTATTATTACCTATTAACACTTTGTTTAGGATGTAGTCATTTGAATACAAGGTATATGACGTACTGTCATGCATTGATAAAGTGTAATAAATTAACATTTTAAATTGTTTAAAATGTCTCATTACTATTAAATTAATCACAACATTTAATCAAGCTGCACTAAAAATCATTTTTATCGAATGTGCATTTAAATTGTATAATTACTAACCACACTGTATTGTGAGTGATGTAAGGCGATTGGTAATCACACCAGGTCACGAATGTCCACTGTACGTATCTTGACCGACTTTATTTAATTTAATTCAAAATAAGAAACGAAAATAAAAGTTTGCTCTTTTACTATATATTGTTATACGCAAAGTATGAACAACTCATATTATACTGTTGCAGAAAAACACTTAAAAATATTTTAACCTTAAAACATCGCTGCTGGCTCTTTTAAAAAAGTATTGATTTTTCCAGCATAGAAACTTTTTACCCTCAGACCGATAGTGTACAATTTATTAATAAAAAGTATAACGCAATTATTAGATTACAATTATTGTCTCAGGCATTCGAACGGTATAATTTATGCAAATTTAATTTAAAGATTTGGAACGCAGCGGTAGTAACTATTTTAAAAGCCAATATTGGTCCACCATAGTGAGCGGAGCACATTGTACTTTGTCATTAACAAACTTATTCACAAAAGGCGAATTGTCAGGAAGCCAAATGGGGATTAGATCATATTGATCAGTTGTGAAACCTTACCGTCGTCATTATTATTAGATGTATAGCAGGTGGCCAATTTGCGAACGAGCATTACGAACATTCTTAGAAAATGCCTACCCGCACGGCTGTTCCGATAATAATTTGTCAATGACCAAACTACCTTGTTTTCGGGTTCCGAATTCCAAAATAAATCTTACCCACGTACAATACGATGACGTCAGTAGCCTTTACAGATCGGGGAATTTATAAATTCCCATAAGTCTTTGATATCGTAAAAGTACGATCTTCGTTAAAAAAAAAAGATATATATTTTATATTATAAAAAAGCACCAGCAGAGATGATTTTCTATTTTTTTTTTAAAACTTGTACCATATAACAGTTGTGATGTTGTTTTCACCCCACGGGGTCTTGTATACCTACAGTGAAATTATATTGTACATTTTTCCAATTTTTCAACTCCAACTTACTAGAAAAAAACCTAGTTTACCGTGATTTTATATTTATATAATATTGTGTTTACCAAATCGATTTGAACGACTATTATAAAACTAAAATAATACATCATTATCTTTTTGTATCGATTACTTGATATGTGTGTTGCAACAGATTGGCAATTGTAACGTTATTTGGGGATTTCAAAATCAAACATTTACCTAACCGAGTTTTCCCAATACCGGCGAATAGACGACGAGAAAACCCCAATATTAAGTACCTAACAATCACGCCATTGCCGTATAAAACCATATTTTATTAGTTATCGTTGAAATATTGTTTTTTTTTTTTTTAACATATAAGAATAAGAATATCATTGATAATGTCCACGATACCACCGCCACGCTCAAAACATAATAATATTATCGTACAGAATTATTACGCGTTATACACAATAACACAGTTATACGCGCCGCGACGACGTTATAGGTGGCTGCGTTGTCGTACAATCTCACCGAGATATTATAATAATATTATTATTATTATTTCTCGGCAGCGGTGTCACTAAAAGTGTGTGTTTGAGAGACGGACGGGGGGGCGAGGGAGTTTGTTAGGGCGTTAAACCATTTCGCCAGTAGCGTGTGTTAATTATAGTTGGACACTCGAGTCGAGATGACATCCGCGGCGGCGTCAGCGACGACGAAGACGACGAGTGGTTTGCCGCTGCTGTCGACGACGGTCGCAAGATATTACACAATATATACGCGTATAATATTATATAATATAATACTCACAATGGAAGGGAAATAAAAATTATACTCACGGCCCATACATATATATATATATTATACGTATAATATGTGTATATGTATTATACGAGGGGTGTGTGTGTGTGTGCAAAATATGAAGCTGTACATTTCCAACGTTTATACATTTATATGTTAAGTGCGAGTGGCGAGCGTGTGTGCGTGCGTCTGTGCAGTCGCGTCGGCGTGTGCACGTCGCCCCGTCCGATTCGCTCATTATACGAGCGCACATCACACTGTGTTTTTTCCGCCCTGCGGCGCATTAAAAACAAGTTCGCTAAACTTTTTCTATTCGTCTTCATCGTTTCGGTTTTATATTATTATTATTACTATTATATACGAGCTCCTCTTTTCTGTTATCCCCCCCCCCCCCCGAAAAACCCTGTCTCCACCCGGCCCCGCTCATCGTATTTCTCTCACACTGTTTACGCCGTCGTCGTCGTTTTTAAAACTCGAAAACAAAAGTTGACGCGCGTCTTTTACGCCCCGCGCGCCCGAGATTGTCGTCCCACGGCAGTGGCGCAGTGCTCTGCAGCTCGCCGTACTTCCGGAAAAACAATAATAAATACACAGACGCGTATATATTATTATATATATATTTTTTTTATATACATACGGTTAATGTGTGTGCGCCCACGTTCGCGCACAATTTCCCATTTTCACACACACTGCGACACACACGCAGACACTTGGACATACGGACGCTGCAGTTGTATTATAATTGCGCGCGCGTCGTACACAATAAGTGTAGTAATGTATTATGTACGACGATACTACGGATGGCGTCGTGACGGAATAATAATAATTATTATTATTTTCACAGTATTTTACGAAAAGCGCACTCTCGAAATCGAGACGACATAATAAAACACACACGCTTTCGCCGTCGTCGTACATGAGAATGCTGCACGGAAAATGTTTACCTATTTTATAACAGTTATATGCATAGGTATATATTTATATACGTCATATTATATATATATATGCATCGTATGTATTATGCAATGGGTGTGCGCGCGTGTGTGTGGGCTTGTGCGGGTGTGTTGTATACGTCACAAACAGCTACTGTATTACAAAGTGTGTATAAATATATATACGTAATATATTATATATATGTATATTTCATGCCAGTCTGCGAGCTTCGGTTAATGAGCGAGGAAAAAAATGTCGGCGCACAAAAAAGTGCTCAAAGAAAATATTATATATTGTATGCTTTCATAATTTTCATATTAAATATATATTATAATAAGGGGTGATTATAATATTAATAATTATGCGCGCCGCGCCCCCCGTTCACTGAAAATGACCCGTCCGCGGCAACCGTTTGCGCTCTACTGATCCCGAAAACAGCTCGTTAAAAATATATTTCATATATTATTATTTATATATAATATATTATGCCAGGTGATTACGCATAATAGTATAGAATAGAATAATGCGTCGATTCGACGTCGCCACTGCACGTGTCGCGGACAAACTGCCTATAGAACGAAATCACGACATCGTAATATTATTATGACAATAATAATAATATCATATCATTCTACCTACTAAAACAATATTATTCAGCTTTATGCGTGCGTATCACACGATCACACGATGACATATTTTTACGTCGCCGTCGGACCTTCGAAAAACAATAATAATTGCACAATGTTATAGGTAATAACAATAAAAACACTTTCAAACGCTCGTATATTATTATTATTATTATTATAGTATTATAAATGATTATAATTATAGTTGTATTATTGGTGGAGGCACCTACCGTAGTCGTTCATCGCGAGCACAAATCAACGGATTTTTCAGTCGGCCGATCACAGAACGGTATTTCACAGGCTGTTGGATGGTTTGAATATAGGTAGGTACCGTGTAATAAAAAATAATAACCTTACAAAAAAACACGATTATTGGCATTTTCTGTAGGTAGTAAACTTTTTTCAATTTATTTAAAACTAATTGGACCATTGTAAAACAATTTTATTGATATCCAGTGATATAATGTAAATACCGACGTAAAAAAAGAGTACGAAAATATTACGCTAATTTGCTGAGTCAAGTGATGAGGGGAGGGATGAGTGGGCATCGTTTGAAAATGCGTTGTGGGTGTGCGATTGCAAAAAAAGAGAAGAATGTAAAAACTGTTGTTATTAACTTAATACAGTCCCACCAAAAATAACTCAACGTTCCAAAAAAGTTTATTTATAATATATACTTTTACCCGTCTTTCCTTTTCCCCATCATACTCGTATGTATGAAGACAATTCAAATAATAGTCAGTTTTTTATTTACTTTATTTAATTTAAATTATTTTTAGTTTGTATAATACACTAAAATTGCATTTACATATTATTATTGGTTGTTTTATGTATTATATATTTACAATTGAAAGTCACTCGATTTGGTTGATGATTTGACCTGAAAAATTGCATATTACTATTACATACATATTTCACTTACACGCAACAAATAATAACAAGATACAGGTGTAGGCCCTCAATCATTCAAAATTCAGATGACCGAGCTAATAATTCGATGTATAGTTTATTATAATAATTTATAATTTACTGTTATTACGATCTGTAGTTGACCAAGCACATTGAAAACCTATAGATGATGTAATTCTGAAAATTTGAATCATTTTGAAATTGCCATATCACAATATAATACCTATACTGTTTTATATTTATTGCTCTGATTGAAAAACCGTGTTTACTAGGTCGGGCATTCACAAAATATATATCCATTTTTCCAACAAGACGGTTCGTCTTAAAACCATAGGTTTTTTGTATTGGAAAAACATGCGTTTATATTGTAAAATCATATGGAAATTCTATTCATTTTCAGATCGCAGAAATAGAATAACTGAAAATAACAAACACTGAAGACTATAATATACGATTTAGAAATAAGTTTCGTTAACACCAAATATAGGTATTATCCGTATATCATCTGTACTGACTGTTTTAAGGTATATAATGACGTACACAAATAGTGGCAAAAAGTGAATATAACTGCAGTGGCGCACATCACATTATAACGACGCGATCGTACGTCGTGATGGCACCGGCCGGGGACGTCGTCGCGGGCACGGCGCGATGTCCGGAAAATAAAAAAAAAATCGCGTGACCGCAAATGGTGGCGTCGTCGAGTCTAGGCAGGTATACGCATTATTATACATTATACCACGGTTATATGAAGGTAAACAAAAACGCGCCTCGCCTCTGTTGTGCAAACAAAATAAACGCCTATATATTATATACAGACGATCGGAGTCATTCGGCGGCGGCGGTACAATATTATTATATTTTTGTAGTAAAGGCGGAGGCGGCGGCGTACGGACTGCAGCACGTGTGTGCGTGCGCGTGTTTGAAAAAGTTGAAAAGGAAAATAGAATAAAAAAAAAAAAAAACAAAAAATACGAACTAACTAAAATTAGAGAAAGTGACGCCTGTATAGTTGTTCTACGCCACGCCCGATCGTTGATGGAAAAAAAAATATATAAAATATATATAAAAACGAGTAGCGGCCGCGACACGAAGTGCCGCAGAGCGTGCAGTGTTCGTCTATATATGTATATATTATTATATTATATATTGTACGTGTGAGCAGCGCCAAACGATAGTACTATAGAGAGGTAGCTGCGAGTCGGCTGTATATATATTATTATATATAGGTACACCGTACACATAATATTATGTGCGATCGCGTGTGGGGTCGTTCGGAGATATTATCACGACGAAGACTTAGGAGAGTGTTATTAGTGTGGGGGGGCGGTAGGGAGAGAGGACGAAGCGGTTGGCATCGGTACTGTTATTTTTTCACCCAAAGCCCTCCTGTCCACGGATATTTAAGTGATGATCCGAACTAATCCGAACCTCATGTTGTGCGGTTATGCCTTCAGTGTTTTAATATTTATTACGCGATATAAATAAATGTTTGTTTTTTAACGATGGTAAAAAAAAATAATAATTTTAGCCGATTTTGCGATATATTTGTTGGGCGTATTATAAAACGCATGTTAATATGTTATTGTAATATCATATAACAGCAGGCACGTAGTCAAAATGGGCCACCCCCGCCCCCAAATTCAAAATGAAATTATTTTTACCAAGTATCAAAAACGTGCAAGGGCACATCAAAATAAACCTATTGTGATTAGTTAGATAGACACTACTACTTTAGGAAAAGTGTGAAGGATAAAGCACTCCAAAAATAAAAATGTTAATTGAAATAAATTATAAAAAATAATACAAACGACCAAAATTGTTGGCCCTTCTATTATAAATTGTCTGGCTACTTGCCTGTATAACGGGGTAGCGACATACTAACCTATTTCATGAATTCCATAAAAAAAATTTCAATTCGATAAAAATACATCTGACGGTGTTTGTTTTTCAATATTATTATGAAGATCAGTGAACACTCTCTCCTGCCAAGAATAGAGATAACGTAGTCATTATGACGCCGAGTGGCAAACCCAGTTTTACAATATTTAGAATATAGCTTATGAATGTGAAGGTAAATACAATTAATTTTTCCATTTACACGCCTTACGTATATTTTAATGTGCCACGATATCACGATATACGGAATGCGCCTGCTCTCCGTCCGTCCCGCCGCAGCACGTGATCAACTCGAGGCCCACGCGATTCGCAGCCACGGAGGCGGAACGGAAAACGTCATGACGATCGATTTTCGCGTCGCCGAAATGTATAAAGAATAATAATATATATATAGAGAGACCGCGCGATTATAATGTTATTATAGCCGTGACTTCCTCGACGGGCCCGTACAAAACGGGGTGGAAAGAAGAGACGTGGCAGAAGAGGGGGCCGAAAAAAAAAATAATGCGCAATATAATCTTTTTCGCATTAGACAGTCGGAAGGGGTTGAAAAAACGTCGCGTTTAATGGTCTGCAAACAATACCGCGTGCGCCTATAAAATATACGATATCGACGACACCGCGGTCGTCCGGAAACTAAAATAATATATACCTATAAGTATATTGTATAATAAACACGATAAGAGAGCACGAGACGTTCACAGCCAGTACATTGCTATAATAATATATTATATTACATTTCGTAAGAACTTATATCGGCTCGGAGTACGATTTTATGAGGTTCGCGGAAGGGAGGGGTACGAAACTCGCACAAATGTTATTGCGCCTTTAAACTATTTTCAAATTCTAATCACATTCTATTAACTAATGTAACACTCGAGCGTCGCTTCTGGACTCTGGTAGCTTCAACACTCGTGCAATAAATAAACAAATCGATCTATAATAATGTATATATTAGGTAAGTAAAACTGTCCACCCTCGCTCAAACTACGCCACGTCACCACTAAGTACTATCATGTTCCGTTTGATTACAAGTGTACACAAGGTGTATATCGTAATATTATATTTATAGTTCCACCCATTTAATAACTATTATTATTTCTTAGTAATAGAAATCTATATTTCGTACACTGTACACATCCAACAATTGTATGTGAAAACCGTTTCGTGTGAAAAACAAACCACCCAGGCTTCAGTAATAAAGAGACGGCTTAGATATAATACATATCGATTTATAGACGATATAAAAGATATTATTTGCTGTGCTGTGAGTTTTTTACTTTTTGATATCTCTAACAGTGATAGAAAACAATTGTTTCTTATATGATGAATTGAGCGGACTGTAGTCCGGTTGGCCGCCGCCAATTTACTTACGTCATATTATTATTATCCCTCGCGTAATATGTAGCCCATATTCGGTCGCCTTTGGTCATCTCGAGCCGTCGTGGCCATCAGTGGCCGTTGTTAATGGACATTATGACATAATACGTATTGCTTGTCGCACAATATACGCGGGTCGTCAAGAATGGTTCGATCGAGCAAGTTTGTAGGCGACTTGTACCTTATCGCAAACACGTGCCCCCTACGACCAGTGTGATCCGCGCCCTCCATAATACATAGATCCGGCCGGTACAGCCGGTTGGAGGTTGGTAGCTCACCTGTACGCCTCCCGGCGTCAAACGAGCCCGCCTCGCATCGTTTTATTCGCGACGATCGATCAGACAGAATGCCGACCGACTGGATTCCGAATCTCATCCGAATATTATGCAACGTATTTTGGCCGACGGCCCCACACATAATATATATTTAATTGATAACTATATTACCTTAAAAGAGATTGTGATAGCATTACCAGAAAATACTTCACGAACAACAATTAAAACGCTAATATTGTCTTCCTATTATCGCGTACAATTATTGTGTCTGAACTGAAATCAAATCTGCATAGCTTTAGTGCTTCTTCTTCACACAAACCATTTTTTTATGTACCATAGACGCCACTCATAAGACTCACATTGGAACCAACGCAAAGTGAGTCTTATAACCGATTGAATCTTATAGACTAAGTGGGAAAAAAAACCGAACAAAAATGTAATTAATTATTAACTGTATTTTACTACCTACATTTCCTATTACATATAATATATTATCAAATAATTATAAATATATAATATAGTACATTCATACATATTATTAATTAAATACATAATATACATATTAACTGCCGTAGATTTTAAATTTTATAAATTTGAATTGTGATAAAATGCGTCGCACATGCATATTATTGTAGTGTATGGCATGTTTAGAAACCAGTGATAACAGCTATACTCCGGCCCACGAGAGAGTATCCCGCCGCCCGACGAAAACTCGTCCGATTCCGCGCATTCCCCACTAATAAAAGGAAATAGTGGGGGAAATGTGGCCTCGGAACGGTATCCGCCGTCAGTATGCATGCGCAAAACGAGGATACTCTCTCGTGAGCCGGAGTATAATAACCAACACGAAAGTTTATTTTTTTCGATTCTTCTTACGAAATTTGAGTCTTGAAACCGAAGACTTGAGTCTTATACCCGATTTTTTTTTAGTGAATTTGGATACTTCCGAACCTTTTCAAGCGATTTTGTGTCTAATAAGCGACCGAACCTTATATCCGTGAGTCCTATGCGTCTACTGTACTTGCAGTATATCGTATTATATTATACAGTAGTAATTACGTGACACTAATAATAGTACTGTCGTTCGATCACTTGTAAGTTGTAAGTTACTTTGAATTAGTATTTAAACACCTATATTTAAGATTTAAAACGTTTACTTTTCTCAAAAAGTTTTTAAAACTGTCTGTATCATAAACCTTAAAAAGTGAATGTGTGATGTCTTCTTGGTATTAAAAAAAATGTATTTATTAAAAAAGTGTGTTTATAATAGTATTGTTAGGTGCATTGTTATTTGAAAAAGTAGACACGTCTTATAGTTAAGATGATCAATATTTGTTATAGGTTTAATTCTCTAATTTATGTGCAACGAAAACGTACTCATAAGTCATAATATTATATTATTAATGTGACTTTAAAAATAAAAGTTACGCCCTATCCATAACCATAAATCTTTGTACTTTTATGTTTTCGTCGCTCTCGCCATAGAAAACATTTTATCTAAATCGAATCGCATACGCCGCATAACCTCCAATAAACACGATCGCACGATAGCGTTTAAACAATACGTCACCTGAACTGACTTTAATAATAATTTCTTTCGTCACACTATACGGCCAATTCTACACTTTTTTTTTTAACACGAATAAAAATCCTGTGTACGCCACCCTCGACGACCGTCCATCCTTACCACTCTCCTGCCCGCTGTGAGACGATGGACATACCATGGTTCGAGACTTACGATATTATTCCAGTTTTTGTTGTTTTGTTACACGCTAGCCCGGTGATGTTGCGTGCTTAGAAAGTGTGTTCGGTCGTGGGGGGAGGGGGGGTTTCATCCCCTCACACGTGGCACGAAGCCGATATCGACGACGGTCGGGTATACAAGACGATCAAAAGCCTCGCACTAAAAGTAGCAAACAAACGGTTGCATAAAATATAACATAACTCGGATAAAAAACCGCTGAAAATTCAAACTATATTAAACCATAGTTGATTTTTCAAAACAGCGGGAAAGTATTTTTGTCAACAAATAAAACGAAACAAGTGTTATATTTGATAGAATAAATTCCATAAACTCTTCTGCGTAATTCGAGAAAAACAAAAAAAAAATAAATACTGAAAACGGGAATGTTTTTGCAACACCCATTTTCGATTAAGTCTGATCTGCAAAATAGTTTGAGAATTGGTTATACATAAGTTATTATTTACTCGAATTAAAAAAAAAGAATGAGTGTCAAAGTTAAAACTACAACAAAATGACACGTAAAATAATGGTTTTTTATCAAAACAATAATTGTTGTTATTTTGTTATTGTTCAAAAATATTAAGTGTAGAAACTTGAAATATTCTATTATTGGTTAGTCAAATTATTATTTTCTATATACAATTATGTTTTCAAAATATTAAGACTAAATTGAAGCTATTATTAAAGATATTTGAAATTTTGGAATTACATTTTCCATATACAATGTCAAATATCATTAACAGTTATTAATAAATAATATTCCTTATACGTTTTTTATGACAGTAACCTAAACATATTAAAAACATATGCACAGTTGTATTTTTGAAGACTTTTAAATTCAAATTTTAACAAAATTGGATATTTAAACAAAAAATGCCAGTTTTATTTATTTTATAATAATTTAAAAACTATTACTCATAGAGACTTTTAAGTTTATTGTTATTTACTATACACAACGTATTTTTCAAAATATTTAGACTTACAAACTATTCATAGAACAAATTAGGTCACACCGTTCTGTGTGGTGCATCGGTATTGACGTCTTATACATTAATAACATCTAACAATATTATGATTATTACTACATAGATGGTATATGCGATTTGTTTTTTTGCGAAAATTTGTTAACTAATTGAAAAATAAATTGCTTATAGCAATGTAAATATATAATAAAATGTCCTTGGGGACCGTTTCTGTGTTTTTCCGATGAACGGAGTTGCAATGTATATATTTTAATGTGTCCAATTTATTATACTTACAATTTCCGTGAAAACAATTAATACACAAGCAGCGAGGATAACGTGTACCAAAAAAACACCTTATTAAAATCAAATTTAATTGTGAATGGTAATGCCTTTACAGAGTAAGGTAGTTCGTATCTAATTCCATTGAATAATTCTAATCGTTCGTGTCGGCCAGTCGTGTGAACCGAATAAACTACTTTGGCAACATAACTAGCGCAAATTTTATTTTACTGGTATTTTTTGGAAACGAAAATACATTACTGTGGTTTTGACATTGTGCTTCGTGGTTTACCTGTATTTAAGAAGCGATTTATAGATACATTCGTTCAAGCCGTTATGTGATCTATAAGTAATTTATGTTTCTTATCAGCTGTTGTCACCATATAGGTACTTTAATATATTATGGACTGCAAGTCTTCCCTACCGTGCCCTGCCAATGCTAAAGGTTGCCAAGAGTCGACATTGTTAGAAAGAAATCGTCAATATCTGAGCATATTATAGAACCAAAAATGTATGCTGTCTTTTTCAAAAAAAATTTGTTATCTCTGTCGTTGAAGTTCTTTCTATAGAATCTATAGTGTACATGGTAAACTCCGTCACATATACCTTTTTTTTACTGTAAACTCCGCCAGAAAAAAAAACAGGTAAAATTGGGTTCGTGTAAACTCCGCCACTGAAAAAATCAGGTAAAATTGAGTTCATGTAAACTCCGCCACTGAAAAAATCAGGTAAAATTGAGTTCATGTAAACTCCGCCAGTGAAGAAAATCAAGTAGCAGTATACAATTTTATATCATAACTTACGACATAATTCGTTCGGACATATTTCGTTCAATATAAATACACTGTAATAGACATGGAGACATAAAGACTACGAATGATTATGTTCGTCAAAGTATACCTTACCTACTGCAGCCGATATCATCATTGGAAATACTGTTTTCAGATATTATGAAGAACAAATTATTTTTAAATATTAATAAATGAATCGATCTAACCTTGACAATAAATTTATCAATTTTGACGCATGTCATAGCAGATGGATGGAAGTCAACGTATTTAATGTGAGAAGACATGTGCCAATGTGAACAGGTAAAAAAATAAAACTGGCGGAGTTTACATAGAACTTTTTAATTACCCTTTTATTTAACTTGTATTCTGTATTCTGAGTTTGCAATCGCCCTTTAAGTTCTATGCTATCTTTTTTCGAACGGTTTTCGCCCTCCCCCCTCCCCCCACAGGACCACTATATCTCTGTTATAAGTCCTCTTCTTTATGGGTCTATAACTGCCACGTAATAAGTAGATACCTCACAGTTGTCCCTAATTATGTATATTGTCTATCTATATTAGGCACCATCTTTCATCGCTCAATGTATTATTTGATGACAATTTTGTATTTTTTCCTGATTTTGTCAAGTGAAACAATTTTACGTTAATCACAGTATACATAAGTTATATTTATATTTACCTGTTTGATGAACCTCTCACAAAATTTCGTCCTTTCGTCATGAACATAATATATTTTTATTTATTTTATAGATTAGACAGTAACATTTTTCGATTTCGTTAATTAAATACATTAATAATTAACAACCACTACTCCGGTCCTTTGTTCTAAACATGTTAGATGATGACTAATTTCGTATGACACTATGGTTCGCCAAACACTATATCACATTTTTATATGCCTATAAAAATATGAATTTTTATCTTGTATTTATTTTAAAACCGTAAACTTTCATAAACAAAAAATAATATAAACTATTAAAAAGAAAAAATGTATATTACTTTTCATGTAAGGTACTATTATTCCGTTCCCAATTATCCAGCTTGGACAAATCAATCAAAACACTTCAAAATTATAAATAATAATAATATTTACTACAATTTTTCATATAAATTTCCAATTCAACGTTTTGTTTAGTTTAAGTTCAACTTCAAACATGTTGTTGGAATTGAATTTCTTTAATTATCACAAATAGGTACCGGCAAGCGAGGTGAATAATGGCCATTGTTTGGTGAGTTTTGTAGTGTTTTCGCATAATAAAACGACTAAATAGGCAGACCTAATGATCCAACAAAGCTTCAATAAAATAGTTTATCGATTGATTTGAACCTAAATAGTTTTAATACCACCAGACAATTTAAATAATTAGTATTTTTTTATTTTTTATACAAAAATAGTTAATACTGCAAGCAACCATATCTAAAGCTTTAATTTAAGAAAAACGGATATTAGCGAGCTTTATTACGTCTTAAATGTTTCCATTTCGATAGGATTAAATTTAATTAAATATTATACATTACGATTTTTTCTTTCATTTATTTGAAATTGCTCAGGTAAATATTTATGTGCTATTTTCAAAAACAAATAAAAACACTTTCATTTATAAAGTATAGGTAATTTTAATTATTTTAAAATGTTAAATGATTAATCTATCTGAATCTCTTAAATTACCTATCTAGCTTTGTAATTATCTTATATCCTATCTAATTATATAGAAGTGCTATCATTTAATATATATTTTATAAGCTCAACAGATTTCTCACGAAAATATTTTTTCAATTATTAAATTTTATTTGGTATTATATATTTCAGTAACTGCTTTGAAACTATGTGTTCTTATATTATTTATGTATTAAATTATATTATTTACTTAATTATGGTCTTATTAAATATATTAGATGGAAATCAGTTTCATTTATTATAATGATAAGTGGTTTTGTTGAAGGTGAGATGATATCTTGAAGAGTTAATGATATTAGTTGACGTTTTTGCTCTTAGTTTGGTATATTGTCGGGATTCGAGAAGTGTTAGACCGAGATGAGTGTACCACAAGCTGGGCATTGAGGTAGATCTTCCTTAGCCATAATATATCTGTTTGTGATGTAAGTGTGGCCTATTCGAAGACTGTTGATTATAACATCATATTTTCTAGACAACATGAATGGTTTGGGACCAAAATAGGATAACATGTCTGATCTCTCCAAGTCTATTGTTTTATAAAATTGGTCTTGCCATTCAAAAATTATATGATTGGATTAATAATGATAATTTTGTAAATCGCAATCCGATAAAGGGGAATAATTTTGAACTTGGTTAACTGTAGCTACTTTAGCCACAGCAGGATTCCATGCAAGAAATATTCTATTTTTGCAATCATTTAGTTTGATGATTATTTGAATTATTATTATTATTATTCTTTGCTGATTGATTAAAGAGCGTGAATAATTTATCTTTAGTAAAATATTAATTAAAATTATAATTATTTTAAACATCTGCATTAAATTATACTGATATTATGTAACAAATAATTAAATATTATAGGAATACTGAATAACAAAAATAAATGTAAATTCTTTTGAAAATATATTACGTTTAAAAGATATTATAATATACTGTTTACGTATAATACATTCTATAGAATGCGATAACTATTGTTAAAGATATTTTTGGTACATACTCAATTGAAGTATAAGAACAAATTTGAGAACTGCTAAGGATGCATTCACCTTCAACTTTGGATAATTAATTTTATAAACAATTTTACCACAATCATTGTTTAATTGGGTATTGGCTAATACTTCATTTTCTAAACTGTATAATGAAAATTACTCAAGCGATGTTTTTACTAAAACAGTTAATTGAAATACATAATTGAGAACACTCATGTACAATTTGTTCTATTTTTTTCGTTTTCTTCGATGTTAATTATCATTTTTGTAGTTTTTTTTTAATATAAGAATGCCATCTTCAACTCTAAATGACTTGCATTGTTATCTGAAATTGGATTTTTCGTTCTTATTATAAATATTGCACGTGCAATTGCCAGCCGATGTATAATTAAAAATATGAAAGTTAGATTCTACATTATTATAATGTATTATAGGTTATATTATTATTTTGCTAATATATAAAATACTATATAGTGACTTAGTTTTATGATGGTCTTGGAATATTAGAATATGTCGGTTACGACGGATACTACAACAGAAGCTATTATAATGAATAATATGTTATCATTTTTAAAGTAAAATCCTTTTCAATATATTATAATATAATAGGTATATTATAAATTGTATATACGTTGATATTGTAAATGAACCTATAGGCTATAATGTGTTAACTATAATTCGGTTTAGCTTGGGAATATTTATGTTATACATGCACTATGTCTAACCAAATAGGTTGTACCACTCGATGAACTCTAATGCCGCCGAAGTTTATCTTTAGCAAAAGTCGACAGCGAGTCCTGTAATCGACACCCGTAAATTATATAACACAATAGATCCAATTTTTTGCAAGAAGGAAAACTTTAAAGAACTTCGTCTTAACTCCGATTAGCTTGTCAATTTACTGAACGCAAAATACCTACTCAATAATATTATTATATCGAACTAACGGAGTTGTGGATTGGTTTCTTTGACTCGGTCAACAAGAAAAAAGAAAGAAAAAAACTTCAAAGGAAAATAATGACGTGTTACGTGAATATATTGTATTTGTTCCAAAACGCTATCTTTGCCGATCACCCGGTTGGTTTGGGTAGACTGTGTTTATAAATAATGAGTTTTAGACGTTGAAGAGTCCGTCACAGTGACAACCTAACGCGTACAAACAAATATTGTGCAAACACTCGACCGCGATTAATGTGGATATAAGACGTACCTACAGTAATGCTGTTCAAACGAACGCGTTTTAAAATATGTGAAACACATAAAGTCGTCTCCTTTATAGTTTAGTGTGGGTTTAAGGTAGGCGCTGCTTTATCTTGCAACGTATTCCACAGAGTAATGAATAAACACATACTCGATATGATTTTAATTCGTAGTTCACAACACCGCGCATAATATTTTGTTTTGAATTATTTCACTACGTGATCAGCCTCGATCATTCGTCATCGCATCGACACGTCATGCTTCAACAAGAATCGACTGTGAACAGTCATATTGCAGTGTATGATGCCTTCCTGAAAACGATACTCTATTTTACCGTAACAAAGGTATTGCATAATAATATTGAAGTGTGGAAAAATTGACTTATTGTGCAATTATAGTTTTTAGTGTCTCAACAGTATATTTTACAAAATATATTTGTAATGTGTAATTTTGGTCTATAATAACCATACTGAATATTAAAAAAAAAAAATTGTTGATATTGTTTATAGTCAAATAATATGTTTTTAAGTCGTTCCGATGTCGTTCCGATTACCGACAACAGTGGTCAACGACACGAATATGGTCCCATCTGGTTAGTGGTGATCAGCGAATGTTCTAAATTATATTTGCATTTACATAAAACACAATATTAAAGTCTTAAAATGGATGTATACTTAATTATTCAAGTATACACAGTGTGTACCGTTTAACATAATACACGTGTACATTGGTAATAACTTATGCATTTTTATGGTTTTTAAGTCATTTTTCAACATTTTTTCAACATTCATTCTAAAAAAATAAAAATACCTAAATATTTATCGTGTTACGAATTTACGAAATTATTGTTGACACGTGTAAACACAAAATACATACATACAAGTTACAACAGATTATTACCCACATTAAGATAAAGATAAGATAAGCTATTTATCTAAATTGTAATTTTGTATTGCACTGTTGAGTTGAGTCATTACTTCATCGTTAATTTTTTAGTGTAGAAAGAAGATGGACAGAAGATAATTGAGAGGTCATTAATTAAGGTTGTGTTGTATTTAAATATTTTTTATTAGATTTTTCATAATAATGTGTTTTTTTTTATAAGTTTTAAATTCAAAATTGTGTTTTTATTGAATATAAACACATTTTTAATGTTTTTTAGAGCATTTTTTTAGTGCATTTTTTTGATGTTAAAGCATTTTTTTAAGGCATTTTTCTTGTTTTTTAGAGCATTTAAATCCGTTCCCTAGTAATAAGCTTTAAGTGATGTTTTGTGATGCATAAAGAAAAAATGTCTCAATCACAAACGTAGTGTTCACATACAAAGCATGACATAAACTTTTTATTACGGAGCATGATATGCGTTAGAGCCATAATATATTAGGTGTATTATAATATCAAATATGGAATAAATATAGTCGATGATATCCCCGCTTGACGTGTGGCCCTAAACTTTTATAATGCTGATTTATTAAAAAAAAAAATATTCAATTTACGATAATATTATACAATATGATAAAAAAATGATATTTTTTTGTAAAAATTAAACGTTATAAAATAGTCGTTAAACTAGAATTATATACATTTATATTTTTTATTTCAAAAACATAAAAATCTACTGCAAATGTGTGACGAAGCCATTAGCCAGTACATATTTTTTCAACGCGACGGCTGTTTATCGAGGCAACACGCGCTTTTTCCAGACCGGCTGCGGACCGCCAAAACATTGGAGTGTGGGAAAACTATATTATTGAATATCATTTATTTTCATTGTGCGTTTTCCACGACAAACGAAGCTCGCGGACCCGCCGGCCCACATTATTATAGTAATATAATAATATACACATTAGTGGGTATATACTGTGCGTGGTTTAAGCGCCGGTCGTCGTCGCTCGCGCACTTAACAAAGCCCGCAAAGTCGGTCCGACTGATTAATTGGAAAGCGTTCAAAGAAGTTTGTTACGGTTAATGGGGTATGAGACGAACACGCACGACGCTTCGTTTGATTTATCGGCTTCGGTTTAATTGGGTCCTCGGAACGTATATAGTCAAGTCGAGTACGACGACCGCGACCACGCGGTACACATACAACATATACATATTATAATAATACACTCTGCAGTACAGCGGGCACCTTGCAAATGTTCGCCGCGATTTTAAATATTCCGAAGCCATCCGTATTTGGTTAGTCTGTCTGACTTTCACGGTTTTTAGATTTTTTTTTTATTTTTTTATTCACTTTGTTTCGATGGACACAGCCTGTTGGTAAAAAAAAAAATTAGGGACACGGTGAAAGTTCGACGCAGTGAATAATATCGTGTGCCTGTTCACATTTTTTTTTCTACCTCTTGATCTCTGATATTATTATATATTATGAACGGTGATATATCGTTTGAAAATACGGTATTGTTTAAAAACCATTTCCGCTGTAGGACGAAAATCAACCAAATCACAACTAGTCGAAAAACTTTGCAGGCTATATTTTCAGAATGTAATTTAAGAACGCTAAAACGATTTGTTATCGTCATCGACAAACGTAATAATATGACAAAAATTATAAATTATACACACACACACACACACACACACACACACCATCGAATGTCCAGATGAGCAAAGCGTAATAATAGTATATTTTACTTATTTTCAAAGTGAAGAGAGATTTGCAAACTTCACATTCCTTTCTTTGTGACTTTCAATCGGCCAGTCTTCGAATAGCTGTATCTGATTTTGTTTCTATTATTTGTCACATTAAATAGTATTCATTTTATTATTATAATAGACTGCTCGTCGAATGACTTACATATCCGAGCCATTTTTTCTAAATGTATCTCATCTTTTATAATGTAAAAATAAGTATGCGACATTATTAAGCATCAATTAGCTGTCAATGAATTGTTAAAAGAACGTGTGACATCAATGACAAATGCCAATTTATTATTGATTATGAGCGGTTATTTTTTTTCACTTTGTTTTAGTTATGATTTTTTTTTTTCATATCGCATGCGGCTATGAAGGTATTACATTATTTTGCACTGCTATTATATTATGTATGTTATATATATATATATATTATGCACCCCAAAAGATCAAAGTATTAATGATAATAATTTACTGTGGTTGGATGATAAAAATCGTATAGTACAGTCAGCGATATATATTTTTTAAATTTACCTTTGGAGTAATAAAACTCTAGATTTTTTTTTATTTGCAATTAAAAAAATGCATTTTTTATGCATTGTATTTGAAGCATAATATTATTCATGGTAGGCTTCCATAATAATGCTAATTAGTGTACTTAAATGTATTAAAAAATAATAACAATACAAACGTAATTGATATAATATTTTCTGTTCCTCATTGTCATTTTTTACTGTGTATACATCCCCCTTAAAACGAGATTCTCTATTTTTTTAGGATCACCTACAAACAAACTTCAAATTAGAAGCTTTTTTCCCTGTTTTTAGAAGATAGTCCCGTATTTATTCCAGTATATTCATATTATTAGTTAGATTATTTTATTTTCACGTACAAAAATAAACCCGTACACGAAACAAATTAAATAAGTTATATTGCTACTGTTTTATACTCAAACCAAAGTTATAAACAACAGTTTTCCGGTAACAAACGTCCAGTGTCGACGATTAATTGTCAGTGATTAGCATAAGATATTTAAGTATGTCACGTGTGTAAGTAAATCCCTCACTTCAACCAAATTTCTCCGAATAATTTATAAGTAGTTTCTCTTAGTTTTTAAGCAATTGTAAGTTTATTCCTGAGATGTGTGATGACATATTTTAGGTGGCAACCCTCTACCTCAGGCACACCGTTTTAAGTAACTTGTAAGTTGTTTATCTTAATCTGTAACTAAATGTTAGTTCATTCTAAGAATTTATGAGTTGAAAATAATATTGCAATAAAAACTTTAAGAATGTTACATGGCTCGGCTTGCTTCATATTTATAGTCATTTGATGGAGATATGCAAATTACAAGAATCAAACAATTATGTAAACAAAAAGGAAATTCCTGAAAATCTGGTTCAACTACGCCGAATTCTACTAATATTAAATATAACGACAACGTCAAGTCAACATTAAAGTTGATTTATAATATATATAGTAGGATGGTTACTATTTATTCAGTAACGCAATTTTGATACTCTGAAGTAAAGAATATCAATTAGAGCACAATCTTCAACAACACAAGTTTTAAATTGTGTTTATTATAATGTGCGGTCCAAACTATATCGTATAAACTGTATATACAGTAAAACTTATATGAGAAAAAATGTTCCAAACAATTTTTCTAAGCACTAGAAATTAGATACTAATGTACTACTAGGTAAAGCACATTTTATGTCAAATATAAATGTAGATTTATTATTCTAATCCGTAATTATTATCTGTATTTGTCGGTACGTACATTGGTTTTTTAAATGCAGTGCAATAATGCTTACCATTGCAGAGTGCAATGCAATTTTAGCCATCACTTAATGTATTAGAACATACAATTGATAAAAAAAATATCAAATAGGTTTATGGTTTCCAGGCAGGCTTGTTAAACTTCAACAAAAAAGAGATTTGTCATTTCATATTATATAACTATCTTTCTGCTTGAGAAATTAAGGAAACGGAGACTTCGTAATGATTTTAATAGAAACATATGGCAAACCTATTATTACCACTAAATAATGTATATATATTTTTTTTATGTAAAATAAGAACAAAACTATGTATCATTTTCATTTTTCTGAATATTACAGGCAGTATATTAACATTAATTATTAAATGTAAATGCAATACTATTGTAAACAATGATAAAATGATAAAGTTATTTTTATTCAATGCAAAATTTTTGGACACTTGGATGGTTAAGGAAGGTGGTTGACACCTAAACACTTATACATTTTATACTCGTGTACGATTAAAACATAATATTTTCATTGTTGGTAATTATTTAATTTAAAAAAGGCTTTTAAGTTTTTTAGTAAGGACTTAGTTGTTGTATTTTAATAACTACCTATGTACATTTGTATTTTTTTGACATGGTTTATGAGTTTTTTACTTATAATTATTGTTACTTTTTTACTTATTTGATTTAACTAGAGTATCATTTATCCATGCTGACTGTTGAGATTACTATAATCATAACCCTATGTAACCATTGAGGTAACACGTATTATTATCTTCAGGCACAATAAAGACTTACTCGTGTCCCATCATATATAATATAATATAGATAATATTAAACTAATAAAGCCTCGGTTTCCTACAAATGGATCATTCACGAATGAGTGGTGAGTGATGCGTGATTGAGTTGTGATGCTTGTGTGATGTAGATATGATGGAATTGTTTTGCTACACTATATGCGATTAAGACTGCGCAGAAGCCGGTCGTTTGAATTTAGAACATTTTCGTTAGTTGATGTTTAGTGGCACGCCAAAATGTATTTGTATATCTATAATCTATATAGGGAGACGGGGAGTCAATTCATATACAATTATACAAATGAACCATTTATCTTACCTTCGTAGTCAAATAATAGGAATCTCTATTTATATGGATATTTCTATTTAGATAACAACGTTTTATATTTTGAGTAGAAGATTGGTAGTGGCTCAGTATAGGTTAGGATTCTCTATAATCATGTCCATATTATACAGATCAAATCCTGAGCCCTGATAAATATAAATTTCGCATTTTTTCCACACATTTCAACATACAAATTAGTTGTTAGTTTAACTCCTTGAAATAGTTGCGTTAACATAATATAGTCGTAACGATACTTTTATAAAATTAATTTGAAATATAATTTTTGGTTATTTTGATTATTCTAGATAGATCGTTTACCTGAAAATATACGTTAAAACAAATGGTAACTGTTAACTACACACCAAAGTCAAATCAACACTCCTTGGGCCCTGAACAAAATGTAACGCTCAAATGTGTATGGAATCGACTACAATGTCATAAGTACTCAAAATAACTACACAGTTTTATGTGTATACCTACTTTCAAGTTAGTTCTGGGAATAAACGACAAGATATGCGTTAGAGAGAAACGATCAAATACTTTAATATAGAGACGTACTCTAAAAGACAGCGAAAAGAGATTTCAAACGTATTATTATTTAGAGTGTCGTATGAATTTTTATTAATTATTCACGGATGCGCGTTTGTCGGTAACCCGACTTTTTAACGTAAACGTCCACGATACCAATATAGGTATTAGTTATTAGTTATTTAGCTAGCACCAAACAAAAAACAAAAACATACATTGCGGACCTTTGGAAATCCCTGCGGTACAATACACGACGTGCTATAATATGACTAATCGGGTATGTTATTATGCCTTATCTCGGTGGTTTTTAATTTCGTCGTCCAGTTTTGGTCGTGAACGGTGTGAACGGTAAAATTAATGACTTGTGTAAACTCCTCCGGAACATCCGTCGCCCCGAGTCCGTCGCCGTGATGAATCGCAGATTAGATTGGCCGACACGCGCACATGCGAGTTCAGACCGCGCCGAATGGAAATGTTATCCGCACGCGGCGGCGGTCGACTCAAGGTCTCACTCGCCCCCCCCCCCTCACTACTCGACCCTTCACCGTCGCTCTAGTGCGCCCCGGCGATATTATGCGCGTAATTTCCTGGTTTTCGGGATCAAAGTTTTGCGTGGAAATGAATTTTCCAGAATCGCAGAGGTCGACTGTCGTGTTTTAACAAACGCCGCCGCTCCTTCCACCACAAGTTATTATAATAATATATATTATAATAAAAACCGCGCTACGGCCAAAACGCAACGGTTAAAATTACGACTTGTGTATGTAGGTGAACGCGTGCGTTATAATTATTTGAGTTTTTCAAAAGCACGAAATTTGTGCGCACCGACGACGTGACTTAGAGTTTTTTTTTCGTCTCCTCAGCCTTGACGTAAGTTGTTGTACATAATAATATAATAATGTATAATATATTATTATTTTTAATAAAATTAAAACACTCCGCGTTACGGTTGTTGTTTACTAACGATTACAGCGACTACGACTCATCAAATTTAATAACGTGTCTGTGTTGTCTAGAGAATTAGTAGTCACATAACCTTTGATATTTACTGCAGGTTAACCCGGAATTTAAAGTCAATCTATCATTAGTTGAATCAAGTCGTAGACGCAAAAATAGCAGGGAAAATTAAAGTAAAATACAATACATATCTATTATCTTTAACATATACCTAATGCTGTTGACGGCCAACAAACTATGATTTATAAAAGATTTCCTCCTTTAAAATAACAACGTGGACCTGATTGAAGTTTGGATAAGTTTCCAGTGAAGTATAATTTATGTGCTGTTTAACTTCGATAATTTTTCAATAACTTTGGTAGAGAAGAAACGTCTAATACAAAATAACGTGAAAAAAAACTGTTTTAATTTACAAAAATTATTTTTAAACCAAGAACCAAGAATTAATAGTGTATTTTACATTTTTAATCGGCCTACAACAAAATAAATAAAATGTATAATTTAAATTAGTATAGTTATACACCTATAAAATCAAAAATGTGTAATAAGTAGGTTATGAATTTAAAAAAAAAATAAAAATAAATTGACTGATAACTTAATAATACATAATAAAATAATGCCTTGTATTTGTATTTATTTTTTAACTAGTTAAAAGGGCATTTTTTCTATTATATTATTAAGAACTACAAAACTCCAAAATGATTATTTTTCATAAAATCCATTATCAATATTAATACCTAAAATAAGACGTATCGTTAATACTTAATATTAATCTGTGTTTGTAAAAAAAATAATATTTGAACTAAAATATTAAAATATTTATTATACCGAGAGACCATGCATAGGCACTAATTAAGGTAGTGTTTATTACTATTATAAATTATAATACAGTGGTAACGAATGTGATATGAATGTTACGAGTATGTTTAGCGTAGAGGCGAAGAATATATGAACAGTGTGATCATTATTATAATATTATATTATATAGTTCAAAATAATATAATAAAAAAACAAATAATTAAAATAAAAACGTGAATAAGATAATATTATAATGGATGGTGATATATGGCAGACTAGGTATAAAAACTTGAGTGCCGTAGCGCATAAGATAAAGGAGAGGGAGAAATGGAAAAAAATAAAAATAAATAAAATAATGGCCGTCCCCTGCAATATCCGCAGAAGGAAGAAGACCGGCGCGGAAAAGAAGATTTATGGTACATTTTAATTAAGGGGTTGCTGTGGAGCACTACCGTATTTTCGCAAGGCGAGGGAGGTCGAAAATAGCATCATTAAGATATGATAAGGTGTTTCGATAAGAATTTTTGATGACACATTTGGAATCTTCGTTAAGTTAATGACAATTTTTTCCCTCCGGTTAAATTCACCACTGGTCGATACAGACGAAACGGTTCTGCGAGCCTATAAAAAACTACGACCCAACGGTAATATATTTTAATTACATTATCACCTGTACCTAGTAAATTAATCGAAAACTATTATAGTTATATATATACAATTATATAACAATATATAATATAGACGTGTATAAATCTCGTGGACAGGTGAATAAAATGCGATAGGTAAACAGTAGAAAGTTTTAATCTTTAAGGCGCAGACACATTGTATGGTGGACAGTGCGATTAAATGAGTAAATTTTGATCTTAGGTTGTTTTTTTTTTTGTTTTTTAATTCAGTTACAACTATAACTTTCCCACCTGTCACTGAGTGATCTAATACGCTTTATTTATCTCTCCATCCCGCACAAATAAATAGCCCGAGAGCGTTTTTATTTTCTCAGCGTAAACGAAAAGAGAATAGAAGTTTTATATCGTATAACTTAAATATTCGAAGGCATTTGTTTTGAACTTCGTGATAAATGCTACCGATTTGAAATTCAATCGTTTTTATGCGATTAATCTTATAGATGTGAACGTTACAGCATTGCGTTGGCAATTATTTGCATCAAATTTCGTATTTTGATATTTAATAGGTAGTCACGACTCGCGTTTTTGTAAATTTTTAATAACTACTATATTTGATTTGGTTTTTTATGTGAATCCCATTCCCCACAGCCGACACGAAATTTTAAACACGATTACGTATAATATACGTCATAATAATTTGGTAATAATAAATTTGAATGCACTATCCATGCCAAAACGATGTAATTCTCGGCGTACTGCCAGTTACACACAAAATATTATGTCTTCGAGAGTTCTGTTTTCGTAACCGACAAAAATGTTGAACTTAAAATCTACAGACTACGAAAACCTCGCACAAGCATCCAACATAGTGACTGTCTAAATAACTATAGACCTGCGATTGTAGTTTACTGAACATTGTTATTATATTTTTTGCCCCCTTTATTTATCGTATTATGTTATAGGTATACATACTATGTTATAATAACGTATCGTATGAAAGCAAAAACTCATCATCTAACTGCAAAACAGCAATATTTGGTAAATTAGCATTTTTACTTTTAAAAACTGTTTTGAACGCTGTTAGTAAATTTTGAAAAAACCAAAAAAAAATGTCGCCATTAATGAATTTTTCATCTAAGCCAACGATATTTGAATCGATATATTCTCAAAAGTTTGCAATTGTTCTTAAAATATATTTATGCTCTGCACGTGTAATTAGATGTAGAGATAATGCATGACACCGGTGTGACTGAAACTGATTGTGAATAAATCGATTGATTTAAAATTTACATACACGCGTTTAAAGTAATATTAATAAACGCCGGAAATGTATCTATATTACCACATCACAAAACACGAAAGCTTAGATCAAATTTGACCGTGTAATATTGAAAACTGCAATGTTTGCGTGTGTGTGATTTGTTTTTGAGTTGCGTTTGTAGTCGGTGCATAAGTGCATCGAGGTATTCGGAATGTCTGCATGTGCAGTAAACACTATAACACCGTCCTGCATAATATCACATATATATATGTTGATGTCATTTACATATTATGCAATTTATTCGTCCGTGTAAACCATCGATACTCTGATTTGTGAGGTTGGAGGGGAAGTAGTGGAGGGCAATCAGTTGTACTGGCACACTCGAGTTTCTCGTATGAACCCGCATAGTAACATGTCGTGTTTAACTATTATGGTCTCAGATTTTTTTTTAACGATCGTACAAGTTTTTAATATTTTTTTATATGTACAATCTTCATTCCATACGAATAAAACAGATTTAATATTTTTTTTAATCAATTACATCGACAACTTCCCACATGCACTGGCATAACGATTTAGGATCCTGCGTGTCCCAAATCCATCAAATTTGCTGTACGTTATATTATATTTATATTTTATGTTCATGTAGATTGCGATATTAATTTTGTATTATCTGCAAGGCTACTGGTCGGCTGTCAACAGATTTATATTTAAATTATTAATACGTCAAATTTAATAAATATGCCACGTATGAAACAAACATATTAGCTCGTATAAAATGTAAACAACTCTGGTAAAAAAAAAAACAAATTGATCCTTTCCCCAAGGTCTAAACTAGGTTAGGTTAAGAAAAAAGCAAACATATTTGGTCTTGAATCAATAATCACCAATCGGAATACTATTAACTAACTCTGACAGTGCATTCATACCACATTGTACAAACTCTAGATCAGAAAATAAAATAATAAACACACAACAACAATATTTTACCACGAAAAAGTCAAAACCACTTATTTTATTTGGCAACCAATAATAAATATAATTTAACTCAAAACGCCCAAACTACTAAAGAAATTTAAATTCAACCACCAATAAATAATGAAAGTCAATAGCAAACGTCCGCCCATCACCTATTTTCTTGAAGGACGTGATAGACTTTTTAGATATATATACAAAATTAATAGAACTAGTTGGAAATGCAAACTTCTTTTGCAAATCATCTCAATAAAACCTTAAAATACAAGCTTCTTCATCGGATACAGATATATCAAACAATTCTCAAGGACCTAACCAATCTCTAAATACCACAGTTTTCGTATCTAAGGAAATTTACTTTCTAAAGTGCTATTATGTGAATTACACCAAAAAAAGTAATAATTACTTGCTTGTATAGAAATAAATAAATATTAAGAAGAAATCGACTTAAACATAAAAATGTAGCACCACTTAGAACATTAAAAATAAAGCTGCAAATTATTTTGGTTCAACTTGAAAAACCAAACAATAATTAAGATATTTTTTGTATAAATAATATAATATATTATATTATTTTAAATGTATTATTATATTTAATATCTTGCAACCAAAAATAAAATTAGAAGAACTTTACAAAAAAAGCATCATTGCCCAGTGATATAATTATCAATAATACATCCACACTTAATATTATTATTTCTGCTATCCGCCACTATGTGTAAAATGTGGTTTATGTCACCCATGTTCCAGAATCCAGAAACATCACAGAAAAATGTGACTTCCGTAATGGAGTACACCTAGCTCACTATAAAGGATTGCCAAATCTATAAAGAAATCACTCAGCTTAAAAATAATAATGTAACTACAAATAAAACACATCATCGAATTTCGATTATAAAAATCTCTTTTTAGTTCATCCCTATGCTAACGTAGTATCTGGAAAATTAGAATATAATAATATGTTTCAACCAATCCAATTGACTCTCGTTGTATTAAAGCTAATAATATCCATTGGATTTTAAATTCATAATTAATTAACTTATTATTCTACTGACCACAGTACTAGCTACTAATTCCTACCAGAAGATAAAAAAAATATAATTAGATTCCAATTGCACTGTCCCTAATCATATTTAATGTGTATACAATTTACCTTAGAAAACACATTAATGAATACCTATTATTTAGTCACATTGCATAGTATAATGATATTTGATAATATTTATCACATACCTATCGGAACTAAATTTAACTTGAAATTCCCGATTAAACTTCCCTGGTTATCATCTCCTACGCACTTATCCCCCGTATAGTACATCATACTCTGGATCCAATATCCTATTTCAATCCTCACTCAAGTAAAATATAGCACCTTCCTGCTCTTTTTGCAATCATGTGCAATATCCGTGAACCTCAGTCTCCACAATGTCACAGTACCACAGTTTATTTCCTTTTTCAATACACTTTGTAACGATTTCACTATTGGAATAGGCTTAAATTCCAAGCACCGACGGCAGGGACATCAAATAAAAAACCATCGAGAAAATTCGCCGTACAAATCACTAACGCAAAATATTACATCAATAATTTATTATTTCTCTCCCCACGCCCAACTACTGGTTAGCACTACATATTATTATCCTCAAAAGTCACCTGTCATTCACAACATTTTTGTGGCAAACATAGATACTAGTTTGCTGTGGAACTTTCGCACACCGGTGGCGACACGCGTCACGCGATAACATTTAAATAATATATAAACATAAATATAGAAAAGAAAAGAAAATGAATGTACTCAACTTACACCGGACGTCACATTATCTATAATATATTTCTGTGACACACTATTGTTTTTATAGTAACGATTTAAATTGCCCCTTCTCTCGGCAGATGCAAATCGCCTGCTATTAAATAAACAAATATAAAACGTGAATATTTCTAACTTTGTAACGTCCAATGCAAGTTAGGTTCATTCGTTTGATTTCCTACATTTAAGTATATATTATATTAAATAATATTTTTTTTCACGTAGGTAGGTATATATTAATAATGCGCCACACGCGCTGGTGTGGGACAAGTCCACGAGTACTGGTCAACCACCACCTTCTGCATTGTCCGCAACCACAAACATTATTATAGATATTTAGTCATTGTTATTATTTTTATATTGCCGGCTTCCAACCGATGTTATCAAACGGACGATGATAGAATCGAGACGGCCTGTCTATTCCGTCCTCACTCTCATCCCTACGGACAAACCGGCAAATTTATTACCATAATATTATATTATCAATTATTATTATGTAGTAACGATTCGCTAAAGTCTTCCACGGCGATGTCCGCGGGGAAGAACGATGGTGGTAGGACCCTCGGATACCAACGGGCAGGTATCTGCTCCGTGAATACGATTATTTACGTATTATAATAATTTTTCCTTTGAGTATCAGCTGCTGGCCGTACAACTATTACTATTATCATAATATTATATAATAATATATTGAGCGGTGACCGTCCAGAGAAGCCATTGCAGGATGCCTTTGTCATTATAATATACATATTACATAATTTAATTATTATCAATATTATCTGTTTGTCTCGTCGTCTGACATTCCTATGAGTTTATCTTTATTTTTGTCTGAGCTTTACGCCCACTCGGCTTTGTCGGCACCAAATTAAATTATTACAATATTGAATATTTCATGCAAGTTTTTTTCTATATCTAATATTCGTGTCATGAGTCTTATTGATTATTATTATTATTGTTCTCATTGTTTACGTGTTCCCGAATGTGTGAATACAATTAATGCAGCTCCAGCCAATTCGGGTCTCGGCTCGTGGTTGACGACCTTGATCAACACGACAGTCGTGCACATGACTTTCAACACCCCAGTGGCCGTTTTGGTAACTTGTCAACGGTCAAAGACTGTTTAATAATTCGTTTTGATTTTAAATGTTTAAAACAAATTGTATACAGCTGCAGCTCAGACCGGCAAGATTAAGAAGAAAATATAAAATAATAATAGTTTATTTTTATTTGTGGATAATAATTTATTTAAAATCTATTAAAACATAATGCAAATATTATGTTTGATCAGTGGAACACAAAGTATGGTTAAAATTAAATTGTATTCACAACACGTCATTATAGTATGATTTCATGGTTAGGTGGAAATGTGAAATGAGAACGTAATGGTGGAAACGCGAGAAATATATTTATGAATTCCATACTAATAAAAAATAATTATATAAGAATTACAAGAAAATAATACAGAGTATCACTGCGAGGGTGATTAGTGTGAACAGTGGTGATGCGTCACCATACGTCGTGGTACATTCAAAACTTTTCTACACTAAAAAAAATTAAAGTTGGGACGCTACTGTGTTTGATTACTATATTATACAAACAAATTAAAAATAATCCACTCTTTTCTTATTTCTTATATACGATGCTCCCCTCAGTGACGTATTTAAGGATTTTGGTTCTTACCACCCGGGGCTAACAATGTTTGCCACTCCAAATCTATTGCATCCACCTTAAAAATGAAAAATGTTTCAGTTTTTAATTACGCAGAGTTTCTTAAAGTATTTTCCTCTCTCCACTTTTGTTATTAAAAATGAAAAATGAAATTATAAATCGCAATATAAAGTTATAATACAGCAGTACCTAAATGTTATGTTCGATTTCTGACTCGATGCAGTTCTGAACATTAACAATGATTAATATGTTATTTTTAATGATTCCCTAATATTCAACTTGATTTTTGATCAATAATTGTTTCCTTTGTTTGTGGGACTAGTTTATAATTAAAACATAGACATTTAAAATGGTAGGCAAACGGGTACGGGGCGTACGGCTTATAGAAAACTGTTGTAGATTTACCCTCAACTCTTTTTGATTAAAACAATAAATTGTTATTGACAAAAAAAAAAACAAAAAAAAAATACAGAAAATATCTTATGCCTATAAATAGTTAATAGGTAGTTAAAAAGGACTCAAAATAATATATTGAAAATTATAATATAATAATTTGATGGAAATTTCATGTATCTATGGTTATTATTTTTTTATTACAAAAAAAAATAAAACCAATTTCGTCAAAAATTAGCTTTAAAAATTCCAATTTTTCCTTAATTTTTTTTTTTTTTGTTATACCCTACGCTTTTGAATATGATTATGAATTTTCAAAAAATACGTCTTGAATGCATCAACATGATTTAATTACAACAGAAAAAATTACTGAAGTTGAAAATGAAAGCATTATTTCAACAACTTAAAAAAAAACTTTAACATATAAAAAAAAACACATCATTGTAAATATAGTTCATCATTGTATAGATACATTCATCGCTCAGAATCTAAAATACTAGATTGTTGATTTTGGTATTATTTAAAACGATCACCTTTCATTATATAATTAAGTTAATATTTATATTGTATAGGTACATAATATATCCAATTGATAATGATCGATTTTTAGATTACAATGTTTATATCTATTCAGATCTTTAAGTGTTCGATTGTAAGTTCTTCATATAATTTAGTCATCCACAGATCAACATGATATAGAACGACTTCTTTGTTTGCCTATATGCTCTGGCAATAAACATCTTTATTTGATGAACAAATATTCTATACAAAATTTTGGTTGAGCAATTTTATTCAAATCTAAACAAACGTATCTTTATTATAAAGCTTATAACCATTCGGAAGAAAATGCTTACTACACATCCTACTTTACTCAGTTTGGACAAAATTGTTTGCTTTAAAAAATGTAGCCGATTTTCAATATATTCTTTTATTTTAAAGGGAAGCTGGAAATTATAGAGATATTTAAATAATAATAATATGTATCAATAATGTTAATTTTTTTATAACTATATAATATAGGTATGCGAAAAAAAATATATCACTGTTTGGCACTTAATTATCTATATTACAGACATAAGTCCAGCAATAATAAACTATATTTGGTTACATAAGTATTTTTAAAATATTAATAATAACTGTAGTATACCCAATAACCACTAGCTAAGTACGTATGTTGAAAAAATAAAAATAAATGTAACAAACATAAAAATGTAAAATGGTGTGCACAAATTACACAATTATTACTATTGACATAATATACTAATAATATGTATGTAACTTATTAATGTAAAGATCCATCATTGTAGGTAAGCATAATTAGTTATTTAAATAGATAAAAATTGGATTCGATAAAATTATTTTGTTCTTAGACTATTAGATACGAATATTAAGAATATTTTTATATTAATTAATTACAATTTGAGTATCTTAAATCTAGTTCCACATACTCCATTAAAAATTAAAATATATTAAATTAAAATGAGTGTTGAAATTCAATATAATTTGAATATTAATTCAAAGATATAATTTTTAATAGTTTCTTATCACGTCTTATTAGTTTAGTTTGTAAAAAGTCACCTCTTAGATACCTAACGAATGTCGGCCATTTTATTGGAGACATTTTTATACGTACAATCCTCGGCAGTCCACCATCTTGTATTTTTATATTATATCTGTGAGTTAGAACCAGCTCTGAATCAACAAACTGTTTTTAGTATAATATTACTGTTATCGCACAACGCACTCGTAATAAACAGGAACAATCGCGCCAGGAGAAAAGGGTGTACAAAAAGTATTTTTAAAAATATGTATTTATACAGTAGATTATATTATAAACAAAGCACTCGGCTTTGTTATGCCTCCCATAATATATCTCTGAAAATTAAACATCAAAATGCATTATAATATAGGAACAATATTAATATTATGTACCCGGAGGCGCAAGTGCAACCAATGGATCCGAGACGACGAAACGAGTATCGCTTACAGGGCCTAAGAACATATCAGTCCAGAAACGTAAAATAAATACAAAGCGTGCGGCAAAAACATAAAAAGGTACGATTGAGTTTTTCCAGTTGAACGAGTGAGTGTTGGTCTAGTATATGTGTGTGACGTATATCAACATTATGCACACAATGTCGCATTGACCAATTCTGTAAGTCTTTAACGGGGATCGGTGGTTATTATAATAATATTATCACGGTAATACGTGCGGATAGCGATGATTTTGACCGCAATATACGTTACTCCGTTTTATTTATCAACAGTTTTTGAATCGCACTCCTCTCGTTCAACGAAAATAATAAAAATAACAAATACACGAGCGCGCGCGCACACACACGCCCGTTTGCAGGGTCCTAGTTGAAATTCGGAACGCAGTTCGTCTAACGAATACAAACCGAGCTAAATTTTAATTGCAACGAAACATTATCAAGTTATTGAATTAGAGCGTAACATACGTCATCCGGATCCGAATCCGCTTGGTCCAGCCAACATCATCAATTATTAAGTTCATTTACATATAGGGTCGATTCGGTCGTCGTGCTCGACGTGTACTTCGTGTAAACAAAATTGGATTAAGTTAACGCCGCCGGTTTTCAAGAACTCCGCTCTGACCATAACCGACAATAACGCCGCCGCCGCTAAAATAATAATAATATATATATATATATAATATATATATGTATATTATAATGACTATTGTATCCGGCGAGGTCAAGGCAAACCTTAGGTCTTTCCATTTTCCGACAACAATAATTATACTATTATTTCCATCCCCTTATTGTAATTCACCGCACCGAGTAAATTCGATTGTAATAATTTCTATATACTAATAATGTTTTTTTTGTTTTCATTATGTGCTTAGCTGTATCAGAACGCACACACATTGTGTATACGTGCACTTTGCTATATTATATTGTAATTATATTATTAGACGTTGGAAATCGTTGAACCGGAAATACAAAGTGAGTAGAGTGTACAACTGTATAACATATCCAAAGTCGTTTTCGCATGAGTTTCACTCGATTTAACTATATTATATATTATGTTCTCGTTATTGTCATAATTATCATCGGTCCATACAACTGAAAATCAATTATTATAAAAAAATATATATTCATTAAGTACAAAGCGTAGGTACTCGCAGATGTATTATATATATAAATATAAACACACATATATATATAACTGCAATAACGTCAATTTCGGAAATCAATGTAACACATATATGCAATTTCCTATGTTCATCAAATTAAACACCATGTCAACTATAACATATCAGGAAAAATAGGTTTCCTCGTACCTACAACTGCATTGATTAATTATGTAGCTAAAATTTTCATGCAAATAAAAAATGTTTTCTTCGGTCTTACCGATATTTGCTATGCGATAATATTTGGTATACATTAGTTTATTAACAACATTTTATTAATATTTTTTTTTTTCAATTAAATTTTATCGATTTTATAATAATATTTTTATTTAATAATTTGGTGTTGTACACTTAATATAGCAATACAATTATTGATAAAATTAAATTATTAATTACATAAATAGAAAATTTTAATGTAGGAAAATAAAATAAATGTGTATATTTGTCAATTGTATTTATGGCTACTATATTATGTAGTTTTTTTTTATCAAAGCAATTTGTGTAGCAATTTGTTTGTTGAACGTGTGCAACGCGTAAGTTCACTCGTATGTTTTGTATTTATGCGTAATGTTTAGTAAATATTAAATTAAGAAAAATGTTTTTTCTTACAAGATTAAAGTGTTAGAGATTTAACGTAAGTTATTTAAATGATACGCACGTGGTGGCTTAAACCATAATTGTGCAATGGGCTTATCGGATAACGATCAACAAATTTTAGTTGACCATTTAGCTATTTTAATAGTAAAAATATAAAACAAAAATCAAATATTGTATAATCTATGAGTTTATTACAAGCGAGAAACTACAACTTTTGTAATTACATCTATCTCCCCTATTTGTGATGAAGTTTTAGGACTAGATAATAGAACCCTTGTATAGTTATATATTTTTTTAAACATTCATTAAGCTCAAATTTTATAATGGACGAACGAAAAATCATCATTATTTCAGAGGTGTTAAAAGAACCAAATTACGCAATAAATTACCTAGTGGCTAGTAGAATAAACTGATTTATGGCATCGTTCAAATGGCAGAAGCTGCAACGTCAAAAACTCCTGAAGTAAATCGTAAGATCGAAATTACAATTGAAATTAGGAGACTAGGTTAACAAATGCAAAAATCAAGAACATCTTTACACAGAATGCGACTAGCTGTGGATATTATAACATAATGTAACCATATCAGTAAGATACTTCGTGAAAAGACCAAGGAACCAAAAATTGAAACATTTAAATCGTATCTGAGTGACAAATGTAGAATGGATGATACTGATTATTCATTTTGGAAAACCACTTTTCTTTTATATGAAAAGATCTCGAGCTCATGTTCCATATATTAGTTAAGAAGACGGTAATTGGGTACGCTGTGAACAAGACAATACCGAAGTATGATGTGCTCGACAACTCGAAACTAATATCAACTTATGAACCTGCTTTTGATGAGATCCGCCCCCACATCCTTAAATCACTGACAAAGAAGTCCATTATTATTCTGACCCATGTACAGTGTACACAACTCAATCCTACTACCTAGTGAAATACATTCCAGATCAGTGGAAAATGAGCTGCTTAATGTTATTAAAACCAGGTTACCAAAATGAGCTAACGTTTAAACAGACCAATATCACTTCTCCCAAGCATGTTGAAACTCTTACAAAATATTCTTCTTAGTAGTTTACAACTACTTATAGAAGGACACTTCATACCAGGATAGGTCATCGTCCAATCGTCAATTTCCATAATGTCACAAATATTATTAGTAAGGCACTAGAATAAAAAAAGTAAATTCAATTTCCAAACTTTTGACAAAGTTTATCATAAAGGCCTACTAATAAAATTAAGTAAACACAACAACTGCAACACACTTGGTATTTAATTCTTGAATCATACGTGACTGAATGAGTTTTAAGATGCACGAATGGGCATTAAGAAATTGTAAGACCATTTCATACGAAATAACGAAACCTAGTGTCATAAGACCTATAATTCTCTATCTACTCTGCACTGATGACAACTAACAATAACAGAGTTATGAAAAAAAAAACTCAACTAAATGTTTATCATATTAATCGATCTATTGTACATTGTATAGTTCATATATTACACTTTAAGTTATTACTTTAAAAAAAGAATAATATTTACAGTTATCTTGTTTGAATATTTATTACGAATACGTTTAATATGGTTTGCTGTTGGTATCTTCCCGGCTCTAAATATTAATATATTATATTTTTGTAAGAACGCCACACGCGTTTCGTTTTCGACAGCAAAGGGTATATTAATTCTTACTCGCGGACACGATAAAACTCTCCGGTGTACACGTGTCCTCCACTGACCGCGGCGGACGAGGGTTTTCCTAAAACCCTACTTAATGACGTTGCAGATAATAGCGTATGGTCTTGTGCGGCTATCCGCCAGCAAGTCAATAACAATTGATCTATTTCCAGTTCAACCGATACCGCAGTGTGTCTGTGTGTGTGTGCGTGTGTTAGGTTATCCCCCTTGTTTTAGGGCGGCTTGCAATATGGGTCCGCTAAAATACGATAATTAAACAACACCCAAAACCCTCCTACGCGTACACGTATGGGGTCGAATCATCCCCTATATACATATTATTATATACACGCAGTCCCACAATACTAATGCGATGGGAGTTCTGCTAAACCCCTCTCGCCGCCGCCGCCAAAGCACCGGGTCGTTTGAAACGACGACGACGACGACGACGACGACGATGACCGGTCACTGTATTATGCTCACATATAATAATTCACCGAACGTGACGTTTCCACCAATGACCGCGTGTTATACTGGTGAATTATACACACACACGCGCGTGCACGGTATAATATATTATTATATAGACTATACTATACCTATAAGAGTGCCGAATTACACCCACACTCATATCACGATAAACATGTAATATATATATATATTATTATAACAGGAATTCACCCCGAACGTGCGAGTTCAAACTGCAGCGAGCATGTAAATAATTCGGCTTTGCTTTGATGATCTGTGGAATATAATATATATATATATATATATATGGTATTAAATCAAAAGTCACACTATAACGCATACTCCAGCCACGGAGTTGGCATATTATTTTGGTACAATATAATGAGGGTTGTCGTGCACTCACTCTTTACAAAATATGATGCTGGTTTACTAAACTTCGTAAAATTCTATTCTCGTTTATCCATATCGACACTACCGAGTTCCGTCTAAGATAATATAATATCCTCGCGTCAATAATTTAGACACTTAAGTGTCCAAATAATCATTAAATAATAATGTACATATTTTCACTCGTACTGCGTGTGGCAGAAAGTGATTATCAACGATAGAAGCGATTTTGGAAAACAGTGTTTATGAGAAAATGGACGGAAAGCATTGGAAGTGTTTTTATTTTATTTTTATAAAACAATTAATAATTTTTTGTGATCGATTGTAAAACATTATTTTTTATGATTTATTCAACAATGTGAATTTATTTCTTATGATTTCAATTTATATGAGTTTGATTGAATATATTTAATTGAAATTGAATAGGTATATAGATAATATTGTATGATAAACTCTCATTTATATGAAAATAATAATGATTATCACTATTAGCATTGTAGACACATTATATCATTATGAAAATAGTCGTCAATTTTAAAATGATAATCTTAACTTTGTTTCCGTCATAATTATTATATTTAACCATATGATGTTTTGATTCAGTAGGTATCACACTTAATACAAATAATTAGTGTTATTATACAATCTACGAGTAGGTAATTTAAAATCAGTGTTGTTGAAAAGGAATAGGTATGCAGTAAGCTTATCGATTTCAATCTGTTCGAAGTAATGCGTTACGCCGGTCTAATATTTGATTTTTGAAACTGTTTGCTTCTAACTCTATGCAATCAGTGCAAATGTATTCAACACACTAAACACACAACGGAAACTCTTCATTAACCCAAAGATGTCAATAAATAAGTTGTACGAGGTTTAAGCGTAGTTTGAACTTTGAAATAATAATTAATAATCAATAAAAGATAATTTACTGTATTATAAAACGTATAGCTTACAAACAAGAGTACGTACAAAACAAAAAAAAAATCGTCTACTTATAGAAAATGGAAAATTCTGTAAATTATATGTAAAAATCAATCAAATAAAAACAAAAGAACACATAATATATGACATACACTGCAATGCTAATATTTTGGGCGCGTCATGTTAAAGAAATAATACAGCAGTAGGTGCTTGAATTTACAAAAAAATAGGAGCGACTGTTTCGATGGTAGTTAATTTTATTAATAATACTCAGGTATAATATTGCCTATTGCAAATAATTATTTAATAAGTTCTATGTACACCAATATTTGGAATCATGTTTGGTAATGTTCATGTTTAAATTAATTAAAATAAACATCGCCAAACCCGGCAATTGTGATAGGTAGATAGCAATCAGGATTTATGTACTAACTGCTATTTATTTACAGTAGTCTTTGTCCATATTATGATGGTATAGCAGTCACGAAAATGTAAGGTATTGAATTAATTTCAATTTATTTATTTACTATAATTAAGTTTTAAGATGTTACATTATAATATGTGATAAAATACTAAATTTAAAAATAAACTAATACAAAAATATTCGTTTCATTATATTTTAAGCTTAAACCATTTTAAAATAACTTTAATCATAAAAAACACGTTTTAAATATAATTAAATAACTATTTAATATAATATTATGATATTGTGTTGTCAGTGGCGTTCCCAAAAATTTGTTATGCGATATATATTTTATCATTTAAAAAAAATAAGGAACATGGGCACGCAACAGCTCTACCTACTCTGTTACTACTTTGAATACATAAATAAGTTGTCATTATATTAAACCAAATTTTTTTTTTTTTAAATTTCAATATTATGTCTATGTCTTTTGGCTTATGTTACATATAATATCAAAAATATCTTTAAGTTTATATTATTTTCTTTATAAATTCAATTTTTGCTTTTTTTTTTTAGTTAGATCCTCGGAGGTGAAGCTTTTTCGTCTGTAAAGTTTTTTAAATTACGTTTTAACGTGATATAGTTGCGAATTTCATTATATTTATTCATCGTCGTTCGTTGTCAATTCTAAATGCAACCTACAACCAAAATAAAAACGTAAGATGAAAACACTTCACAATTCAGTCACATTTGGAAGAATTTAGATTATGAGATATTATGAGTATACAAAATAGGTAATAGAATAAATTTAATTTAATTTAAAAAAAGATAGGCAAGTGGGTACCTCTCTGCTGTACAGTGGGTGTCGAGTGGGGTCTCTGTAATGGATGTGTTAAATTTGAATTCAACGATATAAAATCATTGTATACGAAAAACGATTCTGAGCGAAGACGATCTGTCAGCCTACATAGCTAAGTGTATTTTATGATATTAAATAATTATCTTACTATTAATAATATAGTCGGTTGAATTATTTTTTTGAGAAAACATTGCATTTTAAAATGTCATTGAGTGTATAAAATATAATGATATACTTTACAAGTTTCAAACACCCAAAATTAATTTGAATTTGAACCTAAAATTCGGGTTATTAAAAGTTTACATGTATTATAATTCATTAATATGTTTGTACAAATAAAATAAACAACGGTCCTTACAACAACAGTATGGATGTTGAAACCACAGTCCACAATTAATAACCTCCACAATACCTAGTACCCGAGTAATAATTAATAAAGGGTATACTTAATAACCTTCACCGCTGCCACAGTTTAGTATATTGAGTGATTGATAAATAATAATCATTATCAAATTGAAAACAATCCAATAAATTTCAATCGATAACAAAATAAAATATTTTTACTTTGGAAAACGTCCCTTTGCTATAAACTAACAAATTCAAATATAAACAATATAATGTACCCCGAATGTATAATGTATGTCTTGCCGGTGAGCTACATTGAAATTCTCGGTGGGCCGGTCATGAGTGTTTGCCGTAATTTTATCTTAATATAATAACGAGAAATTAGTACAAACATTAAAATAAAATAAAATCGATTCGAAATATTATACCGTACAGTAACTATGGTCAAATGTTAGAAATCTTAAAACTCGGATATCTCTCATGTACAGCACTGGAAATAATTAATATAGTTACAATCTGAGTGAATTTCAGTAAATTGCAACATTGAGTACCTACAGATCTTCTGACACATACAACGGAATCGTTATCTACGTACGAAATAATAACGCACGCATATATTATTATATATTTTGTCGTTTTATTCGGTTAAATTAAGCCCTCGAGGAACTTAAACAACAGTCTCCGATGGACCGTGCGCGTACACGTATATGCGCGGACCATTGTGGAACTGTTGTGGATGCTTAGCGAGTTCAAAAACGACTCTCATTAAAGGGGTAGTGAAATCTGCATTACAAATAAAAAAGCAAAAAAGACGCGCACACAGCCGAGCGAGTAGACGGCGGTGGCGGCGCGGCGGCGGAACTCGAATACGGACGTAGTAAATGAAACATTGTGTTATGAAGTCAAATAAAAGGTTTTAGCATTGTGTTCCGCGGGTACGGTAGTCCAAAAATATGTCAAGCCCAAGTGTATATACAATGGGGTGGTGCGGAAGAGGAAGTGCGTGCGTGTGTGTGTGTGTGTGTGGGTGTATGCGCGCGAGCAGACGACCCCATTGAAATTCCAAAAATTATATAAAAGCGACTTTCGAGCCGGACAGTTTTCGCAATACGCGCCTGCATAATATTATTAAATAAATATATAATAAAGTGTGCGTATGTGTGTGTGTGTGTATCCGCGCATATTAATTAATATGCTAATGCGAATATGAGCGTTTGCGTATATATATATATATATATATAATATGTATGCGCATTGTAGTGGACGTCCTCCCCTGAAAAATTGGTCGGTTTTCACGTGTGAGCATATATATATACATATATATGTGTGTGTACTTATAAAGTATCGCTATATATAGTGTAGGTACCTTTCCCGCCATTCGCGCTCAGCTTTTGCCCGTCGGTCGCGAACCATCGCGGAAAAGAGTATAGCTATCCTCACCCGCACTGTACATAATACGACTCGTATATTATTATTATATAAAATATTCGTGCACTAGATTATATTTCGCCGCCACCGCCGCCGCCGCCGCGTGCCGATTTTGTTGGACCGGAAATAGCCTGAGAACGGCGATGCGCGTGCGTACGCCCGACGGAGGGGGCCTCGATACACTCGTGGCGGGTGTAACGCGGATTTAATACTGTTTCCGGACCTCCCATACATATTATTTCCTGTGCCCCGACACCGCCACAGCCACCACCGCCCTCGTCCACAACTACCGCGACGACGTCCACCCGAGTTGGACTGCTGAAAAACAACAACAACAACAACAGCAGCAGCAGCACTACCACGCCCCGCCACCGCGCCACTCGACGTGTAACCCTTTCGCCGTGTTACCCTTATGTGTCCCAGCCCGCTTCTTCTTCCCTTCACGTCAACCCCGCGGAAGTAAGACGAATACGACATGTTTTGCGGCCAAAAAAATAACGGTTTTTAGATACATAATATAGCGTGAACAAGTCCCCTGGCACTACCACCCCCGTCCAATAACTACCGCGACGACGTCCACCCGAGTTGGAATGCAGAAAAACAACAACAGCAGCATAGCACTACCAAGCCCCACCACCGTGCTATTTCACGTGCAACCTTTTCATCGTGTTACCCTTAAGGGCCCTATGTGTCCCAGCCCACTTCGTCTTCCCCACTTCGACCGCGGACGTAAGACAAATACAACATGTTCTGTGGCCGAAAAAAAAAAGGTTTTTAGATAAAATTGAAATAATATAGCGCTAAAAAGTTCACTGCACCGCCACCACTCTCGTCCATACCTGCCACGACGACGTCCACCCGAGTTGGACTGCTGAAAAACAACAACAGCAGCAGTAGCATAGCACTTCTAAGCTCCACCACGATGCCACTCGACGTGCAACCCTTTCACCGCGTTATCCCTATTTGTCCCAGCCCGCTTTGTCTTCCCCACTTCGTTCCCCCCGACCGCGGACGTGAGACGAAGACGACATGTTCTGCGGCCAAAAAAATAACTAAAAAAATAATTATTAAAATAATAAAATATTAAAAATAATATAATATAATGATGCATAATATTTTCACCGTTGACCTCTACGACGACCATCAGGCCGCTAGCGAAGACAATGTGACGTAATCACATAATATGATATAATGCTATTAACACTAATAATAATGACGTATACCCACGAGTGTAGTGTTCAATTTTTATACCCTTTTTTTAACCCTCGTTTTAACCGCGACCATATCGCCAAATAGATGAGTGGTAATATGACTGAGTGTTTTTCAATCTCACGCCATGGGGGCGAGTGCCACACGATTGTATTCTCTGATTTTATACAATATTATGCATGAGTGTACTGTAAAGTTTATCCATAGTGAATAAAATAATGTATAACATTTGTTCAGAAAAATTGATAGTCATGATGACAGTTGTAATGTTAAATTCGAGATATTTCACGAATAATAGAAGAAGAAAAAAAGAGTTTTTCATATCGATATGTTATTATTACTCTTAATTAAAATTAATGCCGTAACCTTTGATTTATATAATAAATGTTCAATAATGATAAAATAACCGGTGTCGTTTATTATAACAAATACAAAACTGCTATACTATAAAATGTTTAATACTAATAAATGTGTTAGTTTAAATAACTATTAAAACATTCAGTTTTTGAAAAAAATGACGAAAAGAATAAAACATTTTGACAGTTTCTATAATTATTTTTTGGATGGTGGGAGTATATGATGAGAACTAGATTGTTTCGAATGAAAGTTTAAATTATAAAATTTGCAGCTTTATACTGCATAGAAACTATAATGTTATCTCTATGACGTATACTTTTAATCGTACCGTATTTATAATTTTTGTTTTATGCCTTCATCACAATGACGTTTTATATAATTAAATTAGGTAGGTGCCATTAGACAGTAGGTACGTTCAAAATTAATTCGTCAAGTCAATTAGCAATTTTACAAACGAAACCTTAACACTTTTCAGATACAGGACATATTTCCATTGACGACAAAACGGTGTATTAAATTATTAATTGTATCCACTGAAACGAACGACTGGCGCACAATTAATTTCTGATATTATAAATTAATTATATAATATATCTTGTGAGTGATACAATTAAATGGTGAAACAAGATGCAAACCATATTATAATGCACACGAAATATAATATGTCATAGTGTATCGATGAGTGGCAATACGGCAACGCGTTAACCGTCCGAACTCGCAAAAAAAAAAAAAAACCACAAATCGAGCGTTTGCCAAAACAAACGACGGAATCGAAAGGAACACGAAGAGTGGGTGGGTGGTGTGGGTTAGCAGGTGCGTTAGTATTTTACACGAGAGTGTTATAGAGCTGGTTAATTGAAAATGTCCAAGCGGCCACACCCTGCAACGCCATAAACATAATATATACATAAGGCACCTTACTTGCATTTTAATTATACATATATATATATATAAAGTAGGTTTATATAAATTAGCTTTTACATTATGCATTCGAGTACATATTATGTATAGCACACGTGACCGTAGAAAGGAAAATTATGTGTTTTCGGAGTGAAAAGCTTCAGCGATGTGCAGTCAAGTCATCGCGGCGATACCGCTACTCTAAAAAGGCGTAGGTAATAGGTAGGTGAGATCCGATCCCTCGACGTTCACCCGGCAGTACACGAATTCTGGTGTACAAAAAGTCCACCGTGATAAATTCGGTATTCGGTGTCTCTTTTATAATGTTAAGTGAGGACGAAAGTTAAAAGCTCGCCGTGTCGATTATCTGGCGAGTGGTCGGCCGCCTAAGGTCTGTGGGTCGAGTTTAACAGAAAAAAAAATACCGGTAACGGTGATGATGACGAGGGTCGAAATATTACACCTGGCGTCACATCCACCCCCATCTCCCTCGATGGTCCACCTCCAGGCGAGAGGTGACTGCGTAACTCGGGTCATCGAGAAAAAACAAAATATAAAAATCATTGTTTTGTAAGTAAAACAATGCCATAGGGTCATCAAATTCCGTGTGGTCTGTGGTACACGGGTAAAACGATTATGGTATTATGTCAAAATAACTGCACCGACAAAAACATGACTGCGGGACGATATTATGGTGGACCTTGTTCGAAAATGAGTTCCCTCAAATTATAATAAGAATATAATAATTCACTGTTTTTCAAATATTTAATTGCATGAAAAAAAAGCTGTCAAAATTATTATCCTCTGACGTTAATTGTAATATTTTGAAAATGTTGAAATTAAAAATGATATTTAAAACATTTATAAACGTGTCCCACTTCTCTTTTAGTTCAATTTTCATGTTATTCACAAAATGCATTTAATCGATTTTATATTTGTATTTTTTTCTTTTTTCAACGAAAAGAATATCTTATCATGTCTCTGTTGTTCATTTGTTTTCAAATATGCAATGTGTTGTTTATCTCAACGTTTTATATTAAGCTTTTGCTATATAAGATTCAAAAAATTTAAATGAAAGCATACAATTTGCAAATAACAATAAAAAAAAAAAAATGAATTAAATCATGCTAAAAGCCTTTCTGTAGTGTGTTACTTTTTTTCCATGAAAGAAATGCAAATCCTTTTAGTGATTACACAACAAGAGTACAAGATAGAACGTTTTAATATTTTTCTATACCTGAATGCAATTTTTCAACTTTCTTGTAACTTGTTATAAAGTTTTAATTCATTGCCAAAGCGCAGACATCTATATTACAAGATTCATTTTGAAAACGATTTTTATAACTATAAATAATAGTTTAATCAGTTTTATGCACGTTTTTAAATTAAACTGGTGCTATTGTTCAATTACGTATGGTCTCATAATTACTTACTGTATTATTTTAACTCTTATAATAGCATAAAAATAAATAAGAATTATTTTTTTTTTTTAATAAGCTTGATTAATATAAATTCTATACAGTTTTTCTAAGTTGCAACGAAAATCATTTGGTTCCTAATTTAATTTAAATTTAATAGAGACGCGTTAGTACTGGTTATAGTTTTTGATCATAGGCCACCAATTTTTTTCCGGAACTCTGTTCTTACTTATATTTTACAACCTACTTAACTACTTGCTCTGGAGTTAAATATGAATTTCCAAATAATTGGTTACCATAATCCATTTTCATACGTCTAATATCCAGTCCAGTCCATGTGTCTAATGATATCTTCAAATGTGCAATATGGATTTTAATTTTTAATTTTTTAGCATTTAAACGATCGTGATGTTAAAATCCAAATAGCCATAATATAGCTAAATATAATATATATATTTGGCTATTGTCACACACTATATTGGAAAAAAAAAAATTCACATTTTAATTTAGCACACAATTTAGAACTATTGGACAAACGATTATTAGTGTTAAGGTCGAAACAAATATGCCAAGAATTCAACAGTGTAATTTTAGTTGTCTAAAGTGCTTTATTACGGACCACCAAGACTGCTAAAGATTATCAATCCAACAGATTAAAGCTCTAGACGAACGGACATAATTTATGAGCTATGTAGAAATACCATCATCCTTTATTGGTTTAAATTAATTTGGTAAAAATGTAATCCAGCAGATAAAACCAACGTATTCTCCACGAATTACGTTAAACACCATTATAAAACGTTTTTACAAAGTTATTACCCGTATAAACAACAATGCATTTTATCAACTAACATTATAAAATACACTGCATAAAAAAAAAAATATTTTAAATAAGACGAAATTTCATGATTACAAATAATAAGAGGATCAAATGAAAATGGTGAGTATGAAAAGTTGAAAACAAATTAACGGTATTTATATTAAACAATAATCATTTTCAAAAAAAAAACGTGATTAAATATTTAATTTATTCTGTTAGAAAACCACGAAGTTAGCAACCAAAATTCAAAATTGTTAACATCCAAAATATGTATTATTAATTTTCAAATTAATTATTAATAGCATATTGAATTCTAACATCCTGAATATAAAAATAATATTTCGTTTTATTATGTTGAACAAGCTTTTAAGGCAGCCCTGCCACTTTTCCGACTAATTATTCGAAAAAAAAGTTATCAAGTTATCAGTGTAGTACTCAGTAGATTACAAGTGCACATCGTCGATCACTGTAATTTATACGTTCAATTTTAATTTTCAATGATAAACCATTATGTACCAGAAAAAATTATTTCTTAGAAGTGAGTAAATACAGTCAGCGTGTACGTCAACAAAATTAAATTTGATTTAAAAATGCAATACCATAGGTAACGGATTTCGAAAAAATTAAAACGCATGTATTTTGGATAATTTTTGAATTGCTGTAAGCTTAAATTTGTTTTTTTTAGATATTTTAAGTTTAAATTTGGAAGAAGCTAGATATTTAAATGGAGAATTATAGTTTTAGTGGCTTAGTTGTTATTATTTTAAAATATATTATTCATGAAGCTTTAAGTATATTATTATGTTTTAATATTTTATACACATAATGTCATTTTTAAATGCAATGTTTACGACAAAAATTAATTAATTTTACTGTATCACATGCAATAGTAAAATAAATTACTTTAATAGCAATAATATCATAAAGTATACTTAGTAATTATAATATGACTGACAGTCCGTCTTATATCAAAATCATTTTTCATATACAATGGTCATAATCATTGAGTTTTTTGAATCCAAATTTAACACTTCCATTACAGTTACCTATACGGTGCTGTCTAATGTACCTACAGCAGAGTGGTAAGAGGGAGTACCTCCCTTGGCCTTTATCCACCTTTTTTTTCTTCTTGATTATTATAAAAATGACTAGGAAATTTTACATTTGATATCCCAAACGACAAATTAAATTAAATTTGATACCAGAAACCTTACTCGAAGTGAATGCTTCAGACACACATACTCAATAAACAATGGCACACACACTTCATTGTAAGATCATTCATCGCTTAGGGCCTTGGAATTAAAATTATTTGATTTTGTATTTGTATAAACATTCTTAATGTACTTGTATTTGTTCATCGATTCTTTATTACAACTTAATATTTTAAATACATCTTAAATATTTTATGTATGTGTTTAGTATCTCTGTATCTGCATTTCAATTCAAACAAAAAATTTCTTTTCGAATGACGATATTGTTATACAAGCCATGCGTTGTTTTTGTCTTTGATCAAGGTTTCATGTGCTAAATTTAGTCTATTGAATAGTATACGAGCCTGTCTAACTTCCAACGTGTATTTATTAATATTGTATGCATGATTGACAGCCTATATTCTCTACGGTCTACGCAGTGATCCCGAGGAAGTTTAGCAAGTTAGTTTTTAATTTTTTCAATTATTTACAACAAATATAAAAGCACGCCATGATACATACCATAATGGCACAGACACACACGTGTTTGTAGGATACAACAATATAATCCAGTGACGCAGTTCGTGAAGCTGAGTAAAATAAAAGAACCATAGCAACACGACCGCGTAAACCGAACATTCCCATTTAAACAGTGTAAATATTTCGGTGTTCTTTATTTAAGCTTGCAGGCCTAATGAATGAACCAAATAGTTAGAATAAGGTGTCGAGATTGCCATGGGTTTATAAGCTTTTGTAATTTTCAGTCATTCGTTAAATTATGTTTCAGTTATAAGCAAAAAATACTCCATATTTTAGTGGTAATTTTATAATATTTTTGCCGCCGCAATTGAAGGGCGACATTCCAAAACGTGCTATTGCCATTTCTTTTTTTAAGAAATCGAGTTACACATGTAGTTTTACCGTAATAGTATGGAAGATTTCGATTTTTTACATATTATAACTCTAATTCAAATATTTATGGCACAAATTCAACTTCAAAAAATTGAACTTAAATCATAACGCACTGTTGCTTCTTATTCTCACAATCCATGTTACAAAAATATTAATCTTATTCAAAACGTGCTATTGCTGTACCTATATAATATTGTACAGTACTATGCTACTATATTTTGATTTGTTAATATTTTGTTGGTTACTCAAGGTTTATGGATACCATGTTATCTATACTCTGTTCAGAATGATATCGTACCTCGGCGGCCAACTTGTGCGCATGGGCGTAACTTCATCTCTCGAGTGCCGTCGTAGTGGGGACACAGCGCCTGACCGTCGCTAACGAAAACTGGTCGCCCTCGAGGTACGACCTCATTCTGAACATAGTACAGGACAGGTACTATGTACCGTACACAAAATAATATTTTTTAGGGCGGGGGGAGTTTAGGGTTGTACACTTTTATAATTGTATAATAAGAAGTTAATACAATTTCTATGGTATTATTTGTTTCTTATAAAAAATGTTCGATAAGTACTGAAAAAACAAAAAAGCATATTTATTAAATTTCGGGGGGGGGGGTTGAACCCCTAAAACCCCCCTTGTATATGCGCTTGACAGAGTATATAAGCTTTGTTGGTTACCAACACGGACTAAGATATAATGGAGTGTTTACAACGCCATCTGTTGACTAAATATTTTGCTTAATTACAATTTTGTTATTTTCAGTTATAAACATTCCAACTTTTTGAAAAGTTCTTCTTATCCGTGGTTATTTAAATTTTTAAAGTATATTATTATTATATTTTTTACCTACAATAACATTTTTAAATGAAATTTTTTGACATGGATTAAAATAATAGAATGTGACACCAAATAAAACCACCAGTAGCGCTGAAACCATTCAGAAAACCAGTGATAACAGAGGAACATTTTGGGCTGTCCCCATAGATAATAAAGTAAAGTTGTAATTTTTTTATAATAATTGACAAAATGTAAATTATACATGTTTATTATAACATATTACTAAATTGTGACTTAGAAATGTCTTATTAAAATATAATTATTAGCGATAGCAAAATATTATCATTTATCATTATGAATTACTTGTTAAACACTGTGTAACCACTTTCCAACCTCTGTGGTAACACAAGTTCTCTTCCGTCACGGAATGCTCTGTGTATAAGGTACAGTGGTGTAATTACGGGGGGGGGGATTTGAGTGTCGTATCCCCCCCATGACCTTTTTTTCAGACCGGTTAACTACATTTACCTATGTACTTCTTTATTTAATAATATATTTTTTTTTTATTGATATCAAATGCCTCGGCGAAATAATATTATTATGAATAGTCTATATTTTTATAGAAATATTACAAAAAAACACAAATCCTTTATGCTAGTTGTACATAAATACTTCTCAGTTCGTTATAAATGCCGCCACGCAGGTGTATAGGTAATAGGTATCACTATTGAAATATGTTTTGTGTGTGTTTTGAGTTTGTTTATGTATTGTGTAGTGCTGTAGTGGTACAAAAATAAACCATCGAGCGGTAAAGTATTATTTTATCGTGGATCGACGACGCTCGACGATTATCAGATTATTAATTTATCTAGATTAAAGACTATCATCCTATTGAAGTATTGAACTAAAAATAACTTAAAATCGATTTGTACACTAATCGGAATTTTTGTAATGACTTTCGTAGTTTCGTCTTCATTCGGTAATCGGTTACAAGTTACAGTAACAATCAGTAATCGGCATACGACTTTTATAGTTTTATAATTCATACATATTTTGATATTGTGATATACTAATGTTACATTCATCATTCGTGTGGAGTTTTGTTATTTAATTTTAATATTGCACCTAACCTTCGTGCCTCTTTACTTTATAGCTGTTTTGCTTAACTATATACTTCTTTTTAAGTTATATAATTGTATTAATGTATATGTATGTAATGTGTAATTGTGTTAAAGGGTCATATCCCGTATATTTAATAATAAAATAATAAAAAAAAAAAAATATTTACTATTCACTCGACTCTCAAAGTTATTTTTAAAATTATAAAAAATGGAAGGGAAAAGAAAAAAAAGATGAAATACAAAAATGTTACTATTTTCTTATTTCAAAAAACAAAATCGTAAAAAGAAAAATTATATAATCGTTTCTAAGTTCATATACCAAGCTGTTCAATCCTTAGATCCACGATGTAGATAAAACGGTGTAGTCACCATCAATTGTACCATTGATTAATAAGTGAGTACCATTTTTATGGCAGTTTAGTTACAGAATTGTCCACCAGGAAGAGCTAAGAAGGCAGAGAAAATATTTTACAAGCAATATAGTCTATTTCTGTATACTTGTTTTGAATAATATACATATTATTAACATATTGATGAACATTGTTTATTTATTTTATTATTATTCTTTAGTACCTCACTGTCCACAATACCTATTGTAGTATTATCTTGACCTGACTAAAGCTTTTTATTATTTTTAAACATTTTCCACATTGAGTCAATTAATATGCCTAACAAATGTTTTGTTCCGGCATGCAAATCTGGATACTTAAGCAATACCAAAATATTAAAATTAGAAAGGAAGAATGTACCACCTATGTTCCATCCACCAAAAGTAACACTTATCTTATAGTTATTTATTTGTTTAAAATTATAATAATATTTTGTGTATTAAACTATGTACTTCAACATACCTGTAACCCAACTTAACACATTGACTACCAAGAAGCCGGCGTCCACAATTTTTTTTTATTATTCTACTGATCTTTATATAAAAAATTTTTTAAGACAAAATAAAACTATACATTACATAATATAAGAAGGTATATAACTTAATGCTATAATAATTAAATATACAATTAATTATCCTACACACCAATAATAATTAAGTTTGATTTTTTAATACAAATTTAATGTTTGCATAATGTCATTTAAATCAAAATGTTCTCCAAGATTCTTACACTCTAAGTTATCTCTTAGAGTCTTTATATTTTTAATAAGACTAACAAGTACAACATTTGAATATGTAGTCTAAATTATTTATTTATTAATAATCGACAAACATAAGCTCTTTAAAAAAAAAAAAAAAAAACATTACATAATATTTGGCACAAATTAAACTAATAACAAATGGATAAATAAAAATATAATAATAAAGACAAAAAAAAGAAAATAAATCTATAAAAGGTTACATAACAGCTAATACAGGTATTCTAGTATAAACACAAATGTTATAAAGTTATTTATCTTGCAGGATTTATTATCTGTATGGAATAATAAAATACCACGAAAAGATAGAAACTTATCTGTAAAAGATGTAGTTTGTGGTTTACATTTTAAAGAGGATGATTAGCATTCTTCACTTTAGTTTTTATTTTTACGTCAATACTCAATAGTATTAATTAGTATTATAGATTATAATATTATAAAGTGCATAGGTATTTAATTATATTTATTATAAATTTGAATAAATATTGTATACTGGTCTAAAATTTTAAAATTTAAACGCGAAATAATACTCAAAACAGCATTACAATACGGCCTTCTCTAAAGCAGCCGGTAGTCGATCGGCCTTTTTAGCGCTACCTGGCGGAAGGCGCGCTAACCAAAGTGCCGTCAGATTTGGACTCACTTTTAAGCTTGAGTGACTACACCGTTTTATCTACATCGTGCTTAGATCATATACAATGGATAACACATAATGTCGATGATGTACGAGTTAGCGAGGAGTCACCAGTTATATGACCTCTACTGCGCATGCGCCGCTAGCAACTAGTCGCATATTTATCTCAAACTATTTATTCGTATTTCTTATCAAAAGACAATAATCTATTATACGTCATATTACATTAAACCGATTTCAACTTATTACCAATTCAATAAATTCAAGTTAATTAATTCATTAAAATGTTTATTATTAAATAATATACGCTTTAATTAAATATTAAATATTTTAACATTAAATATACGACAAGTCGCTTGTGCATGCGCAGAAAGGTACACATAACTGGCGAATTGTCGCTAACATGTACATCAAAATATTTAGCAGTGGCTCCATCCATTGTATATGATCTAAGGTTCAATCACACTTCTGCAATCAATTCAGTTTAAAATAAAATTCAGGCTTCGCGCCTTTGAGTTCGTCTGGCTAGTAAATACTCAATCGTTGTTGTCGCTATTGTTTTTGTAAATTATATATTTACAAAAATTCCTCTTGCTTACTTTCCCAAGTTAACTTCAAAGTCCCTTCTCATGTATCTCGTTCTCATGTAACCTTCCATATTCCTAACGCCAACACTAATTATTTGCAAAATGAGCCTTTAAGGCGAATTATGTCACTTGCCAATGAGGACCCCTCTTTTGATTATAATTTGTTCAAATGTTCTTAATCATTGTTAATAACTCTTAAGATTAATATATGCGTTTTAAATTGCTTATTTAATTAATGTTAAATTAATGTCTAATTAAATTGAAATTCTGTTGTTACATATAATATTTGTTGTATTTAATTTTCTACTATTATTCTAAATTGTACTGTACTTTAATGTTATAGGGGCAACCCGTATATTTGTAATAAATAAATAAATAAATAAATAAATATAGTATTGTTCTTTCTAACCTTTCTGGCATTTAAATGTGCCGCGTTACTGGTTCATCATGTAGCGATGATCGCAACCGGTCTTTCGCCAATGTTGGTGACCCTGCCGCCGCAACCGTTACCCCGGTCTGGATAACGACGCTGTAGATGCCGCCGCCGCCGTTGTTACGCGCCCGGTGCATGCGCGTCCCGGCTCGTTTTATCTTGTACCCGACGTCGTCGCTCAACGTTATTGCTCATCGTCCAGGTCGTTTTGCTCAACGTCCATATTGTTCTTCCGTGTGTGTGCTCTTAACACGTGTATAATGAAGATCATACCGTTCAGGTTAGGTACATTAATTCACATAATTTTGTTTAAGTACACAATTTGTATTTTGTATACCTATACGATGAAGAGGACAAGAACGTTGAAATTAGTAAAGGCGGTTCAAAAACAGAATCCTTCATATTTCTGTGCTACAGTTAGAGAAAGTGTAAGTAATTGTTATCATAATATAATATAATGCATTATAATATTGCATTTTGTCATAGATAATATTTAATAAATTATTAATTTTTAAAAGTAATGAAATATTATAATTCATAACTTATGGAAAATCTAAGCCAAGCTACATATCTAGTTCTAATGATTTGATAGCTTACCAACCTCTATATCAACCTTTGTATTTTTTTTTATTATACTTGAAAATATTATTGTGTGTAAAATGACATTGCACAGTTTGCACTTCCCTATATAATGAGTGGGTGCAACTTTAATTTTAATAAATTCTGCTTTAATAATTGTGTTAAATGCATAGTCTTTATTATAAAAAATATTTTAATTTTAGAAAAAAGTGACAAGAAAATTAATCTTTGATGGCGATAATGACAATAATAACATAAACCATTTAACCAGTATCCAGGTATAGTTAATTAGTTTACCCAAATTTGGGCAATATTTTATAATATTAGAAAAATGTTTCATTTTATATATGCTCAGTTAAAATGTATTCTCTGAATGGATTTTAAATAATACTAAGTGTGCATAAGTCTTATGAACATTTTTATTTGTTATTCTTCAAAAATATTTTTTTTATCATTAATTTGTACAACTTATGCCTATGTTTAGGATGTAAATAATGATACTCAGACCACAGCCGATCGAACAGAACATTGGGTTGAACAACAAGTAAAGCATACTAAACGAGTTCAAAATGAAGTACTAAATACAACTGAGCTAAATTTAACAGAAGTACCACCTGATACATCATCTTGCCTAGCAAATAGTATTCTAGTTTTTCCATCAGAAGAGAAAAATAGTAATGTTGTATCTACACCAGCTGTAAGTGAACTTCAGAACATTGAAAATGTTCAGCAAGTACCTAAATCATCAAGTCACCCTGCTACTCTTATACCAGTTTCTTCGTCTAAAGTTTCTATATATAATGTTTTTTCTACACTGGCTAAAAGTGAACCTAAGTATGTTGAACATTTTCATCAAGTATCTAATTCGCCATGTCACTCTGCTACTCTCATACCAGTTTCTTTGTCTGAAGTTTCTGTAGATAATGATTTATCAACACCAGCTAAAAATGAACCTGAGTATGAAGAAAATGTTCAGCAAGTTATTGGTGGAAGGAAACGGAACATTACTAATAAAAAGAAGTTAAAACAGTTACAGAAAAATTATATATCAACAGAATGGACTTTTAATGATTGTGGGCATACTGGAGAAAGTAAAAAGAGTATTTGTAAAGTATATAATCTATCATTTGAGAACATGAATACATTTAGAAAAAACATATCAATTATCAAAAGTAAAATTGGCCAGGATAAATATGTACTAACAATGATGGTTGTGAACAATGCAAAAGATACTCGAAGGCATAGCACACCAAGAGCAGTACGAACTCGTGTGGAATATTATTTACCAAGCATAATTGGTGAGAGAATTCCAGTTTGTGCTACTGTGTTCAGCAATGTAACATCATTCACTCGTAGGCATTTAAATCTGCTAACATCTACATTCAAAAAAGAACAAAGAAGTCCTATTGAAAGAAGAGGTGGATCAAGACTCAATGAAAGATCAGAGGAAGTCACTGAAAGTATTAAAGCATTTATTATGAAAATGAAGTGTCGAAAAAGTCACTATGCTAGAAATGATACCGGAAAGAGTTATTTACCTCCTGAAATGACTGTAAAAAGATTGTGGGAGCATTGGAAGGAAAAAAGAATCAAAAATGAAAAACCTGTGGCTTCAATTTCTAAGTTTCATCGTGTATTTACACAAACAATTTTAATTTGAGTTTTGGCCACCCTAGGCAGGGTGTTTGTAGCTTTTGCACAGAGTTAATTACTAAGATTAAATTAGAAAAAGATATGGAAGCAAAAGCTTACTTAAAATGATAACTGTATTTTAAGACTGAAATGTTTTTTAATTTTTTAATATTGCAATATTACATTTTATTGAATATAGTGTTAATATAAGCTACAATAAAATGTTTTGTTACATCAATTATTTAGGTATTTTCTAGAAAAGAACATTTCCTATTTTAATAATTAAAACATTTTGAAAAGAAACCTATAGATTTCATACAAAAATCAAAACTCATGATATTTTTAAAAATATATACTATGATAAAACTTAAAACTTATCTATGGCAGTAGCACATTAAAAAAAATCTCAGTTTATTATTTATTTATTTATATTAATTATAGAGACTGGGCCCTTTTGATAATAAACATTACATATTATTATATGTGATTGCTGAAGACGTTAGAAAAAAAAATGTTAATAATAAAGAATAATATTATATAATTATTAAAGTTACTTACAAAATCGATATCATATTATATTATATTCAAAACGTTCTATTACATTGAAATGTAATTCAAAAGATACTACTAGTGGCAAAAGCACATTTTGAAATATCTAACTTATTTTATTCAAAATGTTCTATTACTGGTGATAGCACGTTTTGCATCAATTAACATTTTCAACTGTTAGAAAAGTATGTAAAAAATTTAAAATAAAATAATTTTGATGTTACCAATTTTATAAAAAAATATTTTACATATGATACCACTTATTTGGGATTTCAATATTTATTTATATTTGCATACAAGTTTTTTTAATTTTACCAACATTTCAAATTTTGGTAATAGCACGTTTTGGAATGTAGCCCTTCAATTAACGTTTCGCGGGTTAAGCACTATTGCTTTCCCTCGACGCTAGACACACACCTCGAAAGTCGAAACAAGTCAACACACAAGTCACACACTACCAATATTTAAATATAATTTTAAAAAAACTAATGATTCCTCAACAAAAACACTCCGTTAACTTCAAGTGAAAAAATGATAAGAAAAAAACATAAAAATAATTGCTTTAACTATGTGATGTAAGGTAGAATCTAAGTATAGGGCTGAATATTATGTAGAATATATTAAATTTATAATTAATCCAAATTAAATAGAAATAAATTATTCATATAAATTTATTGTATGATTTATTTTAACTGAAAAATTTATTTTACTCAACAGGAAGATTAGTCCTAAAATTTTATAGTTTAGCACGGATGCACTATGTATCACTATGTATGTAGTATTATACAATGAATAATGCAGACCCTGTTAAAATAAATAGATTTGTTTCCAGCCAATTTGGATTAATTTCAGTTAAAATAATTCATATAATAGTTATATATAAATTATTAATTTCTTTTAAATTTGGATAAATTCTACCTTATGTCAGACATTTTAAAGCAATTATATTTATATATTTTTTTCTTATATAGTTAGAATATATTCACACACACACACACACACATAGCCGGGTCACTGTCGACCTCCCGTATAAATGTATTACCCACAGGCCACAACCTGCCACAAAACTTACAGTAGATGGCAAAGTATATACTAATGTTTAAATTCTGTTATTTGTCACCGTGGCTCTGGCGGTACATTATAAATTATAATAGAAGCTTCTATAGTTAAACATCAAAATAAATGGGTAAGTTGTAACGATACATCTATACATTTTGAACACTGACCTTGGGGTGGCAGAAATGTTTACATTATACTAATTGAGCAAAAATAAAAAATAACAAAAATATATTTAATAATATATTAAAAATTGCTAAGAAAAAAAATATAAAAATAATTGTTTTAGAATGTGTGATAAGAGGTAGAATCTAAGTAAATGGTCTTATATGTGAAAAATATATTCTATAGTAATTATTCCACATTTAATAAAAATGTATGATTATAATCATTTAATCATTGATTAATATTTCATCTTTATATTATGAATTATTTTAACTAAAATTAATTCAAATTTAGTTAACTTGGCCCTAAAGCTAAGATCCAGCATAAAATTGTATAGTTGAGCATTAATGCACTATGTAGTGTGTAATAAAATAAATACAAAAAATACATTTGTTTCGGAAAATTGAGCATACAAATCTATAGTCTAGCACTAGTAGCACTATGTCGTACTAAGAAGTAACTTTGAAGAATAGATGGGCCAAATTACTGAAATCGAGGAAGACAACATATTTTGCCGATTCCTTAGGAAGAGCCAAAGTATGAACGGCTGTTTTTCTTTTCCTTTTATAATAGATGTAGCATATTATGTTAGTTTAGTTCAAGTTGTAAAAAAATTAAAGGTCATAAAAGAGAGAAGAGGCAATTATCAGTTTGAATAAAAAATTTGTTACTTATCTACTATAAATATTTAAATTTTTAATTTTTAAAGTCAATAAAATTATTTTTGGTTATTGTTATTTTGTTACAAATATTAAATTGTAAGATTTAAAAAAGAAATATTTATGTTATACCTATTGTTTTATAAGTCAGTTTAATATGTTTTATATTTTGTTGTATAATATAATTTTTAATTTTGTAGATATATTGGTAAAATGTATTATTTGAGCAAAGACTGCAACTTATTAAAAAAAATATTATTTTATAATAACTATAGTTTAAAAAAAATGTTAAAGAGTCTCTAGATATATTGGTACAATTTATTTTGGGAGCAAAGACTGCAACTTATTAAAAAAAGTATTATTTTATAATAAATAGTTTTAAAAAAATGTTAAATAGTTTTTAAATTAATAAAATTATGGTTTTTAACAGTTTTTTAAAAAAAAATAATTGTATCATTCCAAGTGACCTTCTACAAATGATTAAATGCAATCTGCATTTGAAAAAAACAAATGTTCCAAGTCACCCAAAACCCCGGGTGACTTGGAACAAGCACTTTTTATATCTTTTTTACCTCAATTTACTTAAAAACATTATTTTTTTTTTGCTCAATCTACTCCTTGAAGTTGTGCACCATTGCATGATTTTTTTACAGAATTTAATTATCTATAATGAATTTGTTACAGTAGTTATAAAGTCAAAATTGTTCCAAATCAACCGGATTGTCGGTATCAATAATACAGACCCCGTTAAATTGTTTCCGGCCAATTAAACTAAATTTTGATTAATTGCAGTTAAAATAATTGATTTAATAAATAAATATCAATTATTAATTTTCCGATAGTATATTATATAATATATTATATTAAATATAAAACATTATAATTTATTATTGTATAACACGATGTAATATTTTAAGATATCAACAAGAGTGTAGAACTATAAAATCTGTATAGGTACTATATAAAAGAGGACCTCCTTTTTGTATGTATGCGCATAACTCAAAAAGTACCCAACTGATTTTAGTACAGTTTTCACTAATCAATAGGTCTAGATTCAGGGAAGGTTTTTAATGTATAATTTATTCGTATAACTTGATTAATGAAATTTCTATGATAAAATCAAATTTGCGCCTTACATACGTATATATTTAAATGACCTAAAATGATCGGCCCGCGGTAAGATTCCTCTGGCGCAGTGGCACAGAAGATACATTTTAAGACATGGTCCCGAGTTCGATTCACGGGACCGGTTCCCCTTCATTTTGCACTTTTTTTTCCGCTTTTTACTTAGCTATTAGTTTTCACTAATGAATAGGTCTAAACTCAAGCATTATTATATCGGTTAAATGGCGTGGCTAATTTTAGTTTTGTTAACTGAGTTAACTTACTATTTTATAAAGAGACGGCGTTTGTTTGTTTGGTCGCAAAAATCTCAAAAAGTAAACAACGGATTTTAGTTCGGTTTTCACTATTAAATTAGTCTAGACTCGGGGAAGGTTAAAGTGTGGAAAAATTAATTGAGTGCTGAAAAAAATAACAATAATGTAAAAAAAATTAACGCCTTACGTCGTATTTAGTGGTGTCGGGTTCGAACTATAAACGCGTTAAAACACTTTTTACCCGACATCCGTCATTCAAGTCGTACTAATAAGTTCAATTCATTTCTTCTTTAAAAATAGAGATTCGACTCATCGCTTTTAAAAATATTTTCTTCCCATTATTAATTAAAGTATTAACTTTTGGAAATAACTCCCTTACTTTTTCTGCAAGACTATTACAAGCATGAGCGGTACACGTTACATGGATCATATTAGTACAAAATATCTTTAAAGACTTCCCTGCTTTCATCAAATATGACGCTGCGTCTGTTAATAAAAGTAATACACGCCGTTCCATTCCCACATCTGTCTATAATAATTTTAAGGAGTCATTGATAAATCGGGTAATCGTTTCATTGTTTGTTTTCTCCAATTTTTTAGATGCTAAAAGATATGGTTTCCCAGAAAAGTTTTTATTCATAACTCCTACAAGTAAATTTGCAATGTATAAGTCCCGTGTATCAGTTGTCTCGTCAACAACAATATAAATAAAGTTTTGCCCAATTTTTTCTTTTATTTCATTCGTTGTTTTTTGATAGCATATATTTACATAGGTTTTACGCAATGTGCTTTCATCTGGTACAGGATGATCAATGTATTTATTCAAAAAATTACGAAACTGTTTTTTTTAAACTTGTGTAACTGTGTAAGGGTATGTCAGAAGAGACCACAGCAAAACATAAATTTTCAAAAAAAATGTTATTAGTAGAACTTGATCTAGAACTAGTTGTAATTAATTGTTGTTTTGATAACTTATTTTTAAGTTCAGACACATGGGCAGTTAAAATATAAAATTAAAATAAAAAAATATAGAAAATAGATAAACAAAATATATTTCTATTTTTATAAGTACTGACCTGTTTTTATGTGTTGATCTACCTGAGACTTTCTCTCACAAACAATAGATTTTCCACAAGGATTGCAAAATACTATTTTTCCGTCAGTAGTGAAAACTTCGGTGTCTTTGTTTGCTGAGGAAATCCAGTCTCGAATTTTGTTGCAAATCGAACTAGGTACTTATTTTCGGCATATTTACAATTTACGGAAAACGACAAACGACGAAACTGAGTCGGTGGTATGTCGATAACTGACTGATACAGCAAGAGCTATTAAGATTATAGGTCGACACAAACGTTTATAGTAATCGATTATTTTCTAATCGTCGATGTAACAGAGTGGTATGCCGATAACCGACTGTCACAGCCATAGCGATTAAGTTTACGTCGTGCGCATAAAATTTATTTTTAATTTTTCTACTTGACAAAATATTATTTTATACATTTTTTTAAATTTTTGCTTCAATATGCAATAAATCTTGAATTTTGCCTAAATATGCGAAAATATGCAATAACATTGAAATATGCAGAAATATGTAAAAAAAAAATTCACCATTTGCTTCAAATTATGGCGATTCGTGGAGATAACTGACAAAAATCGAAAAATATTATAAGGAAACAAATATGCAATTGCATAGAAATCCGAGCTCTACTAATAACTTATACAATTATACTCTCACTTGCCGTCGTTGTATCAAAGATGTCTATAGTTGAAAACATGTCTATAAAAGTCGGGGGAATCCCGGAAAGGTCACGGCACATATAGGATAGCTATATATATATATATAGATAAGATGAATAAATTGTGGGTGATACTAAGTCCACTGGGTCAAATATACATATGAAAAGTATAGGCGTATAGCAATAGCAAAGCGTTGCCGGTTCAGCAATACGTAAATAAAAAAAACCAACTCTTTGGCACGCACCTCATGGGGTCCGCAATCCACCGCAGGTACCCCAAAGGGTGACCCAAAATAAATTGAATATTGTTGTAACGATATTACTTAGTATATTTTAACCGTTATATTATAAAATAAAATATATTATTCATATAGATTTGGCATTATTAATTTTTTTTTAACGGGCAACGAAGTGCACGGGATCAGCTAGTATATACTATAATATAATATTATTATTGTCTTGACGTTTTATTCCAGTTGAATTATAATAATAATAATAATAATAATAATATTATGTTATCGATGCGGATACCGGTATTATTATACGTATCGACATTCAACTGTACGTGCGTATGTGTGCGGTGACGAGCGACGACAATATAATATCCGGAGCGAGCAGTCAAACTGTCAATATAATATTATATTAAATACAAATTACGATTCCGGTACAAGACGGGATACGAATCTAAAGGATCCGGAAGAATTACTTTATCGAACGTGCGTGTGGACCAGTGGCGGTTTTTTGAATTTTTTCTGGGGGGGAGGGTTTAACCCATCGATAATATTACTAAATAAAATTTAATTCTTACATGAAAAAAAAACATTGCATTTTAGTCACAACTATTTCAAGACAAAATCACCTTTTCGTTTTTTTTTTGTGACGAACATGACGTGACGAATTAGCCAAATCTGAAGATCTTAAATTGTCATATGTTTATGGTGTTTTGGAGAAATGTGTTTAAGATTTTTGCTTTTTATCTGTCATACTGCAATCGATTTTAAACTCTAGTCTATAACCATAAATATAATCTATAATTTATAAGTAATGTTATATAATTAAACACTGATCTAACAAAATATACAAATTATAATTATTAATAATACCCATTACACGGTGGTCGGTGACTAACCTTTTATGTATTATAAAAATAGGTTCGGTGCACACATTAAAATTTGTGCTCCGAACTGTCATATTATTATATTACTAACCAACAATATAATTGTTGACATAAATTTAATATTCAAATTTCAAAGAACATGTTGAAATTTTAAAATAAGTAATATAAGGAAAAATGTAAAATTACATTCACGATACAAAATTCATTTACAGGCTGAAAAGTGATTGTCGGTTTATCAATTATCGCTGCGCTAATGTACCTACGTTCTTCGAATGGCCGAACCGCCGAACGCTATTATTATCACAAATAATAGATATCGTAAACGTAAAGGTCATGATTTCAGGGAAAATATGGTATTATTACCTAAATAGCTGTAGCCAACATTCTAATATACGACATCACCAGAATTATGTGGGTATAAGCGTAACCTACCTATATCCGCATATAAAAATCGTGATGGCTATAAAAAGAAATTTACTGTCAAAACCCAAGCGCCCCGAGCGAATAATGTATCACAGACTAAACTCTGGATCTGTGGGGGGGGGGGGGTCCAGACAGGTAAAACCGCCACTGGTGTGGACATTGTCGTCGATTCCTACAACCAGTGTACAATATACGAATAGTATTAATAATAGTAATAATACGTATAATAATAATATTATAATAGTAAACACTTGTTGTTCGCCAAACAATAGCACCTACCGCGGGAAGGTTGGCCCGAGTGACTCGCGTCCAGTTCAAAAATAAATTAATATGGATAGGGTAACACTATAATAATACCAATGAATGGTACAACACCAATATAAATTTGGCAAAACATGCGCCGAACGACAAATTAAGTATAATAAGATCAACATAATATCTAATATATAAGATTCTCGTGTCACAACGGAAAAATGTTTGTTACCAAACTCCTCCGAAACTGCTGGACCGATTTTCATGAAATTTTGTGTGTATATTAAGTAGGTCTCGGAAAGTAATGTTAACTATTTTTCATACCCCTAGGTTGAGCAGAAATTGAAAAATTTGAATACACTATGTCTTACTGGTAGAGCCATCTATCTACAAATTGTAGTACTGGAAAAACTGAAAATGCTTTTTTAGATGGAATTTATGTACAATCTTTGTACTTTGTTTATAGGGTTGCCATTAGTTATATATTTTATTTTATTAAAATATTAAATAACGAATTCAATAAAGTTTTAATCATATAAAAGGGGCCATTTTTTACGCTCAACAAACACTCCTCAAAAATGTCAGCAAACTAAAAAAATTGGACGTGTTTTTGGTTCATATAAATTAAAATCATTAAAGAGGTTTAATCAGATCAATCAGAACCTCCGCGGAGACGCGATGATTCTACTAGATGGAGATTTTCGCTAAACGCTGCCAGTCATTCCTAGATCAACAGCTAAAAATGAAATAAAAAGTGCACGGGATAGGCTAGAAAAATTTAATATTACAATTCTGTAATTCTGTTTTTCGCCTACCTAATTCGGTTTTCAATCAATTACACACCTCATGGGGTCCGCTGATAATATACTGCTAGCATACTGTCCGTGATATAATGCAGTTGATTGCCCACCTAGGTGGGGGTTTAGATACATGTAAATCACTTGAAGTTAATCTAAACTTAATATTTGGCTCAGGCGACGCTGGGCGGGACAGCTAGTATTCGTATAAAAAATACAAGGCAAAAATACATTTATGTTGCCTACTGCGAGCGCCCAGATATCCAATAATAATAATGATATTTAAACACAACGATAATATAATGGTAATAATAATAATGATCAGCGTTCAACGTTAAGTAATCCGATCAGTCCGAGCAGTGGTTGCGGAGATGACTGCAGGTGCTTCCCTGGTCTGTAGTAATAGTAATTGTCAGGAGACCGTTTTTGATAGAAATAAATTAATGATGAAACGGGACAGCCTCGTGAACCACCAGATGTCACGTAAAATAAAACACCTATTTACGTGTACGAAATATGACTGGGCTAAAGAAAACGTACCTATGCTATGTATAAACTCGTGTAATTCATCACCAGAACATTGGTCGAAAACTTTAAGTTGAGTATATGAGTAAATAATTCCTTCACTCGTGCAGTTATATGTACCTTTGTACGTATAGGTACGGACTTTCGTTGAACATTTCCTGGGCGTGAGCGTCAGGAGTCGCAATAGTTTTTATCCATTAACAGCTGCTGACGTGTACGAACAGAGTGAGTAAACACTTTAGATTTCAAAAGGGCCGTTAGTGGATGTTATTTTTTTTTGATGGGGGGGGGGGGTCATAAATACAACGGTGAGCGAAAGTCGCTGCGGGAACGCCTCCAATAACAATATACAGAGGTGTGAAACCTGACCAATCTCATATAGCATAATTTATATTACGTAGGTGATACATAAAATATATAGTACAGCGATTTGGTGACAAGTGTTTTTTAGAGGATTGGGATTAAATTGCAAACTGACCAATTTTTTTATTTATAGAAAAATTACACACACGTGCAGTCTTAATTTCGAGAAGATGGCATGTAATATTAGTAACGACGATGAGATAATATTTACGAAAAAGGTAAGAAATGTATTGTTTTAATGTGTTGAACATTTTTAATGTAAGTGTTAGTATATTAAATTGACATGTAAATATTTATTAAAACTTCACAAACTGGGCAAGACATAATGGGAAACGTGACGCGGAGTTATAATTTGAATCATTCGAGTTATTTGGAGCACGAACAAAACATATATTTTTGTGTATGCAATTTTGTTTTGAAATTATGTCTCTGTGTGAGTACCTGCTTAATATTTAACAGACTCAAAAGGTTATTAGTGGGTGTTAATCTCATTCGTGCCAAATTTAAATTTTATTTTATAGTTTTATAGGTTATTAACTACAAAATGCAATAAATCGCAATGGTAAGTCATGCAACGTTTAGTCACAGTGAACTCGCACAAGTGTCTATATACACATCTGACAATTAATGCTTTATTACACTTTCGGTAGTCCGATTTAGACATTAGACGTGACGACTTTTATGAACGGTTTTAATTCATCGACAATTTTGATTTTCATCAGTGACACACATTTTTCATAATCTGCATTACTTTGCTAATAACTTACAGGCAATTACTAGTCGATAAGTGTGATTAGATATTCGATAGTATCGTTTCGATAGTATAGTTTCGAGTTTCGTTCGCATGAGCACCGTATACTGGAAAACTGAATGATTATTTTATACTGAAATATACAGTGGTAATGTGGTATTTATTATTTGAACTCATAAATCAAGGAATTGTATAATATTACGATTTTAATTAATATTTCTATACAGTTTTAATTGGATACCTAAGTATAATATTATATTTTGAAACACTTTAAGGTCTTCAAGTGCAAATAAATGTACAAAGTAAATTTCAGTTTAAAACGTAATTAGTACACCTTTTTAGTCGTATTGCCCATTGAATCTTTTTAATTTAAATTTGTTGGTCTAACTTTTTCATAGTTGAAGAATATAATGAAAATAAAATCATCAAACGATAAAAAAAAAATGCAAAGTAAGTTAAGTCGTAATTTTAACACAAAGTGAGTCGATGAAAAAAAAATGTACCACATATATTTAAAAACAGTTACGGAAAAACTATTTATTTATTTAGGAAATTTACAAGAATTTCATTTTTGTTTGAGACATCTAATGTTTTTACTTTTAAAATATTTACCTATGTGCAATTATTACGCTTTCTTTTAAAATCCAAAGTTGTGTAATTAAATCAAATTTAATGGAATTAATATATCATTTCCATGTCAGCTTCCTTATTTTGCAAGAAAATAATCAATTTCCATCACCCTTTTATCTCATTACTCATACTAAATCAACAGTCATCGCGCTCCCCTTTAAAAGTACATCTTATATTTGCATTATATAATAATTTCAAATAAAATAATATTATACATTTTTATGTATGTATTATAATTAAATAATGGAACTACTGAAAGTCACTATTCGCAAGTCGAGTTTAAATTATATTACATACAATTATGTGAAATATAAATATATTCCATTGACAAATAAGTGCATAATAATAACTGTCGAGTGATGAATAATTAAATATCTAAGAGCCTATAGGAAAATACAATCTCAAACAATTTTTAAACATTCTTGAAAAAAAAAATCCGTTTTGTCGTATTATAGCTAATTAAAAATAAGAACTATACAGTTCATAGTTTATAACATGTATAAGTCAATTCGTAGCTACTTAGTTTCCAAATACATGTATGTTCAGTAAATCGTATTTATAAAATACTTTCAAGATGTTACTAATTATTATTTTCTTTTGACTTATGATTTATACATTGTATAATGTAAAGTGTACACACGCTGAAGGAGGATGCACATAATTTATGACTCAATGAACTATATGTCGTGTAAATATTTGTATTAACGATAATTAATAGCTGGTTTTACATATTTTGAGATAAAACCGTGTTATTTTTTTTATTCACGAAACACATAAATCACGACCAACTATAAAAAAATATAAAAATTATATTCCTTTTTTACTAAGAAGTAAATACGTGATTATTTGATTATTAGAGTTTATTCTTGGATCTATTCTGCACCTGCTGGCTGCTTTTGCTATGATACTATACATCCATAAGTGTTATGAAAAATAAACTCATTAATACAATTCAACAGAGTTTGTCTGTACTATTGTAACCACTGAGTAATATTATATGTATACATAATTTTAGTATGTAGGACCTACATTGTAGGTATATGTTTATTACACATTGAACTTAAAATACCTAATGTAATATGTAAATATGAACGTATATTGAATATTTATAATCTATAATTTTGTAGAAAAAGTTATAATTTGAGTAAAATTGTATAAATACTCTAATATATAATGTAATGATGTCACTTATAAGCGACTTAGCAGAGTCATTTTTACCTTAAGTTATTTATATTTGAGTTTTACATGCCCAACATCAATCAGCTGTGTTTGGAACTGTTTTGGATGTTAGTGGAGATTATGAGCTTTGTAAAAAACGAAAGACCATCCCATTTTTAATTTTAATATCATCGCTTGTTGTATTACAAGAGACTTCACTAATTATGATAACACAAATTAACTGACTGAAAAGTTTGATCTGTTTGGACGTTGGTTTTTTTGACCACGAAAAATTGGATGATTTCGTATATATTAAACGAGTGAGACTTTTGTATAATAATTTAACAAAATAAAATTTTGTATGATAAGTAAATCTGTTTGAGAAGTTAATATTTGACCATAGTTGTGGTCAAAACTCTTCCAAGTTCCACCAAAGAAGTCTACTGTTTAGTTTTTAGAGTTAATCCCTTAGATGTAGACTACAAAAGAGTGTTTCTATCCATTACACTTCTCAGATATTAAACTTGCAAATAATGACTTATTGTCTGATTGCTTAAGGTGATCGGAAAACAGCCTTGTAGGCAAAATGAGAAGATATTCACATGTTACGGATCTGTTAAAATTCAAAAATTGTTTACTAAATATTATTATATATTAGGTATATGCACACGACTACGCTAGTGAACACAATAACTTATAAATATATAAAAAATGAATAAATAATAAAATAACCACAATAGAATATTATGGTGATTGTGTTATTATTAGGGCCCGAAACTTGATGACCTAAAAATCTTTGAAAAATGCACACAAAAAAAAGTGTTAAAATGACTTATAAACATCAAAAAATGACTCAAAAAATAACAAAAATGACTATAACGACTATGAAAAATGTTAATTTTTTAATAATAAACTCGTGTGTCAAAAATCATAATAATTCATAAAAAAAATTTATTAATCATATTTTTTAATAAACATTAATTATATTATTAATTGCATGTTTAATTATTATAAAAATAGTTCAATGAATAGAAGTAATGATATTATGAGAAATGGATATCCTTGGAATTTTGAAATAAAGTTAATTGTGTAAAGGTAAAAATGCATTCAACGAACTGTCTTAGACAAAGAAAGTTTAATCAACACAATTCAAATTCCAACGATATCTAATCGATTTTAATTCTCGACAGATACGTAATTAACAATTAATATTAACTATCAAATAATTTCACAGGGACAACGTTCATAATATTTTAAAACATAACATATTAGATTTATTCGGCGATCATAGTTAATATAAGTTTTATATTGCTTACAAACATGCAACATAATATCACATTAGCATCGATATTCAACAAGTAATTGAATTTATTGCAATCGTGGAATATCTAAATGTAAATTGAACAACAATGAAAACATTGTATTGAGTTGTCTTGGACCATTTGCTCCAAAATTTGACTACAGATTACCGGTTATTTTGGTATAGTGGTAACCAATACCTGGAACTTGCAGTGAAAATTTCAGGTTACCAATTATTAGCGATAACTGGCCTCAAACATTTTTTGGTTTCCGGTTACCACTTAACAACCGCATTTCTAATCAAAATTATATTTATTTATTACATTTTTTTTGTGGCTTTCAATTTTTTAAACTATAATTTATGGTATTTGTGTTATTTTCAATCCAGATATTTTTAGAGAAACCAATTAATAATTTACCAAAACAATATAGGTACCATTAGCGACTAACGACTAACGTTTATATTAAATAAATACCAATTATTGTCACAAAAATAGAGTAAGGACAACTAAGGTTAAAAAATAGCGTTATGAAGCTACCATACTACTATAGACTACGCTTCTATTATAATGTATCATTGTGTTGTATGTTACCAAAATAAATTAAATCAATAACTCATACATAATTGTAGTCAGTATAAACAAATTTCAAAAATTTGTTATTGGTTAATTTATTTTAGTTAACGAAAAAATCTCCACGTAACCAGTCACCAATAACCTGGTATACAAACTCGCATATCTATAATAAAGACATGCAGTAATAGGTTCCCAAAATGTCGGGAAATTATCGATTTTGGGTAAAAACTGGTTATTGGCTTCAAACCCTGTAATTAACCAATTAATCGTAAAAGGAAGGTTATGACTTATGAACCATTAATTTCAATAACCTTAAGGAAATAAGAAACTAATTAGCTATTACGGTAATAATATAACTGTTGGTTAATATGAACAATTTGACAAATATATTTTATATTTTTATTTTTATATTTTTTTTTTTTTTTTATTAAGAATGAACCCTCGGCAGCATAGGTCATTGGGCTTACAAAAAAAAAAGAATAACTTAAATTATATATTTACAATAAGGATCATAAACAAGAGAACTTAATTTTAGATTTTGGATTGAAGGTTTGCTGCTGTGATGAATTGGATGATGTCTGTTATGGCCTTGGGATGATTTTGAAGTATTTCAGAAAGTAGTTCGGGAAGGTTGAGGCTTGAACGGATGTTGTGGTATGTGCGGCATTCGGTGAGTATGTGTTTAATGGTAATTAGGACGCCGCATGTTGCGCATGATGGAGGATCTTCCTTAGCCATTAAAAAACTGTGCGAAATTTGCGAGTGGCCGATTCTCAGTCTCGTTATGATGACTTCGAATTTTCTGGGTGTTTCGATGGGAAATGTCTAATTGTCTGTGTTGTGTTTTATTTGATTAAGCTTGGTGAAGAAGGATAACCATTTCTGAGGCCATCTTAGATGACATTTGTTAGTTATCAGTGCTTGTATGTCCCTGTATGCGATGATATTGGTGGGAGACGATAGTGTAGAGGTGATTGCCGTTTTGGCGGCTAGGTCAGCGCGCTCATTTTCAATGATGTTGGAGTGTCCAGGGATCCAGAAAAGTTTGATTTTGAAGTTATTGTTTTTCTGTAGAGTGTATATTTTGTTTTGAATATGAAGGCCGATGTCTGATGGGTTGTTAGTATTGTTAATGTTGTTGATGGCGCTGAGGGAGTCAGTGAATATGATGGTGTCTTGGAGCTAGTGATCGGTAATTAGATCGAGGGCTTTGATTATTGCGAATGATTCAGCTGTGAAGACAGAGCAGGCGCTGGGGAGTTTGTACATGTATTCTGTATTATTCCAAACAACTGCAGCCCCGACCCCGATAAGGCTTTTGGAAGCATCCGTGTATATTTTTTCGCATTTTATGTTTTGTATTATGTGGAAATATTCTCGTTTATATATTGAAGGAGGAGTGTCTTTTTTTTTAATATGGAGAGTTCAGTGTTTGCTACGTTGAGATTTGTCCATTGGGGAGTTAAGGGAGGGGAAATAGTTAATAAATCGGAGATGACTAGATTGTTCTCCTGGAGTAGTGTTGTTAAAGTTTTAAATTTTGGATTGAAGTCGAGCGAAGGAAGAGTGTTAGCTAGCTTTAATTCGTGATTTAATGTTATTTTGAGTCTTCTTATATCGAGAGGAGGAGTACATGATAGGTTGTAGATGCTCGGTATTGGACTAGAGCGATAGGCTCCAATTGACATACGAAGTCCGGCGTTATGAATTGTATCTAGTTTTTTTGTAATCGATTTATTAGCTGTTGTCCAAATGAATGATCCGTAGTCAAGTTTAGATAGTATTAGGGATTTGTAGATTGACAACAATACGTGTGTTTTAGAACCCCATGAAGTATGGGATAACATTTTTATAATATTGAGACGTGGAGAAATGGCTGATTTCAAAAAATTGATGTGATGGGTCCAAGAGCATCTTTTGTCGAAAATGATACCGAGTATTTTGATTGTATTACTATTTATTAATTGATGTTCGCCCAATTTTATCTTAATTGGATTTTGAGCGCGTTTGCGTGTAAAGACGATGCATTGTGATTTTTCGAGAGAGAAGGCGAAGCCGGATGTTTGTGTCCATTTTTGTAGGTTGTTGATGGCTTTTTGAAGATGGCATTGGACAGTGGCTAGAGATTTGCTCCGGCAATAAATATTGAAGTCATCCGCGTAGAGGGTAGATTTGACAGGGAAGGATATGTTTTGAGTGATATTGTTGATGGCTATCAGAAAAAGAGTAACTGAAATTGTTGATCCTTGAGGAATTCCGTTGGCTTGGTCGAAAACTTTGGAAAAGGACTGGTTGATTCTTACTTGGAATGTTCTTGTTTTTAGGAAGTTACTGATGAAATTGAACATTTGATTTTGGCTAAGTACTTTAGAGAGACTAGTCAAAATGTGGGGTTTCCATGTTGTATCATAGGCTTTCCTAAAATCTAAGCTAATCATACCTAAATATTGATTTTCAGCGTATGCGTTTTGAATTTCTGTATGTGTTTTTGATAGACAGTTGTTTGTACCTTTATTTTTCCGAAATCCACATTGTTCAGGAGTGAAATAGTAGGATTGTTCTAGGAACCATATTAGACGTTGATTTACGATTTTCTCTAAGAGTTTACATAACGTATTTAAGAGAGAGATTGGACGGTATCCTTCAGGTGAGAATTTATTTTTCCCTGGTTTACTTATGGGGATCACAATGCTGTTTCTCCAACTTTGTGGGAAAACGTTGTGGTTCCAGATGTAGATTTTTAGGAGTATTTGGAGTGTATTAATGTTAAAGTTTTGGACAAAAATATAAGGGATATTGTCAGGACCTGTGCTTTTGCTAGTGCATCTTTTAAGCGTTTTCAGTATTTCTTCCATAGTTATTGGGCTATTTAAGTAGGACTGATGTGTGTTTTGAGGTGATATTGACGAGGGTTGGGGAGGGGGTTTGTTTACATTCTCCCAATATTTTTATATTATAACTGCTATAAATTGGTATTTCCATTAAAAATCAATAGGTAGTTTCTAACCTAACCCAACCCCAAAATAATTAGTTTCGCAAAAGAGAGCAAAAAGAAAAATGATTGAGTATATTATGTTGTACCATTTTTTAATTTAATGTTTGGTAAAAGTTAAAAAGATTGGATGAATATATTAGTTTTTAGGTAATGTTAATTTGTTTAGCCCAATATATTGATTATTGTCCAATTAGTATGTCCAAATATTATATGTCACATAATAATATATGTTTTTAAATTATACCTATAAAGTCATGTAAATCGTACAAGTGGGAGATGGATATGGCTATGTTTTTTTTTACAAAGTTGGTAAATTGGTTTTGTCGAGTTACATATAAATAAAATATATTTTTTACTCTCATATCTTTTTCATTTGCTTATACTAAGTATTTTTAATTAATAAGATACCTACAGATAAACCCTAATTTATTTATTTTCTTTATACTCATTGTTTTCTAACTAACAATTTATTTACTGTTCAACTCTTATATGATCAAACTTAATTTTAGTTTTCATTGTGGAGGTCTAAAAAAAAATGAAAATATAAATTTTACCTAAATAACCTCTCACTTATGGCAAAATGAATTGTACCTACCGGCACATGGACATACATGACAATTGTGAGAAAAATGTACTAGGCCTAATGGAATTTCGGACGAAACTGAATAACATCGGACCTAAATGATATCCTGAAACCATTGTACATATGATAGGTATATGATTTCGACATATGTGATGTTAAAATCATAGAAGTTTTCCGTCCACGACCACTGTTGATATAATAATATACGATACGTGATGTGTGTGTGTCTCCTGTAACAATAAATCAGTTTAGGTACCGATCAGATTGTCCTGCTGATTTAGAAAAATTAACTTTTCTCTTTAAATCTTTTAATTTCAGATTGAATATGTTTGCGAGGCGCACGTTATTATTTATATTTATACATCAATAATAACATGATATATCATATTATCGTAGATACAAAGAGTGTAGTTTTACGTATCAATTTTCGTTAATTCGTACATTCTATATACGGTTTTGTGTTATGCTGCGTTAAAGGTGTTCGGTAAGTACCCAAAGAGTATATTAAACTGTATTGCTCGGGACAATCAAGAACACCGTGCTGCTGCGTTGTATTTTTTGTTCTTTTTTTTCACTCTAAAGTGATTATATTATTACGTGTCTGTGTATATACCTACCTGCTACACACACACACATTTATATATATATATATATTAGTATCATATTTATTTTTTTCTTATTTGTCATTATTATTATTATTATTATTTTTTAAAGTTTACTCGTTCGCCTCTCTTCCCCGCCGCCCAACGAGTGCGGTAAAAATTAAATTATCATTTTTTTTTTTTTTTTAAATCATAATAAAGGTACGGATAAAGGAAATAAGGAAATAATAACGCCATAATAATATAATAAAACACCGGAGTTATATTTTTATTTTTTTCCATACTAAATGAATCGAACAAATTGAAAAATACCGCACGTTTTATTCACGAAAATGCGTGTTGGTTTAAATTAGACAAATTTAATCACGAATAAGAGTTATAAAAACGTTAACAGCAATTTCGAGAGGTTCATATATGTGTACTTACAATATTCTGTTATCTTAATAAATTAAAACTGTTAGCTTATATTATTTTATTCGTACGTAATAATCATCGTGAGATAAAAGTGGTTCGATTGACGATTTATACAAAACAGACTGAGTGGCGACGACATATTATGATTGCATATTTATAAATATGCAACCACTATAACAACCTGTATAATAATTATATACTATTTTTCAAAATAGTGTTTTATTATCACCACTAACCATAGGGTTGTAAATTCCTAAAGGTATATTAGTATAATATTGATGCTTTTTTTTTATCTATAGCCAAGCATTTAGTATAGTAGGTACAATTGGTACATGGGTTACTCTAATTCGGTATCATTTCGTTTGTACATTGTACACTATTATAATATATTTTATAAACATTTTCGCATATTGCTTATAATATAAGATATAATGCAGTAAATAACAAATTCACTCTATTACTGACGTCAACAAAATATCTTGATATTACACTTGGTATAGCCGTACAGGGTTAACGTGGTGAAATAACCAAGCTCAAAAAACCAAACAATTTAACTCTTGTCTGTATTTATTTTATTATATTTTAAAATCTATGACTTGACAATAAAATACAAATTTGAACGACAATCATAGAACCAGTATGCCATTAAAATCACCATAAAAGATTCTAGTCAACATTTACAAATCACACCAATCTTCTCATTAAAAATATGATGTTTTGTCTCGCATTGACATAACATAACTAGCAGCTTCGAATGGGTAACAAGAAATTTGTCCACAGAACTATTTTACCTACAAGTTTACCTGTCCGTTAAAAATAAATATTTTTAGAGAACTATTTTAAAAAGAATTCTAGATTAAACTTGTAGTACTGACGTTCTATCACTAATAATAATTGGTCTCCTTTTCAAGTGAGCCGTGTTATTTTGAGTACTAAGTTTTTACTCATTAATGTTACATAATATATTGCTTAAATTATTTAACGAATAGCAATATAAATGAAAAAAAAAAGTTATAATACGGGTTTATGCATTTATAGAATAGTCACAGTTTGCCGAGTGTATTATAAAATGTTCCCATATGGTAGTACAAAATTGTACACTCGAATGGGGAAAAAAAAATAATTAAAATACTAACGACACGGACCTAACGTCGCTGTTTAAATGTAATTTTAATCGCATAAACAACCATTAAAAACATTTTTACTAAAAAAAACTGCAATATAATATACTATACAAGCATTGGATGTTCCGTACGATTTCAATAGGCAGCAGGTAACGTGAATAATTTTGAGTTCGTACAATATTTATTATGCCGGGAAAGACAAAAATTGTCGGTTTGTAATTTGTGTGGCCGACAATCGTGGTGAACGCATGTATAATTATTTAAATTGCATTGTGCATCAGTACTTGGCCGAATACTATTCATGTTATGCTTGTGTGGTATTTCACAATATTCAAATGCATATTATGACTGTAATAATATTATGTATCACAACTTTTCAAAAAGTACGAATGTTTAAACACTTGTGTTAGGTATACCTCTACCTATTCAAAAGCTATTTATTTGTTCCGTACATTTATTTTATAATACATTTAAACAGTACTCACAGTAATGTAATGCAAAATGCCGCGACAAACCTCTAAGAATATCGTTTTTTTAATGGAAACGGTAAACATTATTACTAATTTTTTTTTTTTTTAAAACGAAAAATAAATAGCAAGCTAAAAATACAAAACGTGAAATACTTACAATTTTAATCGAATAATGTGGAGTAAAAAAAAAAAAACTTTAAACCATACCAAACCCCGTGCCATAAAAACATTTTAGAGACGCGCAATAAAAATTCCAAACGTCTAACCATTCCCATCGACGTCGAAATGCATTTGAAACGGTACAAGCTATATGAAGGTATAAGTACGTTTAATTTAATAATTATTATTATCCACGATCCGCTATTGATTGGTGTTTATTTTTAACGATAAAATATTTTTATATTTAATATTATAAATCGCTATATATAGGTATAATATTTAGTACCTTTCTGCAGGTTTCGATGTAGGTACCACGCCGGTGTACCACTCGACCCCGTTCCTTTGTAAAATTATTATGTTCATAAACAATAAAATATAGAACTCTGTAATAATTATATAGTTGTATGCACACAAAATAATCAAATCCATTCGACCATGTTTTAGAACATGCTGAATAATATTCGAAAAACGAATTTAAACCCGGTATTCGGTATAACATGACAATATAATAATATGAAAGAATTTGTAGTGGGTAGAGGCACTTGTAAAAATTCTCGGTAAATATCTCAGGTACGTATTATTGTATTAATGAACGAAATGCTTATTAAACATGGCATACTTATCCGTCGGTGAGAGGTTTTGGTGGCTCGTGATTCTATCCAAAATACCTATTTTTATTTTTTTGTATTTCGGAATAATATATTAAAGTATAAAAATAAATAAATAAATATATAAATAATAATTTATAAAAAATAATATTACATTTCATTCCCGCCTGACTCGCTAAATATATTTAATGACGAAAGAAGACCCGCCCATTTGCACATGGTGTAGTGTTCTTCTCACAACCAAACACATCCTAACCGAATGCAGATTATATTATAATGAAAGAAAATAACTCAATACAGGCTGAAAACCTAGACGAAACACTAAACCCGGATCCGACAATTGTATCAACATTCATTCGGTTCTTATCGAAAACTCATCTCATTAATCAAAATATATAACTTTCGCTCGTGCACACAATTTAAACTTTAAATTATAATTATGATTTATTTTGTAATTTTGTTCATTAATTTATTTATTTTTTCTCTGTTTGTATCTATATTTTAATACATTTTTTAAAACACATGTAACGTAGTATTTATTGATACGTCTAATGGCCATATAAAAGCCACGGATCGATTTAAATAAAAAAAAAAAAAAAATATTATATATATTACATCAATTAATTAATACATTTTTAAAATTGCATAGATATGATAACACGAATTACGACAAACTTTAGATGACTATTTTCGTCAGTTATTAGGTATAGGTACTTTTTCAATCTTAAATTTCAGATCAAGAATTTAAAACAAAAAACACTAATAGAATATTATAAAAATCATTTTATAACATAAATAAACATAATAATAATATAATAGTTGCACATATTTTGTAAGCAATATTGTACGTGCGACTAGTAAAAGTATAGACTATTGACACACTATGTGGGCGAATCACAATAATATTATATTATTTATACACACTTTACGACGGTATGGATATTGTTTTATGAAGTTTTAATTGTATATTTTGTCATTACGACTGTCAAAAATACGATGTGATGTCACGACCATCACTTGTCGAATACAATATTGCGGGCAAAACAGTTTGGCGAAGTTAACGAATCGTTTCGAGCACCGACCGCAATGCAGCAAATGCACCACACCAGAATAGTAATAATAATAATAATAATAAATTATATCAATTAAAACTAATGCGATTCTCTATACATAAATCGCATTTATGGCCGTGGCGTTATATCGATATCGATATCGATTCTATATGCACGACTCACGAAAAACATTACACAACATATGTTTATATCAAAATAATATATACTAAACGAGCTGTTGGAATTTAAAACAATATATACAGTGAGTACCTCTTAATGTGATCACATTGGTTCCGGGCCATTTTGATTCTAATAAACCAGTTGATTCCATAAAGCATTTCTTTTTCAATATAATATGTAGTTTGTGATTTTCAATTTTGGTTTCAATAAGCGGTTGATTCGATAAACCATTTATCACATTAAGCAGAACTCACTGTATATAATATATATATATATTTATTTGTCAGACTACATTTTTTTTTTTAATGCTTATTATATTATATGCGACAGTGTTGATTAATATTCAGAGCAGACATTTTGACTTTTTGAATCTTGTTTTTACTGGGGACTGAAATTAGCAATTAGTCATCCTTAAGATTTGTAGCTCTGCAAACAATATTGTGCTAACAATTTTCTGAAATTTATTTTTATGCCTGTTTGGTCGGTTGGTATGGTAACGAAATCAGAGCGGCGTGTACAGTATGCGTACACCATATTTTTGCATTTCTATAATAGCATTAATACTTTACCGCGTCAGAAATATGTTTTATCCGATTACACACACGATCACACAGTTATTTTTATGTAAACAAAAGTCTTTGTGCATTCATAAAAATTTACATTTTTTATTGTAAATAAAAAATATACGTATAATATTTTAAAAGTGGTATTACATTTTGAAAAAAAAAGGGGGAAGTAACCCACCGCTTTGATGTACAGTGTAGGTGTCGAGTGTGCCTTGTCATTGAGTAAGTCACTGTAATGTATGTGTTGAATTTACATTTATTTTATTGATTAAGCATTGCATAATATGAAAAACGATTCTGAGCCAAGACTGACTATCAACCTATTATATATTACTAAATCTAATATTTAATTATATAATATATATATATATATATTGCTATTCTAGTAATTTGTTAGTAATCTATTAGTAATACGGTATGTTGAAAACATTTTATCCGAAAACATTGCATTGATTATAATATTTAATTATAATTTATTATTATATAAATAATAATTACATTTCGAGTAAATACCGCCTTATTACGATAAACGGTGTGAATAAATTCGTAGTAAAAAGTATAAACAATAGCTTAATATTTATGTTTATAATTTATAAATACCATTGTGTATATAAAATATTAAAATGTAATTATATACGTAAAAGTTAAAAGTTCCATCGAGTAATATTTTTGAATTAGAACAGAGTAGGTAATTAAAATTGTTGTTCTTCGTTTAATCATCTAAATTCATCAACTTAAAATCCATATGAAAAGAAATTGTGATTAAATATTTTTAGATTTGTTGGTTTCAGAATAATATACTTATGAGAAACCTTGTATTTAATTTTTAAGCTTTTAAATTGAGTAAAAATAATTGTATTAATAGTGAGTTATAGAAAAAAACATTTTTAAAAAAAGGAGAGCATTTTACGATTAAAAATATTCCTTTATTCTATATCTTTATAAAATGTATGGACAATTATAATATTATCATTTATTGAAAATATCAAATATCTAATAACATATAAGTTTATTGGTTTTTCTGACTAAATTATAATGAAAAGTACTGAGTATTTTTTAATTTTGACCCCCAGAAATATTAACATTCCTACAAAAGATATTGAAGTTTTCAAGCAATTTTTAATGCTCCAAAAGGTAATGTCAGACACAAATATAAAAAATATAAAAACCGTTCATAATTGTAAAATCAATATTTGCACTCGGAATTTAATACAATATGCCGAATCAGTGTAAAAATAAATAAAGAATCATTTCAAGGCTACACTATAATCCATTAATTATTCACACATTTTCACAATTCACGCATTTTATCCATTGGTATTTTATTGTATTATATTGAATGGTACAACATATTATCAAAATATTTTCATTTTTAAATAGCTTGAATTCAAAATCGACAATAAAAAAATACAAAAATCGTAAGAGTTTCAAAAAATTAATACGAAAAAACGATTGCAATAATTTTGTTCATGATAATATTATAATGACATTGGTTTATTGTAATTTATAGTATACCGAACATAGTTGTTCACTTTGTGAACGTGTTTATGCACGATATAAGTCTATATATTTTTCCCAGTAAACGTAATAGTTATAACATTACAATAATATATTATTCTTAGACAACCGTAATTGTATATTTAGTTAACTTTAACAAACTATCGTCATTTATGTATAAGACAGCGGTGATAAATGTTTGTTAGGTAAAATCTTAACTAAGAATTATTATTCTACAATTTGAGAAAGTGTATTCCCAAGTCAAGATTGACTTAGCTCGAGGTCTATATAATATAATAACTCGATTCTATACAATGTTTGATGATGGCAAATGGAAGAAAGGTTTATTTTTATTAATATTACGATTATAGTTAGTAAAGAAAAAAAAGTTGTGTTCGCGTTGTGAAATAAAATACAATTATAGTTGTGGACCTTTCACAGTATCACAAATACATTGGAAATAAGTAATGCTATTATCCTAAGACAATAATAATATTAACAATGCCTAACGACGAGTTATCTGTAAAATAATTCAAAAATGAATACATTTCTGATCTTTGAATTAATTTGTATATGAATTACAATTTGCATAATGATCCAAATATATGGTTGAACTAAGATCACGACAGCACAATTATAATATATTCATAGAAAGCTCACCAAACTCTGAAATCCGCTTATTGCCTTAATTACACTATTCATCTTCCTAACAACTCCTCTCTGCACGAAGTGGTCTAAATAGTGTATAGGATTTGATTAAACTTATTCTTAATTAATTAGATAATTATTTATAAACATAAAACCGTCGATAATTGATGTGTTATAGTAATATTATGTGTGTGCTTAAAAAAATATATATATAATAATTACAAATCTATGAGTTTTTCCACTCGTCTTGAGATACAACTAAATAATATATTTGTTGTGGAGGAACTAATAATTTAATCATTTTACACATACACATTACTTAATATTCTATGCTAACGCGGTGTTTAGCAGTTATGAATAAAGATGGGATTTCTATTCACTTTGAATTGTTCTCCTCAGCTAGCTAAGCTATGCTTTTTTTTATAAAAAAGTAACTTTGTAACGTGTTAACAAGGTTTTTACTTTAACTAATATTATTATTTTTTAATTGTAATTTTAAAAACTGATCCATATGACGTAAATATCGAGATCACGTGTTGACGAAAAATTAAATGAAAATAATTCTTGTTTTGGATTTAAAGTCCACGTGGAAGACTTGAAACGGTTCAATCCTGCAAAACTTTTTTTAAATTTAATAAAAAATAATTTTTTGGTAAATCAAAACTTGTTTAGAAAAAAAAAAAAATAAACAACATTTTTTATGCGTGTTATTTTGAATGTCTGGTGTTTTTTAGGGCATTAGATTGTTAGCCTTAGTTATATGCATAATATTTAAGTTGGAATACTTAATTTAATTTTTGTAAATGATTGGAAAAAGAAACATTAAATGTATTTCAATTGTTTTTTATAATTTATAGCGTTCCGTTTATATTTTAAGTCTTTTCATTATGATCGAACAAAATATTTACAATTTCAGATCTACGGGAAACACGATTTAAGCGCGAAGGACTCGAAGTAAACTCAAACACGTTTTTCCGCTGTCAATACCAGCTATTATATGATTGGTGCTCAGGACTGGAATCGTACGCTATACCTACCCAACCGTATTGTGGTAGTAGGTTTAGTGGAATTCGTACCTAGTATTATATTATAGTGGGCACTGGGTATAGGTACTATAGACAACCGTGGTACAGCGGTAGGTAGCTGTAGTCGGATAGTGGCGTATATACGTCATATAGTGGTTGTTTAATCGACGGTGGCGATGAATAATTTATTTTCTCGTTTTGTGCACCGCCGAAAGGGAGGTGGCAGCAGGAGTACAGGACCAGGTGCACAATGTGCATAATATATATATATATGTAGTATATGTTCTCACCGTGTTTACTCACGTTTTGTATTGTTCATCGAATAAATGGAATATCGTCCGACCGCCGCCGCCGCCGCCGCCGGTTTGACTTTCGCCCGGAAGACATAGATATAATACAACATTATTGTGTGGTAAAGCGAGTAGCGACATGTGCCCGAGCACACGAACGCCAACACACACACAAGCATAAACGGAATATATTATGTATTGGGGAAAAACGTACTGCACGTAGGTGACATATATTATACAAAGTGCAATATTTTTTTAGTATGTTACATTTAAATGGAAAAACTGCCCAGGAGTATAGCGTGTATATTGTGCGTGTTACACTCAAGTGTTGTGCCTTGTGCGTTATCTAGATATTTTATTTTATATTTTTACCTTGTCTATAAATTTACACAATCTTTCTATCTGGATTATCTGTAGATAATATTAGAAAACTGATTTAATAATTTCACTTGATTTTGATTAATATGATTTTATTACAAAGTGTCTATGGTTTATTAAACAATAAAATGAAGTGTCCAGATAATTTAAAATGTTCGATATATGAATATATAATATATGTATTAAACATTATTTTTTCTTATACAAATGTATTAATTTAATCTATATTGTATTTTTATATATTATAATAAAATATCTAAAAAATAAGTTCATAATTATATGGTTTTTTTTTTATCTAGAAAAATAACGAGATTATCTTATAGATATTATCTAGATGATTTATTTTTATTTTTATCTGTTATCATAACTAGATAGATTGTAAGTCATCCGGCACAGCAATGATTATACTTATAATAATAATAATAATAAATAATATCGATAAATGGTCGGAATTTAAAACGATATACAAAGGAAAACCACGTACGTGAAGTTGGCCCCCCCCACTTTGACCGATCGACTCCGGACAAATTGTAAACAATTATAAATCCATTGTAAATAATTGTAAATTCATTCCCTGAATTTGTAAATCACCAGAAAACTTGGAAATCAAAAAACAAATGAGGGGGCCAAATGCACCACTCCCCCCCACCAATTTAGAAGAAAGACGAAGTTATGACGTACGTGAAGTACGGCACCCTGGCCATGTGTAATCGACTCTGTGCAAATTCTAAAATGTTGAAACCTTTCAATAACTAATTGTAACCGACATCAGATAATTTGTAACCAAACAGTTTCCGAGAAAACTCGATTTCCATTTCAGGGATCCGACATTTTATGAACATTATTGATACGATTTAAAAACCAAAAAAACATTTTTTTCTAAATTTCCACAAACTTGTCAATTCCATTAATAAATTATAATTATTTTTAAATTAATCTTATAGACGTTATAAATTATAATAATTGCTAAATGTACCAAATGCCCCTAATTGCTAATATATACCATGTGGATTTACCAAGTTGACGCGGTTATCATTATCATACATTTTTTTATATAAACTATTAATAAAAATGACCAAAAAAGATAATAATAATAATAATAATAATGATTACCACGTCATATACAATTATTTCAAATAATATAAAAAAAAAATTGACAAATAACATATTAAATAAAAATGATTAATTAAAAAAACTAATAACATAAGATTATTAATAAAAATAGTAAATTAATAAAAATTATGTTTGGGTATTAAAAATTAATAAAACTATAATATTTTCCAATAATTAATAAAATTCTCTCATAAAAATGATTTATATAACTGTCTTTTTAGATTCTGAGCATAGCGATGAATGTATTGATTCTACAATGTGTGTGTGGTTTTTTTGTTTTTTTTTTTGTCTTTATCACCACGTTTAAGGGCAGTAAAAGTGTACTAAATAGTTTTTAAACGCGCCGGGAAAAACAAAAAAAAAAAATTAGGAAAAAAAAGGAAATTTTTACTTGAAGCCAATTTTCGACAAAATTTATTTTTATTTTTGGTGTAACAGAAGAAATAATGACCGTAAATACATGAAAATTTCACAAAATGTTTATATAAGAAATTTCAAATATGTTTTAATATGTTTTGACTTATTTTGAGCTCTTTATAGACATATTATGTAATTTTCTATTTTTTTTTATTTTTTTTTATTAGTCTCGATAAAAAAATTTTGAGTTTGTTAAAAAACTTGAAAATGTAATACAATGTTCTTCATAACCTTTTGTAAGTGGAAATTAAATAAAAAATTGAGCGGAATGTCTCTAATAGTTTTTTTATAAGCGTCTCAAGTTAAAATTTCGACAAAATACGTAAAAATCACGAAAATATGCAGTTTTTTTAATTAGGAAATTTTTAAATAAATTTCTATTTAAATCTAAGATTTGAAAATTCAAAACGAAATTTTCTATAAGTTGTTCTACTTTTCTAAAAAAGAAAAAGTTTTACAGAAACTCAAACTAATTTTTTATGAGCGTTTGAAATCGGACATTGGATATTCAACAGTTTTCTCCGGGAACGATTTTCTTATTTTAATGTAATTTAAAAAAGAATTACCGTAGACATTTGGAAATTTTACCTAATGTTCAAATTATCAATTCCTATACGAAAAAATATTTTGATAATTGTTGAGCTAATTATAGGTTTAATACATTTTTGGTTTTTTCAAATTTTTTTTTTATTAAATACCGATAGAAAATTTGATACAAGATTCTTTATAAGTTGTTTAAATATTAAATCAAAAATAATAAAAATATATTGGGTCAATTTTTTTTTATAAGCATTTAAACTTCAAATTTTGACCGAAATTCACCATTGAACATTTGCAAATTGTTTTGTAGTTAAAAAAGGTATAAAATGTTCAATTTTTATAATTAAGGATTGAAAATGTAAAACAAGGTTTTACGTAAGTATTTTAGAGTGTCATAAAAAAATTAAAAAGATATATTAAAATTATAACTTTTTATAGACATTTTAAGTTAAAATTTGGTCATCAAAAGAACCAATTGTTTTTTTCGTAGTCACAGCAGCGTTGTCCTTGTACAGTTTCCTAATACCAAAGTATTGGTTTTTGTTCATACATTTCAATAAATGTTATTATATTTTGTTCGTTCCACTCCATATCGAAAAATAACAATATTTAGTTAGAAATATTAATTTAAACACTGCAGACAACTTACTAACAAGCGTGAAAACCGAAAAACGACTGTCACGATACAAATGTTGCGACGTTGCGTTATTATTGATGTCGGCACCGATGCGGTCGGGACATTTGCGGTCAGCACCTTTTGCGTGACATTTGCGGTCAATTTATTTCTATCTACCTGACTATAAAATTTGGGTGCTATATAAAATATTTTATGTACTATATACTTAATTTATGTTAATAGGTAGATATAATATAATACTTTAAAAAAATATTAAACTTTTAACTTAAAAAAATGCACATAATAATATATTTGTCAATCACAATTCACTATACTTACATAAAAAAAATTAAAAACATATAATAATATAATAAACATAACCTTATTCTAATTTTTGAATAATAGCTATTTTTTTTAAGCATTTTTCTAAATCATTATCTAATTCATAGTCTACTAATGTTTTTCTAATTCTTTCGTCTAATTGTATGTACATTTTTTTTCTCCTTTTACCTTCCATATTTAAGTAGCTTCTTTCATATAAAAGTTCCGCATTTTCAGTCTCTTTTTTAAGACAGCTATATAAGTTCATGAACGTTGGTCGCGGTGTATTTAATATTTTATTTAGTTTACTATTCCAACCCTCAACAATATTATTGGTTCTGTGTCTTCTTTTATGACAGTTCCACATTCCCCTTGAAATAATTGGATTTTCCAACCACTGTTCAATAAAATAATCATAAAATAATTTAAGTTTATCACTATCGGGTGTATTACTCATTATAATAATCCAACCTTCATCAATGTCACTAATTGGAATATGAGCTAAAGCAGAACACATTCTAACGTGTAATCGAATATCTGCATTATCTTTATAAGTACTTGCTAATCCAATATTTTGAATTTTTCTCCAAAGTGCTTGATTAAAATGAAAGTTGCAACCGTGTATTTTAGCACTAGGAAATCTCATCCAAAATCTCACTATTGGACACTGGGAGGGAAAACTCAGATAATAATGTTGTATAGTGTAGGTATACATATCAATTTTATTAGTTTTTAATGTCATCGTATAAGCGCTCGTATATTGATTATCGGGTATCGACAATAGGAAAATACATATTTATTACATGAAAATCAAGGTATATTTCCGTCTTAGCGAGGGTTTTCATCGACTTTTATCACAAAAAAAGTGTCCGTTTCCGGCTTAACAATTGTTTACAATTTGTCCGGAGTCGATAGCTCAAAGTGGGGGGGCTACCTGAACTTGGCCCCCCTCATTTTGTTTTTTGATTTCCGGGGTTTCTGGTGATTTACAAATTTCGTGAATGAATTTACAATTATTTACAATGGATTTACAATTGTTTACAATTTGTCCGGAGTCGATCGGTCAAAGTGTGGGGGGGGCCAACTTCACGTACGTAGGCAAACCTGCAGTAAAATATAGCCGTGGCCACTTATCAGCAGATGTCGTCACCGGCACAGGACTCTTGCTCAATAATAGACGAGCAAAAACCGAAACACTTTGTTACATACACGATATTGTATAAATATATTATTATACATACATGAATGCTGTATTAATGCTTTATATATTCAATGCTTTATACTATATATTAATGCGCACTATTACGTCTTAGTCGAATCTCGGGAGATTCGTTATGATTAGCGTACCGTATAAAAACCATGTTTACTCGAGTTTCTGATTTCAGATAAATATTTGTTTTACAGTCACGTGATACGCGTGTACGATATATAACTTCCATTTACTATTCCCGGAACATAATATGAGTTCTCGTCGCTCCGCGAAACGGATACACTTCTTATACGACTATAGAGTAGTGTACGCGTATATATGTGCGCACATGTACGCTTGCGGTATATTTACCTTTTGCATCATATACCACTATAGTATATACCTACCCTGTTTTAGCGAAACCAAGAAAATACGGTTTTAAAGCAGCCACCACTCGATTCACACGGTACATTTAACCAACTCATAATGTCTCTATGACGTCATATCATATTATTATTATTATTATTATTATTATTATTATTATTATTATTATTATTGTATACCGCACAAATAATAGTAATATTATTATCAGGGCTCGTAAGTTCATGACCTAAAAAATGTTTGAGTAAGCATGCATATTTTATGCACTCAAAATTGGCAAAATATGTTGCATTGAAATATTCCTTAAAAAGTTTAAAAAATATGCATTTATACCTATGCACTAAATATTATTATCTAAAATGATACACTTAAAATTTTTTTTGAAAATTTCTGTTTTTCATTTTCTATATATTATTTTTAGACTGAAACACTGATAAACTGAACGAAGTGATTACTACTATATAGCTATTAAATGTTAATCATTTTATGTTGCGACCGAATTCCCAAACATTTTATATAAATATATATTAAATATTAATATTATAATGAAAAATTATAAACGATAGCATTTTTTTTTTCGTCAAATGTATTTCATAAAGTATTTCCATAAAAAAATGCATATCGATATAATAATATGAATAGGAATATCAAAATCACGTATAACATGCCCGATAAAATAGAAATATGCACAAACATGCCAAATAGGAAAAAAACCTCTAAATATGCAAAAACATGCAAAATAAGACTCCACATATTTAATCGTGGTACCTTGAAATGGATTTCTATGTCATTTAACATTAAATACAACTTAGCAAGATTGATATGCAAATGCATGAACTTACGACCTCTGATTATAATAATAATAATAATATGTAATAAATTATTTTGTAAAATTATGCACATTTTGAGACGCACATTCACACTTTTTCCGTTCCCTCGGACACTATTGCCACGTCATTACGTCACTAGATCGCCTCATAACAATATAATACATGAAATCGAATTATTGATTGGCCACCAGTCGCCCATATATTCTACATCTATATAGTCACGTCATAGTATTATATTAAATCACGTGGTTTACCAGGTATAGACCACGTCTCGTAGTGTATTGAAAAATCGTCTAACGGTCGTCGTTTGCTATATTTTTAAAAGCGACCAGACATGGGCCCGCGCAGGGGTGGATCTTGAAACGAAGGAAAGGACTACGGGACGGAGACAAAGTATGTCCGTATAGTGTAAGGCGTATAAATATAAATCAAACACTCGTAGATTTAAAAAAAGATAAATAGGGCCCGGGTTTTTATGTGAAAAAACAAATATGCTAACAAAAGTATAAAATATATAATAATATAATATAAGTTATAGAGTTTTAATGGTAATAATCGGTTTGTTTCCGGTTGCGAGAGAGTGATATATTTATGACTCGTGGATTGTTATTGTTTTCGAACTTGTGCGTTTCTTAACTTTCAATAAATTTCATCACTTTTGTTGTAAGGCAGTAATGACAATCATTTTATGGTTGAAAAACGGTTATAATTTGTGCGTATTTTGAAGGGAAAAAAAGTAAAGTTGAATCACAGCAATAAGTACTTACTTTTATAAAAAAAAATATACATAAATATATCCCATTTTACACGGATATGCGCATTGAGCTTATTTTACTGTTGATTTCTGTTGAATAAAATAAATAAAACAGGATTTCGACATAATTTAACAATTTATACAGTTAAACAAGTACCAGATGAGCCGACTTAATGAAAAACTCGCCTAACTCATTCTTACGAGAAACGATGCCATTTATCTAAAACGAAGAAATTGGAATACAGTTCCACATTATAAATGGTGACGGTATTGACGACTGATTACGTAATATCTGATGAATACCATTATTCAATTTCAAAAAAAAAAAAAAAAATAAATAAATAAATACAATTAACTGTTTTTACCATCACCGAATGAGTTATGAGTATAAGAAAACAGCAATGCCGTTAAAATTAGAGAGCGGTTGTACGTTGCTATGCAGGTTTATTTCTTCGTTTCGCCGCAGACTTACTTTCGTACTCGAATATCAATTTCAGTAACTTAAAGGAGACCATTTCGATTCGACATAATTTTTTAACGACTGGGCGTTCGTTTGAATATACTCTATAGCGTATAAATCCGAAATTTTTCGTACAAATGATCATCATTTGTGCTATGTAAATAATGAATACGATTTGGATGATCTCAACAAAATAAGTTTAAGAGGTGACAGGCATACGTATTGTTAACTCATAATTTTTAAATCGCGTTGTGTTCTGATGCACACCAATTTTATCATTACAATATTTTTTTTTAAATTCATTTACACCTAGTACAACTATTGCACAATAAACCTCCATACCTCTGTTTAAAACTTTAATAATTGAATATTATAATAAAAAAAAAACAATAGGTTTTTATAAATAAAATAAAACAATGTAGAAAAAAAACGGATGTTTCTTGTGGGTTGAACTTGTCATTCTGAAAATCTCTATGTGAGAACATAAATCGTGAATAATATATAAAAATAGGCTCGGTCGGTCTTTTATAGGGTACTTTCTTTACCAGACAAAAATAAATAAAACTTGAAATCGAGATTTAGGAGGGTCAGTTGAATTCGACTCAGATCTACAAGTGTTGTATGTTGAAATCTCGAGGGACACTGTCAATTGCTACCAGTGGAATAGGTAGTTGAGAAATCGATCAAGTCGTTCCATAGAAACTTTATCTGTGGATATGTCTTACTCGGGGCCTACAACATTCTCTGAAAATGAATCAAGTTGTGGCAGTGTGATTATTATGAATTTTGAAGTTTCAAGTACATAATAGAACGCAATAAATTATGGATATCTAGATCCATACTGACAACATCATTTTATACAAGTAACGCTAAGGCAGTGCAACAATAATATTGTACTCTGATCTTTGATTAAACGCTTACCATAAACATATTGTTGTGTTCAGAGTTTAAAATTTGAATACCATTATATGTCAAAAACATTCACTAAATAAATTAAAACTATATATAATCGAATGAAATATGAAGTTTCAAAGTCTCGAATATTTTTAAAGTTTTTGTTTACTACGCTCCAACTGTTCTGATAATTCGACGGTATACTTTTCATCTAGGTCCATCTATACTGAATAAAAATTTATTAAAGGTTCATTGTTTTTTGCATTTCTATAAATGTAGTGCAAATATAGTTTGCTACTCGATAAAGCACACAAGCAATACATTATTAATTTTAATTAAAATTAATTAATGTCTATATGAAATTAAAAAAAAAATAATAATTTCACATCATCATTATCGTTATCGTTTACACATTTTATTACAGTCTCCATCAATCTTTTTTGGACGTCTATTAAAAATTGCACACACCCCTTCGAACTTTTCGAAAATCGTCTAAAAACACCGGCCTACAATATACGCGTATTGTGTATAATTATTATTATAATAAATCGCGAAAAAAAAAATGGATTAGTGGGGGAGGAAAAAAAGAAAGTGCAGCAATCCCCGAGAGAACGCGGACGGCGCGGCGGCGTAATATCGTTATACCTACTTACACATTATTATATCAACACAAGACGCGGGTGGAAAATTAATTGACATGGACGTTAATAGTCAATATTTAAGTAATTATAGATATTATGCGCTCTAATGAGCGGTACGGGCGGCAATAATCGTATTCACCCTCTCGGAGACACGCACGAGCTCGCGTACAAACACTAATCGGTTCGGACATATACGCACGCGACTACCTATATATTTCAACTTACGATATGTGTGTGGGCGGGTGTGCGTTTGTGTTGCGCGAGCTCTCGTTTAGGGAAAAACTAATCCGGTCTGGCGCACCGCGTCGATATATTATACGAGTATAGACCTTCTATTTGGAGGTCGGACGAAAAAATAAAATATAATATTTCAAGGGGAAAAAAAATAGCGGGGTCGTATACGGGGTGTGCGGCTCTCGCTGTATACGTATATATGCGTATTTTTCGCCATATGGCCAGTGCTGTGCGGCGGTGGCGATGGCTTAAGGTCGCCGTGCGCAGTGCGATATATAATATATATATATATATATGTGTGTGTGTGTGTGTGTGTGTGTGTACAAGTGCGAACACACACACACACACAAAGTGTATGTACAATGTTTTGCGGCGGAGGGCCGTGGAATTAGCATACATTAATTAATACGGTACGAAAGCGCGTGAGAACTGACCCCTTTTTCAATCAGTAAAATCGCTTGCGGCTCGTCCGGTCGAGAATTACGCTCACACACACACACACACACACCAACACCAACACATTCGCGAGTACCCCCATACACCCATATACCCATACATACATACATACGTATATAAAATGTATATGTATATGCATTACATACGTATATACACGCATAGGTATATATACGTTTATGTATATATAAGTATATGCGATAATATAAACGAGGCTACGGGTCGTCGCAGTGACGGTCGTCGTTTGTCCGCCGCCGCCGCCGCCGCCGCCGTGGCAATCCTTTTTGCATCTTAACCGAATCGTGCATACTGCACAAAGACAATTTACATAATTTAAACCACGGCCGAGCCGGTATATACGTTATATGTATATATATTTATTATATATATATATATGTACATTTGATAGTACCACCAGCTATATATCCTATATATGTATGTATTTATATATTCGTTCACGGCCGTGTCACCCCCGCGCCCCGAGATCGAACCCTCACGGTCTACGATCACTATAATATAATATTATCTGCCATCTCCGACCGCTGGTCGACCGTCTATATAATAATATTGTTGCGCTCGTATTATTATGCGCAGGGCGTGGATTTGAGGGGATTTTTTTTTTTTTGTTACTACTGCCAAGACGCGACCACCGATCCTGCGTGATTTTAAGTGGGTTTATACCACGTATAGTACCTATATATATATATATATATATATATATGTGTAAATTATGTCGTGTGTGTGTGTATATATACCACAACGTAATTTGAGTGTCGAGACCGCAGTCGATACGACGAAAAGAACCTAAAATAATGTAACAGTTATATAAGGTTGTTTGTTCAAACCTAATACGAATAAGTAGAGACGAGAATCACGGATTCAAAAAAATAAATAAAACGTAATAATAGTAATAAGAGTATTATCATCGTGTGTTGTATATTACATATTAGTAGACCATTTTTTTCCTTAATAATTCTTTATTAGTTAAATAAACCTACTTATTAATTTAATCATGAGTGTAATAACTGATCATACATCATAAAGGATGTCGAGTTTGTCTAGAAAATATATATTTACACGTGTAGATAAATCCTTACCGGGTACAGCGGATCTGTACAAACTTTTCCTGTCCTTCAATGTAAATTAGCGTTTCTATAATATATTCTATTTACATCATTGTTGTTAATATTTCAGTTTCCATGGTCTTAACATCGTTCTCGTGCATTATATTTAAAATATCTCTAATCCGACCAAATTTTAAACATAAAATAAGCTTGAACATAATAATGTTTTCCATTATGTGTAGGGAACAAGACCAGATTATTAAAAAATGTGCATAAAAATTGTAAAAATCAATATTTTTTGGCTTTCTATCTGGGGCTGGAATTGTACTGAAAGATACCAATTTTATGAACCAGTCCCAACAAATATGAGAATTATAAATTATATTATTATATAAATTAAAAAAATAAAAACTAAACATTATAATAGATCAATAAACTCAAACTATGTTATTGAAAAACACAATGCGACTTGCAGTGATATTTAACGTTTATCGTAAGTTACACCCACATTTTACTATATTGATACCGACAAACATTACTATTATTACCATCCATGCCCTAATCGATTTTACATGCGTTTGTGTATACTAATATCATGGTCTCGTGTAAAAACACCCAAATATTTATAGGGTTCATTATTTTTTAAATCCGACATTGGAGTAGGTATTGTGTAATATTATAATAATAGCTAACACGAAATTACATACCTAGTCCTCTATAATAGGCCGTATATCACGTATATTGAGGACGTCGGTAAATTTATATTTTTCCGTTCAAAATATACGACTGTACCTGTAAGTCTTAATAAGTAATTATTTAATGTACGCAACGAGTAACGACATATTATATTATGCGATTGTAAACCCACCCAATTTTTTCAAGGTTAAGATAATAAAACAAAACATACAAATTTGTATTGCAAATTATTCCGATGCTTCGCTTTTGCATTTAACAAATTTGCGACGGCATACTCGGATTAAATTTTACCGACTATTAAATGCCTCATAAATATTGATGTTGACCCGAATAATTACTTTGTCTTTTACGCAGGAAACTCTCGACTGTCGAGCGTGAGGGTAACCTTTAGTAGTTGTCAGTATCTAAATTATCATTTACCTTGAATGGGATGCATTGGTGGTGCCGGTGAAATCGAATCTACTGTATAATATGTATAATATTATTATATATACGTGCCTCGCATACTACGAAACCCTCTATTATCGTTTTATTTTATATATTTTTATCTTTAGCACTAGGTCCGGTAGATGAAAAAAATTTCGGCAAATACCAATCTAATAATAATAATAATAATAATACAACTAGGGCCGAAGAGTTAGAGGAGTAATAATAATTGTATTTCATCATCTGTGTATTTGGTTTTAGCTGTAAATATACAAATTTTCCTTTTGTGATCACACGAAGCTAAACACAATTTATTTTGCATATTTTTGCATTAATTTATCACCATTTTTTATAAAATGTTCATAATTTGTCGTTCCTCTGTGATATTTTAATCATTTTTTCCAAAAATATCACATTTTAATTATTTACTATTTTCTTTTTTTGCAATATTTTAAAAGTAAACTGATTTTAAATAATAATAATCACTCTTCCTGTTGCACTATTGTAAAGGGCTAAAATTGTGGGTATAAATTTAATGAATAAAATTATGAAGTTAAAATTATAAAATAATATTTAATAAATTACACTGTTTATAATAAAATATTACGATATATTAATAACTAAACATAATATCTGTGTGTGTGTGTGTGTGTGTGTGTGTAACCCATGGACCTTATACTCAGTATAAGGTAGAGTATAAGGTCTATGGTATACCCTAAAAGGCTATCCATCCGAGACGCCATCTCGAGGTGCAAGCGAAGTTCGTTTACCCGATTTAGACATTAATAATAATAACAATAGTAGTAGGTCTAATATACTATATCATAATGTTCATATTAATAATATTCAAAATATTTCCCGTGGCGTTTAAATGAAGAGTCATTTCGCGGTTGCTATATTATACTTGATCGTAACTTTCGGCCTCTCTTCTCGCGATCGCTTGCACCGAAAGACACGCTCCGCTCAAAGTTAATAACGGCCACGTCGCGCGCCAGTTTGTCTCGCGTATATGAAACAGAGAAGTAGTTGTAGCAGTAGTAGTAGTAGTAGTGGTGGTGGTGGTGGTGGTGGTGGTGGTGATAGTAGTAGCAGAAGTAGTGGTACTAGTGGCATTAATAATAATATATAAACTTGACGTTCAACTTACCGTACCGTCCATGTCGCACATAATGAACTGAACCGCAACTCAAAGTCTCAACAACTATACATTATATATATAATATATATATATACATATACATACTATGTTATTAGTATATATTGCATGCACATACATGTCATGATTATACACCCACAAAGTCACTGATATACAAAGGATAATAATTTGTTGATTTAAGATTTTAATGCCCTAAAAAATTGCATACGGTTTAAAATTACGTGCGATAAAATTTTTTATTCTTAAGGCTCAAAGAGAAAAATTCAAATTTATTTATTTTTCTTTAATATTTAATATAAGAACAAATGCAGAAAACCCCAAGAAGAAAATAAAATACTGTTATCACTTATTTAATTGTTCGTTGCGAAGACACGAGAACGGCAGTCAACAGATAGTCGTACTTTATATCTTATACCGTCAATAGAATATAGTGACCAATAGATTTTCGTACTACATTATCAAGTGTCGCACAGTCTATTGACCATTGTCTAATGTCACATAAATGCTCATAGGACTTTTACCGTTATACTTGTTCGTAAAAAAACTACTTCTGTGTAGCTATCACTAAATCCCTATCACCAAATCGACATTAGTCAGTCCAAAAATTTCCGTATTCAGACCTTCGCAGATCTTAAATCACTTATTCACAAAATATCATTATTTAGTTATTTCCTATTTTAGATTTTCGAATTATAGACATCTTTTGTAGGATCGCATGTAGGTACCACTGTAGTGCATTTTTTTTTTAAGTAAGTAGCCTTTATAGATATCTCGGAGATTATTTTACGTTAATATTTTAATTTAGTTCGAAATTTATTCTGTGAATACATTAGTATATTATAATTAAGGTGGTTTTTCGTTTTATTCAATATCGCAGTCGGTACTGTATAAATTGTAATTGTAAATAATAATATGGTTTGTACTTTCATCCACCACTGGATGAGCCATTGTCCTCATCCAGTCGTTTTTAGTCACCTCTTACAGACAAAAGATATTACTCATAGTCTATTTTATTCTCGAAACCATACGAGTATATATAATAAATTATAGTCTTATACATTGTTTAAAAACTATGATTTTAATAAATCAATATATTTTTGTACGATAAATTGCGTACCAAAAAATTTCGAGAAAAATACTCTAAAATTTAAGAATTTAAATAAACATCAAAAAACACAAAGTACAATACTGTCAAATTTGTCAAAAAAAAAATTACAATAAAATCAATATAACCTGATAAACATTTTCCACAATAATTTATGGTATAAAACTATAAAACAACAGAAAAAATTGCATGGTATCTCTGTGTTAGTAACAATATAATGATATAATACTGGAAGGTCAATTTGCGTGTGAAAACATAAAATATTATGGAAATCGTAATAAATTCCTTTCTTACTGTTACGATCATTTGATGATTTTACTATATTGATACCGACAAACATTACTATTATTACCATCCATGCCCTAATCGATTTTACATGCGTTTGTGTATACTAATATCATGGTCTCGTGTAAAAACACCCAAATATTTATAGGGTTCATTATTTTTTAAATCCGACATTGGAGTAGGTATTGTGTAATATTATAATAATAGCTAACACGAAATGACATACCTAGTCCTCTATAATAGGCCGTATATCACGTATATTGAGGACGTCGGTAAATATATATTTTTCCGTTCAAAATATACGACTGTACCTATAAGTCTTAATAAGTAATTATTTAATGTACGCAACGAGTAACGACATATTATATTATGCGATTGTAAACCCACTCAATTTTTTCAAGGTTAAGATAATAAAACAAAACATACAAATTTGTATTGCAAATTATTCCGATGCTTCGCTTTTGCATTTAACAAATTTGCGACGGCATACTCGGATTAAATTTTACCGACTATTAAATGCCTCATAAATATTGATGTTGACCCGAATAATTACTTTGTCTTTTACGCAGGAAACTCTCGACTGTCGAGCGTGAGGGTAACCTTTAGTAGTTGTCAGTATCTAAATTATCATTTACCTTGAATGGGATGCATTGGTGGTGCCGGTGAAATCGAATCTACTGTATAATATGTATAATATTATTATATATACGTGCCTCGCATACTACGAAACCCTCTATTATCGTTTTATTTTATATATTTTTATCTTTAGCACTAGGTCCGGTAGATGAAAAAAATTTCGGCAAATACCAATCTAATAATAATAATAATAATAATAATAATACAACTAGGGCCGAAGAGTTAGAGGAGTAATAATAATTGTATTTCATCATCTGTGTATTTGGTTTTAGCTGTAAATATACAAATTTTCCTTTTGTGATCACACGAAGCTAAACACAATTTATTTTGCATATTTTTGCATTAATTTATCACCATTTTTTATAAAATGTTCATAATTTGTCGTTCCTCTGTGATATTTTAATCATTTTTTCCAAAAATATCACATTTTAATTATTTACTATTTTCTTTTTTTGCAATATTTTAAAAGTAAACTGATTTTAAATAATAATAATCACTCTTCCTGTTGCACTATTGTAAAGGGCTAAAATTGTGGGTATAAATTTAATGAATAAAATTATGAAGTTAAAATTATAAAATAATATTGTAAGTAATATTATTTGATTTTGTTTATGATATTATTATTTTATGTAGTACAACTGATTTGTTATTTTTACTCATAATGACTGAATAATATTTTTCATTTTATTTAGGGGTGAAAACTGGAAGAAGTACTTCTAAAAATATTATTATTCTCATTTAGAGAAATAGAACGAATATAAAAATGTATTAAACAAAAACAAATGTTTCTTACCATTATGAATATTGCAGCGCTTGACTACAGTGATAATTTTTACATTTATATTTTATATATTACTTAAGATTATATTATATTTTATTCACGTTTAAATGATGAACGACGAAACAATAAGTATGTCATATAAATATACTTCAACTTTCATAATAATTATGTATAATGTCTAATGTTAAATAAACATTTCTAAAATTTAAATGTTAAATGTTAATATATATTACGATATTAAATAATGTACATATCATTACAATATGTTTTAAATGTATGATGTATTCTGTACAAATGAGGAATATAATAAATAAATTGTATTTTTGTTAATTCTAACGTGTTTGTGCAAAAACGTGTTGTGTTGTTCACTTGTTTATAATATACATATTATTATAGAACGAATTAAATATATCATAATTTATAGTATTAAATCAAAAAGGGGAGGTGGCCAAGGGCCAACGATAAGCGCACTGCAGAAATGTAATTTCATCTGCAGTTACTCTTTGCCACGATGAAACGCAATGATTGCCTAAAAATATCATAAACTTGTTATTTGTATATAAAATAGTAGTAACCATTCTCTCTGAACAAAGATGATTTTTTTTTTGAATATTCGAACAAAGACAGACTAATGGTAGATTTGATATTATTTTCTAAAATATATCTTCTCTAATATTTTAGATATTTACCATGTAGTATTTTATTTTTCCAATTAAAGCGAAGAAATAATAATTAGTATATAATTTTAGAGTTTTCAGACTTGCGGCCTAGTGAGGTTGACTATGAACAGCAAAAGTGCACGGACAAAAATGTTTCAGGTGATATGTTTTAAAGTGAAAATCGTGCAATAATATTATTCAATATTATTGTATGGTACGATGTATATAGAAGTAAAAAAACGACGGACAAAAAAGGGGGTTTCAAGACCTCTATTCATATACTAATAAACTACTTATTATAATCTGAATAATCAAATTAAAAATGTCTGACTTGCAGCGATGGCAAACGAGTTTGATTCTTAAACAGCAGTATAAACATCGGAGGCTTCATTATATTCAGCAACTGCAGTGTTATATAAGCAACGGGGTCCAAAAGAAACAGCGTCAATGACAACAAAGGAACGCAGCCCTCCGTTGAATATTCTAAAGTCTAGATTCTAAACAACGTCAAAGACTTACTGCCATATTTTTAGTTCAATTTGCCAGGTCCGGAGAGAGTACTATAAAGACAGTCCGCCGCTACCTTTGAATGTATATAGGGGAGCACTGTATATTTGTACAAGTTCGATTTATGTAAATGCGTAGAAAAGGTATATTTATACGGTTAAGGCGTTGTTCGGTTTTGTGGTAAAGCGAGGCTGTATTTCGTTTGATTTTTATTTTTAATAATATACATTAAAGAAAACCGTATTTGTTTTGTACTTGTTCAACGGTATCGCGTTACTGGAATGTCTTAGAATATTGGATTAGTATTATATACCTAATATTATTCGCACTGCAGACTCATTTCAACGGTCGTATTATTATTTGCAAACCCGCGAGAAATTCTCGCGAAAAGTCAACTGCTGTTGGGTCGCGCGAAACCAATAACGTTTCACCTCGAAGCGTATAATCATCAACGATGGTGGGTTTTCGCGGCGAAAAAGCGTGAATTATCTGCAGTTTGAGCGCCAATGACATTTCACCGGATTTCTGTGCGATAGAGAACGCGGCCGACCGGTAATGAAAATATTGGTCAAGTAGAAAAAAAAAAGAAAGAGACGGAAAACGAGGTGGTCGAAAAGTGCCCCGAGAGGGACCGGAAAATGGACGGTGTCGCGGAGGTGCGGCCCGGGGTGGGGGTGAGGGGGTGCGAATCGTACAATGAACTCGACGCGGCGGGCGACGCGAGTGGAAAATCGGGTCGTTTATTTCTTCGCCATACACCGTAACGCCGTCATGTGGTAATTTTCACACCAACAAGTTTTATGGCACCTCGAAAACGTGCTCAGAAGTGAACGGGCCCGACGGAGTTTTGTCATAAAATGTAAAACGATCCCCGAATAACGGTTGAAACGCGTGTTGGTGTATATTGTGTTATATATATATATAGGTTTTTATTTTATTTTATTTTATATTATATTATACCTATATTATATAATACAAAGAGGTCCGTAGTGTTTTACCATTTCCTTCCTATTTTTTTTTTTTTTTTGTTCTTTTTGCTCGCCATTTATTGTGCATCATATATTTTATATTATAAATAATATATTATACTTATATACCTACCTACCTACCAACGATATCGTGTGTGTGTGTGTGTGTTATAATATATGATGTCGAGGTAAACACCTAATGACGCCAGCCACCCACACTGTGTATGACGTTCTCAGGCCTGCTCGGTTTTATGTACATAATATATAATATTATATTTCTAAACCTCAACACTGCGATAAATCGTTTCGTCGGATGACGTTAGGACGGCTTACATAATATTGTAAAAATGGTATAAAATAATATAGTATTGCGAATAACGTGCAGGTGGCATCACTGTACGCGAAAGCGTGTAGCTTATCCAGTTGTCTTTGTGATCGCAAATCATCATGCCATATTTTTATTTTAATGACATAATATTACAACACAAGTCTCCGCCAGAGTAATGTTTCGAATATTATTTTTTTATTTAACAGTAAAATTCTGTAATACGGCGCATCGTATACGCAATATGACTACTCGCGCGTGTGGTTTATCTGAATGCCGATTATAATAGTGTATCTCAGCCCCGTTTGCTTTTTGTATTACAATATTACTGTACGTGATGTAAAATACATTTTTAAGTCTTGTAAAGTCCTTTTCATCTATGGCATTTATTTTTATTTTTTATTTATATTTTCGATCAGCTCCTATTATAATATTATACTATTATTATGATTATGTTAATAAGTTAGTTAATATTATAGCTAGTAAAAAAAAAAGTTGTTATGGCTTAAACGGTATACCTCATGTAATATTATACCTATTTCATAATTTTGATGGTAAAGTAATATTTTGTTCCGCGGGATAATTCGTTTCTTTTTTTGGACATTTTGTTCCCTTTCAGGATTTTTTTGTTCCGTTATTAATTTATTTGGAAGTATCAAATTATTCACAAAACGGAACAAAAAGTCTATCCAGTAGAACAAAATATCCCCTGGCAACAAAATTTCGCACTAAGACATTTTGTTCTCTTTTAGTATCTTTAGTTCCACGTTTGTTTATTTTGAAAAAGGAGCAAAATGTCTGCAGAACAAAATATCTAAACACCAATTTTGATAAAAAAACAAAAAATGTCAAAGTGCTGAGTGTATAATATTTTGGTAAACAATAACGTATATTCCTATACAATTTTCACATAGGTTCTAAAAAAACAAAACTATTTACGGTATTATTAATACCTTAACAATATTGAAAAATAGTTTACTTGCGTGGTTAACAGCTTATAAAAGTTATAATCATAACTACGATATGTTTCGACAATATTTTAGATACCGTCAAAAGGATAAAATTAAATAATTAAATTCTTTTTTAATCTTTTGCAAGATAAAGATTAAAACATTGATTTTAAATATTGCAATTCTTGTATTATAAACGAAAAATTAACGAAAATGACTAAAAAGTTAAAGTAAAATTTACTAATTAAAAAAAGATAAGTGTATTCAATAATAACAATGTATTCGACTAAACATTCAATACCTATTTATTTTATCGTTGAATAAAATTGGAAAAAAACTACGTCCAATAGGTATTATAAGAAAAAAAAAATGTTTTTCTATAAAACTAACAATTTTTATTTTAATTTTAAATTTGATTAAAAAATATGTAGATATTGGAATTCTTAATAACAACGAATAAGAAGAAAAAGAAGCACGTACATATTTCATTTAAATATACCAGGGGTGGCCAAGTTGCGGCTCGAGTCTTATTAACATAAACCAAAATATACTTTTTATTAATATGAATTTAATTACATTTTTTAAATCATTAAATGTATTTATAAACATTTTGGACCTGATATCATTGTATGTATCCATGGGTCTCAAGAACATATTATTATTCATGTTGGACCACCCTGAAGGCTGAAATACACAATGAAAAGTTACCAGTAGCAATCATATTGCTACTAATTCTACTATATCGCTAGTAGGTACATATATAGTTATATATAGTTTAAATTATAAAAGAGTACAAAATATGTTATATATAAACATTTTTACTTAAAAGTTATTGTCTATAATATTATTGTATAACTAAATCCTACATATAGATAATACAAGAATACAGCCAAGCTGTATAATAATATGATTTATAAGTAGAAACGTTTTGATTAAATTTGAAATATTCGTATACTTTTTATGTATTCATTATACAGTCATAGAATTATAACAGATATAGTGGAGAATTTAAATTTGTACGTTTTTTGGAATAATGATTTGGACTTTGGAGGCTACACATTACAGGTTTTGTAGATCAAAGACGAAAGTCATACAAGGTATTGGCACAATAATGGTTGAAAGATGAATAGAATTACTAAAAAGGTCTATTAATAAATGATATGTTGTCATATAAGTCCCGTGGGTATTGCCCGCGGGTTTTGGTTCGAGGGTGAGACTGAGTGTAGTATATTATTATAGGTCCGCGCCGGGGAATGCATAAAATCATTAGGGAAGTCCCCTGTGGTGACACGGTCGTCCAGAGACTAAAAATGAGGGCTTGGACAATAATTGGATTTATGGGTTGTAATATATTATGTTTCAAGGATAAGTGCACGTTATACTTGCGCGCAATGTAATCTAAATGAGGATCGAATAGACGTCCAAATAGTGTACGAGCCAGTATAACAAAACAGTTCTCTCCTGTACGGTGTTATTATCTTCTGCTGTGTTTGACTATGTAGTTATATCGTGCCAAACAAATAATTATTATCCAGTTTGTGAGTCTATACAGTCTACACTTTCCATAGAAAAATACAATAAAATAATACCATGCCTTAATAATAAACGCAGTTTTCCCAACGAACGGAACAATACGTTTCACACATTTCTACGAACAATAATATAGGCAAGAGGTTTCGTCTTGATTGGCAAATTTGTACTTAGTTGTTGTTTTTTTTTTTTAATTTCCTACAAACAGTAGACATGTTAACAAAGCCAATAGTTTATGTGCGCTTTCAACGGGGGTGGGTATGAACGGTGAAAGCAGAGAGCAGATGTTGACAAAAAAAAAATAAAAAAAAAACGTTTACAAACAATAGAACAAAAGGATAAGGTAATTGAAAAAAAAAAATTCTGCCCAATTGTAAAATGAATAAATAATATCGGAGAGCTGCACTGCTCGATTTCGGCATATTGTTCGCCGTCCACTCGTCCCCCGCCGCCGACGACAATCTACAGCATCGTTTGCCGTGTTAAATCATCAAAATCGTCCGTCAACAGTGATTTTGGTGTGGTGGGGGGGGGGGAGTGGAGGCGGGCAAAATATTATATACCTACCGTGTACTGCACTCGGATAGTCTGATCATTACCCAAATGGCACGTGTTCGGGTCGAACTTTTTTGTCGTTGTTTTTTTTTTAAAAAAAATAAATAAATTATCGCGAGGCCGCCGCTAAAACGCCTATAATATTATAAACGGTTATAGATTTTCCGCGGAGACCCGTCAAACGCAGCGGAGTTTATTTTCCTGCCAAGGATTCCACGAGCGCGCACGTTCTGCGATTATATTATTATTGTGTGTAACCGTCCGAAACGATTGAGCACACGTAATTCGGTAGATTTGCATTCGGCAAATAAAATACTTATAAAACAATACGGTCGGGGGTTTTTTTCCCCCGAATAAACTCAGCGTCGGACAAAATAAATACGCATACTGTCGTATGTATATATATAGAGTGTACCTATATACCCGGAGTGCAAAAAACGGAACCAGCCATTATATATTATTATTTCCCCGATCGCAACGATATATATAAATTAGTACAATATAATATGGTATATAATATACACTATATACAGTTTACCTTTGATAATGATTACACGGGCATCAAATTTCCAATATTGGTAATGGACCCAAATGTGATATAAACAATATATTGTGCAGGCGCGTACGCAGAATTTTCACCGGAAAATTTGACGATATCTGCCGTGCAAAACATACAAACACATAGTCGAATGTTTTGGCTTTATGAGGTAGAAAAAATGATTTTTTTTTGAAAATCTTTTGTTGTGTATTTCAGTTTTTAGGACGGTTTTCTTTGTTTCAGATTTAATACAAATAAAAAATACTCTATAAAATTTCTTTGGTTTTGTGATACATATATTAATGTATTTAAAAGTCAATAAAGTACTTAATGTATATTATAGCACAGGTTTTGATAGATTTTTATAAATATTATTAACTTTTATTAGACGTGTGCGTTAAATACACGCTCAATCAAATATACTTAGATATCTTTAGGATATTGTAAAGTATGATTTTTTTTTTTTATGTAAAACACTCATTATTTTTAAAACTATTAACATTTTTAAAATCATTAAAAATAAAATGTTTTAAAAAATAAATATATTTTATCATTACCCATAATAATTATATTTTACTTTGTTGAGTGACAACGTACATTTTTAATTTCATATTCTAAAGTAGAACATTTATCAGAGTATTTCGCTGAATTTAAATTGAATTTTGACGAGTAGCTTACTTGTTAAGTTATAACTGTGTGTGCATTAAAGTATCGACGAGCGGAGTGAAGTGGTAACAGAGATACCCATTAAAATTTTGCTCCATTACACCGTTCATTTGAACTTTAAAATTTGATTTTTATATACAAAAATACTTTGTTCAGAGTATGAAATTAAAATGGTTGTCATTCATAAAGTAAAAGAAAAAAAAATGATAAATAAATAATATATTTAAAATAATGAGTTTCTTTCAACTAACAAAATATAACATGAGTATCTATATAAAAATACCAAAATATAGTTATATTTATTTTAATGTCTAACAAAGAAATTCTGAACAAAAATGTCCAAACTCAAAAGTCTCTTGCGAAGAGAAACCCGGAATGCCTAGCTTATATTGTTCAAATCCCACAGAAATGTAGGTAGTGCATTGAAAAGTTTTAAATGTTACTTAAAATAACGATTTCAAGAAACTTATCCTATCTCAAACCTATAATCCTATAAAATAATACCCATCGATTGAGTAGAACGACATGGATGTAATTTTGTCGATTACAATATGGCACACAATACTATGCAATTTCATATATCTACCGTTTAATGTGTATTGCTATGGACACTCGCACTGTCCTCAAATTTGTATCGAGTGTATTACACTACCTATTCAATTGGATCTTCAGATCAAGACATTTTGTTTTATTTCTTAAACTCTGTAATAAAATAAATTATAAGTTGATCTTAGGACAACAATTAATGACATGACAACGTTAATATAAATTAATTTTATTAAATGAAAATGACGCCCCAATTACAAAAATGTAACGAAATAATATTATCGTATTATAAAATATATAATAATATATTATAATATTCAATATAGGTACTGCAGATTGATTATTTTTAATGGTAATTAGTAATCATTTTCTTAAAAAGTAGGTACTGTATTTTTGGAAATATTTTTCGTAGATAATTGTTTGAAGTTATTACAAAATAATCTATTTTACTACTCCTATCATCTAAATTATAAATGCTCATAAAGTCATAACATTATAAATAATTATATACTAGTACGAAATTACATTTTAGATTCTGAGAGGAGTAATGCTGTCGGAGCTGTCTATATAATAATTCCATTTTCTTCATCAGTATCTCTTCTGGGGGAAAGTGAATCTAGTTGATACTAGTTGGTTTTTTACTCTTTATGAGATATCTATAGGCATAAGACATTTTTGGTTTTTTTTTATTATTGCCAGTAAAAATGTTTTTAATTCGTCAAAAGACTTTAAAATTAAATAGGTTCTTCATAACCATCGAGCGTGATCATTGTACGTGAAAATTAAAATAAAAGTTGAACGTAATAGTCTATAATAATTTTTTATAAGTGTCTTAAGTTAAAATGTGTCGACAATATTGAAAATGCGTAAAAATCATAACAATTTGCAGTTTTTTTTTATTGCATATCTATTTTATAACCAACCGATATTTCAAACCATGAAAAATATTATTCTCAATCATTTTTGTAATAGCGATAGATTAATTTACTCTAAGATTATTCAAAATCATAAAAAAATGATTTTACGTGAATTCGTTATGTTAAGGTTTGAGAGTGAAAACAAATATTGCGCTAACAAGTACGAAAGACATAATATTATTATTCTCCAAGTCTCTCGTGTCCACAGCCGAGCTCTGTCGTCGTTGATCCGCTCGCAGTCGCGCCGTGCGAGTAGGGACGGATTCGCGACCATTGTGACTTGGTAGCGCCGCGGTTGGCACGCCCGATACAACCGGTCCAGTGTTCTGTTCCTGAATCAGAGGCGCCCGCCGGTCTGCCGCCAGTTGTGTCAGGAACAGAACACGACACCGACCGCGACGTCGGGTGTGGCTCGCTGGTTGGCTGCAGGCGAGCTGATTAGGTTGGCAAGCTCACCTGTACGCCTCCCGACGTCAAACCGCCTCTCAGTGTTTTATTCGCGACGATCGACCAGACATAGTGCCGACTGTGTATTCCGAATCTCGTGCTATTATGCAACGTATTTTTGGCTTAAAGCCCCCATACATAATATTATATATTTAATTGATTACTTTATTGCCTTAAAAAAGATTGTGATAACATTACCAGATAATACTTAGCAAACGAGTATTAAAATTAAATTTTTATTTTTATTTTATTGTTATGCTATTTTTCATAAGTATTCGAGTATTTATTCCAAATACTTATTAAAAGTATTTTACCCAAGTCTTAATTAATGTATATCGTTGTCACTCCTATGGAACTGGTCGCAGTTTTTCAAAACGTTATTCTACTAAAAGTTTAGTAAATACTTCCTTTATTCTGAAATTAGAACAATAAATTGCAAACTTAAATTTCTCGATTCTTCTCGGCGATCAAGTGTACTAGACTTGTCAATCGGAATTGAAATTTCCTTTGCATCCTTTGACATTCAAAATTTCGTTATCGCTTTGAATAACTGAAAAACTTTTGTTGAAGAAAATGTATTTTTCATGGTCGGTATCTCGGGTATTACCCTAAGACCGATCGTGACGTATCTTGTCACCTACACGGCGACGTGAGTCTGTACGGCGCGGCGGGGAACTGGAAAACAGTCGTCACTTTCCTTGATCCGCAAAAGACGGAAACACTTAGGCTTGACAGTGGATTGTCGAAAAACAGATTGTCGAAAAACCAAAGGAATCGACGATCGATTTCCAAAGCCGCAGACAAATATACGGGAGATACTGCTACAATGGACGGAATCTCGAAATCGAAATCGCAACACTAGCAGAGGAGAGCCGAGCAGTAATCCAAAATGAATCAATGACAAATGGCAACGTCAATCGCAACGTCTTGAAAAAATAAAATGTGGAGAGAGATTATACAGCCACCACGATCCATCCGTTGAGGTGTTCAATATAGACGAATAACAGGACATTTTGATTAAATTAATCCTGTTGTAAAACTAAAGTATATAATATATTATGTAACACACAACAGCATCAGGGATTGAGTTCACATTATTACCGTCCGTGAGCAATAGTGACTTTGCGTACGTAGAATTTCCCCAATCATATGTCATCGTGTACTCACACCTACATTGGTCAAAAGTTATTACCGGAAAAGTATTATTATATGTAATAAAGGTTAATAGTTAAATACAATAGGTATATTGTATACGTTCACTTACAGCTTAGAAAGATAAGACGTCTACTAATATTATTAATTATTGTATTTTTCAACTATTTGTATTCAGTAATAATAATAATATGTTATCTTCATATCTGTAAATTAAATATTTAAACACATTTGCACACACAGAATAGAAAATGATTAGATTAAATGATTATATTATTTCATTTGATTGCCACGCGAAACAAAATTGTTATTTTACGTCTGGAAAATGTTGGTAATTTACATGCCAGTATTTAAAAGTATGATTGAACTTGAGCTGTATTATATTGAATTGAACATCAGGCGATGGCATTGATTGATCCAAGGCAGTCCTAAGTCCAAGTCGATCAGCTGCATCAGCTAATTCGTAGAAACGATCGTCAAAGTTGCTATCGCAATTGACTTGCATGACTCCTAAATTATCATAATATTATTAGTTGGATCTGGGCTTGAGCTAAAGAAATGCACAATAATATTTATATATTCATCAAAATTATGACAGAGCGGTGAAGTTTACCAAGCATAATACGAATTTAAGCTTTGTGTGACATGTGACGTGGTTTATCGGATAATATGACGGAAGCGCAGTGTCAAAGCTATACATTTTTAACAGATCACGACACAATAACATTTCTCGTCAATATATAATTTAATTTTGTTCGACCAGATAGTCTATACGATTTAAAGTCATAAGCTTTTATACTAAACAAATATAATATAATCGTGTAGAAAAATCAAGTAATGTATTGTTACCGGTTGAATGTGTGAGTGTGGAAATAATATGTTGTACATAAATTTGGTACTGAAGTTAATTAGCGGTTGGTTTGTTTATGCGAATCTGGGTCTGAAGATCAAAATGTTAGATATTAAGGATTGTAGGGTCGTTTTGTCTCAGAGCTTATAAATATTAAAATTGCATAACAAGAAGATTTTTTATAATATAATTGAATATTACATTACAAATAATATAATTAATTAAACATAACTGACGAATGAAAAAAAAAAGCCATGACCGTGAATAAATAACGTGGTTATTATGCTACACACGCCTTTATGCACGGGTCACTAACTTTTTAAGGTTTGGACATTAAAATTAATAAGATTATTTATTGTGGTAAGCACGAGGAAATTAGAGTTCCAGGAACCCTCTCGCATTAAAGTGTATGTATGCATTAATATTTTATGCCTGATCCAACACGTTCGACCGAATTTCCCGATTACCACGAAGTTCAGCTGCAGAATAATATTTTATTTTTGTTTGGAGTTGAAAAACCCTTACTTGAATAACTAATAATACAATTAAATTTCAATATTAAACAAATTACAATTTTAAAAAGCATATTACTGCAATTGGTTTTACACAGTTGTTCACAAAAAAAAACCCAATCGACCAATAATAAAATAAAATAATAATGAATTTTTGTCATAACATTACGTCATACTATGTGATTTAATAATATCGATCGGTAAACGAATCTATTTAAGCTAATCTTTTTGTAATACCTGAACCAAAACAAAATCCAACTGGAGCACCGACCGAACCTAATAGTATGTGAATAATTTGGCTTCAACAGCTTTTGTTATTTTCGAGATTACTGACAACTAATTAACGCACATTAAAATATGTTATTATTTATATTATTATAATATTTCGTACCAATGATGATATTTAATTTAATTTTGTTGATTATTATTATTCGGTATTTGTTTTAATGACTATACAGTTACAATATAGTATTATTACAGCAGCGTACTACATATACTGCTGGCTACTCGAAATAATATGCTTTGGTCGTTATTTGCCGTGTATCATTACATGTAAATCAAACATCGTTTGACCGGTATAATATTGTTGTCCCTCACAAAAATGTTTATCGAGCACACGTTTTCACATTATTATACTCGAACAGGCGGTTTTGGACCACGTCTAATGCCTAAAATTATAATATAATATCGGCTCGACATTGTCGCGCTGGCCGAAACGCAAATCATGACCGAAAACCAAACTCCAAAAGGTGATTGTCGACCACACCAACGGGCTAAATGTTGTGCGAACGGGATAAACTACAAGCGGACCGCTCTGTGGTGGGTGGGCGGGGGGTAGAACTGCAGAAGGGTGCAGGGTGGCTAACGGTGAATAATTGTCAGCGAGACTTTCGGTCTAATGCATGAACCCATTAGGTATAAGTCGGACCAGGGGCGGCCACGGGGACCATAGAATCGAACGCAAACAAAGCACAACCCGCACGGAAGTTGAGTGAAAGCCAAGAATACGCGGAGACTTGAACTCGGTCGCAAGCGCGTATATAACAATAAAATATTATTGTCGCGTGGACGGTTTCGACTACAACAGATAAATGGAGTTATTCGATTTCGGAACATCGGCAAACCGCACACCATATTTGGTATATTACGCGTAACATATTATTATTATCATCTCATTACATTTATGTATTCGTGTCGGGTGTGCACCCGTTGGCGTGCTAAAATAATAGTAACGCGTCGTGCAACCGCGAGTGTATATCGATCGATGTCTTAGAATGAATAGTAGTATAAACGATAGAATTTTAATTGGTAAAAAATAAAAATAATAAACGAAAACGATTTAGCGATGTGTGTGTGTGTGTGTGTGTGTGTTGGTATACACGTGTTAAAAAATACAAATCACGAGATATCTATGTTTTGAATGGTTTCGTCCGTCAGCCGGCCTTCGAAATATTATTTTTTAGTCGCCAGGGAGCTATAAAAAATGTACTGAATCGTTGGAATGTTTACCGACACATTTATGTAAAAATTAAAATGTGTGCATTTATTCTCATCATTTATTAATGATAGTTGTCGCCATGAATAAGATTTAACGAACATTAAACTTTACAAGTTGAAAACTTTGTTGTGTAGGTACAAGTGAAAAACCCAGAACAAAACCTATCAAGCCGAAATGGAATAATGTTTTAATTATTATCATTTTATCAGTTGGTAATATTATGCTGAATCGATGAAACTTTTTATGACTATCGTTAGTTATCGAAAAACAAATAAATTCGTTTAAAATAAGCAGTCAATATTATGTTAATTAAAAGTATAAATCATAATAACAAATGTATAATTATTGTCTTCGTTTACTTTTCATTAAATCCTGGAAAATTATTTTAAGGATTCTTTGAGTGTATTTCAGTTAATTAATAATTATAACTTAATACTGATCATAATAACTATCGTATATTTTTTTGATATTAAATAATTTTGTTTAAAATATCCACAATTTAAAATATTCTGATAAACATTTATTTAGAAATAATAACCAGTAAAATAAATATACTTGGTTATTAATTATAATATTATCATGTCGTACTATTATTCTCTATTGAAATAAAATAAAATATCACATGTAATAATATAATATAATAATTATTGTTCTTTTTCCAACAATTATTGTAGAAGGAATGGAGCCAAAGTAAGGATTTCAAGTTCTGGATACAAGTCTTCAAAAATATTTAAATGTGACTATGCACGTTAAATGATCATAGCTTTGCATTATGTACGAACTATGAGTTTATTTATGTCAACACATCTTTACAAATAAAAGTCAATTTAAGCTTTTGGTTTATACACAACGACTTTAATCACCAACATAAGGTTAATTCTTAAAAAAATCTTACACTGCAATTACAATAATATAACAGTTATGCTAAGGTCGTGGCCCTCAGCCTGAAAGTTACGTATTGCAAACAAAGGTAGGTGTATTCTATGTAGTTTCTTCGTGTTGTACCAATTTTCATAATAATATTAAAATGATATTAAATAATAATAATACATTTTCTAATAATTTTGTAAAACTATTATCTGTTATATCTTTATTTGTCAGATATATTTTAAAACAAATTCCCTCAATATTTAGGTAACGGTTGTGTTTTGTGTATCACTTATCTGAATAATGCGATAAAATATTGACATCACTATTAATTATACTTTTAATATATTTTATTATAGATCAATCTGTTTCTAACGAAAATAAATATTTTCTGAATTGTTCAGTATCTCAAAAAAAAATTCAATAATTTCATCACTAGCTACCTGACCATGTGTTACCATTATAAACAGTCAACCTTTCAATATGTCGAACAGATGGCCAAACAACATATTTTAACATAGGAGTGAAGACTCGAAAGTTCTTAATGTTAGAACATTATTTGGCCATTACGCCTAGAAAAGATCACGAGAAGTCAGCGTTCACCTCATTTAGTATTTTCACTTCGAAATTCAATAATAATCGTACAAACCAATAGTAGATATTATAGTCAGATAGCGTTCGAGTGATAGGAATTTGTCCAAAATCTGTATAAACTACTTGTGATGGTAATTAATTTCAAATATCGATAGTATACAAGTTTTTCTGATATCGTAAAATGTGCGATGTCATCATCGTATCGAAGTACATCAAAGTTATTATATCGTAGTATCTTCTTTTTTTTATATTTCGTATACTGATTAGTAATCAGTGTTTACTCTATGGACACCACTACACCAGACACCACTAATCGATTTTAAAAGTGTCAGTTTTTGCAATACAAATAAATTAATATTATATTTATTGATTAAAAAAAAAGTTATTTTAACAACCTTTTTTGACTACTTATCAAATATGTTAAAAACCGATAACTGAATCCTATAAAATAAATTGAAATGTGTATAATTTAAAAATTGTAACAATATAATTTCTAAAAATGTCAAATATTAAAATATTCTAGTAAACATTTTCAAAAAAAATCCACTCTCAATTTAAAAATTGAATCATTTTTACTTCTCCGAAAACTTTATCATTCTCAAAAAAATACACACATTATTGCAAAACTAATAAATTCATCGTTCCACTCAGAATAAAAATAACGATTATGAATTGAATAGGTATATTAAGTATATTATTAATAAAATTTAAGATTTAACCAAGATTTAACCAACTACTTGTGTATCAATAATATTAAACTTATGATTAATTTGTTATAATTATAAATTTTATAAAATATAATTAATCCAGAAATACCTCAACTCATTCAAGTACCCTTTTAAACTAAAAAAAAAAGTTCAGCAAGTGGGTACTGCTCTGTTGTACGGTAGGAGTCTCGTGTGGGTCACTGTAATGGATGTGTTAAATTTGAATTCAATGATATAAAATCATTGTATATGAAAAACGATTCTGAACGAAGACGGTCTGTTAGCCTAAGTGTATAAGTGTATTTTATTATATTATTGCTATTAAAATAACGATTTTACTATAACCTAATAATACAGTAGGTTGAATTACATTTTTCAGAAAACATTGCATTTAAAAATTTAATTGACTATATAAAGTATAATAATATACTTAAAAAGTTTCAAGTACACACAAAAGATGTTTTTAAATTAACGAATAAAACGAAATAACTAACATTGTCATTCTTCTTTTAAATATCTAATTTCTTCCGAATTTGAACTTAAAATATCTATACAATTTATTTATTTAATACATTTTTTTAACTTATTGGTTTACACTTAAAACTAATTTCAAAAAATCTAGTTTTAACAAGTTGACTTCCATGAGTGCCATGTTTGGTACTCACATAGTTTGTCCCCTGTGCCACACATTTTAACAAATTGACTGCCACGGTGTTTTTATAGTTTTCCTCAAACGCTATAAGTACCAGAATAGGTACTCGCTGTTTTTGTCCCGTGCGCCGTTGTATTTTTGGACGGATGCTAACATGGGCCATGGTTTTTTTTTCTTCATATTTCTTATAATTTTGTTATTGCAATTGTTTATTTATGTCATTTTAATAATATTTAAAAGAAAAATATACCGATTTGGAGTGAGTACCATATATGGTACTCAATGCCTATTGTATCATATTATTCAGTTATACGTAAAATTTATTTTATATTTTTTATTTTTATTTTTTTTATATATTTATGTTTGTTTTATTAATATTTAAACTAAAAAAGTTTAAGAATATAATATTAATACGAGTTGTATAATTTTATTTTTTTTGATATTTACATTTTTATTTTAAAAAACATTAAATTTGAACGCTGTTTGCACAATTCTGTTTGAAATTGTCCTCTTTCTATTCTATTAAACGACTTGAGCATCAGAAATGGTTCTCAGTGACGTAATCACGTAAAATAGTGAGTACCAAAATTGACCCTCAAATCCTGAGAGTTAAACCGTGTGAGTACCAGAATTGATACTCAAAGCCTATAAAACAAAGCGTGCTTAAATTTTTTAGCTATAAAAACTGAACATTTTTTAAATTTTTAACTACAAAACAATTTGCAATGTTCGATGAATTTTAGTCAACATTTTAAATTTAAATGATTATAAAAGAAAATTGTGCTTATGAATTTTTATTATTTTTAATTTGATATTTTAAAAACTGATGAGGAATTTTGTATTAAATTTTCAAGAAATTTGACCAAACAAAATTTTTTTTATCGATATTTAATGAAAAAAAATTAGAAAAAACCAAAAATGTCTTACACCTACAATTAGCTCAACAATTGTATCAGTTTATTGCTCAATTTTTTGGTGTATATGAAATAATAATCTAAACATTTGGTGAAATTTTCAAATGTCTAAGGTTATTTCTTCTTTAAATTAGGTATGTCAAAATAAGAAAATCGTTCCAGAAGAAAACAGGTGTCCAATGTCTCATTTCAAAAGCTCATAAAAAATTAGTTTAAATTTCCGTTAACATTTTTTTTTTTTAGAAATATAGAAAAACATATAAAGAATCTTGTGTTAAATTTACAAATCTAGATTTAAATCGAATATTTTTATGAATTTCCTAATTAAAAAAACTGCAAATTTTCGTGATTTTTTAATATTTTGTCAAAATTTTAACTTTAAACTCTTATAAAAAAACTAATGGAGACTTACACTAAAATTGTATTTTAATTTTCACTTACAACAAGTAAAAATTCACATTTTTTCCTAATTGTTGTTGGATTTTCCTGATTCTTTTAAAAACTACTGCAGAGAATCGTCAACTTTTGACCCTCCAGAATAACAACTAGATGCAATTTGCGACCAAAAGCTAGGGACAAAGTTAAAAATCGGAGCATTTTTACTGTTCCGAAACCTGATGACAGATACGTAAAAAAAAAAATTTACAACATTGTAAAATCAATACATTCATTGCTTCGTTCAGAATCTAAAACAATAACAATACCTAAAATGTGTCCAAGTACACATTAGAAATATATTTATTTCAGACTGATATGATATTTAAAATTCCGGTTTTGCATTATTCTCGCTCCAGTAATATTAAACATAATATAGATAAACCGAGTTTAATTATTCCTGGTTTCGGTTTATGGGTAGAAACAGAACTCACACATTATTTGGGTTTCAATTTCGGGTTAATGTGGTTTTAATTTTTTCCTGGTTTTAAACCAAGTTGTAGGCCCGATTTGATTCCCTGTTTCGGAGTTTTAATATTATTGGGAGATTAAACAAAAACATGCACACAATTAATGTTAACATTTAAAATTTAATGTAGATACTCATGATATTAAAATTTGTACCTACCCATCCGATCTCGCAGTCTGCTGCAATAGAGTAATAGAGTATGAAACGTAAAATAAAATAATTAATATTTAGATAACTCGTTAAATATTGTAGGCATCCAGTTTTTTTGTTTTTATTTTTATTACTGTAATTTTATATCATCGTATTTTGCAGTTGATAAAATTTGTTAATGTAATAAAATAATTCAGTTTACAGACCTAACAAATAAAACAATTTTCAAATTAACTGAAAATCGATGGAGACCTATACAATATCTACATTGAGCGCAACAGTCATAACATTATCCTAAATTACTATTTTATAACTATATTTCCAATTTTTTTTTGTTTAAGTTACTCAAAATCTTATGACTTTGTCAAAACGCTTGGATATTTAATACAAGATCCCACATATTTGCTGTACCTAATTAAAAAAAATTATTTATTGGGACTTAAAACTTTTTGACGAGAGTCTAATTGGATAATATTAGAATACTTTTCCAAGGTCATTTAGAAATTTTAATGCTATATTATAAATGTATTGCTAAATCGTTAACCAAGTACTGAATATTAAAATAAGTATAACAACAACAACTCTGAGAGACAAGAAAAAATATATAATAATATGTTCTTGAACTTGTGATCGTCGTCTTTAAAATTTTTGCAATATAAATGATAAAAGTAGCAAAAAGCAATAATTTGGTGCTGGAGACAGTTACCTATTTAACTTGTTAGTAATTTTACATCGTTGTGGTGCACTTTTCCTGCAGAGGCTATATATTATAATAAAATAATAATATTATAATACTACAATTGGTATAAATATGTACAATAATTAAGATGAAATTCAACATTTAATGAAAAAAATATTTGATCCCAAATTGTATCAGACTCAATAGTCAGTTCACTAATTTCCTTACAATTAATAGTTCTAAATATTATTAAAATTTAAATGAACTATAATATCTCCTTAATTGTTTTCATAAAATTAATATTATCTAATCACAATCACAATCTGCAGGTTTATGTTATGATATATTATACTCTGTTCTTGTATATAATAGTTGTATTGTTATATAATTGTAACTATTATAGGTACCTACTAAGTTATTTTGTAAAATAAAAAATATTACGTTTGTCTCAAAAAAATATAGTGATAAACATTTTTAAATGTTTAGGTTTATAAAATACCTTTAGAATTAATTACATTATTAAAAAATGATAAAGTATGCGAGTGGTTAATAAAAAAATGCCAACGGCACGTAGTGTTCCCAAGCGGTCACCCATCCAAGTACTAACTACGCCCGACGTTGCTTAACTTCAGTGATCGGACGAGAACTGGTGTATTCAACGTGGTATGGTCGTTGGCGATATCGATTGGTTTTCTCAGTGTATATAGGTACCGATGTAAGTAACTAATAATCTGGTAAAACTAGGCACTTATACCTATGCTCGTAGGCGGAAACCGGAGGGGTGGCTTAGGGAGTCTTACCCCCCACCCAACCTCCCCCCAATACTTATTTGATTGATAAAAAAAAGTGTTAAACAATTAAAAGAGAAAATAGTATTTATTAAAATTATTTGAAATAGGTATTATAAATTTATAACAGTTTATATTTATATCATTTTTGAAAATGTCATGATGCAAAGTAAAATAAGGCAATATTTGAAAAGTTTCAAGCACAGAATTTATTTAATAAAATATTGTTTTTAATTACAACAAAACAATAAAAATTGTTTTTTTGTTTTAAATATCTATTTTGTCAAAATGTAAACTTCAATTGTTTATAAAAAAAATAGTAAATACTTTTACGTTTCAGCAATATACTCATGAATAACCTTATATTCAATTTTTAAGCCTTAGCCATACAATTTGAACATTTTATAAATAATTTGAACATTTTCCTGATTCTGACAGATACATTGTCAACATTTGATCTTAAAACGCTAATAAAAAAATCATGTTAGTATATTTTTAATATGTTTGTATTTTTATGAGAAAACTAATATGAGATATTTTATAACATATTCAAACTTGAACTTAAACGTCTTGAATAATGAATACTCATCAAAAAAATCGTATCTTTGTATTTTCGATAGATATTTTAAAATTCAGTAAGAACAATTTATGAGGAAACTTGAATAAAATGTTACTATCTACAATCTGCACAAAAATCCCCCAAATATTATGAAAATGATGTCATGTTTATAGTAAATGTTAGTATGAATATTTGATAAAAATTTAAATTCCTTATAGGGTAATTTATTTTTGAATGACATCAAAATATTAAATCAATTTTAAATAAAAAAATTCTCAATTTCACTTTTTTTTACATGTCCATGTTGAAAATTGTTGAGGATTTTTAATTTTGACTTCCAAAAAGTACCAACTAGATATAACTTGCTACTAGAAACAATCCTCAAAGTTGAATAAACTTGAAACATATTATCATGATAACTTAAATTATTATAATTCTCTATACAATGCAATTTTCTAAATATTCAGACTAATTTTTAGATATTTATAGCTATTTAATACAAGGTTCATCGTAAGTAGTTTTCACCTCCATTAAGAAATTTAACTCATGATCGATTTACGCATGTATTGATTTATTATTAAAATATCGAATTCAAATTTAACAAATCCATATCAGTGACAATGTACGGTCAAAGCCCACTAATTATTATTATATAACATTTTATTTATGTTTTAACGAATTATGAACTATAGCGTTATGGTTATATATTTATATATTATGTACATTCATTTGAATTAAAAATAAGTCATATTATGATGTAATATAAAATTTATTTTAATAATAACTACAACGATATGAACGAATATATAGATAAATATATAAATAATACATAATATAATATAGTACATAGATAGATATTTCTGTATGTACAATAATTTTGAACATCACATGAATATTATAATATCATTTTTAACATAATATAACAATTTAATACCACCCGATCGTCTATAGTTTTATCGAAGTATAGCCTTGATAGGTACCCATTTAAAATATTAAATACAAACTAGCGCAAGCTGGAACGTTCGTCTGGTTATCTAGAAAATACCTATAATATATTTTATATTTAAGCGGTAAAGTACTCAACACCACCGTTACTTCCAATGGTACAAGAAAATATGTAGGTATTCTATATTTTTAAACCAACAATTAATATGTGTTGAAACACACCGTTGCATTTTTCAACAGTTTATTATTCAAATACACAATATCGCCTGGTGATAAAATAATATGATTATGTATAATATTGTCTTTGCCTTAATACTTGTACACATTCCGATATCGCATGTATTGTATCATCGTACATACCTATTTATCAAAACTCGGTTTGCAATATTATTATGCACAAATGATTCGCAATCATTCTGTGGAATTTCGAAGTCGTTAATTTGTTATGACAAAGTGGGGGAGGGGGGAAGGACTTCGTGTGCACAGTTTGCAGGGGATGTGTTCTAAATCATCGCCTCCCAAACGGTTGACGCGCGTCCCTTTCCCATCCTATCCTTCTCGTACGGTAACTTTTGTTCATGAAGATAAATTTCTTATTCTTCGGCACGGCGTAAATTATATATATATAATAATATATAGTCATACGCTATATCACCTTATTATCCGCCTGGCCCTGCACTTATACACTCTCACACCGTCATCGCATCTCCACACCAGTGCACAAACACACACACGCACGCACACGCACACTATATAAATGTACGTGTATATACCACGAGTATACCACGCCGATTCACCTTTGTTTTGGGTCGGTCGCTGACAGGTCGGGTGAGGGCTGAGGGGTGGCCCTTATCGTCAGCGTCGCGTACCATTAACTACGATAAATTGTTTTACGACGTTTCCGACGCCGCCACCGCCAACGTGTGAGACTATATAAGATAATGTGATACGCGTCAGCATCATCAACCCCCTTCGAACCACCCTCTCTCCTCCAGCCAGTATATTATACTTACGAGGGGAGTTGTACTGCGAAATGTGTGTGTGTGTGTGTGTTGTACTATTATTTATCATTCGTAATTGTTGGTAACAGTAAGTTTGACGCTTGGTATATTATGGCGTACGGGGTGAATGTCGCTTGTGTGTGCGTGTGTGCAGGTGCGATATAGAAACGGTTTTTCGCGTCATTCCGGCGATATCATTATTATTATTATTATTATTATTATTATTGTTGTGTACGCGCGCATATTCTTGTAAGAATAATTATCGCAACACGTGTCTAGAGCACGCCAACCTTATGCAAATGACCGCCGCCGGGAAGAATATAGGTAGCGCGTGCACGGGGGCTAACGAGAAAATTATATTATGTTTTCGACCGTCCCTCGTCGCACCTACATTATTATAATACTCCGCCACGCCACCACACTTACCTCGCAGACACCGTCGCGCGAGGGTTCTGTGCACCCGCTGCGATGTCACGTGCACAAAATATATTTGCGAACATCGACTTTTCGGTTAAATGGGTCCAGGATTGTACCGAAATTATCGCCAGTTTATTATTTCGTTAACGCAGCAATAATTATTACCGCTTCTTCCGGGTTGTACGATTTGTTTGGTTTTTAATTATTATACCGTTCCGGTTCTGATATTATACTGCAGTGCACGGGGTATAACTATTGTTGTTGATGTATCGTTTTTGAGACTATCGAGAAAATATGTCATCGAACAAAATATTATGTATTTTTAGTGCTTGTACCAACTTTCTGCTAAAAACATTTGAATAATGATTTCGGAAACTATTACTTTAATCAAATTCTAAACTATTTAATATAATATTTCTCATACAAAAATGTAATCTAATAACTTTAAACAAACATGGCTTACATGAATAATTATTCCTATGCACGTTGTATACCCTGACAATATTCTTGTGCACAGAGTGTAGTTTTAAAAGTCAATTAAACCTTTGAATTTATCTCGTCCTAAAGCTTTAAATATATGTCTTGTCTCTAAATAACACACCCTTGTCCCCACTTTGACCCACTGCCATTAATTCTAATTGTATACTTGTTTCATTTTAAAACTATGGTTCGTTTCTCCTTACGGCATACACCCCCAATCACTATCTTCCTTACTCACATTATCCCATTTTGATGACACGACATCTATCACGGTTCATAATATACTGCACGTAATACCCGACGCCACATAATAGCCATTTATTTGATGATATCAGCGGGGGTGACATATCAAATAAATAAACGAGCTTAAAATGTGTAGGTCAATTAAACTTGCCAATGCAAAAAAATAAAATAAACAAACAAGTCCTCGGGGACTAGAAAAAAAAATAGATTTTAGTATACCGGCTGCATAATTTTGTATGAAAGTATAATCCGGTGGAATACAGACCACAAGCTCAAATAGTAAATACGGTATTTTAGCTCGGTCTCGCTGCATTGTACTATTGTATTTCATTAAACCGCTGCAAAATAATATACCGTAGTAAATTATTCGCAGTCTACGTTAAATGTATAGGCATAAAAACACATCAGTAGACGATAATAACAAACAACACAAAATTGCTATGTATAACTATATTATAGTGTGTGTGATGCATAACAATATAATATTTTTTGCACGAAACGCGTGAGACGTTGAATAATTACTATTGCGTACTAATTTTTTTGAAACCTGTTTTTTACTAATTATATTATTATTCTTCAATTGGTCATATTTGTTTTTGTGTATTTTCAGAGTCCCGAATATAGGCAAATGTTATTAAACGCCAGTTATATTATGAAAGATAAAATAAAGATATTATTACTGTAGACTATTACGGTTATACTATATCGCCCAATTTAATATTGTCAGTAGAATGAATACAATTATTGATTAGATGTTTTTAGTACTAAAATATTTATTTTTGTTTTGAAATCTCAGTATTTTGTTATGTTTTAAAAAATAATAAATTATAATTCAGTATTAAGACGATTAATTAATTTTAATATTATATTTTAATCAATTAACAATGCTGATAGGTTTTTAAAAACTTTAAAATGTAATTTCTTGTGCACTAACCAAAACAGTTATTGCAAATTTTATTATTAATACTTAGATCATTAATCATTGTATTTTAAGTTTAATCTCATTATGTGCTTGCTATCTGGTGTAATAAAGCTATACAGATATTATTTCAGTAGTTGGCTGATAATGACACCAAATTGATTTATAAAATAATATTTTAAACTAAATAATATTAACTAAATCATTAAATCGATCATTATTAATATATAAATTATACATTTATTCTTGACCTAGAACATGCATGCGTATATATATGTGCTATGAATCGAGAATTACAGCACAAATATTGTTATGAAATTATAATAATGACTGATAAATTATGTATTATACAAAATCATACTCATTGTTATCTCAACAAATAATAATAATGGTAATTATTATCATGAAATTATAATAAATCAGTTTTCATCAGCAAGTATATTAGGTACTTCAAAACTTTAATAATGACATAAAACTTTTAAATTGCATTTGCAGCTCTACGCATGGATAATCTCATATATCATTCGAACATGTCATCTTCTAAGTTTTTGTATACTACTTTCCCCTTGGTTGTATTATTATTTGACTTTTCGAACTTGAGTTGTATTTCAATTACACACATACCCATTATTGTAAATCAGCTGATATTTTTATAGTAATAGATTATAGATATAATAGTACAATAACAAGATATTTATGCATTTTATATTATAATAACCATCCGGAGTGCTGTCTCGCTGGATGGTTACTACAACAAATGGACATGTAATTTAACTATTATTTTAATGTTATACTTTATTCGTAGGTGCTATATGTGACTGAATATAGTACCATATTATATTATTATTTATTATGGAAAACATACTATCTCAAACAACGTACGACTCGTCTTATTGATCATATAGTTTTTTTACTTCGTCATACTAAGTACACTGAGATATGTTAAAACAATCCACTCAAAAATTCAACCTAACCTATAGGTACTCAGGGACGTCTAAATGTAAGAGCAGGAGGGTGTGAAATGAAGGAAGAGAAAGGCCTGGAAGTCGTTGAAGTCCTGGTGGACTTCGAAGACGAGGGCGTGGAAGTGTTCGAAATTCAGTTGGACGAAGCGCAAGCAGAACTAGAATTTACGAACGTGCTTGACGTGTTTGAGCCAGACGTCGACAAATAAGTCAGTAAATATGTCTTATTTATAAGTAACCAAAAAAAAAATTATCATAATCATTTGAATTGTAGTTTGGACCAATTCCAGTAGGTGTTTTGGTAGAATATGTGAGCATGTGATCGACTGGCCAGTAAAATAATAATTTTTATAATTTATTTCTTCTATTGCCATTATAATCTGTAAGTTGTACCCATGTAACCATTAATAAACAAAAATAATTTTTGATTTCCATTCTTAAATCTAAAAAATCCTTGTGTGAGCCCCTTTTAAAATGTAAATTTTGGAAAATATTTTCTTAGTGCACGGTGAAATTCTAATATTAATCTACCATCAAAAATTAAAATCTATAGCTCTAATAGGTTTGGCTCTAAGTTGGTTATGAATCAGTCAATTTTTTATGTAAATCTTTCCGATATATTTTAATAGTTATTATCATATTCGGGGAAAAGACGAATCCAAAATCATCACTATCGGCCCACCTGTTCTTGAGTTATAAATGGTGTAACTAACCCGACTTAATTTTATATATTATATAGATTCAGTCACTTGGGCCATTTTTCAAATATCTTTAATTACTTCCAGCCCTAATGATACCTTGGTACCTTAATATTTATCAATATTAACAATAAAAAAAAATAAAAAAAAGCCGTTAGATTTTGAGTTTTGGTAAAATTGAGTCTTGCTACACCTGAAAATATGACTTGGGCGTCACTGCGTAGGTACTTAATAACATATTTAATAAGCGTGTGATCGCGTGTCAATTGAACAATTCAATAACAACATAGTATTACTGTTATACAATATTATCGTATTTTATCAGTTGCACCGCCACACAGCAGAACTCATCAAAATTCGTTCCATCTCAAATCTCAGATTATTAATTTACTGACGAAAAAATAAAAACACGAAAATATACGAACGATAATAATATTTGTGTATGGGTAATACACGTCTTGTATCCGAGTAATAGATGTGCGGATAAGAATAGTAATATTTTAGGGATTTAGCGTCGCATATTATTATACGGTTACATCATAAGAATATCATAATACACGTACCTGGTGGTCCCACGACGAAATTCCCGGTACACTGGCGCAGCAGCAGTAGATATTATTATTATTATATAAGACAGACATAAATAATTTGCGCGATATCGTTTGCAGTTTGTAGTAGTTTTAACTTGTTTTACTACCTAGGTACGCGTGTCAGTTAAGTTTTCCCAAGTTTTTCTCGACAAATGTTGCCAACACTCCGCCCGCTTAGGGACGTATTATAGACATCGCAACTGCGCTATGTATATATATATATATATAGGCACATAGTAATGCATTCGTGTGCGGTTCGATGTAATTTATTATTTTACAAACTGGCGCGCGCTCAATTACAACGGAGGATTATATTATGGTGACACTCGCGAGTTCGGACAAAATTGCGTGTCGTCTCCGAATTATTATTATTATTATTATCATTGACGCGGCTTCTTATGATGCGATACTGTCCGAGCAGTCGTGTTTCACGTGGCACTGTGTTTCCGACCGTCGTCGCCGTCGTCGGTAAGTACATATTATTATCTTATGAAGCCAACTCGGCGAAGGGCGTTTAATGGGTTCTCGAATGGAAATGTCACATTTTGACGAACGCCGCTTAATCGCTATTTTGTTTTGTTATCACAAAATACTTGAGGGCGATGTTTAAATCGTCAATCGGGTCAAGAGAGTGTAGATCTCTCGGAACGTCGCGAGTAACACCTTAGCGGTCCATAAAATAATACGTGTTAACATTTTACGGCGGTTTTCGATTTATTAGGTTTTTTTTTCTGATATTTAAACATCCAGCGATGATAATTTGTCTGAGATACTTCCCTGACATCGTACGTTAAAGATTGTTTTTCGTGCACAACATAATATTCTAATCAGTCTATTTTGTATTATACAACATGACGTATGTTACCTACAACATCACTATAACGATTCAAAACAATATTATTAAATAAATTCACGTGACATAAATATTATACTATAATATTATGAATAAGTTTCTTTATAACTAATCGTATCGGTTATTCGGTGTTTTCATTAAAACACTAAATATCCTATATTGACTAGTTAGGTAAACACATTGTCATTTTATAAGCTTGGATTAGCTTTGGATGGTCAAAATCGTATTTAGCATCATATTATAATGAAAGACTGCGGACACAAGAGGCCGCATCCAATTAGCCGGCTGCCGAATCCATATTGCAATATTATAATATACGCTGACACGAATTCTATCACCAATAAATATATTATTAGTAATTATGATGTTGTTTATACAACTTTTCATGAAAACGGTGCTAAATGCCAAGTAAATACATATTATAGTAGCTAGGGCTATTGTATCGGATAATGTACAGAAATATATTATTTAACAAAGTGAAGCGATGTTATACTAATCAATACTCGATTTGTAGAAACTTAATTTTAATTTATTAAAAAAAAATTTACAAACATAATATTGTTTATTAAGTGTAGATTCTCAGTTCACATTGCATTACATCACCGCTATTAATTCAGAACTAACGTAGTTTTTACACAAATTATTGATTTTAAATATTATATCATATTAAAACATATAAATTAAATTAAATTTCTAAACTATATATTATAATAATGACATAATGCAAACGGCCAAAGCCATTAAAAGTGAGAAATAAATCAAATAATTTCGAGTATACGAGAAACCGAGAATTATTTAAATGGCCATTATACTTTACGGATCGCCAAATACAACTAATAATACGTATGACAGAGAAAGGCTCTTAACATCCCAATTCATTATCTGTAGCAGTCTGCAACCATCCTTAGTGAGAAGCAAGTGTGATAACTGTAGCTACAATTAAAGCAACTTTCTACCATACTGCACAACAAAATAATATAAATATACCTTATATGTAAGTTTCAGTAATTATATTATTTCAGATTATTAAATCATTTAAAATGTTATATTATGTGTTTAATTCAGATGTGATCATTGACTAAGGTAAATTGACTAAATACTCAATACTGCACCTATAGCATAATGTAATGTAGGTAGTAAATATTTTTTTTTCGTAACTTATCTACACTCAGTAGTTACCTACAAATGTTTCTATATCTCTAATTAAATAAAATATTAATTAAATAAAAAAATAAAAACAATATTAATGGTGACTGGTGTCACATTCCAACAAACACGTATATTATTTAGATCTTCCCATAAACTATAATATTTTATTTTATTTAAAAAACGTTTTCAGTAAAATTACATCGAAAAATTGTGAGCTTGTGTAAGTGACTGGACGTTCAAAATAAAACGAAAACTAAAAATCTAAGGAAAGAATGACAATTTATAAACGGCTAAATGCATAGAAATAACGACTACCTAATAGCCATTTATTTTTCATTTTCATAATAATATTACGTGAAGCAATAGCAGAGACAATTATGAATAAGTAATAATTTTTTTTTTGTTTTTCTTACAATATCTTTTTTAATTGTTCAATTTAAAATTAAATACTCATAGATTATTGATTAAAACGTGTTCCAAATACAAATATCATGGCCGTGGATTTGCGTTTGTTTTTGGGAACCACGCCAAATCCGTGTATTGATTTTCATCGAAAAGTACCCGTCATAGGATATACTTAATACTTATATTTCATCGGTTGGTCTGTGTTTAAGCCCATCGTATTAACGTTGATATCGTTCTATTGGGTGTTCTCTAATGAAAATACAACTGTTTTTCACCGAAATATTAGTACATAATTTTAGTATTATTAATATTAAATTTAAATACAAAACTTAACCTATTAAAATGAGTTATTATAAACCTACATAAGTGATAAGCTGTTATTTGAACGTGACTTGTTTGTGTAACATTCATAACATAATATACATTTTTGGTGGTTGTAGTGTGAATAGTGATTTGTCTCTTGAAAATCTCAAAAATTATACGAATAAAATTAATTTATTTTGGAAATAATACATCCGTCAAATACCTATCCAATGGATATCGGAAGCTAAAACAATTTAATATCATAGAACACAAAACAATAATAATAATACTAAATAGCCCAACTTTCCAACCGTGTAATATTAAAATATGCAACACGTCGTGAATAAAAGACACAATTTACGACGACATGTCCCTAATTTTCCCCTACAATACCTTAGATCATAATATAATCAACACTATGTTATATTTACGTTAAAATACAAGTGTTAATTAATATTTATAACTCTGTCCCCGTCTCACTGAATTCAAACACCTATATGGATATACGATGAGATGGTTCATTAAACGACATTTATTTGTGCAAGCGGATGATGAGACTGAGCGAAAGTACTTAGAGGTGTCATGGACAAATTTGAAACTTGTGAACGATTCGTGATGTGTAATAATTTGTCTACTTCCATTAGCCTAATATGACGGGTGGTCGTTGTTCAAGCACTACCGTACTCATATGATCGATATTCTTTATCGGGTTATACTGCAGTATCCACTATTCCACTCCAAATGTCGTGTTTTGTTTATAAAGTTTATTCAATAAATTAATCAAAAACCTACCTGTATGTTGAAATATATATGTAGATTTTTTTTTGGTTCTCTTAAATAAAATGTATGATAAAATGTCTTGGTTTTACTACCTTTCCACCATTTATATTGTAAAATTCTTGTTTATGGCACCTAGTATAAACTATTATTGTAATTATGGACGTTGGATAACTGTTAACATTATTCTTCACTATCATGATATTATGATAGTAACGATCAAGATGCAAAAAATTGATGTAATTCTTATTAATAATAATATGAAAATTGCATAGGTACTAGGTACTATTAATCTAGTGATGCTAACAAAAAAAAAAAAGGAACAATAATATGAAGTAAACACCATAATATTATAATTATTCTATTACTATGAAATAGATAGGTACTCAGATGTCGTTTTAACCAATTAGGCGTATGTCACAAATCATTTATTATTAGTTTGACATCGATATTTTTAAAACATAATCAAGTATATTGACATATTTTAATCTTATGCGCTTAACATATTATGTCTGATGAAATAATGATTTCATCAAGGTTATCGTCTAATTATTAAAATATCGATTTTTTAACAATATTTTAGTTGCTTAAACAAAAAAAATACACTACCGCTTTCTATAATAACCCGGTTGATATCACAAAACTATATACTATGTTATTGCTATAATATCATTATATGAGATAAAAAAAAATAGTAATAATAATAATAAATCCGAAGTAACCGTTAGAGGTTAAAGTTCTCGAACCATAGCAGCTGAACAATAATTGCAAATAACAATTCTACCCGTCTGTTGTACTCGTCGGTATAGCGTGTTACAAAGAATTACAAAGTTTATTTTTACTCTCCGGTAAATTGGTTTAAAAGTTAAATGCTACAATCAAAAGGAAACTTGTGTGCCCACCACGATAAACGATTTCACTCACGTCTTTACGTATATCCTCTTCTTCTTATACTTTTTTTTCCACATCTACGCCAATTTATTTGCTGTAACTTTTTTCTTTCTTTTTATTATTATTATTATTTTTTTTTTTTACAAGACCTTGTGCTTCTTTTTAACTGTTTTGCCGCGTTGTTAGAATGAGTCTTATTTATCTTTAAGTACAAGGAACGCCCCCTTGAGTCAGAAAAGAACTATCTATTGTCTATACCTATTGTCGAAATTCGCTGCTCTTCTCACCACTAGTATTTCAATAGTAATCTACCTGTATTATGATACAATCAAGTAGGTTATATGGTTGAATTTTTGTGATTTTAGATAAAATGTAGTAAAATATTATGTACTTATTTTCTTATATTTTAAACGGTAAAGTGTTTCCCATATTTTGTTTAATATATTTTTATGAATATTTTGTGTTAAATACAGGTTTGTATAGTACGAAAAGATTGAACGTTGAACATGGTGTCCGGTTGGCCAAGTTACGCTGTTAGTGTTCAATTTCATATCTGTTTTCAGGTTACGTATTTTTATTCTTCAAATCTTTTTTGTGGATTGATATAATGCAAGTGTACGAATAATGTATATGTGTACCTACTCATATATTTACGTATTAATGCATAGTGACATAGTGATAACAATATTGGTAGTTATTTACGTCAAATAATTATTCGTAATTTTGGAAATATCTGCATTGGACGGGGTTCAACGAACGATACTTCTATATCGCTACACTACGTACGAATGTGCATACATGGTCAGAGCTAATGTCAACGAGTAAATTAATTATGAGAGGTATTTGTGAGATGTATACAATAATTAGTTAAGTGTAGGCCATGTTAACCAGACACTACGAGTTGTCGCACTTAGACCTCGTATAACCAAGTCAAGTGCACGCCGTAACCTATTGATATGTACTTTACAAATGATATGTGTAATGTGTATGCCGGGATTCATGAAGTTCAAGTTTACTTTATATTCAAATGCGAGCATTTAATATCAAAACGTGGATCCAAATACAAAGTAACCGTCATAAGCAGTAATCTATAGAGTCAAGTTCTTCCTTGTCTAAAGTTTCCGTACAAGTATAGTATACTTTGGGGTCAAGATAATAATATAATATATGGAAGACATGATTGTAGGTTAAAATGATTTAAACATTAATGTTAACTAAAAACACACAGAATAGCATTTATAAATAATACAATCATTGTAGCAAAGTAGGTGAGGGATGGGTACAATATTTGTCCTTTTGACTTACATGGATCGGAATGTGATTTTTTAATATTATACGATGAGGTTTTTGTTTTTAACGTAATAATAATCACGACTTTTATTTATGAGAAAAAATTTGTTGAGTGTTGAAGTCCTGATTGTTGTGTTGAATTTCAAAAAACTGACTGCCCGGCGATGGCTATCTGTGTGGTCCAGTAGTGGTGCTATAGCCGTATGTTGACATTTGTTGCTGGCTGGTAGTCGATCTGTGTGGCTCGTACCCAGCAGGCTCTTTTCAAGTGTTTGGGGATAAGATGAGGGACCATTCATCCTTTTTCCTTATGGCCAATGGGGTGCAGGGTGAAAATCTGTTTGACATGGTCAAGAAGGTTTTTTTATACCCACACATAAGTACATAACGTATATTATTATGTAATATATTACACATTATATTGCACATATTATATAGGGTGATTCACAAAGCATGCCCACCACTCCCCATTTTTTTTTTATTTTACAATGCATTTATTCAAGTTATAATTTTTGGAATTTTTAAATATACTTTAAGTTTATATTTTCAGATTTTTGAGATTGTTTGTACTACTTAAATTGTGTCTTTTGGCGATACAAACTTTTATTTTTCAAATGAGAACCCCTTTTTAATATAATTTATACGCTGTATAGTTTTTTTGAAATTGTTGATGTATTTAATTCAAACAATGAACGGGAATTTTTCCAGTTATTAAAATGTTTATACTAATTACTAAGGAATTAGTCCTTATAAATGGTATTACAAAAGTATAAAATATAATATGTAATATCGTATCTAGTATTTATTATACTTAAACCATTTTTATAAATTATAAATATTGATAGAATATAGACTAATATTAATTACTAAAATTTTCAATTTTTCATAGCCCCATATCTTCCAAACCCATTATCATGGAACTATTATCTTTAGTAGCTACACAAAGTTCAATAATTTAAAAACTATATTTTGTTCAAATTTTTATTTTGATACGTCAAAGTTTCAGAACATATATCCGCTAATAATTTACCGTTGAAGAGGGGGTTCCCATTTAAAAAAAAAATAGAAGTTTATATCTCCCGAGGAGCTCTATAAGTAGTATAAAAAATCAGATTTTGAAAAAAGAAGACTATTAAATGAAAAAATGGGGGTGAGATTGTTTGGTGAATCACCGTGTATAATAAACTAAATCGCTGAAAATATTTATAATATATTGTTTTCTTGATAGTGACTAAGGTAAGATGGTATTACGGTTCTTAATTATTTTTATTTATATTAGTCGTGGTACGATTTATTGTATTACTTACCAACCTATGCGTCATACAATAAATTATTATTTATTATAATATTTTTACGTTTAAAGATAATACATATATATTACAATAATATAGTATAAAAAAACATCTTTTGAATACTTTCACTATTTTACTTCATTTTTTTTAGTTCGTGCATTAGGTAGTTACATTCAATAATGAATAGTCTAAAAAAACAATTTTTTTATTATTTTTATTATATTATAGATATTGCAATGTTTATTAAATCCACTGGAATGCTCAACGTTTGACGAATTTGTTCACCACAACAATAAATTGATGTACGTATCTATTTCACTACATACCAAATACGAATTATTTTTGTGAATTATTATCATTATGATGGTATTATTGTATTTTATATCCTAAGCCTAATAAAACAATAAATCAAAAATGTATATTGTGTCAAATGACAATTAATAATATAGTTGTAATTTTTAACTTATTAAATATTTTTCAGTTTCCAAAAAAAAATATCAATTTTTATTAAATAGGAATAAAAATTTATCATTATTAGAGTACCTATACTTAGAACGTGTTGCTGATATTTTAATATATATTTCATATATTAAAAAAATATATATATTAAATAAGCAATTTAACATTTTATATTTTAATCAAAACTGAACCAAAACCAATTCAAATAGAGAACAAGATCAAACAAAAATTAATTTAGATTAATTGTATATACTATTGAAATATTCAGAAATAAACAAAATGTACAATGGATATGATATGCAATTTTGTTACTTCAAAAGTCATACAGAAGGTATTAGTTTTTACCTAAAGTCTATAAATTATTAAAAATAACCCACAAACCAACATTATTTTTACATAAAAAATAATTTATAGACATGAGTAAAAAAAAACAGCATTGTACAACGAATAGTTAAAATTTATCATTAAAATGTATTTAAATTCTTAAATTTGTATTGAAAATAACCAGCTTATTTGTTAAATTTATAAATTACTTGTTTTCAAAGTTATTATTTAGAAAGTTCAAAAACCACAAAATTTAAATATTAAAATATAATTTTAAGTTTCTTTAATCATAACTTTATTTTAATTACAACAAAAGTCTATAAAATGGAAAGTTTTTTTTATTTATTAATTTTTAATTTCTAACCAATTTGAAGTATTGGTAGGTTCTTTTTATAATATCTGATGTTCAATGAAAAGTATGCTGAGATTAAAAATACAATTAATATAAAAAAGAAAATTAGCTTTTGTGTCTTTGTTCTGTCTACATAATTTAAAATTTCAAAACAATTTATCTCTTTAAAAATTATACCTTTTTATTCATTTCAATATTTCACGTAATTATAACCCATTTAAGGTCAAAAGGCATTTCAACGATAAAAAAAAAAATTATGCAGTTCTCTTTAATGGTTATTCTCTATTGATTTTTAACGTATTTGTCTTCAACCCTTTGTGCTAGTAACTTTATGTAACAGGGTAAAATATTTCTCACGTTTTGAAAATATAGTCATTAATCATAATATATTTTGAAAGAGTCTGATAAAAATTGACTAGTTGATGTTTAATGTGTATACTAAATAACTACTATGTTTTCTTGGCATTCTGAAATAATCTCTAATCTCAAATCCTGGTTTCAATTTTTCTTACCAACATTCAATGTTTCTATTGATTTTATTACCTACAAACTAAAATGATATTGTTTTATGTTTTGCTGTCAGTCATTTGACTGGTAAACATTAAATTAGTAATTTTAGGCTTCGATATTCTTACAACTCTGTAATTAAATACACATAAAAAAAACGTTAAATAAACGTTTGATGAAAAATTACCTTTGATGTCAATAATTTATGAATTATTACAATAAATCAACAGCATTTGTAGGGACTGATGTTGCAAAAGATATTACCGGGAAAAACTTTAAATGTTTTTTTTTTTGGTTTATATTGATAACATTTTTGTTGCCGAGTCAAAAACCTTAAAAATTTGAAAAACAAGGTTCTTCGTAAGTTTTTCTAACGGTTGTAAAAATATTAATAATGCATTGTCACTATTTTTTCATAATATATTAAATTACATCAATATTGTGAACATTTGCAAATTGTTTTGTAACTAAAAATACACACAATTCTAATGTTACGTAATTCATATTATACCATTATATTGTGTAGTATATTATGTAGTACAGTATATTTTGCCATTGCTTAGATTAATATTTCTTATGCAAAATACAATTTGTTTTAAATATTAAGTCTAATTCTTTTTAGCTCTAAATACGATATCAGTTTACTATAATATAATAATATAATATACATTATATGTTGATGAAACTATAACGTTAACTCGTTTATAGACTACTTCTGTGTAGAAACTTTTTGGCGCCAAATCATGTTTTCTAGTACGACTGTCACCGACATGTTTTTAAGAAAGAGTAATATCTAGAAGTGTATCATCAATTTCAGACAAGCGATATTAATCTATTTTACAACGTGTGTGTGTGTGATATAATATATAATATTACGTTACACATCGGAGCAGTAAAAAAAAGTGCATTAAACGCATGAATACAATATTCTGTTTTGTAAAATCGTATTTTCCGAAAAGTCAAGTTGCACACTACTTCAAATATAATATGTTAGATACGCGTAAGCGTTTAGCTCGGACGTTGATAAAGTTAAAACACAATTATAGTACCAAACGACAAGGTCGATTAACTTGGCGCTATACTTTTGAATAAAACGTAAAACAAACTTACTCCTTAATAAACTATAGTTAAAACTAAAAGCGTTGGTTCGTTATTGTCGTATAATGTTATGTTATTGTTTTGATTTAGAGGGGGGGGGGGGGCAGCGCTGGATAAGCAAAGTATCGGCCTACTTTGGAATCCCAAAGTTTGATAACTGCAGCTACAACTACTGTGGTGCGATTTAATAATTCAATTCAATCATATTTTTTACTAATGTCTGTACACATTTCTCATGACCAAATAAAAATTGAATTATGACCAAACCGGCTCATATGTTGAGCGGGCCCAACAAGAATTTCTCAGTAGCTCGCCGGCCCAGTCCGAAGAAGAAGTCGATTAGAAATGAATGATTTCAATATCATAGGTACTTGTTGGTCACACATCACAATAATGTCACATAATGTTATTATGTTATGTGTAAATACGAACTACGAGTCAATCAGGTGGTTTACTGCGCACAGTGGTCTCGGAGAAACATTATGCCAAATCCGAAATAATCCAACACTTGCTGCGCCGAGTTTGTACGATATTATGATAGAATAAAATCGTTACACTGACGTATAACGAAATAATAATAATATTATTATAATCGTGAATATAATATTACGATTATGAGGCTCGAACACGATTTTTTAAGTTGCACGAGAGCTAAAACTGTTGCCTGCTGTCTCTGCAGGTATCAGTCGACGGCGCTCAAGACGTTATAATAATATTATTTATTTATACGTATAAGGTACAATAAGTCATTATTTCAATGCAATAAATTACAAAAACATTCTTAAATGTAACTGGGACTATAATTGTCGAAATATTATATTTTACTTATAATATGATTATTAGTGTGGGTACGACGCGTCGCGACGTTAATGTGAACGAGTACGTTCGGTTGCTTTTCGGCACGCCTTAAAAAATATTATCGCACTGGAAGATAATATAATAATTGTTATTGTTAAAATACTCGCCTGCCATTTATGACGATATTATTATAGTTGCAGTGATCTGGTCGAATTCGAAATTCCCGGTCAAGAAGCGATATTATTGGGTCGTCTGTCCGTCCCGCAGATGATTATTACGGGTTGGTTATAACGGAGTTGTAACACAGTACGCACAGATATTAAAATATAAAAACCCCGAGATAGCCAACCGACTTTGAAACAAGAATGAAGCGGAATTTACCATATAATTATGCCCAATTATTTCAGTGCAACGTTTCAAAAGTATCGATAGTAATAAAAATGCTGTTAATTCACAATACAGGGTGTCCCAGGTCTATTTGACTAATGCAATAACTTTTTTTCTATTCAATATTTTTAAGTTTTTTTTTTTTTTTATAACAAAAATAAATTATTTAAATTTTTTATTTAATATTTTTCTTACAATCCAAGATAGCTATTTCATAAATAAGTATTTAAAAACCATTTTGGCGTTTAAAACTTTTAATTTGGTTAAGTCGTTAATTTTTAAACAATTTTCAAAGTGTGTTAAAATTCAAAATTATTTCTTGCTAATCACTGTTACTGCTGTAAAAGTTATTGCATTAGTCAAATAGACCCGGGACACATCCTGTATATCTATGGGTTTTCTATACTGGTTATTAAATATTTTTTTTTATCCCTGCATATCCCTGTTGACACATTATTATGGCGCAAGGTTTCACTGGTTTATAAGACGCGATAAACAACGTCGGCTGTTCCGCACAGGAGATGAATTGAGTGGACTGCGTAATAAAGTTGTGCCCCGTTTTAGTAACGGAATGTTTGGTTTAACGGGAGGTCCGCACCGCGCAAGTCTGCCCCGGGTGGGTCTTGCTACGTAGTGGTAGGACGGAGAAACACACACTCAGCTCCTTAGTGCTCCGAACTCGTATTTATAGGCATTGTCCGGTCTACTGCAACGCTGTGGGTGTTCGCACGGCGGCGATGACGCTGGTCGCCCGCGGAATTGGTCGCCGCTGCTCTCCAAGCCACGTCCGCAGCGTTCTCTCGTCGTAGGTCCGCGCATAGTCTCGCCGGCGCGACTCGGCAACGCCGTGGTCGGTACGGATCCGTGGCCGTCGTGACTATTCGTGACCCGCAGCGACGACATGGCCGGTCTCGTGTTGCTGCCGGCGCGAGACGGTCGGTGTGGCTCGCTGGTTGGCCGCAGGCGAGCTGATTAGGTTGGCGAGCTCACCTGTACGCCTCCCGACGCCAAACGCGCCCTTCCTCGCAGCGTTTTATTCGCGAAGATTCGACCAGACGGAGTGCCGACCGACTATATGTATTCCTAATCGCGTGCTATTATGCAACGTATTTTTGGCTCAAGGCCCCCATACATATATTTAATTAATAATTAATGATATATATTTAATTGATTACTGTAATATTATGTTACCTTAAACAAGATCGTGGTTACATTACCAGAAAATACTTCGAGTGGTGCGAACATTGGTATTGGATCTTTTTTATTTATCGTGTTAAAATGTTTCAACATTTATATTGTTACACTTCATCACAACGTTATTACGAGTTTGATAAGATATTCATTATTTCTTTATAAATTTGTGGCAATACACGAACGCGATCAACCATGAACAGTGATATTATGTTCTAATAATATTGTTTATTGTCACCTCGACCATTCCTCTAGTTACGACGTTTGCGGATGACTGCATTTTATAATTTAAATGAGTATACATAAATCTATATATTATTATAATCATATTTAGTAAATAATGTTAATTGATGACAACTACCTATCGTGGCAATGACATGGCATTTTGGTTGTCACTGATCTGTGTGGATAACTAAAATCCGAAAATAAATTGTAATAGTTTTAATAAGTTTTTTTGGGGCACTTATGAGCGGAAAATGCACCGGTAAAATAAATTCACTGAAACTTATCAGCCACTCTTCGCAAGCATATGTGAGTCTAAACGTTGGAGTACCAACATATATGTAATATAAAATAATTGGTAGCGCAATAAATCAGGAAAATATTCAAACAGAACCGCCCTTGTTAGGAAAATATTTTTTTGAAATACAAGTCTATTTAGAAATGATAATTATTTAAAAGAATTATATAAAAAAAAATAGTATTTTTATGGAATTGTAGTTTTTTGGTATGTTATTTTTGAATTAGTTAGAAATAGTATAGAACTAAGGAAAGTATAAAAAAGTAAAATAACAATCTGGAATCGTAGTTTTAAGGAACAGTTTATATAAGAAAAATAAATCACATGACTCGATTTTACAAGACAATAATTTACTGTAAAATATGTGCTTTGAATTATTTTTCTTATATTATAAACTGTTTCTTATAACTACGATTCCAGATTATTATTTTACTTTTTTATTTATGTAGCCTCCGTATTGATTAGATTATTCATACTTTTTAAAAACATATTTTAAATATATTTTTCAATTTGTATTTAAATACAAAAACTAGTTTTTAATTGATTATACACTAAGTCGACGACCTATATGAGCGTATTGCAAGTGTATTTAAAATACCTAACTAGTATTATATCCAGTTAATACGTATCTATAATACTTTAAGAGTTGTAGGTATTCTATATTTATGTACTGATAACGACCTAACCTTAACTATTATTATAATCCGCAACACTGTAATATATGTGTGATAAATATATACATTTTAATACTGTAATAGTTTCAATAATTTATAATATTGTCGAACAGCGGTTGTGGTGTATACCACGTTTCGTGGGTACATCTAAATTTTAACGTATACTGACCTACAAAATAGAATGCCAAATGCTGGACATTAATATCGATAAACCTTTTTTGAGGAGTCAAAAATTTTGAAAATTTAATACAATATTCCTCATAAGTTGTGTTTTAGCAAACAAAAAAAATTAAACATACATAGGCAAGTTTTTTTTTTATAATTATTTAAAGTTCAAATGTTGACAAATGTTGTCAAGATAACGAACATTTGCTAAGTTTTTTTAAATTAAAAATGAATAATAATATGTTAAATTTGTATGGCCATTTGTTAAAAATTAAAAACAAGGTTTATCATACGTAGTTCATAGTGTAATTAAAATATGTAAAAAATGAACACTATTTTTTTTTTTTTTTGACATCTCAATTTAAAATTTGAACCACTATAGAAATGTTGACAAAAAATAATGATTTTAGTATTTTTGTTGTAATTTAAGAATAATATTCCTGGGGACTTGAAAGTATATTATTACATTTCATACACAGCACACACAATGACATTTTCAAATGCAATATTTTCCGCAAAAATTAGTTCATCATACGTTATGACTAATAGTAAAATAAATTACTTTAATACCAACAATATCTTAATATAATATACCAAGTTATATAGGCTGACGAATCACTTTCGTTCAGAATCCTTTTTCGTATTCTATGATCTTATATCATTGAATTCAAATTTAACACATCCATTACAGTGACCCACACGAGACAACTAATGTACAGCAAAACGGTACCCACTTGCATATCTTTCTATTTGTTTAATGCCCATATTGTAAAATCAGTAAAATGTTGAACCTCAACAACGAGCAGAATAAATTATTTAGAATCATTAATGATTCAAATAATTTGCATTTTGGCTATCATTGTTATAATAAAAGAATAATATTCTGTAACCACAGATCTTGTGTATGTCATAGAATTAATGATTTAAATAATTTGCATTTTGGCTATCATTGTTATAATAAAAGAATATTCTGTAACCACAGATCTTGTGTATATCATACATTGTAAATTATTTGATATGAATGTAATGTTGTGAACCAAAAATATATTTTTAACTTATTACCGTTATTTGACAGAAGAATTTATTCTTAAAAATATGGGTTACCTACTTAAAATAATAATTAGAGGAAAATTGCATGCAATTATAATAAATTATTTTAGGTTCTGAGCTGAGCAATGAATGTAGGTTTTTATTTTACAATGATCTGTGTCAAATTCACTTGGTCAAATAGCTTGAAAATATAATACAATAGGTTAATGATAATGATAAATAGCTATGAAAAATATTGAATATAATATAAAGGCACCATTTTTTTTTTATAAGCATTTGAATTTTAAATGTTGGCAAGATGTATCAAAATTACTTAAGTTGTAGTTAATATTCCATTTCTATAGATAATGCAGGAAAATTTAATAAAAGTTTCCTCATAAATAGTTCATTCAAAAATAAAAAAAATCTTAAACACATAGGTACATAATATATGCACAATTTTTTTCTGTAGAAATTTTAAGTTAAAATTTGAACGAAATTAGATTTTTAAATGAAAGATAAAGTCTTTAAATATTTTGTTGGAATTAAATATTATACTCTTTGAGACTTGACATTTTTACGTAATTAGTATACCTGTATAATATATATACATATATATATATATATATATATATTATCATGACAATGACATTTTTAAAATAATTTAGTTAATTTTAAACTATTGCATATTTATATCGAATGTCCGTATTATGTAATGTTAGTACTAATAGTAAAATAAAGTACATTATTAGCAGTATAAATATATGATAAAATAAACTTAATAAAGGCTGACAGACCGTCTCCGCTCAGAATCGGTTTTCGTATGCAATGATTTATCATTGAATTTAAATTCAAACTAATCCATTACAGTAACTTACTCAATGACAAAGTACACTAAACTCTAACTGTACAAAAGAGCGGCCACCTACCTACTTACCCACTTTTTGTGAATAAATGTTTAACTTGCATGCAAATGAGAGAAACCAACCATGATAATATCAATAAGAGATATACCTAGGTATGTTTCTTAGTACTATTTAATAATCCTAATTTTATATTATTGTGGTATATATTAAAATATTAGGATTCCAATTGTTAAAATAATATGTGAATTTTTCTTAAAATTCTTTAATATTATATTCTAAGTAAAGCTCCTCAAAAAGAGAGTACATAATATTAAAATTAAAATTATTCAGAAAATGAGTAGGTACCTATCTAATGTATTTTTAAAATAATTTTTCTAATGTCTCATAAACAGTGTTGGACAAGAAAACTCTAAGACTAAAATGTATAACGCTTAAATCTATAGTTATAAGTTCACGAATTTCATTAAAATATATTCGTCGATTAAATAATATGTTACTACATCTTATCATGGTCCAATATAATATAATTATTATGATGAGAAATATATATATTATAACACTAATAAAATTGAAGTTTGACAAAATCAATCATAAATAATAATGATTGAGTATCGTAGTGTATGGTTAATTTCCAAAAAAAAAAACGTTCATAGTAAAATTTAATCTATTTTAACGTACAAATAATTTTATAATTGTAATGCTTAATAGTCTAGATAAATTTAAAAAAAAATCAATTTGATATTAGTAAATTTTAAATTTATTTTAAGTCATATTATGTCAATATTATAGTATTTTTATTGATCAATACTGCCCCTAAACTAATGTCCGATATACTAAGGTGGTGGGTGATTAAGACTGTGTAGGATACAACCATTGAGATTTCCAGACGTATATTTGTTGGTGAATTCATGTACTGAACCGCGACAAAGGTATCAAATAGGTATTAGGACGCTGTTGGTTTTTTCCTATCTAATTTCGGTCTTATGCAATAAAATGGGTTTTTTCTCACACCGTAAAACGACCTTTTGCGTCCCACGGTCTTCGTCGCACAAAGGCACATCGTATTATGTGATATATGTATGTATAATAAACTGCACCTATGAGTTATGCAGTATTATTCTCTTTTTTGTCCCCTGGTGTTTAGTCCCAGACGTTAAAGTGCTGAAAACTAGTCATATTTGTATATATTTTTTTTTGCAGCCGTTCCCATTATACTAAGACCAACGTAAAAACAGAACATATTCTATTCATATTAACTGGCTTTGGGTTACTCATTAAATTCTCGATTATACGCGATATAATACGAGTAGAGCATTTTTAACGTGGTTAAAGTTTAAGTTGTTTGCACGGATCTGATGCATTTATAACAGCGGTCATAGTCCAATTACGGTCCAATTACAATCGTGTTCCTAAAAATAGGTTACCTACATAGTCTTATAGATGTCATCCGTGGTCGTTCGAGGAAAATTCTTCGTTATAATAATTTATAAGACATATAACGATATTCCAATATTGTGAGTCATGATTATTCGAAGAAACTGTATTAGTGTATAAATTACCTATTTCGCGTTAACTGTGACCAATTAAAAAAGACAAATAAATGATTAATAAATTTAATGTAAATTATAATTTATTCCAGTTTGACTTTCGATAATTTTCTGCTTTGATGTAGATGGCTCGATCTGAACGGTAAATAAAATTGTGCTCGAATTACACGAAATTAAATAAAAATACAGGACTAAGTCTCAATTTAATTTCCATCTATGCAGCTAACAACGATTTACACTGTAAATGTTTTCTGAGAAACTGAATTCCTCAGAGATGGATAAGTACTTCAAATGTATTGCTGGCATAAAAAATTTAACTGTCACTATGGTAATTATATTATCAATACAAAATGGATTCGATTGACGAGAATATAATTACGTCAAGTTATGTTAACTTCATCTATAAGTGTATAAGTAAATTCATAATTTTCCTAATTATACACTTACTCAAAATTTACGTTGCAAAGTGCGGTCGCCTATTTTAAAAATAGTAGGTCAAAAGTTCAACAGTAAAAAATCAAACGTTAAGACGTTTTTACTTGGCCATCAGACCGAGAACGCGTTGTGGAAAATTGCACTCGTTCAATGAAAAATATAAATAAAACTTTGTTAGCTGTAATATATAATACAAAAAAAAAAAACATCGAGACCCTTATTAATTTATGAGAAATGCAAATAACTCTAAGGGTTAACACACCATGTGCAACGACAACAATTACAATTACAAGAAAAAAAAACCTTTAGAGATATTAATGATAAAATAATAAAACAGCAGTAGCATTTGCAACTTAACACTTTTCATGGCTACAAAAAAATACTTCAAAATCAATTTTGAAGTTAATCTGTTTGTTAGTATACAGCGTCAGATGAAAATATGCATTATATGTACTCAAAACGTAGAGACAAACATTAATTATATATTTTATAGATACATAATAAAGTACATGGGTATTATTTTTTTTAATATCACGATTTTCACAGTAAATTCTTTTTATTACAATAATAGATCAAACTATGTATAATAGATTTTGAGAAACCACTTGTAACCTACATGGCAATAATAATTTTAGTCAATGTTGATCTGAACAAATATTGCGATTGAAAAAGGAATATTTAAAATTTAAAAGAACAAACGAAAAGTGCAATTTTTATCTGGTATTATTTAAATAATATGTCAACAAGACATATCATGCTATATCATCTTTTATCCAAATAAATCTTTATTTTTAAACTGAAAAGTTTGTTTTATTTTAATCACACCAAAAGTGTATGGTCTTTCCATTGTCACACCAGTTAGAACGTCACTTAAATCTATAACGATTGTTCACGTTCCACATATATAATATATCAAATATTATTATACAGAAAAATACACTTTTCTATGATATGATCATACATTTTAACGTTGTGCCATGCAGTTAACATCAATAACAACAATAATGGTGTAGTATTCAAATTATGTTTAAAAAAACAACTTTTAATGCAAGATAAACTTATTGTGTTTGGTTTTGTGACACGCATTTAATGTGTAAGTCGTTGCTAGTATAATACTATAATTACCTACTAATGTGGACAGCACCGTACATTGTCAAAAAAAAATTCATAATTTATTATCAACATCAATTAGGTATTATGTGTTATATATTATTATTATTATTATTATTGTTATTATTATTATTAGGGATTATGTGTTCTATGAATTGTAAGTGTATAATATCATTGGTAATTGCTAAGCTGTATGTGTATTATATATTATGTATGTAAATGTGTGAAAGTAAATCCATTAAAAATAAATACTTTATGTGCCCAAAAACGATTTTATGAGTTAAGTATTTTTTTTTTTTTTTACTGGTTATCCAACAAAACAATAAAATCAACAAAGAGAAAAGTTTTTTACGAGACCAAACGATCAACAATTTTCGTATTTTTCAACGATTCATCCACGTGTAATGTTTATAAACCAAAATGTGTATAAGAAACAATTTTGACTTTGAAGTGTTATTTTTATAGTTTTTTTTTTTTATTCCATTTTGATATGACGCATGATGCTATTTAAATTTGTGTGTGCTGTATATATTTTGACAATGCGAACAGTCGTGCAACTTATTCATTTATCCGGTTATTGCAGTTTTAAACCCGTGGAAAAAATTCTGTTTTCATAGAAAACAATTTGTACTTGAAAAAAAAAATCAGTTTTCTATAATACATCAAACACTTGAATAATTTAAAAGCTAAATATTACTTAAATGCGTACTCATACCTCATAAATATTTATTATAATTGTATTTTTATAAAAAAAAAAAAACACTAATATAAATTTATTTTAATGAGTTATTTGCAAATAGTAAGTATTTAATAACGTTGTTAACTATTTTATTTATATAATAATATGCAATTTGCTTGATATGTAGGTACTTTAATTCATTTTTTTATTTCTATTGCAAAATAAATTGATTGTGGAAAATAAAATATAATACAACTGTTAGTATTTATTTTATAACTTACAAGTTTTGATAATATTATCAACAAAACTCTAATACAAAAAAACATGTTCTTTTAAACATATTAAATTGTACAGAGTTTGTAATTTCTATCAAATTTACAGATTTATAGAAAACAAAAATTGCTCAGGAATAATTTATCAAATAATTAAAAATAATTGGTTAGAAAAAAACTGTTTTCTGCGATAAACATATTATAGTGATGTTATAACTTATAACACATGTTATAATATTATCTTATATATAAAATTCTCGTGTCACAATGTTAGTTAACATACTACTCCGAAACGGTTCGACCGATTTTTATGAAATTTTATATGCATATTCAGTAGGTCTGAGAATCGGCTACTATCTAAGTTTGTATGCGGTGCGATGAGTGGTTCAGGAGTTATGGCGAGTTTAAGTTATTTGGAGATTTACGATGGAAATATTTGTTTATAAATTGGTTGCCATTGGTTACAACCTACTAACTTGGTTGTTGTTTTTTTTTTTTAATGTACCTAATTCTGATTTCAGTTACTTGCGCATCTCATGGGGTCCGCAATCCACCGCAGGTGGATCGCCTACCTGATAATGTACTACTGCTCGCATATATTAACCACGATCCGATGCAGTGGATTGCTTACCTAGGTGGCTTAGATATATGTAAATAACTTGAGGTTAATCTTAAAATAATATATGGGCATATGATTCAGGCAACGCTGGAAGGGACAGCTAGGATAGGACAGCTAATATAGCTGACACTTTGTGTCACGAAGTGCACGGGATCAGCTAGTACTGTATATGATATACATAATATGTCCGTAATGATATTAAATGTATATAACCTTTAAAAAAAAGTTATTTCTAAATTATTGTTGATACTAAACTGTTATTGGCGCGAATAAGATAATTCTAGTTTTACTGCAATATATTAGCACATTAATTTACATGTTCACATTTACATAAACGAATATGTTAAGTTAAGCATTTAAGTTCACACAAAAAACATTTTAAAAACACACTAGTCTTCTAGTCGTCATAAGGTTCACAAGAATACCATATAGGTTAGCATTATATTGTCTTGGCAACACATAATTTACATTAATTTATAGAATCTGTTGGAGGCATTAAGCTCGTTACGAACAGTAGCATTTAAAACTGTACAATTTTCCGAATGCAATAATACATTGTGGCACGCGTCTCATTTTAAATATAAAAATTAATATGTAGACGTATATTCACATCCGTAATAGTTCTTAGTGCATACGTATATGCATATTTGAATACCTACGCGTTGCACTGGTACCTACCTACCGTTCTAATGAACGTGTTTAAATTTGAATAATATTATGTATGGGACATGGGTTATGTTTCAAGAGCTTAATACATTTTTAAAAATGTGTTACCTACCGAGGTTTCTTCTAAATCAATAATCAGGATAACTGCAATATATTGTTATGACTAGAATAGTATAATATTAAAAGTGTAATTTAAATATTAATTGTATGAATGTAAACGATGCATTAAGAAAAATAATAAAAATATTTTCCACTTACGTACAATTTATAAATTACGATTCACTGTTTTTTATGTTTTGTCGTAATCAATAAATAGTAGAAAAATAGGTATAGTTTCAATGTACTTCAATATATATGACTTTTAATAACTAAACTCTTATAGTTTCATTGAACTAAGAAACACATATTGTTTACAAAGGTACAATTATAGTACTCGAATAATACAACTCGTATATTAAAAAAAAAAAATGCATAATTTATTTTCACTTTTAAAGTTGATGAATAACCATTGATGTATGGTTTTTGTGTTTATATGATGCAAGTCTAATCATTTGTTTGTTGTTTTCATGTTTTTGGAGTTTTTGGCCATTTCCCAGTAAACTCGTGTTGGTCAACTTTATCCTTCGATTGTTGTGCGACTTCCTGTGGTAACTTCTTCCTATAAAATATGCGAGCTATGTGGTAACCTTATAAACATGTTGGCAAATAAAATACAGCAAATGTAACTTTACTGTCTGAAAACAATTGTGTACATTTCAACCGACCGTGTTAAAAATTTTCAAAAACTGTTTTTGTTTTTAGTTGCATATAAATAACAACTAACAAGTTATCATAAAAAAAAGAGATTAACCTAATCTAATAATTTAGGGCTTAGATATTCTTAAAACTTTGTAATTACATACGAATAACAAACGTTAAACAAACGTTTGATGGAGAATTATATTCGGTTGTTAATTTTATTTATGAATTACAATAAAAAAATCAGCATTAGTAGAAACTGGTGTTACCAAATATATAACCGGATTCGGTCGATTTTTACAATTATTAAAAAAGCACCAACTAAAAAAAGGGTCTTACCGGAACACCTTTTTTTTTATTGGAAAAGTTTACAATTTGAATTACAAACACTAAATAAAATAATAATATAATAATATATAACATAATATAGAGTAACACGCATGAAATGAAAAACTTATCCATTGATAGAGCCCAAATAGTGAAACCTTTGCAATAATTTTCTCCACTCAGAATTCAAAAACATATGGCAATAATAATTTTAATTATAAAGGTACCTAATGGTAATAATTTATGATAATATTTCAATAGGTTTGCTCGTTATTCATATTCTTAACCTCCATGTTAATACGATTATAGTTCGTCAGTCAGTATAGGTACATAATAAATCATGATTATATTTGTTAACTGTCCATCATATTTATAAAATTATAATAATCATTGTTCGTTAAATTATATAATTCATTAATAATATATAACTCTTTTTTAACGTGGAAGATTTAAGGACATATTCTGGTAGTATTTTTTCTTTTATTTATTTAAGCTAGGTGCTTAGTATAATACACATTTATTAAGCAAAAAGTCACATCATCAAAAAACAATGTAATATGCATTATTTTCAGATTATAAAATATACAATATAATAATACATATAATTACAAGAATTATTAAAAAAGTACAATAAACGGTATGCCTACTTTCATAATTTAATACCAATATTGAAATGAAAAGTATTTTTTTAAACTTCTAAATAAGTATGATATACCAACTTTTTAAAAATAGCATACATATTTTTATGTATCCAATACGCATATTATGTTATGTTTGAATTCATGAAATCAACAACGTCATGTGAAATAGGTAATTCTCAATAAACTTTACGGTTTTGGAAAAATGTAATTTCTGATTAGCTGATTTCATTAATTAGGTAGATTTTTTTTTGCCAAATACATAGATTTAAAGTTTTTTACATGATAGACACAACATTTAAATTATCAAATAATAAAATAAAATATCATCCTAGATATTATGTTCTATACCAAAATCATTACTTTAAATATTTAAAAAAATGTTCGTACTGCCCCGTTTATCTCAATAGGGACCAAAAGAAAAACTTTTATAGTTTTCTTTCGATTTATATTGATAACGTTTTTGTTTCCAAGTTAAAAACCTTAACATTTTAGAAACAAGGTTCATAGTAGGTAAGTTTTTCGCACAGTTATAAAAATATAAAAAATGCATTGTCACGATTTTTCATAAAAGTCAAAAGTTCAAATTTTTACCAAATTCATCAATATCTTGAACATTAGTTAAAATTGTATTAATTTACTTTTCATGAAAACTAAAAAAATATATCTATCTATTTTTTAAATTTTGAGTTACGACAAAACTAAATTCTTATTATTATTTTCCCCTCTTTCCCAAATATGCGGAAACTGCCTCCTTTGTACTATACCTACACAGGATCTGTCCTAGCTTTATTTTTATTCACACCAGCTATTTACAAATTATTATTCTCTATTTCGTCTAATGCATGTGTATTCGATCTTTATCTCTTTCTCTTTTTCCTACTTCACTTAAAAAAAAAAAACACTACGAGTGATTAAAATGCTAATTAATTATAAAAAAATATTTTTAATTTAAATCGTAAATGAAAATGTATTATGCTATATTAAAAAATATAACTGTTAGTTTTATTTTAATTAAACATTAAATTAGTTATGTTCTTTTATTTTACAATATCTTAGTAGTAAATATTAGTCAGATTTTTTTTAATGACCAGTTAATCTTAAAATACACGTTGAGGTAGTATAATTTTAACTATCCAGCATCATGTTTTCCTTAATGCAAATATTTATCTCATTCTTATTATTATTAATTTTAATTTTATGTTCAAGGTTATTTAGGTTATATGTCTATGTCTGCTCAACACATACTTTAACAATGACGACAGATAAAACACATTTTAAAATTTGGACCGATCGACTTATTTTATCAATTATTTTTGTTCTACTACTTTTTGTGAGATATTACGATAGTCTGTGATAATCTTATTAGTTATTAAATAATCTTCAATTTGTTACCTATATTTTTATATACAATTTAAAGGGATTCACTATACGTGTAACGATTAAACAATAAGACATTTTATTTATTTAAATATATTTCCATAGTGAATGCACCCCCAACAGCCATAATCAATTTACTTCATTCATAGAAAATATGATATCTTAACAATGGTCGAAACAAAGTCTGAACCGTGTTATTGCAATTATTAATCGGCAAAGAAAATATTTTGTTTCGTTGATTCATCCACTATATTATTTTAAATTGAATATAATTTTTGAACAACAAATATCCACAATTTTAAGACCAGATAAATAAACGGAGTAAGTGATAACGAACAAAAAAACAAACGGGTATTAATTAAATTTTGAATGAAGTTTGATTTGGTAATATTTTTGGCTGAATTTCAAATTTAGTTATTTGTTTTAATGGGTTATTGAAATCAAAAGTTAATTAATTTAATTATCGTTTAAATTGGACACAACCACAAATACATATTTTATAATTTCTGTACCTAATTATAAATTCATACTTTGTATATTCCTATATTAGTACTCGTATATATTTATAATATTTTATATTTGTAAAATATCCTGCCAACATTATTACTAGATAGTTGTATCCATTTCTTGTTTAATCTATGATAAATATATACTTTAATTTACCAAGCATTGAAGTGCATTGTGTCAATTTAACGATATTTTGTAGGACAAGTTTTTATATTAAATTATAATGATTATATACTTAGAAGAAAATAATAATATAAGAAAATCTTGTACCTTTTTACATAGGGTCATTGCCATTTAGTGGTTTGAAAGTGTTTACAAAATAGGTTTTGAGGTAATATTTTTGTATCTTATTGTGGTTTTGACATTTAATGTCATGGCAGAAATATTGTTTTTGTTGCTTTTTGATTCTAATTTATAGTACTTATTAATATTTTAATTATCCGTTTAGGTGTAATATCCAAAATAATATTATTATGTGTATGTACCAGGTCGTACAAATAATATTGAGTTCCAAATTGTTTTACTCGAGTGACATAATATTATATACAATTTAATAATTCTTTACAGACAAAATGTATTATACAATCACATTTACAATTGTATAAAAAATAAAAATGCAATGAACATAACGAATAAGACTTATTCGTTACACTTATTCGTTACACTTAGTGTATATTTTTAACGGTTGTTGTGGCTCGCCGTTGTCTAGAGAAGACATGTTAAGAGTACCTACCTCATTTAAATTGTGTGTATTTCCTCGGAACTTGAATGGAGTTTTCTGTAGTTTTATATAGATAATATTGAATGGAAAACTAGATACTAAAGTATGCATATCATACGTCATAAAAAAAATAAACAAGTATGAAAGTATACATTTTTGGATTATTTATTACAGTTAGTGGGCCAGTAAAAAGCTGTCGGTGGTTGAGATATGACCTACCGCGAGCCATGGTTTGGAAACACCTGATATAGACAATAAACGTGGTGTTCTAGTAATCAGTGGCTAGAAACGATAAAACTGGGAGTGTGAATATCTATGATTAAAATCGTTATTAGCTAGCGGTATCTACAGTATCTGCAAAGTAAAATAACAATAAAAATATGTACACGACTGACCATTAAATAATAATATGACTTGTGAATTTCGACGAATATTCGTCGGGGAGTTGATGGTAGCGAACGTACAAACTACAACTTCCCATAAATTATTGGTCACCAGCTAAACATTAAAACGCCTTAAGCACCGTATTAAACGTCATGAATCACAAACGACACAAAACATAAAATTATCAGAAACTGTCACAGGACTAATTTTTAGGTGTGATTTAGCTGATTTCAACGTTCATATGACCTATATGGCTATATGCAGTATTAGGAATCATCTAGATAATTATTTATTTATCTTTCATCTTATCTAGGTAAATAATTACACAAGTTATCCTAATATTTATTTTAGCCAAATATTCCACTTATCTAAATAAATTCAGGCAAGATACATTTTTGCCTAAACATTTTCCAGAATAAATTGTCCGAACATTTCTAAATTTTATCCTCTCTGCTTCAGGTGCATCTTGTAAGTAACTTAACACAGTCCAAAAAATGTTACCATTATCGGTCGATCGCGTAATAAATAATTGAATATTATTTCGGAATTATTATTATTATCATGAAGAAACAATAAATATTTATTCTTTGGAGCTTAAACCTTTTTTTTTTTGCTCATAAAACAAATCTCTTCCTAAAGACCTAAATTCTCCTGGATGACGATCACCTGGGACTAAACATTTCAAATGTAGCTCACTTGTATGAAAAGGTTGGAGACCCCTGGTCTAAAATATATGGGGGGCTGGAGCCCCATAGACAAATTATGAGCCATGGGGCTTTACCCCATTCCACCCCCCTAATTTCGCCAATATTTGTACCTCTCTGAGTATTGGACATATAATAAATTTAAATAATATAATTATTACGATAGACATACTTCATTTTTGCACGAATTTCTTTCATTCTAGCTGAAATTGCTTTTGGTTTACTACATATCGTGTACTTGTGTAACCGTGTGACTTTTTTGAGCCTTCCATTATACTTTAAATTGAAGATACAATATTATTAAATAATATAGTCTATAGATAATGATTTCAACTCTAGTATTCACGTTAGACAATTATACGTCAGGAACACACAATTATATTACCTTTTCCTTGAAAGTTTATGATACAACTACTGGAAATATGTTGTTGTTGACTCTTATTGACGTCTAAATTAGAATATTTAAATAGGGACTTTAAGCAATATAGCTTATTTTCGATAATGAAAACTACCAATATAGTGCTTTTACTATAGTTTCATACATGATTTTATTTTATTTTACCCAGAAAATAAATATATTTATTATTTTTCCGGTCGCAAACCATCATAGTAATTGAAAATATTAATTAATAGAACACAAGGTCATTTGCACGCCCGTATTGCCGAATTCACAGAACAGTGACGTCAGATCGTTGTCGTTTGACGTATATAATAATATATACTATCCGCTGTATTTCTGTGGTAGCACATACCACGGGCGGACCTAGCAAGTTTTTCATATTTTTTCATTCAAACTACTTCCCGCTCTATAGCCACAATTATTTGAATAATATATAATATTAATAAAATTGTATTCCACCATCTGAAGTATGACGATTTTAACTACTAGTTATCACTAAAGTGAAATTTTTTACGATTCCTATATATTGTTATTGTTGTCCTATAATATATATATTATTATAGTCTAAAAATATGTGGTTAAAAAATTAAATTTTCAAATTTTTACATAAAAACAATTACAAAAAAAAAAAATGTCAAAAACATAACTTATTTATTAAAATTAAAATGCACGTCAAAAAATCTCATTTTTAACTCGAAAACTTAAGTTGTATTTAAAAGATTTTAATGCTTTAGTGTTACGTTAAAGTTCCAAAAAGAAAATATGTGAGTGATACATGTGGATGTAATATGATACAAGAAATATTGTAAAACTCCTGAAAAGCAATTTCTTAATAAAAAGCAAAAAAAGTGATAATATTATTATACCTAGGTAATGACGGTATATGATGGTATTATAGAGCAATAGATAATACCAAAAAAATAGCTTTTCACGCATTAAAATTCATCAAGGACTATTATTTGACGGTGAATAAAGTTTTGAAGAAAACGCGGACAATATCCATTATCAGTGTATAATAAAAACAGCAATAACCATCAATAATTACAGTATATCACCTATATTCGTGTAATGTATATTATAAAACTTGGTTTAAGTATAATCTCACCATCGCGAAACATATCATATAATAGTACTATAACAACAGTGTGTATATAGTATGTCCTATGGTAACACGTCTGCGTGGGTTCCACATATTTCATTTTCTGGAAAATAATGCACAATATTATAATAATGTACCGTTGTCGTCGGTTTTAAATATTTTTATATCGATGCGACGAACCATCGTCATTACCGCCGCAGCTCACATCGTCGTCGCACTGCAGATATACGTATATCATAATAATAATATTCGTTTTGTTCCTCTGCTTCGATGAGAGAACGCGTTGTTGTATTATATTTTATACGACGACGACGACGACGACGACGACGTCGATCGCAGTAACAATCCGGAAACAGCAGTGTCTGTACAACAACAACGGCGGCGAGGTGCGTCAGAAAGACGTGATAATAAGTTTCAGTGAAATACATGTGCAGCACCGGAACTGCATATACGTCATTATTGTACGGCGCTCGTGCAGGCCGTATATCATATAATATAGCAATAGGGAAGCGTCTAATCGCAGAGCAAAAAAGCTGAAGCGGCCGAAGTCTTCGGACAGCTCGCGGGAGAGCACACTCACGCGCCCATACCCACACCCACACCCACGCCTAAACGCACCCACACACACCCACGCGCACGCACGAGAAACCTCGCGTCTGGGCGATCGTGACCGGAATCCTCGCGGCCCGGCGGCCTTCTTTCGAGGGCTATCCCCGACGATATGCCGGTCACATACAATACATTACACGGCGGCGGCGGCGACGGCATCAGCGAGCGACTTGATTCTTATTTCTATTTTTTTTTTTTCAATTTCTGTTTCGATTTATTATTATTATTACAACGTAGGTACATAATATATATACATGTTTTTACTGTTCATATCGAAGGAGAGATCACCTTTCGTGCACTGCGCAGCTGCACTAGACAAAAACTGGACGGAATCGTATTTTATTGGTACAAAACGCACCGAAACTATATGAAGTTTACTCACGCCACCACGACAGAGATTGTTACCACTTCCCGGCAATACCGACGATCGGCTTAGCAAAAGTCAAAATACTATGCACATTTTTCTAATTATTTACTCGGGACACGTAAACACGAAGTACCTATAGTCACCGTCGGTGACGGATAACTGCAAGTGAAAATTGTACGACAATAACGTTAAAACGGTATATTTGTGTCATTGCACGGTTGCTGCAGAAGAATCGCAGTTACAAAGACTATAAAGACTATAAAGACAGGTTTTTTTTAAATATTTTTTTTATTTCGAAGAGGTGAAGTTGACCAGATTTTTCCATACCCGTTTCATGAAATATTTCAGAGACAACAATATCAATTAAGTTCTCATATACAACTTAGAAACATGTAGTAGATTTCACCAGGTACGTTATCTAAACAATTGTTTTTTGTAACTAAATGGGAAATTCATTGTTTTTGAAAGTTTTTTTTTTATTTTACAAACATTTTGCAAAGTGTTATGCTTGTGCATAAACTTCATTGAACTCAGAAGAATTACCTATGCACATAAATAATACGTCATTCTTCTAAATAAATAATTGATGTCCATTTTTCATTATGTATATGCCATATTGTTTGCATATACTTAAAATATATGAATACTAACAATAATATACTAACATACTTAATACGACGTCAAAAAAAAAAAATCATGTAATAAATGTACAAACTACAGTGACAACCAAAAAATGTCAAGGTAAAATTAATTTGTAATAACGTAGGTTTGTAAGAATATGCTGTTATAGTATTAATATATATGTTTCTTTTAAAACGATTATTTATTTATTTTTGAACATTTCCTTGAATCGCAGTCGTAATTATGACCATTGTTTTTTTTATTCATCGGTAAAAAACCAGAGGTTAATATTGGTGTGCACAATATATTATTTATTTCATGATTATTTTGTACGGATCACTACATAACAAAATATGTTGTAACCTATTGGGTTCTAGTCAATTTTTGTACTTCACATTTATGACCTTATTTTTAAAATTGTCATAATTGAAGTTTTTTTTTAGACCATGGTGCCAAATCCCATGTCCAAGTGTAGTGAAGTGTTGCAGCCACAGCACATGTTTTGGGTGAGTGTTGGTGGTACCTATAAACTAGCACTAATGTGTCTTGATTTGGATTTATTACTTTACTGTATATAAAGTTGGTATTGTTATAATGACGTGTAGTAAGTTGTAGCCTTATAGGTATATAATATTCACAAAATCGAAAACTCTATACTTTATTAATTATTATTGAAAGTCACAAATACTGAGTTACACCCATGTAAGTAGTTAGTAGTAAGTACTTAATATTAGTCACACAGCATATTAGTCTTTTTATATCAAAATATCTTACTTTTTTTAAAAAATCATTTCAATTTCATATTTTTCAAAGTTATAGTTTTAATAGTTTTAATTATTTGTTTTAAGCACTTGGTACTTATTAACTATTGTTACAATACCTACTATTTTTATCGTTTAAATAAGTTTATGAGTCAACATTAAAAACCGTTTCAGTTACTCTGCTAAATAATTGGTTAAATAATATCTGATTTCGTCCAAATTTTAACTTGAACTATCTATCAAAATAATCATGCATAATATGTACTTGAGATATTTAAAAAAATAAAATGTATTATAATCTTAAATTTGCTCAACATTTGGACTTCAGTTGTTTCTAAATAGTTACAAGTGCCTTTGTATTTTAGATATTTTTTAAATTTCTATAAGTATTTTAAATTTCTAATCTTTTTCACTTACAAACAAATTTTATCATAAAAATAAACAATAATAAATATATTATTTAGTAAATATGTGAATATAATTATTGAGGAACGGGTTCGCATAATTATACTGTCTAATGCGCTTACCAAAGGTTATTAAATTCTCAACATGGTGTAATTATTGTGTGATTAATAATCTGATTTAATACTTTTCACGTGTTTTTAAATGTAACTTTATTATCAATATAATATTATAAAAATATAACATTTTAGGTAATAAAGACGTTTAAGAAAAATCTACTGGCTTTAATATATTTTAATAACTGATAAATATAATTTGTAAAATAACGATAAATCTATCTACAGTATGACGTTATACATTTTAATATTTATATTTAATTATTAAATATTCCAAATAAATATTTAGTTTTATAATTCGTTCGATAAAATTATTGTTCGTGCTAAATGGCAATTATTTACCAAAGATAATATTATATTGCACATTTTATTTAGATCATCAGTTAATTTACCAATTATTAAGTAAATCAATTACTTTCCTTGAAGTTTTTAAGTTTATGATTCGAATAGTAACATAGACATAATATGTTATTGAACGTTTCTGATATATTTGAATGTTTTAAAAACATTTTTTCCGATCATTATAATTTATTATTTTGGTTTTGACTTATAAACTATTTTCATTTAAAAACAGGAGCCAAATAATTCTAATGCATAGTAGATTTATTTTGTTCAGCGTGTGAAATAGTTTAACTATACGTGAACAACGATTTAAATATTCTCGGGATACCAAAATATTAAAAACCAAAAAATCATTTTCCGATTCAAAAAACATTACAAATTCTCCAACATGATTTTAGTGGTTTTAATATTCCCTTGAGATTCAATTAGATTAAAAACTATACGAGTGCTCGTCGTTTTGGAAACTCGCTAATTCATTAAAAAAGTTTCCATTCCAAATAACTTTCGAAGAATAAACCAATAGAATTTGATTCAGATTCACTGAGAAGTCACCGTTTTTGTAATTGCACATAATACTAAAGTATTTATAATTTTTTTGTTGTGAAATATGACCTTACCGTTTCCAAGAGCAGAACCAAATAATTGAATTTGTTTTCAAAGAACGGAAGTTGTAATTGTCGCACAATTCAACCGTTTACAATCTCTGCTGTTACTGTATTCAGGTTCCGAAGCAGCAGCATGGGCAAGTAGGACAATAATAATTATAATAGGCTCGTTTGAAAAATTATTATGAATGGACTATGAAAATAAACTTATGTTACTATACACATTTTTAAAAGTAAATCTAGTCACAACGATAGAAGCGGTGGAACTCGAGCCATATTGTAGTTTCCCTGTCGTGCAATTATCATTTAGTAATAATGACCGACTTTTTATTTTTCTATGTGCAGTTTCACTAAACGCTTTCATGAACGACTATGCTCAGACTTAATGCTCGAATTGTAACAAAACAATGCATACTAATATATTATCATCTCAGAGTACGGACAGCTTGTTGTCTTGTACAATAATAATTGTAGGTAAGTACTGCGATACGTAGGTAGTGAGAAAAAATTAATTTGACAAATATTTTCGCCTATACTTATAATATGTGGGTACACGTTTGTGTCCATAATTCAACTCGGAGACGATAAAAGTTAGAATATGGAGACATAGAAATTTGAAGTAAGGAGAAGACCTGCTAAAATCGAATATGTAAACACTTATATCAATCGATTTTTTTTTTCTTAACATCAGATTTATAATGCAAGGTAATAATATAAGTTCCTATACTCAATAATGTCATATCATTAATATTATTATATTCAATTGTGTACATTTTTAAATACTAACAACTTCCAAAAATAATGTAATGTATTATATTTTATATACTTTGGCTATTATACTATATTTTATATACTGCCATTGTTTTTTTTTACATTACATTTCAATGTCGAGTATCAAGTCTGCACAAGTATATTTTTATGTACACCGAGTGATCCGTTTAACGTAAAAGCAAGATTACTAACCCAAAAACTATTAATACTTATTTAAAAATATTTATATTACATAATTTTAAGTAATTAAAAATACAATAAATATTTTCCAAAAACCTTGTTTTGTTTTGAAACGACTTAAAATTATACAAAATAAATATTTTTAAAAACATTAGTGTATTCTGAAATAATGCGTGTCGGACTTCAAATGGATCACCCTGTAAATACATCTTACTGTGTATGTTTTCAAAACACTTTGTTTTTATTATTCATACTCTATTGTCTATTTTATGTATTTATCGGCTAAAATATTAACCCTTATAGCCGACGGTTGCATTGGCAACCGGAGCCTCCATCTACTGCGAGCAAAACAAATTATGCTCTTTGGTTTGGATTTACAAGGAGAAAATTGAATTCGTTTTGTTTGAATATTATATTTCTGAGTTTCACTTGTTAAACGTCATTAGATTTTGACACACGTCAATCTGACATATTGTGTATCATTCGGATGTATATCTATATGCATTTAAGTGCTATGCACAGTATGCAACCATTATATATCTATGCTATAACATTATTTATGGTGTACACGATTAACATGGTTAATACAGCGATAAAAAAAGACGAATCCAAAATCATTTTTCTTTAAAGGTTTAATAATACGTGATTAAATACCCTAAGACAAAAATCAATACAAATGTAAAAATTGATTCCTCATAATATTTCATAGTGATAGTAGCTTTGGTATATAATATATATAGGTAACACAAAGTAATTTAATAACGTTTGTTGAACCACTCAACAGTGAATTTATTGTTGATTCTTTTTTTTGTAATGTATTAAAATTGGAAAATATACGGTGGATGTAAAAATAATAAAAAATAAATACAAACAACCATACTTCAAATTCTAATGAAATAATATAATATAATATTTATAGCTTCGATACTAAATAAACGGCATTCTGTCGTGTTTCGACAAGCTTACAACAATACCGTGGAAATGTAGGTTAAATAAACAGAGTTAATTTTGTTTATTCGGTTTTAATAAAAAAAAAAACAAAATACAACAATCAATTTAACATGACTTAATGCAATATTTTCTTTAATATTATAAAATGCTTTGAATATTTCATAATTGTTCTTTTCATTTATTTATCCATAGTAGTCGAGGAAGAATGAAGTGTATGCCTATAGGTATGCCGGGTACTTATCTGCTTACTTATCCTACCTAAAAAGAATCGTCTGCCATAAAGTCGACATCACGGTAATGATAGTAGTATGATTATATTTTGTTTTGTAAATACTTTTTTTTTTAATTTGTAGATATTCAATATTATTTATTTTAGTTCGTGAATGGAAAGTCTAATGTGATGCGATTTTCTTTTGAGGAATACATGCATGATAATAATATAAAATATTATATTACAGTGTCGAAATAATTGTTGGTCTCGTACGCTGAGTTCAATAAATGTCACTCAATCACTGCAGTATAAATAAAAAGTCGGACATGGTTCGTCGACACGAATAATACGTGTGTGTGTGTGTGTGTGTGTGTAAAATAAGACGCTATTTCGGTTGTTGCACGCCTCTCTAGCATCTACATAATATGTTATAAACACACATAATAATATATATAGAGTTGTCGTTTCAAATTTCAATAGTTCAATTCGTTCGTATTTAAAATGTCCTGGACGTGATTAGTAATTTCTCGACGTACTTGGAAAAAATAACAGAAACGGTTTTGAAAATAAATTGAGTATTTAAAAGTATTAGTATAAAACCATATAACATGAGTAATGGACCACATTTGTACAAATCATTTGAAATATAACAATTAATTGCGATTAAGCGGATACGAATATTTTACTGTTACAACATTTTGAGATTTGTGGGACGAAAAAAAAATTTAGTGCATTACGAGGAGCCTTTTTTTTTTTTTTGTTCCTCGGTATTTTATTGTAAAGTAATGAAAACTTCAACTATCTATGTAAAATAATATATGTATGTATTAGAAGGAGGTCGACTTGAGTAACTCAAGAAATTATCGGAATGTTCAAAATCGCTTTACTCAGATTTAATAAAAAAAAATAATAACAATAACCTTATCGTTGAACTACACTTAATATTATTATAATTTCTCGCCGTTCTACGGAGACTCCAAAACGTTGAACAAAACACGACGCTTCAACGTGGAAAACATAAATCTTAAACGTACTTATTTGTATAAATTTAAACCGTAACAGTGGTGCAGTTATATTATTATTATTCGGCAGAGCGAACATCCACAAAGTTTATAGTGCCCTTTGATCCACACTTCGATTATTTAAAATAATATACAAATATTCACAACGTTTATTTTTCAATTAAAATTTTAGAATTAAAGTAGTAAATTTGTTCAAACAAATTGCACTTCTACACAACTCTAATGTATATTATCATTTCCAAGTAATGATAACTACTCAAAGACTCAAAGTAATAGATTAATGGATCGGTGAGCAAGCGGAACGCCTTGTTACAAGAACTGAAAACGGATCCCTCTGAATATCTGACCACGGTTAGAATAATTTATTCAAACTCAAATGTATATTTGTGGTATTTACATATAATATATGTACACATATACCTATAAATTATATTATATCATATTAAATTAATCAGATCTAGTTCGCGGAAAAAAAAATGTTATACATTTTTACAATTTGTTGTGGCCCAATGATGGTAAGTCCAAAAGAGGTGCTCACAATACATCAAAATATTTTTAAAACATTATTCAATATTATAGTTCTTTACAATTTAATAATACAGTAGAGAAGTTTTAAATAATGTTCTAAATTGTGTATATATTTTTAAGATCTCTCCAAACAATTGATTTTTGAATATACACTTAACACTACCGCTAGTATGTTTGATCACTACAACAAACCAAATACGAAATTGGATAGATTTGTTATATATTTATCTAAAACAAAAGTAATTTTCGTCGGTACAAACTAAAATACAATAATTATCTAATTCACAATAACAAGTTCTTGAAATACAATAGAATAATTAGATTCCACGTGCATATGAAACACGTTGATTTTAGTATTCAAATTTTAAATTTAATAAATGAACATGAGATACATCGATGTATCAATTATTTAAATTTTTTAACCTTGTTTACTCGCACAATATCTGCATCAATATATTTTATTTTGATTAGCATAATTAAAGCAATAGAATATTATGTCGGAGAAAATATTACGTTTTGTGTTTCAAGTTGAAGCCAACTAGTTTTTTAGCCTTTGAGCTCATAACCTATTTCTGCATATACTGATTAAATAGTATAACAACGTTAACTGTTGTCTCATCCCGAAAATAATGTTCATCGATACGTTAGTTTGGATGTATACATCAGAACAGATACTTCAAAGATTAGTAGCGTATTTACGAAGAAGGTGAGGAGGGGAGATGGATGTTGACAAATGTTATTGGTAGTAATAATAACTGGTTAATAACTGGCGTTATTGGTACGTCACTAGAATATCACAACTATGCCAAATTAAGTAATTGATAAGTTGAGTCTAAAAAATAGGAAGTTTGGTATTGTATTATGGGTGTAAATAACTAAAATTATGTATAATTCTATAAATCTATACAAATAATAAATCGATTTTAAGTGTATGCCTGTTTGTAAAGGATCTTCAAATTGGCTGTGTCAATTTTGACGGAAACTCACAGGTAGGTGGACTTTTCAAGGAGTGATAATGTAGTCTATTTTTAATTCCAAAAATCGTTATGTTTAAATGTAGAAAAACTTTTGAAATTAATGGCAACATTTTAACTGTATGTAGCTATCATTAAGTTAAAATGTGTTTTTTTTACCCAAGTTTGCACTGAAACCACTTGTACAATTGTCAAGTGGTATATTTTAATTTAAAAGGTGAACTACGTACCATATTGAAATCATAGTTTTATAGACCCATTTTCTAGTTGTCCTCATAAAGTTGAGCCATTCAATAGAATACACCCATGGCGCCATCTGTCCAGTTCTTGAATTCCGACGGATTTAAAATTGTTGGTTATGAATTACAAATAAATAAGTAATAATAGGTTTTTTCTCACTCCAAAATTTAAGTTGAAAACATTTTATTATATTCGCATATTTAGAAGCATTCTGAGTATCGGGTTCCAATGTTAAATGGCTATATATAAATAGCTTACCTAAGATTTAAATCGTAAATTATTCTCGAATTTCAAGTCAATACTCAAGAAGATTCTTATTGTATTTTCATTACTACAGAATATAAGTATTGTATGCCATCGGCATTGTTTATTGCAATCAGTCTCATATTATATCACTCGAGAGCACTCACATTTTTAAGACATCGTCTCTGTTTCAATTGAATATTAAGTATCTTTCTTCATAACGTTTTTTTTTTATTATTATTAAATGTATATAATATATTATGTCATGTTTTATTACATTTTGAATCTTGTGTGAAAGCTTTTAGTTTTATAATGGTGGTGTTTTATGTATGTACAATTTGATCCATTTAAGTATCTATACATTCTACACTCATTATTTCGAAAAGTTTTAACTTGTTTCTAAATATTTTTTTCTCACAGTTTTATGTCATTGCAAAACAAAAAGTTTGATAAATAATTCTTGTTTTATTAAAAAAAATAAGTTATAACTTTTTGAAACAACGGCGGTCGTATACACTTAAATAGATCACTTCGTATAATATAGATGTGGTAAAACTACGTGTCACGTCAATGATTAATAATAATAATAAAGTACGTTTATTATACACCTACCAACAGTGTTTATCTAGATAAAAATGTTTCTCTTTTTATCTTATCTGTAGATAATATTAGATAACTGTTTTATTAATTTCACTTGATTTTGATTAATGGAATTTTATTACAATGGATTGTGTCTATAAATAATAAAATGAAGTGTCCAGATAATTTTAAATGTTCCATATATGAATATGTCTACTTATTCATAATTATTAATTAATATATACAAATTTTGTATATATTAAAATAAATACTTTAAAATATAAGTATGTATTATCTATTATAGTTTATATATTTATAAATAAATATGAGTAAATATTATAAATCGTTTTATACAGTTTTTAAAAAAACTACAAGCTTGGTATATCTGGTTATCTGTTTTTATCTAGATAAAAACGAGATTATCTTATTTTTCATAGTCATCTGTGCACAACACTACCTACCAAGTTTAATAGGATGCGTAAGAATATGATGTTTTATTTGAAGTGTGAATTCAAAAGTTATTTATCTAAACTTTCCAAAAAAAATAATATATTCTACTCGATAAAAATATAATCGCCCTGACTATATTATATAATATTATCGACTGTATAATAATATTAAGTGTATTATAGGTATTGTGTATGCATATTATTATTATTATCCTCACTGCGATCCGCGGACTGGGTGGCAGCCACCGCGGACCACGACTGTTTGCACTCGGTCGTCGTGTTTGCTGCGAATTAGGCCCTTATTATTGCCTCGTGACTGCTGAAAACCTATTATAACCGTTTCGCAGCGTCACAGCTGCACGACAGCTACCATGGTCATACGCTTCGATTGTCACTGCGGTATGTCCGGATCATTGGCGCGCCTAATCCGCCGCCGCACGCGCGTACAATAACTACTCGCTCGGTGGTGCGTCCGAATCGTTTCACACACAGACGCGCGCACACACACACACACACACACACACCATGGTATGATATTGTTTAGGTGTGTGCGGGGCGTACTACTTAAGGGCTTTAAATCAGAGAGAGTAGACTTTTGGGTTCTTAAAAAGTTTAAAACATTATGACGCGCTTATAATATTATGGTCTAAAAAAAAAAAAACCTTGAAATATTCTCTCGACATTCCACAAAATGCAAGTAAAATAATAATATGTAGTTGTTAAAAATATGCATTCGTATTGTGGATTTTTTCCGGATTGAGACACTCTGTTATTTAGTTAAAGAAATTCTTGGGTGAAACCAAATTTGAACGTAAGGTAAAAACAATGATTTTTTTATTTTGGTTACAAATTGTACTTGAAAATAAATTTCCGCAAGGAAAATCGACAGTTATGATTTTGTTCATAGGATTGAATACACACTTTATTCGTACATGAAAAATATGCCTAATATTCTACTAACGCCAATATAACAATATAATACATGCATTACAATTTTTTCGTCGAATTCTGTTGTTTACAGATCGTCCTAAATATGTTTAGCCCCATTGAGCTGTATAAACTCAATAAATATATATTATGTGAAAACCTAAAATCCGTTCTACACTTATAATATTCATATATTATGCAGTTATTATTATAATAATACCATAATAGTACTATTGTTATGATATTTTGTCCCGTTGCTTAATCCCCGGCCTATAACCGTGTTCACGGTCGTATTGTCTAATCAATTATTATTGGTGTTCGTTGTCATATTATAATGTTATTGTGTGGTAATTAAACCGCACTTATTACAATAATAAGTGTAAAAACAATGATAATTAAAGTAAAAAAAAAAAGACCACAAACACGACGAAATCTCAATGTCTTGCGCACGCCCTCGTATCTGTGTGAATATTACACTCAAATTATGACTATACGTACAGGTATAATAGGTAATTGAACAAAAAAATACAAAAAAAAGCGTAGGAACTCGACACATTTGCCATAATATATTACTTATTATCTATACCTGCGATCAACCGAATGATAACGACGTGTGGTGTATGCGCGTATATAATATTATTATTACACGCAGTGGATTGAGCAAGAAAACCATTATCGATTTACCGAGCCGTAAAATCGTTGTTCATTTATTTTTATTTTTTTAAATTTTTTTTTGTTCATCGAATTGCTAATTGCTACGACAATTACGAGTTTGTTTAACCGTGCAAGTCACTGACTCGCGATTTTTTTTTTTTATAACTTTTACATTTTCTGTTGAATTCGATCTCGCGTATTGTTTAATCATCAAATTATATTGTTTTTTTTTTTAATGTTTTTTTCATTATTCGTTTGAGCGTACCTATACTATACCTACCGTCAATAATAGAAGATGACCCACTTGACAAGCGTCGACTGTGCGTGCTATTGAAATTCAACGCCAGCTTCGTTCGTATAACCACACACACTTAACACGCAGACGACCGTTTACAACCACTAATTTTTCATAACTCACTGGAATATGGCACACGTTAGTTTCCACACACATTTTATGGGCGATGAAAATACTGATACAGAACCACACAAATCATTGCATTCGGTCTCGCCAAATAAAAATAATCTGCAGATTAAGGACACAATACTATTGCGCTGTTCGCGATTAAGAAATAGAGAACAAGACAAAAGATAAAGAGAATATATATTATACGATTTTGTTAAACTATATATATACGCCATGTACACCAGTAAAATACATTTCTTGGATTATAATTAAAACAGAGGTTAAGGAGAAAAAAAACCTGAAATAAAATAATACATGTGGTGTAATACTACGGCGGTAGTTTGGAAAATGCCAAAAAGCAATTACGTTAATTTATTGCTGAAATAATACCGTCTAAAAACCAAATGATTAATAAAATAGGAAACCGTTTTCAAAACAATCTATTGTATAAATAATTGATCAAATGAAATAGTGCGGGCAAATCGAATAGAGAACTTAAAGTTTAGACTTTTTTTTTTGTACAGTCATAATATACATATTAAATCGTTGTATATATTTTGTTTGAAACGTATACCTCAGAGTCGTATACTGTGTAATTTTCGGGAAAAAAAGTTTTCAATTACCAGCAATGAAGGTCGGCATACTAATAAGAATGGTACTGATCAAATTGGCCGTGGGTTAAAAATCCAACATGACGGATGGAAAAGTTTTAGACGGATGTTTCCAACTGTAATAAATAACAACATTTTGTCGGGTAAAAATACTTTTCACAACCTAAAAAATGACAGCGAATAACAAGCTTAAAGAAACGAGATGTAGAAAAAAAAAATCATTCGATGCAATAAATAAGGGATGTTATTGCGAATTCCGCTAAGTGCCGTTTTCTTCAGATGATCGTTAAATTGTTCACATAAATTTTGTTTTAATACATTTGATTTGTAATATTATTTTTAAGAAAATGGAATTAATAAAAAAAAACACTGGCAAACTTGTTTGATTATTGTAATTCAACTTTTATCTTTATACTCAAACTGTAAAGTCAATATAATGTAATATAATATTATATGAACATTTTATTATGAATAGTAAAACTGCCAACTGAAATTTTTTCTTTAAAAATTTGTTATCAAGTATTCAGTATAATGTCAGTCGATATATATAATAAATAATTTTTGTTCATATTTTTTTCTATTTCAGATATTTGTGATAATACAAGAATACAGTAACTATAATAAGAGGACTAGATATCAACTTAGGATTAGATATTGAACATATTATTTTTCAACACCTAAAATAAAATACTGTGCTCTACTTTTCCAATTCGATTTCAAATTCGATTTCAAATATAGAACAAGATGAAGTTATACATCAAAAAACCAATTAATAATTCGTTATATTATAATACATACTATGGTATTATTTCACGTCCGTATATCATATTAAAATGTGTTATAATACAACAATTTTGCTTCAATAATAATTTCGTACGATCAATTTTATAAAAGAAAATAATAAACAGTGAGGACAATTCGTTTTCCATAAAAATGTTCTCCGAAAGTAGACGAAAAATCGAACTGTGACGAAGATTTGTTTATTCTCTACACTTAGCCTAGAATTTAACATATTTTCTGAAAAAAATCAGGTAATCATTTTTAAACTACTTTTTTAGTATACTCAATTAGATATCGTTAGTAGGTAATTCAAAAATAATAAGGCTTCTAAATATTTTAAGAGTTGAACATTTGAAATAAACTAATACGTTTTGTAATTATTACTAATTGTGGTAAGTACTTAGCAGTACTTTATAGTATGCTTTTAATAAAATATATAATCATAGGTTTTGATACTATACTGTGGTAATTTAATTTACTTTTATTTTTCTAAATTTACTTATTTTTTAGGTATTTCTTGACATTACACGTTTTAGAAAAGACGCATTTTTACTTTAAACATAATACTGTTTTGTCAGTCAGTCAATTTTTGACAATTATGTCAAAACTTTATAAACGTTATATTGTTATTTTAAATATGTATCTAACGATTGACATTGACGAAAACGATAAAAATATATTATTATTACACATCGATACTTACACAAAGTGATAAGTTTAATATTTAACATTCATACTTTTGAAAATGTTTAAAGAATAAAATTATTTATTCTTGAAATAATTATAAGTTTTACAGCATTAAAAATGAACTTCTCATTCGAAATTTGATTTTAAATTCTGAGCGATGATAAGAATACATTAGTTTTAGTTTTTACAATGATTTACATTTTTTTTTTTTTATCTGAAGACACTTTTATGACAGAAAAATGATATAATCTTTTGATTATTTCTCTGGATTACCCAAAATACCAACAAGATCCAGTCTTCTACTTGAAACCAAAAATCACCCTATAAGTTGAAGTTTAAAACGTTATAAATGCTACAAAAAGTAATAAAAAAACTCATAATAATTTTTAAAATTTAAAAAAAACTTACTTAAGATACTGTAAAACTTTGTATGGCTCTATTTGGAATCCATAATGTATATATTTGTAATTCAAAAATTTAAAAACTTGAAAAAAATAACAATTAAATATAGGTACCATAATAAACATTTTTTCTTTCGAAAATATAGTTTTGTAATGACTTTATATTGTGTATAAAAATATTTTCAAAAATTGTATATACTTTTCGAACTATTGAGTGTTAAATGTTAATAATATTATAATAACTCAGTATTTAATAACCAAACTATTTTTGTTTTATGTTCAATGATCTATATTTGTGTAGCCTAAAATATTATAATAATAATATGTCTTTTACAAGTAATTATTAATTACCTACTTTTATCAGCTACACTTTTCTACACCGGTTTTATCTGTTAATTTAAGTATAATAGTAATATAGTATACTGCATTATGCGTACGATACTAATGTATAGGGTTCTATTATGAATAATAAAATATAATAATTATTAATACAGTTTAAAAAAAACTATTTAAAGCCATTTGTATAACTAGTAAGATTATCTAGTAGTTCATTCAAAAAAACTCACTGTCCATCCTGCAAAATCGTGTAGTTAATATCACACTTTAAACATTGATTATTCATAAGATATTGAAGGTAGTTTCTAAAGTTTTTTCAAGATGTTAATCTAAAGTCAGCGTCAATCACTGTGGTGTGAAAAAATTCAATTTCATCGTTCACGCCACATTGATAATAATATTATATTTGAAAAAAAAATATAATGATATTTATTGTAGGACTAGCCGTATAATATTATTATATTATGTATATTGTACATCGGCTGTTGTATTGTATGCAGTATTGTATTTGGACGCCATTGAAAGACTTGACTATCTGAGATTTTGACGTCTGTTGATCATACGTAACAAATAACAATGCAGTCATGCAGGTAACAAATGCGATGCTTCGCCGTGTCTCTTGAACTCGTGCGATCGGTTTCCGAGAATTATTTACACAGGTATAATGTCTGTGACATTTCTTTTCGATTCCGAATCCGTTGAATTTTGTACTTCGCGTCCTTGTATTATCGTTTTATTGCTATTTTCTATGTTTGACTTTTTATTAAGAGTCGTAGTAAAATATCTATCGTATTTTACACGACTAATAAATCGTCTCAGCTCGCTGTTACTGTATTCTTAAGAAACGATAATATTTATGAATATTATGGACCTTTTCTAGTTCTGTAGAAATTATATAGGTTTAAACTCGTTTATCAAACAAACCGATTGGTATTAAACTATGATTTATCGTGTTTAATGTAAAATAAAATAAAATATACATACAACTTAAATAAAAATATATTTTAAAAATTGAGTTTTCTATTCTTACATTTTATATTGCGCCTACCTATTACCAAAATGAACACAAGACAATAATTTGTAAAAACCAAATTATGTACACCGCATTATTATTATTATTATTATATGTCATGAGTTGCATATTCTAACAAAATAATATCTGTGTGTTGGCTTATAATTTCATTAAGCATGAACGCCATTAACGTCATGCATTTAATTAATATGTAATGTACGGTATCAATTTCTCTTGGATATATAATAATATTTTTTTTAAACACACATTTTACCTACAAGTAATATTATATAGGAAATGTATACGTGAATCCTAGTAGGTTATTTATCATCAAAACCAAATAAATAAAAATAATATAAATATATATCATAACTCGCTTCAGTCACCCGGGAAATTCTCAATCAGCCGTAAAAATATAAATAAATATTTATGTAAATGTAATATTTTATACAAAAAAAAAAAAAATAATAATAATAATAATAATAAATGTAATTTTACTACTTAATCGTTTTCCAAGACTAACGTAGTGTAATATTACCTATATTATTATTGATATTATTATGATTGGCGTCGTCGTCCAAACCCGTTACGTACACGTGATTTTCGCAATTTTATGTACAAACTCGATTTAACGGTAATCACACTGTGACCGGATGAATTTCACTTTTGCCTCTCTTCCTCAGCTCGTCGAGCATCCCCGCGCGACCGGGTTGATGTGCACCGTCGATGCTCTCACCGCTGCCGTTGCCGTTGCCTCGGCTCGCTCTACTGACCGGTTGATTATAATATAGAAACGGTGTGGATGTAACGACGGAGGGCCCGGAGGAGAGTAAGACAAAAAAAAAAAAAAAAAATCCATTACCGACAAAACTTGGCTTTGAAATGTTTTATTTTTATTATTTTGTTTTGTTGTCCGATAACATCGGGACCCGACAGGAACTACATTAATTAAGAAGCAGTCCGTCGTAAAACTTTGGATCGTTTGAAAATAAATTGGAATATAAAATAAAAAAAAAAAAAAAGAAGAAGAATGGATAAAATCTATAAGACGTACCTATATTATTTATATATATATTATCAAACATAATATATATGTACATATTATAAAGGAGCGAGATGCCGAGATCGACACAATAAGAGGACAATAGCGGTAAACAAATAAAAATAAAAGAATTGTTTTCGAAACACATTAAGTACATAATATACAACGCATATAAATATATAAAAAAATATATATAGATTGACGAAAGCCTAAAAACGTGGCAGAAACCGATGAACGGCCGATGGATATTCGTTATCTACGAGGTAGATGTTTACAAAATAATAGTACCACGACGGTGATAAGCCGTGATTTCGGCCATCGGCCGTCGAAAGTGATACCGGATAGCGGTTTAACGCGACTTTAGTTTCTCGCAGCTATATAATGACAATATTATAATAGCATTATAATATGCCTTCGACGTCGTTTTCGGGCGGCGGTTCGCACTATCTTCTCCAGGGATAGCTCACCCCCACACCGTCTCGCCTCCACACCGTCTGTCCGCCTGTTTCCACCCGAAACGCTAACTCCTTCCGCCTGGCCGTCCGACCAAATGTGCCGTTTAAACGCACGTTAGGACTCGACCGCCTTTGGGCTTTTAGATCGTTTAGGATATTGCTGCAGCCGCTGAGCTAAATCTAATAGCCGCCTATCCGACCCCGGTGCCGAGACGGGGAATGGAAATCGGCGGCGGCGGCGGAAGCGGAGGCAACGACGATGGCGTCTCTAGTCCGATCGACTTCTACCCGCAGCTCGCCCCCCGCCCGTGCCGCGTAGGGGATTTAATGATATTTTCCAGACGCATTTCACTGCGTGTTTACGAGTTTTTTCGCAATATTTTTTTTCATTTTTTTCATACGCCATCATCGCGTTACGCACATATGACCTTTACTCGACCGTGTCTGTCACCGTAATGCGTTGGACGGACACGACGCCGAACATAGAAGCTTTCGATCGAAATTCGATCTTATGTTTTGACAGATGCGCCAAAACGAAATGTTAAAATAATTGTAGATATTATTTTTATCTCCTGGAAAGATCGTATTCTTATTTGATAATTAAATATTGTATTTGAACAAAAAAAAAAATGTTAAACAACCATATTATTATCATACTAACACAGTACCACAATAATCAGGGACTCTGTGATTGTTTTTAACGGTGTTCCCCGCTGTTGCTTACCCCTTCTTTGGGCCTAAGACCCAAAGTCGACTTCTGTTGTTGAAAATTAAAATTAATTTGTTTCGTTATTATTGTTAGTATAATTTCTCACACAGGCACGTGGATATGACGAGTTAAAATGTGAGAACAATCAACGCAGCTGTATATTAAATAATCACCAGTTGGTTATTACAGAATGAAAACTTCTAACTTTCTAATAAATTAAACTTCTCGAACCACTTTTATCGAATATAATGCGCGTTTTTAAATATGAGTTATTGAGAGTGAACGAAATAACGAACTGGAACTTGACCAAATAATAAACTTCGATTAGAAAATTTAAGGTTAAACATCTTAAACTTCGAAAACAGAACTTTAAGAGTAAAAAAGTTTTAAAAATCAGACTCAAAAGGAGTCGTTTATAATTGTTATACGGATTATGTATAATAATGTACTCAAGTTTAATTGTTAAATTACTTGTGAATAAATCGTTATTTAAATGGTCTATAATGTGTATTAGCACATGATTAAATACCTATATTAAATGTTCAATACAATATTTTCAAATAAACAATATTATTCGAAATGTGTTTTCTTTTATAAGAATCATTTTTGATTGCTATTAATAATTATAACAGTTTATTATTCATAATAATAATGCTATCTCGACTGCGGTGTTTGGAAAGCTTACTCGCTGTTAAACTGATTGAGATGCACTGTATAACAATAATATTATGTAAACGTTTAGTACCTACCATCAATAATACATACCTTTTATATTATTATCTCGAATTGTGGCTTACAAAATTCATATTTTATAGTAGTTGTAGTTTGATGTCGTACTACACTTTATTTTGTTTACTATATTATAATACCTTCATAACTGTACAATGATGAGAACCACGTACAATAATACTACCCTATCACTAAACTCGAGATACACGCCATCCGCTATGTGTAAGAGGTTGCGTACAGATTTTTAAAATGGTCTTACAAATTCATAGGTACAAATTGTGTTCTTGAATCTGGCAAAATAAAATAAATTAATATTTTATTATTTAAATAAAGAGGTGGGGGGCTGGACATATGTCTCTGCACTCCCCCCCCCCACCGACCGTATTTTTGTTATAACTTTGATTGTAGTGTCGTACAAATTCTGAAAACTGTCGTATACATTCATAGAAATTACGTACAAAATGTCTACATAATTATTTTTTAGAAATTTGATGTTGGGGCCTGGGGGTATTGGTGACATGGACACTAGGTAGACCAGCACATGCTCAGCCTGACCGGCTCGTTTTCTTTACTTACACGAGTTCATATTTTAATATGGAATCGACTCTTTTCCGCCGTATAGGCACTTCCGTGTCCTCTTTTACCCTTTCTCCTGAATTAATAGGTAAATGATACTCGTTAGCATTTCATTACTGTTAAGTCGCTCACTCGAGCTTCGGCTGTAAGAAAATAATAATAATATGTAACCTACATATTTGTTGTAGATAACGGTACTCAATTCATATGTCATATGTGTAAGCTTAATGTGTTTGAGGTTCAAATAATGACACAGAGAAAGTTGTGAGTAACCCATCCCTAATCTGAGTCAAAGGCGTCTAACTATGGCGTCTATGATGTGTCGTCGAGAAATCAAAATGTGTCGTGTTTCACTTAAAACATTTCTAGAATTCTTACCGATCGAATAAAAATTTCATAAATATATTTCCATTGATAAGGGATTTAAAATTACAAGTCAATATAAATATTTATTATTTTTTATCAAACATAGCTGTATATTTAAATAGCAAAATGTATGCACTAATATAAATACACATACACTCTCTTTTTTAAAATTTGTTTTTAAGATCATAATTTATCTATTTATTTCAATTACAATAGATTATAAGATCTATGTACAATATATTTAATAGTACAATTAATATTTACAGTCATAATATGATAATTCTAACACACGCAATAGAATAATACAAATATTAAAAATACGAAAAATTCTATTCACAGTTACAAAAAAATCCAATGAAAGTAAAGTTAAGTGATAATTGCATTCATTTGATTAGCTATTATGGCGTCATTTTATTACTAGGTAAAGCTACAGCAAATTTAAACAAAATTAATAAAAAAATGTATATCAGAATAAGTAATAGAATTATGACTTATATATTCTGTTTCATGACAACTGTGTAATCTTGGACTTAAAAGCTCAAAATCGAATTCTCATCATTTGTAGGTAACATACAGGGTTGGATGCACCTTACAGCTCATGCCGTGTACTTAGCATCTACTCAAAAATGATAATCGTAATCTTGTTTCTTGATGGTATTTGCAATACATGTGATCACAAAGAAATTCCAAAAAAGTTAATGTGCATATTATCGTTTAACATTGTATCAACATGATACGATATTAATGCAATTATTTCACGATAGTATAAGGTATAACGTATAACATATTTATTTGGACAACATAAATATTATGTTTTTGTGAATGGACTCTTTATTATAATTGTAAAATATACATTCCCTTTATACATTATTATATTGATTAAAATAAAATAGTTTTCCGATTGTAAGTTTAGAAAAATTGAAATAGACTGCTGTCAATATTAAAATTTGTTCAAAAATTAATATTTAAGAAACTGCTAAGTCAATAAATTGTCTGGCACAAACACATTTATTATAAATCGTGTCAATATATTTTTTTTTTAAAAACAAAAATAATAATGAAAAATATACTATTTTTTGAGAAATATAAAGTTAAACTGTGTATGATAATTTTATTACATATACGTATAATATGTTATATTATGTATTCACAAAATACTATGAAGTATGGTAAATTTATAATTTCTTTTTTAATAACTAAAAGAATTTTCAAAAATAAAAATTTTTCTTGAAATCTGTACATAATATGAATTCAACGAGAAAATTATATCACTTACATATAATCGTTTGTTATTTACGTACAAAGTAATAGCATGGATAGGAGAGGAGGTTCCATATAGTACATATATATCGATAGGCTGCATCCCTTATCGGGAATTTTAAATTGAAATTATAAAATGTCAAATTTTACAATAAAAACACAAATGGTAATACAGTTTTAAAAAATTTTAAAGGAGATTTTTTTTTTATAACTTAGAAAAAAGGCTTATTAAACAATTAAAATTTCTCGAAAATGTAAACAAAAAATATGAATATCTTAGGTATTTTACATAAGTACATATCAAAATAAATCATCTAGACATTTTTATTCTTTGTTTCATTTATGATTGAATATTCAATTAAATTTTTGACTTGTCTTACAATCAAGTAGGTAATAAGAAAAAAAAGTTAAATTTAATAATTAAAAAACGAATAATTAACATTTATTTATGACAGTTTTAGTTTTTAATAAACCATTTTAATGAGCATCGTGCCACGATGCATGAACCCTGCAGAAATAGTGATGGAAAAAGGGGGTGGGTGGTGACGTATAACCTCTCCTTAATGAATTTTACAGAAAAAACCCTTTCAATAATTCCCCAGCCAATTTTAAAATAATGAATACCTCCTTACTACATTATATTTTGTTATTAATATAATAATATCGTGTATTTGATGTGCACAATAAAATATTATATTTCGCTGCAACTATTTTTTTTTTTTTTTTAATTGGTAGGATTTTATAATTTAAGTTGTTAATTAAAGTTGTCATGGATTTAATACATTTATAATAATCATGAGTTATGACGTATGACCTAAATAAGTAAATATTAATTAACTTCACCAAATTTCGAAGAATCGATTGGTACAAAATGTGAATTTAATTGGGTGACATTGATATCTCGATTTCAAGAGCTAACGGGTATGGTGGTGATAAGTAATGGCAATCAATACCATATTATAACATATTTTTAGGTCACATACATTTTTTTTTTTACTTACTCCTTTTTAGTATAGCAATTAAAATATTATGATTGTAGAGTCGTCATTGTTGATGACTGCATTATTCTAAAGTATTGGGTTAAACAAGTAAAATATTAAAATTTAAAAATAATCACAACTCGCTTAAAAATTAAAATATTGTAAAACAAATTAGAAAACACAAATAACATTCTTCCCTTTAAGTTTAATAATAGATAATTTCACTATATTATTATTATACTTAACTAGGTACATAAAATAGAATAAGAAAGAAAAGGAAATGTGCATAGTGAGACTTGATGTAGGTACTATTAGGTATGTAAATAACATTATTTCACAATTTTAACATGATAATTCTGTAAATTAAATAAAAATTAATTTCAAAGAATAATGCCATCATTTATTTTAATTCAAACGATATCATTGTTATTCGAGTTTCAGACAAAAAAGAAATAATATTTATTGAATTTCTAATTGTATAATAGTTATTTTTATGATTTTTAATTTGAACCAAATTATGTAAAAACGAACAATCAGTATCAAAAACTTCACTGTTTTATTTTTTGCAATTTGATTGTGGTGTTTTGACTGCGTTTATAAACTACTGGGAAACCTAAAAAAATATACCATCTGTTTTTAAATCTCAATCCACGCTACTAGAAACTTTTGCAATACTATTTCTACTCACAGGGTACATAAAAAAAATAATATAATATATGTATAGTTATAATAATAATAATAATAATAATAACAATAATAATATAATATTGTAAAATCAATAAATACATTATTCTTGCATACAGCAAAAAAAAAAAAGTGGAATATATTTTTTAATTGCCAACATGCAATAAATAATCGAAAATCAAACAGCCTACAATGATCTATCGCAGTGTGCCTATATGTAGACCCTTTTCACTCGTGTAAAACAATAATAGCTATGATAATATGATATATTTCAATTTGAAAAATCCCAGTTACCTAGTATTTTATTTTGATGACATATTATTGAAAATAATTTATTAATATCAGTATAGTTCTTTCATAATATGACCACTGTATAAATAATTTATTTCCAAAAAAACTTTTCAGTTTGATTCATGTTTATGATTGTAATCAGTAACAAGTTGTATATTAATATTTGGAACGTCTAGTGTTCATCGAATTATGTATGATAATTAATATTGTATATATTTTTACCAAAAAGGAGTTTATACGAACGAGGCCAATTACTCAACCTTTGTGTGTATAGTAATTCAATAAATTGTTGTACTAATGCACTATATATTAATATGTAAGTAATATTGATTAAATTAATAATTTTATTAATTTAACAATGATTATTTAAATAATTTCTGAACAGTGCATCGTAATTTTTAGTATACATTTTCCAAAAATACGAACTTTATAAGAGGTACCAAATTAAAAATAAATCAATATCAATTAAATGTAAATTTTGTATTAACAAAAAAAAAGTATTTTTAGTTCAAGTTGTTGTCGGACATCAAACATGTATTTGTCGTTTCGTATTTTTCTTAATTTCTAATAATATATTTTGTCATAATTATTTTAAAGCCAGAAAATAACTGTTAAAAAATTTGCAATGTATAATATTTAGAAATGGCCCAAAGAAACAAAATATTTCTAGTAGAATTTATTGATGGTAACACGTAGATGGACGTTTTATCATATAGGAGATATAATATATTAACTAGAATATATTTTATTACAACATTGACTTAAACTTAATACTGACTTCTTGATGATAACTTTATACTGAAACTGCAATATGTAATGTAAATATACTAAGACAATCATAAATTATATTGAAAATGCACTGCTAGTAAAAGTACAACTATGTACATTTGGTACACTACACATTATTCATATGGACTAATTATTATAATATTAGTTTAAGTTGTTGAAGTGTTCCGCACAACAATTTCAAAAAAAAAAACGTCATTGCATACTCCAAAATTAATTAATACCCTAGGTTATCATATTGTTAATCGTATTTATTGATTTAATATATAATTTAGCTACGGCGTATTTCAATATTGGAGATGGTTAAATTTAAAACTTTACCGCCAAACCTATCAAGAACACAAATATTCGGCGTCGAACGAAACTATTTGATTTGGAACAAGATCGAACCCAAATTTCAAGACTTTGTAACACATTTATACTATACAAATTAAATTGGTTCAAAGAGTCGATCATAAGTTTTTGCGGAAGGTACGTTTAAACTTAAACGTGTCTAGGCACTAATATGTAATAGTACGCTATTAGCGCCGGTCCACAATTACTGATCAAGATTTGGAGAGTACGATTTTGTAAGTGTTTTTATTTTTTCTACGTCTAACAGACTGTCGTGAGGGATATGTGTGCAAAAAAAAGTTTAAATTTCAGAATAATAATATTGGTACGTCAATATTTTGACGTTGTGATTAACCTCGGCCTCGTGCAGTCGAGCCAACCGAGTAACTCTTCAAAATTCTGACGTACCTATCTTAATTTACACGATTAAATCGTTCTACACGTGTGCGTCAATAAATTAGCATCAGTAATTTTATAAGTTACATTTTTTTCGAAATTTCATACTTAAATTAGTTTTGCTTATCACTCCGCTATAGATAAATAGCTGAATAGATATTAGAGTATTATTTGGTAATATCACGTTTAAGGTGAGCGTTATAATTTAATTTCTACTTCTTGTAATATAACAAACTACTACGAGACTCGTAGAAATGCATTAATAATAAAAAAAAAAAAACATAGAAGCCACTAGGCTGTAGTCATTTTTGAGGGTGCCTTGTCATTGTGTCAGAGCATGAATCAAAAAGAGTTCTCTAAAAACATAAAATTGTTCAGCAGAACAATTTTAAACTTCATCTGTAATATCTTCTTTTGTTAGAAATGATTTTTAACGAATGTCAAATCTTACAATTTTCAAAGTTGTATTGCGTTGTCTTAAAAATTGTTTTTTTGCTCTGAGTAAAATCTGACTTAAAAAATAACAATAATGTAAAAAATGACCGGTTAAAACCAAAGAGTTCTAAACATAGAATTTTTTGGTTGTTAAAAAATTTTTTATCCTTATTTAAAACCTTTTTTGTTCTGAATTAAGTGTATGATTTTATTACGAAGTAGGTATAACCCCGAATAATAAATAACGTGGCATGGGATTTTCATTTTTAATAGATAGGTAAGTAATTAATTTGTAATATATAAATTGTACAACAAGTAAAGCATTTTTAAATTGTATAGACAAAGTAGAATGCAAATTGTAATGGTTTTGTTGTATATCAGTGTTAATCCAAAAAATTAATATAAATTATCAAATAAGAAATTTAAATGTGGATACCTGTGTACTTTACAGTAAGGTTGCAAAAAATAATATTTTCATGAATATCTACATTAGATATTAATATATGAAATCATAGTTAACCACACATAACAAACGGTGTTCCGTTTCAATGAACCCATACAATTTTGGTTTTGGCGATAAATCAGTAAGTTTTTTTATTTTTATACACAAACTATAGGTAATAATACGAATTTCCGTAGACATGTTTGGCTTTGTCAATGCCTGCATTGAAATGAACATATTATCGTCAAAAATTAAATTTCACAAAAAAATGTATCATACAAATGAATTTGGCTTTTTTGCTTAACTATTTGTTTTTAATTCAAAGAATTACATTTTAAGGGGAATCGTATATTAAATTTTTAAGCATTAGGTATTAAAATTAAAAAATATGAGTTAACAACAAAATTATTTAATAACTTTCGTAAAAACGCTTTAAACGAAATTCTGGAAATTTGTTTGGGATTCTTTTGAGTTGCTCCAAGAAAAACTTTTAAGGATTTTCGTATTACTTTTGCAGGGTTTTTGACATTCAATTTTACCAACATAAATAGAAGAAAAAAAGCCAAACATTTAAAATGTCCATAAATAATAAAAATTTTACCAAATTATTTTGAAAACTATATTTTAAAATCTTGATTTAAATATTTAAATGAAGTTTCAAGTATATACGATTTTTAATTTTTTAATTACAACACGTACATCAAAATCGATTTTGTCAAAAAAAACTAGTGTTGCATAAATATATAAGTTTCTACCGATTTTTTTTTAGATGATTCCGAATTGTGATCCCAAACTATCAAGTTAATCTCATTTGTTGCTAGAAAGTTGAAAATTTGTAACATGTTTGCTCCAAAACTTGATAATTGGCACAAAAATAAGACATCCATACATGCATCGCGCAACTTAGAATTTAGAAAAAATTCAAAACGTTCTCCTCCTCCGAATACATGAATGTTTAAGTTAACACGTTTTAAACACGAGTTACTCGTATATTACTGATTGTATCTTTATCTTATAATATAATTACATTAAACAACAAAAAATACAGAGTGCGTGTTACAATGTTTTGCCTGATATGGCTGTTACACGAAAAATATGACACGGCACGACTCGTTCTGTATGCGAAATGCCACGTCAGATAAACAAAAATATACCTAACGGTATGATTCGTTTTTTTTTTAAAAAAAGGACCTGCAGTCGCCACTCCGTAGCAGCAGTTCCTTTCAGGTTTAATTAAAATAATGTGTAATCAATTTTCATCACATTTTATGACGTGTCGAGAATTCCTTTAAGGTCGCTGCTAGTAATAATATTTAAATCACAACTGCTGTTTTACAGCGCGCGCCATTATTAATCAACTCGGTTAATTTATCGCACGTCGGAAAATAAATATTAGGATATGATGAGCGTGCACCCTCCGCGAAAATATAAATACGCATAATAATATTATAATACGAGCTCATGTCTGGTGTGTGCGTGAGCAGTTCAATAGCTGAATACCTGCCGTGTTTTTTTTTTCTGTTCCACGCACTCGACAAAAAGCAATTAAAACCGATAATATTTTTACGGCACCGCTGTGGACTTTGGCAAAAATTTAGGTAAGGACCATATTATTATCATTATACTGTTTGTCGGGGGGTAAATCCGAGCGCTCGTATGCGCGTATTTAATTTTTATCCGAATAAAAAGTAAAACCCTTATCGGACTACGACGACGGTGATGGCGACGGTACGGCTCCCTTGGGTTCGATTCGACGGAAACCGCGCTCGCCGGCGGGATAACGCGTCCCTCGTACTCTACACGTGTAATGCACACTGCCGCCCGCCGACCACGCTGTGCGCCATTACGAATTTGCATAGATCGATGGCTTGTGGGGAAAAAAATAACACGAGCACGCATAATATTATAATATTATACCTTCTCGATTACAGACTGAAAATCGACAACGAATCGTTCGACTGCAGCGGGAGAGAAAAAACCCAAAAGCCACGTCGAAAAAGTGTGAAATTATATCGTAAACAATATTCGTTATAATAATAATATTGTCAACGCGACGTGTCGTTCAGTCGAACAATCGAGTATTGTTATGGGTTTTTCTGGAACTCAAAGCATCGCACCACCCGGACTCGTAATAATTATATAATTTCCGAGTGTCCGCGAAATAATATACGTCGTAATAACTATAATAGTTGACATTCAATAACATACGGTAACGTGCGAATAAGGGATGACTTATCCATCGTAATTAGGTATAGAAAATATGGCGACCGAGTGAGCTGGACTTGATACAACGACCGACCGCAGGTGTTATCCAAGACGGCCACGCACTTGCGATACGTTTCCGGTGGAGGGACGTCTTAGAATATTGTGTTATATAAAATATTATATAGGCATATTATATATTACATGTGGCGCGGCGTGGCAACGACGACGGCGAAGAAAAAGCCGCTTCCGTTTCAGGTTACGCGTGCCGGTGAATCAAAGACGATCGATTTCCAACGCCACCGCAGCCAGCTCACCAATGGATTAGGATAATATTATGCCACCTTCGAACCCTCAGACCCTCCCTCAGACCCCCTCGCCGCTGAAAAACGACCGCGTTACCGTATACATATATATATATATATTTATTATATTAGAGCTTCGCGTACCGTTTGCCGTTTCGTCTTAACGACGAGGTATTATAAAACATAATATTATGTAAAACCGCGGTATAAGACCAGTTGTAGAGATGCGGTATACCAATAATATGTCGACCGTAAAGTCTATTTGAAAAACCAGACGAAATTAAAAAATGCCAAAACCATGGGGAAACTTATTGTTTTAATGATCACGTTGGTCAAGTTTTTTTTTTTTTTTTGAGATAGTATAATGTGTGTGCGTTAAACAAATAAGGCCACTAAATTTTAATTTGTTCATGAACGCGTACAAAATTGTTGATTTTTTCAAACTTTTTTATATATTATTTTACTGGTGTACTTTTAAAATATGTTCCACCAATTGTGGAATATGCTTTCGGTCTAAATAAAACAAAATCTTAAGATATTTGTGCGGTAAATATAACACTGTCAGCTGCAAGTAGACGATCATTTAGGTATAGTGTAATTTCCCTGAAATGTCTCTCTGTGAATTATTTTTTTTTTTTTTTTAGGAGAGTGTTGCACGTTAAATATGATGTGATTACCGTGAGAAGAAATTCAAATGGGTTCAGTAGGAAGTAGGAACAAACACATACTATACACATACTTATAGCAATTAAGTTTTAATGTTAACAAACTGCACAGCAGTCATAAAGTTAAGCAGGGAAATTAATTTAACAGAAAATACTGATTCTCGCCAAAAATATTCAAGTTTTTAAAAATATTTTCTACAAAATAAACTTTTTGAAGAATGTTTTACTTTGACTATTTTTAATATTTGTAATTGTTATAATTAAAATGTTTTTTTTTTTTTTTTTGCTGAGAGTCTGTTTGAAATTCATTAAACACTTTTTGACATACTTGATAATTATGTCTGCAATTGTTTTTCATATTGGTTCATTAATTGATGAAAGCGTAATTATTGCAAACATAATAGTTAGTTGAAATCGCTATTACTTACTTGGATGATGTCCACGATCTAATTTATTTCCCAACTAGGTGGGAAAAGGTTTATTTATCTTTATAATTTATTAGTATTTGAAACACATTTTTAAAACTACCACTATGAACTCCAATTAATTATTTTCTTACGTATCTTCTGGTTAGCCACTATTTGAATAAGTGAATGCCAAGCATATATTTTAATTTCATGTTCAGGATCAACATAATTTTTGAAAACTTTTATAACAACTTAATATTAAACGAGTAACTAATTTCTTATAATTTAATTCAAGAATAATTGAGTGTAGTAGTAAGCATACATTTAGCTCTGTACCAATTATTCTGAGCATCTAAATTTAAATATTAATCAGTTAAACAACAGATATTAAACGATATTGGTGTAAAATGAAATCATATTATACAAAAATCATAATATACAAAAATAAAAAACACTAGGGCGTTGGTAAACTATCCTGATTGTATGGTTAACTCTTCCGATTTTTAAAAAAAGTAAACATTCCCGATGGTTATCTCTTCTGGATCAACATTATGTTTATCTGGAGGAAATATGTAAACTCTCCCGGTCAATATTATGTTTGCCAGAAGAAAATAATAAATAAGTAAACTCTCTCGAGTCGTTTTTTTTAATTCATATTTTTTTAGTATTTACTCATCCATCTTTATTTATTTTTATTAATGCCTTAAAACATTATTAAACCAAAGTGTACATAACAATTCAAAGTTACGATGAACAAAGTAAAATAAGCCGGTAAAAAATCTTATATCAAAAAATAAAGAAAAAATTATAGACTAGACCAAAAAATTGACAACTTCAGTTTTTTAATATCTATAATATGTTCATACTATTTTAAAAATTAAATTTGAATGTATATTAAATTTAAAAAATGTGTATTATGTTCATATTATGATAAACATCAAATTATAATTTACAGTTACGATGTATAAATTAAGTTATTATACAGACTCGGGAGATGTTTGCGTGAACCCTTCAGGTAGTACCGAAGTATATCTGGGAGTGTTTGCCATCGGGAGAGTTTACATGTCATTAAAATCGGGAGAGTTTACAATCGCCCGAACAATAAAGTAGAACTACATCTCATAGTCGTTTTGTCGATGAATTTTTAATTATAACCAATATTAATAATTTGTAAATATTGTTTATGACGAAAAACGACGCATATGTAATTAAGTTCTTCGTCGTATTTGTATTATTATTATTATTATATTATTATATATCTGAATACATTAGACATTCTGTCTTCGTTGATCTTAAATTCAAGACATTTCGTATGCAAATCATTTTTTCAGCCACGTCATTCTGCTTTGGGCTACTGTGCGGTCGTCTGTACGCGGAAAATCGGGCAAACCACTGCCGTTTGTTTATAGAGCGTACGAAACACAAAGTATTATAATGAGATGCGAAGTCGTCGTCGCCGCCGTTCTATACGTATTATTAAATCGTGCACATACGAGACAATCGCTTATGATATTATATTATATATGTCGCCGGAGACGATAATGACGAACGTTGAATACAAAGAAAGTAGGCGGGTTAGGTATGGAGGTACCCGCGTGCACGAGACGCGTATATACACAATATACGCGTTAAACGCTCGCACGAGCCGGCCTCGGCCGATACACGCAAATCATCCGTAAAGTGTGGAGAAAACTACCGCGCCGCAATAATGTAAGTACACACGAAATCGCCGGAGATCTCTTTGTCGAAACGATTATTCCCAACGGGATTGTCGGTTTGCAGCACTCGGCGGTCTCGTTTTTCAATCACTCGCTTGCCCGAACAACACCCGTCCGTCGTATAATGTATTGGCAGTTAAATTATATCGATGTGAATAATATCGCGTGTATATTATAATATGTACAATATATATATATATATATATATATATATGTTGTGTGTGTGTTGACTCGTAATGGGGTTTCGATCTTTGCGGCGGATTACACGCCAGAAGTGCTTACTTGGCATCGTCTCGCCGTCCGCCGTAGGTATAGGCCCTATAACGGCCGCCGCCGCCGTTTGTCCGTAAAACGCGTAATGACGTTATAACGTGTTTGAGATGTTTGATTAATCTCAACCGAGCCCGCTGACAATAAGTGAGTATTTTGGTTTTTAGAGCGTGAAAGCTGATGATATAAAAAAATAATAATAATAATATACAACGTCTATCCCATTGGTCGTCGAGTCACGCTCTTACGATTAACATTAACGTTTTTTTTTTTTTTTTTTGATTTTTACGCGCGTACGCTGTTTATTAATCAAGAAACGAAATAATATGCTTACGTTTAGAGAATCGGGTTACGATCGATTTCTAATACTCAAACGAATTAGTAATTAACTATTATATTATTCGTCGGATTGAGATGTAAGTATATAATATATACATACAAGGTGATTCAAAATTTATGCTACGGCTACTTTATTGGTTCAAAATAGAGAAAAATGTACGATACGAAAGTGTTTTGGTTAAAAAAACATCGAAAATGGTTTGTACATTTTATAAATTTTTACGATATTTTGGAGGTAAACTTTTGAAATGTATAAAAACTTTGAATATATTTTAAGCATAGCGTTTTACATTAATTAATGTTGTTGAAGCACTGAAATCTATAAGAAAGAGTCTCATATTTTTTTGTAAAAAACGTATAGATCCCAATTTGAGTTTCTAAAGATGACCCCCTAAAACCTCTCTAATATATTGTAAACAATTATAAGACATACAAATCATTTTTAGATGTTTCTAAATCAAAAAACGTTGGTACTATACATTTTTCTTTATTTTCAATATTTATGTGATAAAATGGCTGTAACATACATTTTGAATCACTCTGTATTATAATATTATGAATCATAATTTATGATACACGATACACATTTTAATAATTATAACTCAAATTTAAACATTTTTGATAAAACATGCATCGTGACTCATATATTTTAGTTATTATAATATGGTTCGAAAACATAATTCATAGAAACTATAGTAACAGTTTACTAATATTAACATTACTATTTTTTTTTTATAGACAATCAATCTTTTAAAAAATATTTAGACTTATAAGCTATGTTTACCAAAAACATATTCACTGACACTTTTGGCGAAAAATAGTCCAACCTAACGAATTAAGATAATACTAATTTTAATATAAATTATTCCTAAATATACTTCCTAATCTATCCTTTATTTAAAATCTTTTTTTCATGTAAGACTATTTGAGTTCAAATTTAACACTTTCGGAACTTTTATCGTGATCTTGTAAGTTTGAAATTTGAAATTTACAATATAGATTTTATTACCAAAAATGGTTTACTTGTTAATTTGTTATAATACTAAAAAAAATTTAAGAATTTTAATACTAACATACTTTGAAATACAATATAAAATAGAGATCTTCAACATCAAAAATTAACCCTCCCTAGAATGAGTTAATATTATGAGTATTGACATATTATTTGCTACCAGAAACTTTCTCTATTTTACAATATTCCGTCTTGGCCACAGATTAAATACAACAAGTATTAAGTAAATAATATTTTTATATAAAATATTTTGTTTAATCGAAAATTGTAGTTGAAATGGTTATATTATATAAACGGATTTGATCAACTATTTTCCCACTGAAAACAAATGGCATAATAGCAATAAACATAGTTTCGTGAAAAAAATAAAAACCAATTCTTCAGTTATGAGGTCATCATTATAATATGGAAGTAATAATAACTAAAGACAGCTGGTACTATCGGTGTGCAGCATCGATCGCACTCACATTACTATTACTTCATTGTCAGTGTTCAATAATCCAAGCAAAAGTACACTGCCAGCGTTCGCAAAATATTAATGTTAAATGATCAGAAGTTCATTTTATGCCTGTTGGTTTCATTTGGTTCGTTAACTAAATAATCATTGGATTACATTGTGAGTAACGGTTATACACCTTGACTCAGTAATGATTATTCGACTTAATCCCGAGGGAGTGAATTTTATTTTTCACATATTTTAAATAATGAAATCTACAAATATCACTAAAAAATGTTTATGGATGACACTGACTCTTGCATAACAAGTATGCTGCACGGATAAAATTTAAAATTCAGTGAAACTCTTGAATCACAAAAATATGCATACAACATTTTAATGTAATCATTCGACGTGCTTTTTATCGTCACAATAATCGTCAACAATAATTAGATCTATCTACAACAGAATACTGTAATTTTTAATTGAAAAAATTCCCAGCAACGGTTTCATATTAGATACAAAAAAAAATAATTATTTTTTTCCATATAATCCAGTTGTTATGAACATATTTTCAAGTAATTTATATTTTTGGCCATCAGAAGAAAATTAAGTTGACAGTTTGTGTTTCCCCGAAAATTAATCATAACTTCATCGTCCTAAGTTTCATCAATCAGACTGAGCTAAAGAAGTGGAAGTTATTTATTTTATTTTATTACTCGTTATGATGTATATGATTACTCATAGTATAATCTCAATAAAGTATTTTAGCTTAAATGTATTACTCAACAGATAAATATTATTATTAGATTTACAAATATTTATACAATTTGGTGGTTTCTTGATAGTTTAGTATTAAAATCATATAACAGTCTGTATATTTTGAAAAAATTATAATAATTATACCCAGAAGTTTAATACCAAATATATAAAGACGGTATGTAAATAATATACATAATATTACATATTATATAATATATATAAATATATATATATATATAAATACATCTGAAAAGGAAAGGAAAATGTGCCAAAAAAAAACATTTCTATAGGTACTAAGAAGAATTCGCTATATATTATCAAAACTATATTAATATAATATTTTGATTTCAGTAATTAATTCTATTCAAAGCAGCAGAGAATTAATTGAGAACGAAATGAAATTTTCATCGTATGCGTTTGTACTCGATTCCATTTATATTGTGTTGTACAATGTACACCATTTATTTTCCAAGAATAACATAACGTTCGTCTTACGAATTAGCTGCTCGCTTGGAACACGATGTGATTCTATCGGCCGAGCCGTAACGACAATAATACAAGACATATCTGTTATTGAGTCACAACTCGAATTCGATGACATCATAATATACAATATATTGTCACATATTATTGTAGATATTTATAAATGAAATGAAAAAAATCGTGTTTAAATAGGATGTCTATACGCGTTGCTGTGACCGTATTTGGACGACTAAATTATAAACATAATAAATACATATATAGATATAGCTGTATATAATAATTATTAATTAAACGTACTACCGGGGCAGCGCCAAATGCGCGGCCGGTTCCCCTCACCGGTCGTCCTATTTCCGGGGCAACTTTTACGCATATACGTCACGACAATCATAATAGTATAGTAATAATAATTAATAAAGTAATAACAGCGATTATCGCCAGCACGGCATAATATAAAATAAGTAAAATAAAAAAAAATATAATAATAATGATAGTTAAACTGATGGCAGACCCCTCGGTATAACCCCTCGAGGAACCCACCGAATCTGAAGACCCAGCCGCTACAATAATTACCAGTAATGGCCGTCCCCGAAATGGCGAGGAATCGATTATAATTATTTTTTGGGTTTCACTTAAATATGTAGTCCGGTCGAACCGCGAGCGACCGCCGCGAAACTGGGGCGCCATCGAAGGGTTAAGCCGCGCGCGTCCGGTTCTAAACAAGTCAACGACCCCGCGGCACATAAGTCGGTGGCGGTGGCATCACGACATCGGTGTCGGGTCCGGTGCGGCGTGGAGGTAAAATATTATGTAGGTACGACAAGATTGGGTCAAGAAAGGCGGCGGCGACAGAAAATCAGACGACGAGTGGAGGGCGTAGGCGGCTGCGGCTGCGGGTCCTGGTGGGGGCGAGGAGAGGCGGATATGCCGCCGTCCGGAGGATCTGCCGGTTCCGAGCGGCGACGTGTTCAACTGCAACCAAGTCGCCGCTCAGTGCGTCCGCCGCCGTGGGTCTCTCCGTGGATATATTTTCGCCGTGGTCCGCGTAACCACAATAGTATTACCACTATATATTGTAGTCATTGGACTTGTACCGCGGTATACCTGGTTGAAGAACCATCATCGCAGTAGTATATTCTGTACGACCCGACGTGCCTGACCGTCGTATTCCGCACAATATTTTCTTTATATTATTAACATATTATCATCATTATACCAACGAGAAAAACGTCGACGAAAATGTCCAGCAACACTGCGACGATCAAATGCATCGCGGTGGCCGTAGTTCTGCTTCAAATTTCCGTCATCTTTGGTGAGCGTGATGATATTATAATAATATTACCAATAGTATTAGACGACATGCAATAATAATGATATGGTCTTTGGTCTTACGAAATTTTTACGACTATAAATTAGTTAGGTATTGGCCTCTGACAGTTGATAAATATTATGAAGATTGTGTATCTCGCAAAGACTGCCTGTCACCGTGGATTTTATTCTTCCGAATGAGATTTTACGTCTGAGTGTCTGACAATGATATTCTTCTACTCGGTTGCCGTTTTATCGTATAAAATTAATAATAATAATATGCTGACCGTAATTCGACGTGGTTTTCGTGTGATTTTAGCGGATGCGGGTCACCACAGCAGACGGGGCAAAGAGCTGTTGGACACCGAAGACAGCGACTTCTTCCGGTGCAAACAAGCCAGCAGGAAGGTAAACCGTTTGCATCATATATATTTTAAACAGTTTAACGTATACGATAGATATTAATATAATACGATACTCTAAAATGGTATGTGGTACATAATACTCGTAAACGAATATTATATTATACACAGAGCCTGTGCGACAATATTTTAGGACTTTAAATTCGATCCGTCATAATGTGATATTTGAACCTATCCTATATGACCTGACTGGGGCTCGTCGACAACAATGTGGCCTGGTTTTCAAAAGAAACGTCGACTTTCGCCGAAATACGACAAAAGCCCTTCGTTAAGTGTAACAGATTTCTCTCGAGGTCTTATATGTGTATAGTATAATAATAATACGCCGTGTACACTGTACATAATCATTTATTTACCTTACACCGTAAAAATTCGATTCCGCGTCCTGATAAAATTATTGTCATTTTATAACAATATTGATGCTGTAATAAATACAACCACAATCAACCATTGTGATACACATAGAATGTATAGGACGTTTTTGGAAATAATAATTTTAGTCCATCGTCCTAGTTGGTTTAATTGAAAAAGTAAAAGTTCTTTTGTTAGAACTGCTATCCCGCAATAAAACCGTTAAGTTTTGTTTGAAATGTTTCCCTGAGTTTGGATCATAATCCATAATGAATTAACTTTCATCCTGGTAGCTCAAAGAAAATAATTTATTTTTACAATTAATTTAAAGTTATTTTTTTTAGTTTTTATATGATTGGTATTGTAGTTTTTTGTATAGAAAAATGATGAACACACGTGTATTTCTACCTTTTTTTTTTATTGATCTTAAAAACATCAGCTACTAGGCCATTATAGTTATTAATTTACATTAGTTTTGGATTCGGTTTACATTTAATATGAACTTAAATTAGATTATATAAACTAATTTCTTTTAGGAAGTTGGTGATGTTTCTACCTTTGTTGTATAATATATTTCAACATTATACAAACATTTTGATAATTACATCACACAATTATATGAGTTTAACTTATGTTATATCAATGTTCTTTTAATGGTTAATCAAATAAAAAATAACTATTTCTATAGTTTCTCTACTTAAATACAGGTGAAAATTATTCAAATTTTAATGATTACAAGAATCTGATTTAACTTTACTTTAAACTGTCCATGTTATAAAATATATTATTTTAGTGTATCTTATATGTCTAGATAATACAAAATTTCAAGAGCTCTGCAAATGTAATATGAATCTAAAAAATATTGATTTCAATGTAGGAACTTATAGTCGTAAACACAATATTTATATTGTACCAAGATTCCTTTCATCAAAATATTGAAAAGATAAAAAGTAACTTAATTTAAAGTTTTTTTTTTGAAAACAAAATTAGTGTTAATTTTATTATTTCAATTGAATTATTATTTAGTAAAGTAGGAACCTACAAACTTCTGTTACCGCATAATATCTTATAATTATAAATTTATAATAAGTTCGTTTGAAAGATAATTAAAATTGTTTTGTTTTAATTTAACAAAATACACTTCAACATGTCTTATCCGACTCTAAAGGAGTAAGTTTACATCTGATTGGCATTTTAAATTGTTTATATTGTCTTTTTATCGTTAAATTTATATTATTTATATTCAATACAGAAGTAAATACTTAGAACAAAAACAACCAAATTGGATAATTATTTAAATTTTTAATTAATTCTTATTAAAACCATACACTAAAGACTTGTGAAGTACTCAATGTAAAAACTTTAGTCAGATTTAACTTGGTAAAATATTCGATTGAGTAGTCGATTTTAATTAACTTGTCGAGTACAGTTTGGGTCAATAAACTTGGTTGAGAAATTAAACAGTAATGATTGTTTTTCCCTTCAACATGCTATGTAATTTATATAGAAGAGGAAACAATAACAACGCAATATTGTAATATAGTATATATTTTATATTTATATTATATTATTATAGTATTTTATAGGATATATTTTTATATTGTGCAAGTATTTTTATCAAGTAAAAAATGGAAAATATATTAAAATTATTGAATATTTTTTTAAATGTTATATGCAATTTAGTATTACAAATACTGATGTTAACAAAATATTCTAAAAAAAAAATACTGAGTGTTTTTCGTTATTAATATAAAATATTCATTAAAAAAAAAAACAAGTACTTAAAATTAATATAATATGTACCTATATAAGAAATATATACTTGTAAAATGTTTAGTTAATTAAGGAAACAAATATTAATTATTCATTTTTAAGTAAAACATTTTAAATAAAGATCCTCTTAAAAAAAAAAAAAGACGATGTAATTTCAGCAGGCACATTTTAGATATTCTGAATTTCAAATATAAATGTTGATGCAATTAAATCATTTTTTGAGCATCTATGATCTTTTTACGGTATGCCAAAATACTACCAAGTATCACCGAATTTATTTTTAGAAGCATTCAGGTCAGTGGTAGGTCAGGTTAGTTAACGTTTGATTTTGTTAGCAACCACTTCAACGAAAATTTAATGAGATTTCTTGACCACAAACCATTCTCCGACACAGTGTAATAAAAATAGAAGGATTTATAAACTTAAACAAAAGCCCTTAGTTTTTAAACAAATCCTTTATATGTATAAAAAAATAAAATAAAAAACTTTTTTTTCAAGTCATGTTGTGGCCCGGAAAATGCATTGAAGCGATTCGGCGATAAAGACAAAGTAGCAGCCGACGAGTGTTACGCACAAGTAGCCGAAAAGTTTGCAAAGGTTACAGGTAAATTAAATTATGTTCAAAATAGACTCAGTAAATGTAGTATTTAGTGAACAAAGTCTATTTAAATAAACTTCATATAGATCAATGACCATTCAACATGTCAATATATATGTATACATATACCTATATAATATATAGTACATAGTATATTATAGTATAATATATATTCTCATATTATAAGAACAATTTATAATCTTTATCATATTTTACTTTTCGTATAAATTTGATTGGAATACCTAATCCATATTATAATATTAGATACCGTTAATATATATTTTGTTTTAAATATTTTAAGATAAGCAAGATTTATCTCTTTTATATTTAATGTTATTTTATGGTGACATCAAATGTCAATAATAATATTATGTGCCTAGTCTTATAGGATTTCACTATTAATTACCGGTTGTTGTAATAAAACAAAAACCAATGTTATTATTATTTATTTATAAAAAAAATGGTATTAACCTATTAATTCCGATGGTCCGGTTTGAATATAAAAAAATAAACTTGAACATAGGTATCTAATGCAAGTATTTATTTTAATTACGTTTGAATAATGTGTAAGAATAATGATTCGATCGTAAATTATACGACAATAATATCGTACTGTATTATTTCGAATAGTATGGCAAAGGTTAGATGAATATGTAAATAAAACATGAGTTTTTAATAATATAATCACGTCGCTATAATTCTGAGCTGAAACTTTCTATTTTATGGTTGCTATTCAACTACGAATTTTAAGGTTGTGAGTTTCTGACCTCTAAACTTTCTCCTTTACGTTTATAATAAGCGGGCATTCAACTTAACTAATCAAATTAAAACAAACATTTCCGAGTAATACAATACAATAAAAGTAATCTAAATTAACTATTTAAAAAGGGATTTCGAATGAACAACATTTTTAAGTCATGATGTATAAACTATTTTTACTTATGAAAATAATTGTAATGTAATTCGTTGATTATGTTTACTTATAAACTATACAAAAAATGAATGCTTTCATTCATATTTTATAGTGAAAAAAAAATTTAATTTAAACACGTTGGCATTAGACATAAGTACAAAATAAATATATGAAAATATATTATATCATATCACATGAATTGCGTTTTAAAAGTATTTTTTAATCGAGTGAATATTGAAATAAGAAAACTTTCTATTTTTTATCCAATATTCTAGTTTAAAAAGAAAAAATATAGGGCGTCAAAACCTTGAACCCTCCCTAGAACTCCTTCAGACTATGTATTTTGGATCCTTGGCATATAACTTTTACGATTTATTTATTCCACATAATAATAACTTATCTACCGTTTTCATACTAGTCAGTTGTACTGTGAGTTGTAGGTATCGACGAACAGAAAATGTAAGCCACAGGTTTTCATTAATTGAATTCAATATACTCAGACCACTCTGATTGTAGGTGACAATAAAAATTCAGACTTGTTTAATAATTGTACACGTTTGAGTATCGATCGTGTGCTGTAAAATATTTATCGTCGGCACTTGTCCCCGCGCGCGAACCTATGCATATTATATGAGATGGCCACTTGTATTTTTCACAAATCCGTTTGATATGTACAGCAGGTAAGTCTCGAATTAATTAAAAATAAAAAAGGGATCAGTAAAAGGATTTGAATAAAATTATCCCCTTCATCTAAATTGACAGTTCGGGATTAAAATCTAGACTGTACAAGCGCATGTGTTGCAAACATCATGTTGGCGTATAATATCGAAGTAATTTTTCGTCGCGAAATTACTATTGGATAACGCGAATGTCATTTTACAAAAACTAATATTCTCGGAGCTCGGTCGGCGACGAAAAATCTCCAATATACACACAAATGTGCGGTGTACGATATGAAAGATATATTATAATGATATTATGTTCACGTCCAGATTAATAAATTTCGACTTTCCAGTATACGCTTCGGCGTGCCGATGTATTAAGTTCATGATTAATATCTTGTTTTTGAAAATTGGTTCACATAATAATAGAACAATATCACACTGCTGGTATTATAAACGTATACGAAAATTAATTTGCAGGATATTTTATATGCAAATCCACGTCGTGGAATCGCACTGGTTTACGAGCGTATTGTGTTTTGGACATTTAAACTAATATTATACTTTGAACGGTTTTCTTTATTTTATTGAAAAAGCTTGAATTTTGGTTATACATTTGTGATTTTTTCATTGTAAACACAATATGTTTAAACATGTTTAGTAAATATTTTTTGAATTAGGATGAAAAATATAGACAAACGCACGAATAAAAATTATTTAGTTTCAAATTATATTTAATATAAAATTAATAAAACAGCTAAAATAATTACAACCTAGAAAAAAATATTCGGTATAAAAATAACAAGTAAACAACAACAATAATAATAATAAGTTGTAATTATTATGATTTAAGAGTAATAAAGTTACACAAAAATATTGTAATAGTAACTATTTAAAATAAATATAACAGTAAATTAATTCAATAGTTTATTTTTACTCGATAACACGTCGTAAATGTATGTATATTGTATAATAAATTCTAGAACAAAACATCTCACACCTTCCTAACGTAATAATATAATTAAAAAAACCAAATTTAAATTTACCTCCACCCCCTCCAAAAAAAAAAAAAAAAATCTAACTCAAAAGTTTTAAAGATATATTGATCAATTGATCATAATCACAAATTTATGTTTTTTATTATACATTTATTATGTTTTCGATTTTATTATGCTATGTAGAATATATAGCTGTATTTTTAAGTAAAAATATTAGGTATCTGTAAATAGTTCTTTTTTTTATCAACTCATATTTTATTTATTTTCTACTAAATTTATGCTATTTTTTAACCATTTGTTTTGACATCACATTTTTAACATTTGTTAATTTTGATTCGAAATTGGGTCGTGCAACTGAGAGGTTTAAAAATATTAAAATAGTTTAAACTGTCGTGGCATATAAATTGGTGATAATTTAATAAAAAATCAATAAAATGTAATAAAGTAGGTAACTTAATAAAATTACTGATTATAATATGACTGATATTAAAGAGAAAAATATTTAGTCAATACAACAAAATATCTTAATTCAATATTATTGTATTTCATGATTTTACAGTTACTACTCCCAAACAAGACTTGTTTTCCGGCGAAGCGGTAAAGATTACCAAGAAGAAGCAATTTGTAAGTGGTTTTTTTCTTCATTTACTTATTTAATTCATGTATTTTAATTAAAGAATTATTTTTTAATTTGTGTTTCAGTGCCTTCACGAATGTATTGGAAAGAAAAATAAATTGGTATGGAAATTAATATTGAATATAATAATAGAAAAAATAAATAAAAAATACTATGTAATTTAAAATTAATTTAGCTCGCCGAAGACGGTTCACTGAACAAAACGTTCATAGCTGATTACGCAATGAAGAGCGTCTTCAAAGAACAGTGGCAGAAACAAGTGGGGCAAAAGGCCTTGGACAAATGCCTCGAGGAGACCTACAGTAAGTGCACCCACATATCTTATTGTCTGTACGTAATTTTACACGGCAGTAAGCATCGCGAAAAACAATACGCCCGATGACCCGACACTGGACGAGACTTTTATCCGACTTTTTAAAAATAACAAGTGAAAACCACAAATATAAAATGTATCCATAAAATATTATAAAGATCACAACCACCGAGAATCGGTACGCGCGTATGCGTATGCACGTGCCACCTGCGTTTCTCTACCCAATTATTCTTGCAAGCTATTTATTTTTGAAATTAATTTAGTACTGCGGAAATGGTGTGTTTTGTAGTACAGATTAATTTCATGATGAATAATAGTTTTATAAAATGGTTCATTTTAAAAATTAAAAAATTAAAAATATTTAATTTTGAAAAAAAAAAATTTAATTTCCTAATTATTGGTTGTCATGGGAAATAGTATTTTGGAAATAGTTTGTTTTGACTAAAAATTACCAAACAAATATAACGTTTTAGAAATACATCCAACGTTTTAATATAACTATTGACTACTAATAGTTGGTTTTTGACAAAAATAACGGAACCAATTGATACATTGTTATTTTTTCAATTTTGTGTAGGTACCGATAAAATTCTATTTTTTCTTCTATCACAAATGCGTTTTAAAGAGAAAATCCATCAATGTTAACGGTCTGTATAACAAAAAAAAAAAGTGATCATTCGACCAAAAGGTTAGGAAACGCTGTTATTTACGTGCGAGCACTTTCTATATGCCTACCTAGCAAAACGATTGCCACATTATAGGTTGCTTTGTAGTATGAGCTATGTGAAAACGGCAAACTCCCCATTATGGTTAACGGTGTTTGTTAACACACCGGTAGCAATCCGGAAGTCCCTCGAAAACCGGTATTATATACATTTTTAGCCTGGAGATTTTTAAATTATTATCATCGTAATCAGTTCGCATATCAAATCTCGAACCAGTATAAAAAAAAAAAAACATTAAAATTATTAAATACTAACATCGCTCGTTGAGCGCGAACGGGAATATTTTTCACTCTAGTTTTTCATAATAGTTTATCAAAAATTATATCGATATCATAATTTGTAATAATCATACTATACTTTACTTCGATGAGCAATATTAATTGGTTTTTTTAAACTAAACACGACGTCATTCACCGTGAGCCTCATGTTTTAATTTATATTTTGAAATAAAAAAAAATTGCAATATGCTAATAATATATTGACAACTGGAAATAGCTAACAATTACGTGTCCTGTATACTTCTACATATTATCAAGAACTATTATAATAGTCGTCCGGTAAATAAATTACAATACTAAAGTGGGTACCATATGGTTGCTTGAACGATATTATAAATTAATTTACTATACAACCATCCGACTTCGATGAAAATTCATTTTTTTATTTGGAATAGTGATGTGATGCACTGCTATATTAAAATATATGACGGTTCATTCGTATTTGTTATTGCTATTCAATAATGAAATTAGTGGGAAAACATAATAGTATAATAATAATAATAAATAACATTATTATTGAAAACATCGATTTGAATACAATATTTCATTTATTTGTTGTACCATTTTCCGTATTTGATGAGGAAATTAGATTGTATGATGGCTTCGGCATAATATTTGTATTATTGCATAAATTCATAAACATACACAAATAAATACCATAACAAACCCCTTTTCTATTTACCTATTGCTCTTTGTTTTGAATTAAATAAAAAGAAAAATCAGCGCGCACACTGTTGACTGGAATTAGTTTATCAAATTGTCGATTCAATCGAATCTCTGTAACCGACTGATCGTGCTATTGCGTTATTGATTAATCGCTTTAATACTTTCAACCGAATAACAATTTATACACATAATACCGACATAATAATATAATGTACTTATATTATGACCTTTATTATAATATCTTGCGAGTGAAACTGCTCATTGTTTGATATTATTGTGACATCGTGCAATTTGTTTCAGTACCGTGGCCAGCAGAAGAAAAAGAAAACGTGTGTAATCCAGTATACGTACAATTCCAGCACTGTCTGTGGTTGCAATACGAATCGGTAAGTTCAACACACTGTTGTTTATTTCATAATTTTTCTTTTACGCTCGAGTGTATTGTTAATTAACGATAATTTGTTCTGTAATCCAAAAACAACATAATATTATACTCGTATCATACGAACTGGGGCGGTAAATTAGTAATATTAATTTATTCATGAGTCATGGAATACAATAATCCAAAAACAAACGCCTCTAAAATGGAGACCACCTAATAATTTAAAAACATCGATTTGTGATGTATTCTTAGGAATTTTTTAAACCTGTAATATAGTACTTACATTTTAGACAACAATTTTTCAGACAAACTAATGCAACAACAACTTTTAACAACTCGTCTATATAATTTGATATTCAACACAAAACCAATATATTTCTTCAAGCACATAATATTCAGTCTAAGATATATTCGCATTGCATCAAGACACTCTTTCAACCTTAAACTTTTGAGCTAGATATTTTGTGTTCAATTTGTAACTTGCATTTTTTACTCCAATTTTCTATTTCGTGCTTTTAGCTTTGTAACATTTTATTGTACTACAGAAAATGTATGTTCTGTTTCAAAAGTTTGTGTCGTTTCTTTATTCGAACTATAGCATCATTTGTGTGAAGTATAAGTGCCAACCAGTCAATACTCTATTTGATAGGTTAGACTGTTAGAGAATCAAACGAATGTGTAACATAAAGAAAAGTAACAAATGTATTTGAAATTCAAAAATACTTAATATGTATTCTACGTAAAATATTGTATAACATCCATTAAAAACCTATATATTAAACTAATCCAACGTAACTAAAAATTATAATTGGCTGTTGGTACATAATATTACCTATGCATATATTTTATATGTATAATATGTTATCACTAGATTGTTTAACATATGTGTAAAATCATCTAATAGTAAAATAAATATCTTAGTAATTTAAAGAATAATAAACTTCAAGGTAGGTGAACATAATTTGTTTCACAGCACCTATATGGATAGGAACTTTTGCTAAATTAAATAAATGTCTGTATTAGGGATTAGTGGTTATGGCTTGAATAAGTTATGTGATTAGAATGCAAAAATAATATTTTGGAAACTGTAAAATAAAATCTTTTTAAAGTTTTCAACGTATTCCTGGGCGAAACAAAACTTAATGGTTTTTGTTTTATCTATATGATCAAGATAGAATTAATTTTTGAATTACTAAAAATAATATTCATCAGTTTATCATTACGCTATGGATTTAAATTAAATATTTGTTTTGATTGAGTTTTAAATACAAAATATGTTCCCATTAGTAAAAAAATAGAATATTCTATAAATTAGGTAATGAATAATAGAAAGTGTATCTATTTAATTCAACAATAGAGAATACATTTTAGTTGTTTTTCTCAAAAACTAAAAATACATTTTTAATATTTGCATAACACTAACGTACTTACTTGGCCATTAAAAACAAATAAATATTAATAATATTATACTAAGTTTCTTATTAAAAGTTGCCCCTTAATTACTAATAATAATTAGTTTAACCTTACTTCACTATATGTATGAAGCACAAATCTTACACGTTATTACTTATTTGTACCATTTTATTAATTTTACTAAATAATATGGTCACATATGGATTGATAAATTATTAAGACAGCACTTCAACGTATAATAAATTATACTTAAATTAATATTGGTCATCACTATGTGCTATACGTAATAAACGATTGTTTCTTTTTCAGAACTGCCCAGAAAACAAGATTAAGATCAGTAAGTATATTAATTTATTTTATCATACTCTCGTAAGATGATAATAATATATTTTTTTAATTTTAGGCAAAAAATGTGAGAAGACGCGAAACCGGTACAGGATGCAAAAATCGTCATCAAACTAATAATCTAAAACTTATGATATTACTGCTCTGATTGACATCGGAATACATACAATTTATTACACACGTTTTCAGTCAGTTTGTTAAAATTCAATTTAATCGTTTAGCTTTATTATTATTATTGTTGTTTTACTGCAATTGAGTTTGGTAGGTTTTCAAAAAAAAAAAAAACTAACTGTACGGAGTTATGATCCCACCATCGTTATATTTTTTTATTATATTTTATTGTTTTTTTTAATTATTATACCCATACAAAATTCCTGTCGTTTTTATATGAACTGTGTTGAGGTACACGTATTTATATATTATTTTATTTTATTATACATATTGTATTGTAATGTCACTGTCACACATATACATTCTGTACACTATTATTATTAATATGGTTATCATTATTTAAATATACTATAATTTATAACTTGGATTGATTTTTCTTTTTATGAGCTATGCTGTCTCACATTTTTGAACTAATAACTATTGAAACCTTTGTCAGTCTTTGCGTTTGATCGTATGATTATTTATATAGAAAGTAGAAGCATTGTTCCTCCTAAATACGATTATTTCAAGAGGTGAAGTTAATGAATCAATTTTATTCTACTGGTATAGTGAAAGAACAATTTTTTCTCATAATAATTTTTAGTTAATACATTATTAGTTTTTAAGCATTTAGTAGGTGAGGCAGCCAAGATGGAACTACCTATATTAATATTAGACTGTTATAATACAGGCGCAAGACAACAAGTATTATCATAATATGTCTTTCAAGTGACATCGTGAAGTGCTCATAATTTATTTATATTATAATCAAACATTTATTTCAAAAAATAAAAAATATAATTATTGATCTCGACTCTAAACCAGTTGCATCGAGTACCAATTACGACCAAACTCGTCATGTTTCACTCCACTTAATGTATAGTTGGTACACAAACTGTATGCAAAAGTAAATGAATTAAACAATTTAAAATTAATCTACCACATAATATGTTTGAGCCATAATTTAACTTGATCGGTTTCCGTGATTCTTAATCCGATTTTTATTATGTTTTTTTTTTTTTTTATGAACTTATATATACTATTTATTAACAATTTATCATTATGTGTTGTCATCGTTATAATCGATTTATTTTTATGCTGTATGTCACAAAACAAAAAAAAATAGGCTCTTTAAACGCCTAATGATGAGGTTATATTAGTTTCGACATATTATGTACTTGTAAAAAAATATGTGTGGGCAGATTGTCATTAAAGGAGATGTCTGCAGTCGCCGTAGTGGTAACATATACCTGTTCGACGTCGAGCATAGCTTTGGCCATGTCTCGTTTAAATTAGACGTATACGACTTCGGTCTTCGGCTTGCGCTGTTCCACAGCGACCAATTAAATACCATCATACGTACTACCAAAAAAAGAAAAAAAAATGTATATATATAAATAAAAACAAAAACAGGGAAAAGTTTAACGACGTCTGTGGCATTCGTAATGGACGCGTTTGGAAGCGCTAATATGCGTTCCGAATCGTCGTCGTTATCATTATCGTCCTCACTATTTCGATCATTATCGTAATTATATTACTTTATTATCGGGATCTTAATTACAATAATAATAATTATTATTATCGTTGTTGGTATTCTGATAACGAATTGTATTGTGTGATTAATGTGGACCGTGCATGGTCAAAGTACTGCGCCTACGGGTCAGAGTAAAGAGTTCCACACGATAGTTATACGTGTCATTATCACGACCGAAAAACTTACATACTTTTAGTTAGAATTTTTTCAGAAAATTAATAATTTTGACACGAACGATCACGAAACCCTGTGGTTTGTTAATGGATTCATATAATATGGTCAAGTCATAGAATTTTTCGTCAACATATCGAATATCTTATAGTAGTAGCCGTATGGTAGTAGACGTATATTCTGGATAAATCGGGCGGAGATCTTTTTGTCCAGACGAAAAGGTGTGTTTTGGGCGATAATTTTTGATTTGGTCGCAAGAATATTGTATCCATAATATTATGCAATGGTCCGGATTATCCTCCAGCGGACGGATTAAACAGCGACTCGATACTGTATTTTATTATGTACCCACATATTTTATTTTTGAGTTTATTAAAAATTATCAAATATAATACTTTATATCGTCAGAGCTCTGTCATTGGCCAACCTTATAACGATCGCGTAGATCGCATTTTTTTATGTCACGCGTAATGTCTTCAAATGGGAATGTCCATGTAGGCTTAAATTAAGTCGTTTTATGAATTATTATTATTTTAATACTGTCGGTTATTGTTACTGTCATTATTGCTTATTATTGTATTATCATTTTGTTTTATTTGTATGCTGTTCGATATTCAGCTGTTCTTTTCTCAATGTATTATTTCTCTCTTTATCGTTTTAAGTTTATTTACAATATACCTGCTACTTACATTAGTGATAAGCTGAAACACATGTACTCACAGCATTGTATTACTGCGTATTTCTTGAGGAAGGGTTTTTTTATACCTGTTTATATATATAAAATAAAAACAAAATACGATCAAAAATTATTAGAAGATTATGAAATTACACTTACTGCTGTTTAAAAATGAAAAAAAGTTCTCATACTCACAAAAAAATGCACTTTAAATTAATTTAATGATATTAATGCTCGTTTCAGATTCTGAGCAGAGCGATGAATGTATCGATTTTACAATGATTTGTGGTTTTTTTTCTGTCTGTATACACAGTGATTAGTCGAAACATAATGGTTGGATTTTCTTTGTCAGTATCTTTTCTGGTAAGAAAGTGAATCTAGTAGGTACTTTTGAGAAGTATTTTTTTAATAATCTAAACGATTACAAATTTAAAACAATTTTTTTCGTAAGTAGATAATATAGTAACCAATAAATCTATAAAATATATTTGCATGGTTGATTTTTGTAGAGATTTTAATTTCAAATTATTAAATATTTAAATTAAGTTTAACAATGTTTATTATTTTGTTGTGATTTAAAAATATTTTTTGCGGGTGCTTGACACTTTTAAAGTATATTATTATATTTTATACACTTAATGACATTTTCAAATACAATGTTTTTTGCTAAAATGTATTCAACCCACTGTACCTATTATCGTTGGTAAAATGAATCATTTTAATGGCACTAATATCTTAAAATACACTTAGTTATGCAGGCTGGCCAATCGTTTTCGATCAAAATCGTTTTTTGTATTCAATGATTTTATATCATGGAATTCAAGTTTAACAAATCCATAACAGTGACCCTACTCTACACCAAAGCGGTACCCACTTGCCGAACATTTTAATCAATTTAACTCCAGCGTTTATTTAAAAATAAAAATCTAGTCTCTGCCTAGCGAATGAGTCATAGCAGCTTTTCTAATATATATTTCGTTCCCAAAAACATTGCGGACTTTAATGAAATTCTTGGAGACATCTACTAAATCGTGATCTAGTGAAGAGTTGTTTACGAACACTTTATATTTATTACCCAAGGATTACAAGTTAATTAAATAAAAATATTTATTTCCTGTTTTTTTATTAAACAACTTGCTCATGAGGTGAGAGAAAATCTTTGTTGAAATAGATAACATTGCCAATCCGTTAAGTCTATTCTAAAAAAAAAAAATCGTAGACTTTCATCTTCTTCAAAAAAAAATAATAAATAACATTTTACTCATTAAAGTGTTAATACTAATACATACTTCAGAAATTGTTTTAGCTAAGTACAATTTTATGAACTTTAATTTTAAAAATGTTCTCTCATTTAATATGTAACTATCAGCTATCAGGTTTATTGCTAATATTTTAAGCAATTAGAATATGCCTGTCTTTATTGCAAGTATTGAATGAATCAATAATAAAATTGCATTATTGGCCTCATGCTGTTAAATTTTTTTTTTCATAACTCTAAGTTTCCAGTTAAGACTTTTTATGAACGTCCATTAGGTTACCTTCTTTGTATAATTCAATTTATTTTATTAAATAATCATCTCGGTTTGCTTTTATACCGAAATGAGATTGAAAACCATCCATAATAATTAATTTAGACGAATAAGAATATTGGAATTAAAATTTTATCTACAACTTTAAGAACCTAGAAATTTAATATTGTTTTCAGGTTTTCAACGTGTTTGAATCATTTCTTCAATTTAAAGTTGCTTTAACGAACCAGTTCGTACATATTATGCCAATATCATGTTTATTAATTGGTTGATTTGATCTAGATTTCTATTTATAGACTTATCTACGTCTATATATTTTGAACTATAAGTTGATTCATCAACTTGTAACGATGACAAACTGCTTTATTGATGTATGATGGATTAGGTGATATTTGAGATTCAGCTGTAAAATTTGATATACATACGACTAAACACCATTTCAACAGAGATTATTTTCGTTTTTTTTTTTTTATACATATTTATTGCTAATTATTACTTCTAAATAATGATGAAACTATAAAATATAACAAAAATATTGTTATTTCTAATCAAAAATTAAAGTACTAACTAGAGTTATAAAATCAAGTATACACAATCTTTCTGGAAAAATTGTAATCAGTAAAAATGATTTAAACTTCCCGAAAAATATCCTTGCTTGTGAATAGTATGATAAAATAAATTACCCTGTGTGTATAATAATGCTATTATACAGAATAATATTATATTTTTTAATTTACTTTGACCCACACCGACTCCCCGGCAGAAAAAGAAAATTTACTGGTGAACTGACCGTTTAGTCGTATTTATTCTAATGTATAAAAACGAATTAATTATTTTTATTATTATTATTGTACACACATAGCCTCTACCAAAATTATTGTGAACGTATTGTGACTAATGTATATTATTGGTGTATTAAATTTCGCGTAACTATTATCGTTTATCCATAAAATATCTCGACATATAATAGTTTAATACAGCGGTCCCCAAACTGTGCACCGCGGTGCCTCTAGGGCACCGCGAGTACTTTCTAAGGGCACCGCGGTCTACAGTTTATAACAAATAGTTTAAAATGTATAGATTTTTTTCGTTATTGATAACCTATAGCAGGGCACCGTGGCTAACTTGGGACCCCTAAAAGGGCACCGCGGAAAAAAAGTTTGGGAACCGCTGGTTTAATACAACACTCTTTACCAATTCAAATTTTATTTGTTTTTTGGTTCTGGAGGTTACAATAATCTTGGACTAAGTTTAGGATATCGACTAATATCATCGACCAATATGCATATAAAATACATACGAGTAAACATACCTAGTTTACATTTAGTAGTCGCATCGTTAACTGTCAAAATAATTTGACTGCGCAAAAAAAAACTGTATTTTTAAATTAAAATTAGAAAAGAAACATATAGTTTGTAGGTGTTTTTGACTTATATAATTGCCCCTTGCCGAAATAATTTTACGGTATCTATAATATATGCATGATCTCTGTGAATATTTTAATTTGATTTACACATCATAAAACCTCATTTTTAAGAGTGGTTTCAAGAATAAAATGTTATCTAATTTGTAGGCTTTTTTATACAGCGACAACTAGTGTATGAATATATTATATTTATATGAAATTATTTTATTAATATTATAGTGTTATAGAAACTATGATTAGTCTTCATAAGTACATATTATGCAAAATTATAAACTCTAAAATTGTATATTCAATATTAGTGCATATTTGGTTTAAAATCATTTATACAAACTTGAAGTATCACACTTACACTAAGCACTAAAAAAAAATATTCTTTCTTCCTTTTCGTTTCTTTCCCCCAACTATGATGGCAGTCAAACTTATCTTCTACCCACACGAGGCTCTGTCCCCCACCTCCAATTTACTCACACCATTTTTTATGTAATTCTCTTTTTTCTTACCTATCTTTTCTTTGGTCTCCCTCTGAACCCCTTTGTCCACTCTATTTCTATGGCCATTCTTTATCCTAACTTATAGTCACCTTCCCTTATAACTTATCACTTAACCGGCTCCATCTATTCTCCCGTAATTTATCTACAATACAGTACCTCTTATAAATTAATTTCTTATTTCATCTTCCCAAGTCACTCCAAACATCTGTCTTAGCATGATCATATCTGCCACACTAATCTTCTGTACTGTTTTGTCGTCCACTGCCCAATATTTAAATTTATAAATCACAACTTGATTAATAAAACCTACCTTTTAATCTCAACAGGTTCCAATCGTCACACAAAATTCCTGACGCTTCTCTACTCTTCATTCATAAACAAAATGAATCCACAAAAGATTCGTTGATTTTATGTCATTCTCAAAACCACCATTGTTTTATACCACATTTTATTCACTCTTCTTCCTTTTTCACAAAACTCTAAGATAGTCAAACTATGCTGTGCAAACACATTTTCTCCTCAATTACTTTACACGTTTTCAAATTATCTCTTATCCACAGAACACAATCTATAGAGAAATATTCCTTTCACTCTTAAAAGTTATATAACGCGTATTACTTTCCTATCAAAATACATCTAGAACTGTTTGTAAAACAAGAACCTTTTTTATTTTTATAACCCCGCCACCATCATAATATTATAAAATATTTTGTGACTTTTTTAAACAATAATAAATAATAATTACAAACATAATTTTTAAAATATATGTTAAATTTTTTTGAGTAGGTTCTTAATTCACTAAAATTACCGAGATCCTGTATTTGTGGTGTTGACCAAGTAAGGAATTTTCGATAATTATTGAAGTACTATATAATCGGTAGTAAACAAATACCGGATACCGATATCAAAATTTGAAATACTGTCAAGCCTATGTTATTGCTACGAAAATCCAAGTTGGAAGAAACCACCTATACTTAGTTTTGGACGTTTAATACTGTTTGACACATCTTACACCATCTGTCAACTTGACCTTTTAGTCATCTCAAACGACAAGAATGAGTGCACCGTAAAAATATATCGATTCCGTCTTACAGGGATAAAATTAATACTAAAAATATAATCATTTCTGGAATATGTTTAACGATGACCATGACTTAAAGATGGCCATTATGATAAAGTTGATGTAACTATCAGTTATTGCAGTATTTGCTATAGCCATAATTATATTATTGTTATTAAAATATAATATTATTCCATATTATCATGTCATTTATTTAAATAATATAAGCAAGGAGATACACCAAATATTCTTAGTGTTCAACCTCTTTATGTTTAATATTGCATTTATTCAAATTCTGATTTTTGGAATTTATAAGCACAATATTTACCATATTTTTAATTACAAAAATATTACAAATAGGTACTTAGATTTGTATATACCATTTAAAGAGGAGTATCCTGTAGAAATACAAAATTCATATTTTTAAAATAGAACCACCCTTTGTATTTAAACTTAAAATTCTAACTATTTGTTTCTGAATTTTTAAGATGTTTGTTCTATGAAGATAATATTAAACAATAATGGTTTTTCATTAAATATTAAATGTATGTAATATTCAGTATAATAGTACTTACTAAACTCACATTTTTAACAAATTATACAATTTTAATTATGTACATACATTTAAAATGTTTAATAGCCCACATCTTCCAAACCTAATATCCTTAACTTGTTAAGTTAAATAGCTCAAAAACCACTAGTTCAAAATTCAATTAATAGCATTTTTAAAAGTGTTTCACTTCACATGTTAATACCGAATTATTTACTTACAATAATGGTATGAAATAGGTTCTTGTTATGAATATCGATGTGTATGATGAACACCATAATACCTAGTGATAAAAACTTGCAATTCCCAACAATTTATATTTTTTTATAGTACAACAAAAAAAAAGAAAAATGACTGTGCCAAAATGGTTATTTTTCGTTTAGATATCCGATCAGAAAGTAACCGCTATGATTAACAGTAGGAGTGCATTGTATATGATGCAAAAATGTTTGATCGAAGAAGTTCTAACCTTTTGGTAACCAAGGATACCAAAAAATGTATTGAATAATTATTTTAACATTAAAATAATATGTTTATATTTTTATACTTTTTTGTATTCCCTGGTTATTTTCAATAGTACTGAGAAATTTCAATTTTGACCTTCTTAAAGTACCAACTAAATCCAATTTTTTATCAGAAACCTCCATTTAAGTTGAAAACCAGAGCAGTTTTCCACAAGAAAAAGCAAGAAAGAGTGTCTGGACATGAATATAAAAAAAACAAATCACTGTAAACAATGTATTTTTCATTCCTCTAAGAATCTCATTAATTTTAAATCCATTTGAAATGTTGTAAGAAAAAAAATATGAGGATCTTTGTAAGCCTCGGTTTCCAAATGAAAATATTATGCATTTTTTACTACTAAGTAATTTGAAATAGTCAAAATTAATTTTGTATTACAATTTCATCTTCGATTTTCTATACAAAACCAAAACCAAAATTGGGATTTTTAGACTATGTATTTTCGATATTTTTTGATTTCTAAAAGAACTACTTATAATAGTTAATCTTGTATTCAATCTTCAAGTTACTTGACCAAGAAACAACCATTTTATAAACATAATATACTTACTTAATATAACTACTTATAAGAAACCTTGTTGCTTAATTCTCAGGCAAATTTGAATGAAAAACAAAAATGTTATAAATATAAGCCAAAATAAAAACTATAGTTATAAACCTAACATTAACAGTTTTTTAAAAGAATTTTTTTAAAATTAAAACTTAAAATTTAAGTACAATGTCATTAAACGGAAATTCCACAAGCCATTAAAAATAAGTTTTCGTTTTAATAAGTTTTAAAAACTGTTGATATAAAATGCAACTTTTGCAATAAATATACGGTACACCAACTTGTTTGTTTTGTAATTTTTTTACCCCGATAAAAAAAAATTTAATTTAAACTTAAATTTAGACTAAAAACTTAACAATTGCTTTTGGTTTTAAGGGATCTGAAAGTTTTTCGTAATTTATAGCGTAATATGCATATTTTAATTATCATAGTTGTACGTGACTGTAGTTGTTTGAATAATAATTACTTTGAATATTATATAATTTAATAATTAATATACACTTGGACACTATTATTCAATATAAACAAATAAAAATATCAATGAGTATTGAGCATATTATCATTTATATATTATCTTGTAAGTGACTCATCACTCATTTATAAGGAAGTAATTAGGGATTTTGGATATATTTTTTAAATCATTTTGAATCATTTCAAATATAAATGATTTGAAAAAAACACGTTTTTAACTAATTTTTACCATTATGAGGTTTTGACTGACATCTTATATTTTTATTTTTGTATTCTTAAGCAGAATATTTTTTAAGAAATTTAAATACATACAAATTTGAAAATTAGGTAATCACTCTGCTGTGCAGTATGTGTTGAGTGTACTTCATTGACCATTGTCAAATAAGTCACAATAATGTCTGTGTTAAATTTGAATTCAATGGTAAATCATTGCGTACGAACAACGATTCTGATTAAAGATGGTCTATTCGTCTGTATGATTAAATTTATTTTATGATAATAATATATTTATATTGATTATGTAATTTATTTTACTATTAGTAATACAGTATTCATCTCTAATCGAAGGTAGAATTAATTATGGCCAAAAACATTGCATTTGAAACTGTCAATGTGTAAAAAAATATAGTCATATAGGATAATAATTTCAAGTGCAAACGAATAATATTTTTTAAACTTAAACAAAATAACTTATAATACTATTCTTCGTTTTATATTTGTCCTATTTCGTCAAAATAATTATAACTAAAAATGAATACTTATTAAAAAAATTGTGTTTAAATATTATTGTTATACTTTGGTTACAGTGTGAAATACTTATGAGGAACCTTATATAAAATTATCGAATCTTAACTATACTAACATTTTGAACATTTTGTACACTTTTAACTACTAAATTATTTGCATATTTTTGTAATTTTAACGGATTTGGTTAAAATTTGAACTTCAAATACTGAAAAAATAATATCATCAATATTTTTGAACACTTACAATTATATTTTTAGAGTAACCTTTTTGAGTTTTTAAACTTTTTTATCGTGCTTAAAAATGTATTTAAAGAAAAAAAAGAAAAAATTCAAATGTCTATAATAAACTCAAAAAAGGTAAAAACATTTTGAATATTTTGTACAAGCATTTTAAAAATTATACCAATTAAAGAATATAAACATTCGATAAAAATTTTAAGTATCGATGGGTTCTTAAAAAATACTAGGTCTTTTTTACTTTTAACTTCCCAAAGTACTAACTAAATCCAATTTGCTACCAAAAACCATCCTCAAAATCAAAAATTTAATTTTTTTTCAACTAGAGAAATTGTATTTGCACACAATTAAAAAAACACACAACATTGTAATGTCAATACATTCATCGCTCCGCTAAGTATCTAAAATTGAATTTTGGACTAGTTGTAGTTAGAGGTATTTTAAGTTTTGATTACGGAAGCTGAGTGGTCAGGGATGGTCCACTAATCAGCTCTACTATTACTATTTGAGCAAATCAGTGTGTATCTTAAAAATAGGTAATCAACTTGTTTCTATACCTAAACATTTTGAAACAAAATACCTCCGTCGATGTATGTCATAACTCATGACTAGAGGTCGGATTTATATTCTCTTAAAATCCTTAAAATATGATGTTTTAATGTCACATAAAATAGGCGATATATTCTCTTAATATTCTTTAAAATACCAAATATATGTTGTTTTATGTCCTTAAATATGCAAAATATTCTTTTAATAGTAAAAAAAAATGCAGTTTAAATTTATTGTTTATTAATTTGGTTTTAAATATATTTAATTTAATTAATTGTACAATAACAATTAATAACTATATATTGTTCCATGTGTTCCGGTGTCATTTTAGTACGCCGGTTTGTAAGAATATTTTTGTATATGCTGAACGACCGTTCGACATCAACCGATGTCACTGGAGAATATTGCAAGTCAGCTACCATGATCGGTGAATAATTTTCCGGAAGTTGTACTGTGTTATTTCCACTAAGGACTTGTCCAATATTTGTCAAAAATTTGTATCCTCTGTTTTTTTTTTTTGTTGAAGTTGCAATATTTTTGTTTTTACTATGTTATTTCTACATGAGTCATGACCATTGACCACATTATAGTAGGACACACTAATTTATGAAATTAGCACATTATGGTTTTATACATTTACAGTATAAATAGACATGGTCTATTGAAAACATTTTATCTATTGTTATAAATATATAAAATGTTATAGAACAAACTAATAACAATATTATGACGTATTGTATTGATTTTAGATTTAAAAATTGCATTTTTATGTTGATTTAGAAAGTACGTAACTGTATTTCAATGTTAACAGTCGTGTGTTTTAGTACCTACACAAATCATACATGTCTATATATTTTTTTTAAACACATCGTATTATTTATATTATACATATTGGTACCCACACATGACACTATTCAGTACAAAACAATTTATATTATCGCGTGTATAAACTTGTGAACATTAATAATTACAAAACTAACATAGATAGGTATAATATGAACAGTTGTTATCCTATCGTTTATTACTCCAAGGTGGTTTGATACTTAAAACAACTTTTTAAAAAAAAAAGTACAAAGAAAAAATTAAGTCACGGCTATTCTGTGTGTCTAATTATACTGGGACTATAAAACAATATCCATTAAACAGTTCGCTCTTTAGAAAAAAGCTGCGCAAAACGTTTTCGCATTACAATTTATTTCAATATAATTTTAGTGTGGATACCCTTAGAGTGTTATAATAATTCCGGAGATAGATTCCACACTATTTATGTATAAAACTATACAGTCATTAGTTTTTGATAATTTCTAGCGATTATGCGTTCTATAAAAACAGAAAACTGTGTTTGTTTAGTGTTTTTGTTAAATTGATGCAGGCTTAAATAACAACCATTCACAATACTCGGAGTCAAAACATATTAGTAATCCTCTTTAGTAATTAAAATTGTGTTTTAAATTGTTTTATTGATCCATAAATATTTAGTTATAATTATTATTATGTGTAGCTTGTGTATTGATAAACCGAATAATAACGTTGCGCTCGTTTGAGAACAAATGGACAATACGTATTTTATAAATTTTATTTAAAGTGAAATTAATTACTTTTGATTATTGTTATTATTGTTTTTTTTTATTACGACTGATCTCAATTTTACAGTCAACTGTGATAAGCAAAATTAAATTCCAATAGGACCAACGATAATTTAATCAAATGATTCGACAACATGAGTCGAGAGATTGCGTGCATGATTTTCCGTACATTGTTTTTTGTGTGGGTAAAATTGGTACCTACCTCATAATTTAACTAACTTTTTACTGAAGATAGACTGTAAGAATAGTTTCGCTCGATGATAAAATAACAACTCTTTCAAGTTAAAACGAAATAACAATCATTAATTATTCATTTGTTTCAATGGTATACGTTGCAAATACGGGATGAGATTAATTTAAGGTAAGACAATCATTATTTAAGAAAACACTATAATATTTCTTTTGCATAATTTTAAATCATAGAACATTTTTAAAAAACAATTATGTTTTTATAGAATGCATTAGAATGTTGAATCATAGAATGTTTTCTAATGAATCCTGTTTTTATCGATATCAGTTTGTAAGTTTTTACTCTATTGAATGACGATATTTATTTTTAATATATTATTCCGAAGCACAGCATTATTCGTAGTATTTGGATTTATAAAAATCAATTTTCAGACAAGTAGTTTATCAGTCAAAATCGTTTTAAGTTTAGATGACCGGAGTATGTAGTGGTGCAGCATTTTTCAGGGTACCACTGTAGTACCACTTCACCCCGCTCATAAAAACATTAAATACTTATAACCAGGGCTGTGCATTTAATGCATTTGCATGTTTTTTATGCTACTCTTTATAAAAAAATGGATTCCGCCAAAATTTGTTTTAACTTATTTGTAGTTCAAATACCAAAATATCTTATTTTGCATATTTTTGCATATTTCACGAGTTGGGGCATATAAATGCATGTTTTAATAATTTTTTTGTTTGAATGCTTTTTTTCGTAATATTTAAATTTTTCAGTCAATCTGTCAAAAATGTATTTATATAAACTATGACTTTTATAGTTTCACGGAAATGATTCTATTTTTACTCGGGTATTTAACGTATATTATTATTGACTATTGTATACTATTGAAGTCGAGATAATTACGTTTCGGAATTTGGAAACATATTTACAACGGACAATAAATTCTATCTTGTCGGTATGCAATATCAAAATAGACGGTGATAAACTTTTTTCTGCGACACAACACATTGCAACTGAAAAACATCGAAGAGGAATCAATCGTGTAGAAGACAAAAAAAAATGTCAGCAAATTATTCCACAAGATTCGTCGAGTAGCTTATGAGTTATAACTCATAAGTTACTCGTCCAAAATCCGATATTTATACATCGAAGGACTCCAAAAAAATATTCCGCTTTGGAATACATCAGCTGGTCGTTTTTCACTTTCCGTTTTGACGATAAAGTGAACACAGTGACCTGAAATATAATTGTGTTGTGGACGGAAATAGAAAGGTCTCCAGCGGGGCCCACTTCCGACCGCGGTGGCATGTACGCGACGTTCGAAATCGTCAAGGACGGCCTCCTTCAATACACCGCGGACACGGGAATATAAATAGTGTTTTAGGGTAGTCGTAGGTATATGCCCATGGGTAAAACGATTTTGTCCGGGGTTGAATAATTTTTTATGAATAAAACACGAACCGCGATTACGTAAGTCACTTGTTACATAACCGTGGTTTCGGGTTTGTGTTAATAATAGTGTACCTTTCGGTTTTACTCGACTTACATTATCAGATTAACATTTTCATTGACTTTTACAAAAATAAACATCACAAGCCATAAAACGGTTGTTTCTAACTTGCGGTTTATGCACATATTGTGTACCTACTCAATACGTATTTTGTTTCGATTAATTATTAATCGTTTAAATATATTTAAATCAGTAATATGAATATCGATCGGGTTAAGAGTGCGTCTCGAACAAAACTTGTTAACTACTTTAATGATATAGGCACCGCCTACTCTTGAAGAGAACATAAAAACCAAAGGAACAATAGTTTTTCCAATAACGATTGAACATTTTTTACTCGATAATACGACACACCCTCATTCGGCTCCTGTTTATTAACAAGTTATTCCACCACGGTGGTACGTCGACCCCTCTGACTTAATGCTGCTAAACACCACCGTCGAATATCTCTACTCACGAGACATTATCCCACAGATCCAATTTAGTAATCCATTCAAGCGTATAACTGACCAAGAAACAAAAATAAAGGAAAACTTCCACCCACAAAACTGTCGGGACAATCGATTTGGAATAATGTGAATAGGTACACTCATTTACAATACAACGCACCTGCCACGTACTACTTGATTGTTGGAGAAAAAAAACTTTTCATTTTCGATTAAAAAATAAATGCGAATAAATACTCCAAAAATGCTATATAGATACACGGTATAATAGATGTTCCACGGGGCGGCAACCAATTTATTACTGCTTCGTACTGTAGTCGTTTTAACTTCAGCTTTTATCCTCGCAAAATAAGAAATGAAAACCTATTTAAAAAAATCCAAATTCACTTTGAACTCATCTGTATCATCTGTACCCACGGTGTTTAGACTTCTTATGAAAAACTCATTTTAAAAAAACGTCAGATGTGACAAATTGAATAAAAGTTTGTGTCCCGTGGCACATATTATATAAATTCTACCAGTTAAGTTAAAATAACTCTTTCAAACTTTTATTTTCATTTTATATTTTTATAAAATATACTATACAATATACAATATCATTTTTTAACGCCATCGTGAACATTTATTTTTATGAAAATCTCAAATGATAAACCGTGTTCTTCCAAACACCAAAATTGTATGAGCCTATTTATAGTTCTAACACAATCACAACTAAAACGACATTCATATATTTAAAAATGTATTAAATTATTTTCCTAAGAATAAAAACTAAACAAATCTACATTCAAAAAAATAATATTTTTTATTTTATTTAAATGTATTAGTTAAAGATTTCAATGTATTTAATTAAGGTGTTAGGTATATTTATAACGATTTACATTACAATGATTTAAATAAGTACTTACAATGGTTTTGAAAAACAACAATTTTAAAATTTTGAGCAGTTAATGATCTTCAAAGAATCAAATTTATAGTAATATTATATTTTTACTTTAAAACTAAAACTATTATTCTAAACTGAATAATATTATTATTATTATTATTATCCATTTTTATTGGATTTTTTCTATATTTTTGAATAGAAAATAATAAACATGTTTGCTTTTATTTTATTTTTTAAAGTTATAAAACGAAATTCTTAGAATTTTTGGAGTACAGTCAAAGCAAATATTAAAAAAGGTATTTTTGCTTTGTAGGATTTTTGTGGCAATAAAACATATTCAAAAAATACATAGTAACACGTTTATCACATAACCATTCTATTCAATGTAGTCTGTAATTGAAACAAATTAAATCCCAGAAAATGTCACTGACCACGCTTATTTCGGCAAAATATTATTATCTATGATAATAGAATATACTGTAAAAAAAAAAAGAGAGAGAATTTAGCACGATATAAGGAACCAATACAATGCAAAATAATGGGTACGTGATAGAGAAGGCAGGATAAAATAAAACGTTGAAACCAGACACTATATAATAGTAAATGATAAAATACGAGTATACTAAGTATAGGGTCATACTCGTTACATCCATTCTCATATAATGAAGTAGGGTGTACTATTATAGCACAGTGTCCTAACTGCGAATAAATTTAGACCATAAAACTATTCCCACAAGCTGCCACACAAGTCGAATGGTTCCGTGTCATTGACATAATCGAAATAATCTTAGCATACCATATAATACTAATCAAAATATTATATCTGAGTGATCGAGTCAGCACATCAGATAATACTATTATATATTTACAATATACATATTTTGTAGAAATATTGAAAATATATTTTTTTTTACTTATATAAACATGACTCGATGTACCTATATCTTTAAATAAAAAAAAAATAAAAATGTGTGTATTTTAATGTTTATAATATTTTGGTCAGCCCATGGAGGAATCCTATGACTGAAAGTATTAATTATTATTACAATATTGGAAAGCTTATAAAAATGTATCCGGAGAAAAACAAGTTTAGGGTTCAGTGATTACTGATCAAAATATCAATAATATTATGCTAAATAATATTATTATTGCTAAAAGTATTACATATGATAGCACGGCGTCTTAGATAGGCAATTTAGGTACACTAAATTCAAATTTCTGATATTTTGCCGTTATATCAAAAGTTTGATCTGTTGAAAAAAATAAAATATAAATATAAATTAATTTAACGAGTACAGTTTTGATACAACTAGAGAGTATTAGTCTATATTAATAAAGTATTAAGTATTGTATCAAGATAAAGAAATTTCAGGTAAATGAGAATGAAATAATTAACAACAGTTCTTCTATATTTTTTTTTAATAAATTTAAATTTAAATTCAATTATTACAATTCGTAAAAACAACCAACAATAAAAGGATTTATAAAATATTTTCTGTTATTGCTTCTTTATTATATTTTATTGTACTGAATAATCAAATCGTTTTTATAATGTATTAATATAACAACTATAAATTGTACACATATTTTGAAAACGCGTAATGCATTTATCATAATATTCAAAAAATCTAATGAAATTGATTTATTTCTTATTTAAAAAACTCTAACTCTGTAATCAGCACGATAACAAACAAGTTTCGTATCGCTAATTTTCAAAAAAATAAAAGAGAATGTATGATGTCCGGCGTTCGTAAAAGTTGTGAGGGGATGTCAAAACGTCAGTTTGGTTATTCTAAGCACGCAAAGTGAACCCGATCGAAACGAGCTAATCTTCAAAGTGCATGCAACATAACATAATACTACTCAAATGATTACGTCTTTAAAATTACACAGCACGACATAAGTCATACGAATAAAGCAAAAATAAAAATAAGAGTGGACATCGTATTATTATTATATCAACTGATACTTAGTTTTGAGTTTCAGCAAAACGTGTGCACTATAATATATAATCATATTCTGAAATATACACTAACCTACCATAAAATATAATGATCACATTTCATATTGTTAAAACATTTTTAAACTCTAACTAATTAAAACTCATATCCCATTTTCGTGTTCATATTTTTTGCTCTAAATGGCATACATGTATAATTTTATTAAAAATAACCGGACATACTTTGCAAGAGGAGCAAGCAATTAGGTCACGTGTGTCAGAGGTGTGTGATGATGAATCGTGGCATTCAAAAAAAAATATTCTGAACAACGATAGTTTAATGATAAATAAATCACGTAGGTACTTTATGAAGTGTTTTTAAAAGCTTAAAAAAAATAGTATAATATTTTTACAAACGGTTAAAATAATATAATCAATATGAGGCACTTTAAGAGTATAGTAATCATACACAGGTTTGATAATAATATTATGGTTGGTTTATAGACCAAAAGGAGATTCGTAAATAAGCCATTTTATATTTATTTAGCGATTTCTTATACTACTGACAATTCCATTCCACGCCACTGATCATAATACAAAGTTTTGGTTTCTCATACAATAAGTGAACAATATAAAAAATGATTATGGGCAATTTAGGTTCGGGATAGAACAATAATAATTGTAAAATCAAAACGTTTTTAACATGAATCAAATTGTTTTGTTGTATATAAAAAAAAAAAATACGAGACCAATGAAATTTTCTGTTTAAATTTGAAAGTACCTAAATGTTTTTTTTTTATGACATTGTATTCAATATGAACATTTAACATAAATATGTATAATATAGTAAAAAATATTTACTGATACAGATTATTTAAAACCAGCTGTTATTTAAAAAGTAAACATTATGTGTATAGTTAATTTTCTGAACATACAGGTTAGTTTATGCAAATTATACATACCTATGGTCATGTACATAAGCGCAATATGTACACAAACCACGTTTAACTTTACAGTATGATACTAATCAACATAATATTATTGAATCCCTAACCGTAATTTTTTTATATAATTAAATAATATTGTAAGAAATTATTCTGCACCTACACACCAGTATTTGTTCACAGACAAGATTTTAAATATTTCTCGTGTATATTTGTTACCAAAATATAAATTATGTTGTATATTTATGATAGATCACGTCATCCAACTACAGTTATAATATTATGATGATTTATTTTTACTGGAATTGTGGGATCTAATACTTGGTTCGTGGTTGTATGTTTAGGGGAGCGATATCAAGACGTTGATTCTCGTTTTTTCATTCACTGTTATTATCGAAGTAGAAATAATATCATAGGATGAAGACAATTATTCAAATGATGCGCACAAAAATCGGCATTTATGGATTACATTAAAATAATAAAACCACGAAAAATGACTTTGGTAACAGTAAAAAATACCCCTCAGTTGTATACTACTGACAAATCGTTTTCCGCAGAAACACTGCGTGCTCACACACACACACACACATTTATGAATGCAAATATTATACTACTTATGTATGCTATACTGTATGACGTGTTCACATTTGAATTTCCATCACAAAGAGTTGGTGTTAAAATTGAAAACTAATAGTAACCGAAGCCCGAGGCAATGACAAAATCCTAAATACCTAAGTACCCGTTTATAATGTATACAGTATATACACATAAGTTATATGGAATTAATGTAATAGTAGTGGTAAGTATAATAGTTGTCACTTGTTGGAGATCAAGACGTACATTATAATATTGTTACGTATAAGATAATATATTATTGTACGATTTGTGTGGTGTGACGTGCGTTGGAGTGCCTGCACGCGTTTGTGGGAGCCGTGTTCATATTATACTATCCGATAGTGTATGCATTGGTAATTTTTTTTTTTTTTTTACAAATTTGGTTAGTCATGTCCACAAATCATAATATTATCTTAACGTTATCCCCCCGCCTCTGCTTTCACCACTGGTTGTATGTAAAAACCCTAGCCCTAACTATGATGACTGCATCATACACGAATAACGTTTTAGATGCATCACGCGACTGGATTTCCGATATGGCTCCTCGGGCCGGCCATCGAACTGTTCGATGTAGGGCTGTCGGGCAAGGATAAAGTACCGGCCACGTAAACGGTACACAGTGCATATTATATGGCCAAGTGTGGGCGGAGTATATAAGATTTATTTGAAAATATTCACGAGTCGGACACGGGGTACCGTTTGTTTGTGTTTGTGCGAGCGTGTGTGAGGAACGTGTACCGTGTAGAGGGCGAAATGGATTTTGCAACGAAGAGTTAGGTGCGAGGGTGGGGGTGGCACTTGGACGGTGCATACACTTCCGCGCGCGACTAAGACGTGGGTAGGCCGGAGCAGCACGCTGCGGAGAGAGACGCGTGAGTGGAAGAAAGAGAGACACACAGAGAGAGACAGAGAAGGGATGGTATAAAAATTACGGTTAGCCTTGAGGGTCCATTCATCACGGGCCGAAAACTCGCACTGACAACACAATTTCTAGATAAAACCTCGTCCGAAAGTCCCTGTGGCGGCGGTGGCGGCCGGAACCGAGCAATTGGCTATGTATATACACGTGGACGGGGTGTGTGTGCACGCTCGCGCAAACGGTGGAGGCGAGGTGGAGGAGGATTTGTGGTGGTTCACTGGCTGACGAGAGCGGAAACGCCGGGCGGGTCGCGGCGAAGGGATAACGTCCGGGGTTCCTGGCATGACGGTGGAGCGGTCGGTTTCCGGGTGGTGAGAGGGGTACACGCGCGGAAGGCGGAAAAATTCAATCCCCTTGGGCGCGGAAAATACGCTGGGACGTGCGTCGCCGAATTTCAATTTGATAAACGGTTACCGGGTATCCGCCGCCGCCGCCGCCGCCGCCGCTGTATCTCACGGCAGCTATATTCCGCGGGCCACGGTTGCATATATAATAATAATATATACGTATATATACATAGTAGTTTTTAGAGACGACTTGTTTTCCTATTTTTTTTTTTTTTGCACCCTTTGGCTGGACGTTTACAAAAATAATAAAAACAGTTGGCGTTACTTAAACGGTATATACTTTAAATCGGTGGAGGCGATAAATATCGCGGGTTTAGGTGTCCGGCGTACCTATACATAATAACGATAGACGAATACTGGTTTTTCGACGTGCAAAAAGAAATAAAATAAAAGAACATAAAAAACAAAATAAATATCTCTCGTGTCGGAAAAAGTGAAAACGAGAAATTGAAACCAAGGTTTCAGAAAAAAATTTACCTATCTCTCTCTCTCTCTCAATCTCTCTCTCTCAATCTCTCCGTACATTTCCATCTCGTATTAATTATAAATCAGTGTAATTTATTGCTCCCGTCGCGCTCCGCTCCGAGGGTACTCGTTTTTGTAACCAAAGTATATAATATTATTATATACACACGTATAATAAAATGAATAAATAACAAACAAAAAACTCCGAATAATAACTATAATAAAAGGACTTATATCGTATGCACATAGTGTACACACGCTTAAACGATGTATTCGGTTGCATGAGATGGTTGCTGCAGTATTTTTTACTTATTGCGCGCCGCATTACACGTCCAATCCTTAGGACATTTTTATAATCTCGGCACTAATACCTACCTATAATATCACTTAAAAAACGGAAAACGGCGCAAAATATTAAACCAGCCGACGCGCGCCGAATCGCTTATAATTATTCTGAAAAACCGCTATTTATTACGATTTCGAGCCGACCGTCGTAGTGGTAATAATAATAATATTATGCATTTACTCGTTCGTCCTTTATTTTAATTCAAACACCGGGCGCGTATACGAATTGCCGTCTTTAGCCGCATTAATTCGTACACTTATTGTTACCGGATAATTTCCATTTACTGCGCAGACAACGCAGTGCGGAGGGATAATAATATGGGAGTTTCATTGTAAACTGTGGTTGTCCGTGACTCGGAGACTGCGAATAAAATTACTAATTATTTTACCGTACATAAACTACTATATTCTTTAGAGCTATGCAGATGTCATAACTTCAGCGTTATTAAGACGTAGTTAAATGCAATCACAATTAAAACCGACCTAATCTCGGGCCGCGGGTACTCCTCGTCTTGACACTGGAAAATATAATATAAAATGCAATTAACGTTAGTTTTTGTATCGTATGAACATTATACAACATAATATTATGATATCATATAAATTTAATTTTACCGGGATAAATGATATTTTCATTTTGATCGCTTGTAGCAAAAATGTTATGTTCTACCTACTGCAAAAGTCTACCGTCAATATTCTACCGATTTACAAAAATATTATAATAAGCATTATAGGTACACGCAGTGAATAATGTACGAAAATACTCAAAGTATTGAATTCCTTGTTGTTGTTCATCAGATTATAACGGCTATATTATATTCAATAACACTTGGTCAAATAAATAGCTACCATCAATTACCATCGTTCTGTAAGCTTAAACTATGCGTCAAATTATATAATATAACCAATATCAAAAAAAATGTCATAGTTGGCTGTGACATTCAATAGTTACTACGTGTCACATATTATTTTTTAAACGTACATAATCATATAATATTTTAATTTTTAAACAAGTCTTACGACACAAATTATCTTACTCGAAATAAACATGAGGTATATACTAAATAAAGATTATATATTTTAACATATTTTATTTAATATTCCTAGTTATTCACTAATTAATATTGCATATGAAATTATAGAATAACACATGTTAGAAGCGTAAGATTCTATAAATATTTAGTTTAAAAAATTAGTTTTAATTTTAAATTAAATAAAGATTTTTAAGAAAATTTGTATTTTCGGCGTTTAAAATAATTATAAAAACAATAAAAATAAAATAAACAATTTCCAAGAACAATCACAAAGAGACTATGTATGTACCTATATAAATTAAATACCTAGGTTAATTGCTATGTCCTAAGTGTGTAATTACCCAGTTTGCGAAATTAGCCACTTTTTCTCCATTATTTAATAGCAAAGACGATTTATGCAAACAGTACTATTTATACAGACGGCACAGCTATACTTTTTGCCCATTTAATAAATTGGATGCAGAATATTATACAAATGTTTTGTTCAGGATAAACTATTTATGATTCAATTTGAAAAATAGTATAATATTATGTAAATAAGAGTAGGTATGTGTATAGTATAATATTATGTTAATAAGAATAGGTATGTAGATTGTTTGAAACTCAATTAAATTGACCATTACGTATTTAACGAGTAATCTACGTATAACTTCCATACATCATAAGACCATCATTATTTTTTGAATTACAATTTACAACTAAATAACTAAAATCGTTAATTTTTGTTTAAATATTCAATTTTGTCAAAATGTTAAATTCAAATGTCTATAAGAGTAAATCGTGCATATTATGCATCTTTAATATTTTTAAACGACTATAATAACAACTTATAATGATGAGGAATTTTTCAAAGTTTTTGTCTTAACAAAAACTTTTTATCAAAATGTATACAAAAAAAAATTTTAAAATCTAAAATTTCTGTTTAGCTCATAAAGCATCAAAATATTTTGAAAATTATTTACCGTGTACATAAAATATTAGTATACAAATTTGGTGAAAGTATAAATATTCATGTAAAGTATTAATCATAAAATCCATTTTTACTTAAATTGCACAATTACACAATGATAATTTCAAAATATTTAGATTAATTTTGAGTAATTACGATAGGTCAAAGAGTTTGCAAATGTAAAACAAGATTTCTAATAAGTTTTTCTATTAGTGATTAATTTTAAAAACCATTGAAACATTTATTTTTAAAAGCGATTGAACTTAAAATGTTTACAAAAATATATAATTTAAGCAATTATTATGTTGTAGTTTAAAAAATATAATTGGTGGAATTTGAAACTTCTCAGACCTTATGTACATTATTTACTACTCACAAATCAATTTTCGTAATTTTTTAGATACATTTTAAGCAATTTATACGATTCCGAACCTATTCACTACGTTTTACGCCTCTACGGTATTTACTCCTAAGATACAAATAGCTAGTAATATTAAATTATGAAAAAATATTTTAATATTATACGCTATTGGTTTTTTGCAAAATGTAGTTGAACCTTCCTATTATTTCTAGAGCACAGAGTCAAAAGCAATTGCATATTTATCATGGCTGATCGTATGATATGCTAAGTAAGCACAACAATATTGTTTCATAAAATAGAGATTGAAATTTTAAACTTTTAAAGTGCATATTTTTACTATTTTTACCTTTTGATGTTCTACGATTTTAACTGCATATTAAATTTTTTTCCTTGCAATTGTAGGTGTTTTCTTGACATTTTATAAAAACTTCAAAAATTATTATTGTCAATTTAAAAAGAATTTAAATTTTATATTTATCGATTAATACATTGAAATAAATTAGTATAGAAATTTTATAGTCTTCCAGGACATGTTACGTACCTAGTTACGATATCATAAATGGTATTTAGATATCAGTACATACTAAGATAAGAAAATATCAAATTTAGATTTCGGACAATTATTGTTATTATTTCTTTATTAAATGTTTTTGATTATAATTTATGAAGAAATGAATGCGGTTTTTTCGATAATTTTAGAGTGCATATTATTATTTTTGGATGTATAATTGAACTTTTTAGTGAATTATATGTTCACCCGTATTTAAGCATTTTTATTGCATAATTGGCTGATTTTTATGGCTTATAAATTCACTCTCCAGTGCTCTATTTATTACAAATTTAAATATAAATTGCTTGTAGTAATATAAAAATATATTATAATAGAATATCCTTAGAAATATTGACAGTCTGTTTCCACTCAGAATAGTTTTTCATCGTTTACCTACAATGATTTATCATTTAGTTCAAACATAACACATGTTTTGTCAAAGTGACCTCAATGAATAGGTTCACTCGACACCTTTTATATAGAAGAGCGACTTACCCAGTATTTTAAGTAGGTATTATGCATACAATATAGCATATTTTAACCATAAACACGAAAAATGTAATGTTAGATCCGTGGTAAATTTAAACGAAAGTAGGGTAAAGGTTAGATGCCATGTCATATTACGCTCTTAATTTAAAATCAGTGATTTTTTATTTCACGAACAAAAATGTAAATATGTATGAAAAATGCAATGGATGTATTTAAGAGTCGAATTATCAAAAATTATTTAGCATACAAAAAATAAACTTTATTAAATTTGTTTTATATTTTAATATAATATACACATTTGTATAGTTGAAAAATAAAACTATTATAAAGCGTCAACTTTAACGTAATATATTATATAAACTGATAATGTTTCTTATGAGAAAATATAAAACAGTAGATACGATATCAGTAAAAATGTGGTGTCAAAAATTTGAATCAAAAAAAATATATATACAGGGTGTAACAGGTCTATTTGACTTATGCAATAACTTTTACAGCAGTAACAGTGATAAGCAAGAAATAATTTTGAATTTTAACACACTTTGAAAATTGTTTAAAAAATTAACTACTTAACCAAATTGAAAGTTTTAAACGCCAAAATGGTTTTTAAATACTTATTCATGAAATAGCTATCTTGGATTATAAGAAAAATATTAAATAAAAAATTTTAATTATTTATTTTTGTTGTAAAAAAAAAAAATGAAATATAAGATATACAAATTATAGCGCAGAGCTCTACAAATCATTACAAAAAAAAAAAACTTAAAAATATTGAATAGAAAAAAAGTTATTGCATTAGTCAAATAGACCTGTTACACCCTGTATATTGTCGCAATAATTGTTAAAAATATAAGAATCTTATAAATGCCTATAAACAACTTTAAATTTCTCTAAATGATTTATAAATTTATTTGAGTACGGAAAATGATATTTTAACTTTTAAGTAACATGAGAATAGTTCAAGTTTCCCCCGGGGTAATATTTTCTAAATTAAAATAAAATGAGAATAATCATTTTTTTTTCATTAAATTCATTGACTGAACCCGTACAGAACAACACCGGTGTTGCACTGATATCTTTGGAAAATCTTAGGACCGAAAACCTTAATAGTAAGTTTCTACGCAAAAAAAATGTATAACGAATGTCCTTCCTATTTTATTCAGATTTAGGACTGACAACTTAAACCTAGTTGGTGTGGTTCAAATTTGTTTCTTTTTGTGTTGCATAAAAATGATTTAGCTAATAACGTTATCATTTTTATAAAGTGCTTAAATAATAAAATGTAATATTTGTTTACATTTTAACTTTTTTAATATTCAACGAGTACTGAATTCAATAAAATGGATCGTTTATACAAATTCATATCATAGGAAATAAAGATAAGTCTAGATGGAAAGTAATCCATTTAGTTTTATCACCAGGTAGGAAATTACATGTTGGTAGTGTATTATTTTTCTTTGACTGAATTCGATTAAAAATTTGGATTAGACTTTATTTATGCAAAAAAAAAATTAACATATTTTAAGTTGTCTGTCTGGTCAGTATTTTTTTTTGTATGAGAACTTACGTGCGAGTAACAACTTACCTGCTTTGTTTCGTGTGAAACCTTATTAAACCCATTTTGATGTACAGGTTTCTTAGGTTTCAAATTCCAAAAGGTATCTTATCTATTTCTAATGTATATAGTAGTTAAAAGTAATAACTAATAAAGTTATAAAATCGTAGGTCCATTTAACGCAGAAATAGAAAAATAATATTTTACTATTTAACCGATGCGTTACTAACATTAATAGTCCAAAAATAATATCTTAAATTTACGAATTCATTTTTAGATTCCATGTCGGCCCCTTTATTACATCCACGTAAAAGTGGGTATTATTAAGTTAAAATGTTAATTTTTTTTAATAAGCTATTAAACTTAGCTCGTTTATTAATATTCTAAGAAACTTAATAACTTAACTAGGGATACTTTTATTTTTAATAACTCAGCTTTATCCAATGTATTTTTAAAAATAATAGCTTAAGTTGTAATTATGTTTGTACGTATCTATAAATGTCGTTCAAAACTAATTAATTAATAATGTTTTATTAAATTATACGTTATAGAACTATTTTAAACAAAAATAAGCAAATAAACATTTCTTGATTAGATAATTTAGTTGGCACTAAATATGCAACTAATCTGTAATTGCATACAACACTACAACAACTAGAGTACAAAAAAAAAAAGAAATAGTAGTTTTTATTTTAATGAAAAATTTAGTTATAATGTAAAAAAAAATGTAAGTTGCATATCTATCACTACATTTTGTGTGACACAAATCAAAAGAGAAAAATGAATTTACTTTTATTCACCTCGCCATGTTATGATATTATTTTTCTCTATATTAACTTTAAGCTTTTTGAGGTGAAAATATTGTTTGTTAACGATTAACTTAAAGTTGCTTTCACTTAATCAACTCAAAATACATTATTTCATAACTTGACCACCTTTGCAGTTACGCGTATTATCGTTATATCGTCGAAAATCTGTCGAATCGGTCCGCATCGGTATTATATTAATGCAGTCTACTGCTCACTGAAATCTCCACTCCGGCCCTACTAACCAAATAACTGCCCTGACTGCTGTCTTATTGTTATTATGATGATAATTATTATTGTTATTAATTTTATCGTTGTTGCTTATTGTGTTAAAATTATATTATCCACGGTGGCGGGTTGAGACGGGAAAAGAAAAGCCGGCCGGATGGTTTTAAAAACTGTAAATGGCAGGTATAAGATAGAATAAAAAAACTAACGAACGCGGCGGACGTGGCGAGGCGTAAAGTTCTTAACAACTTGACGCGCCCCGGCTATTCATCAGAGGGTCGAAGAGACGCCACGCCGCCGCAGTGCCGAACGCAAATCCTCGTGTCGAGAAAGTTGTAAATTATAACGAGATAAAAAATAAAAAATAAAACGTATATAAAAAAAAGAAGAAATAGCCGGGTTGATCCCACGGGGGGGCGGAGGGTAGTGGTGGCAGCAGCAGCAGCACTGCAGAAGGGGTTCTGCAGGGTTAAAGGTCTACCCCGAGCGTCTATCAATCTTCATCGGTCACCCGGCAGCCAGCCCTCCGCCGCCGCCGCCGAGCCCGCGAGCTCTGCCACTCTGGTCGTGGCGGCTTATTCGGTGATAATATCAAAAATGTTTTTGCCCATTAATTTTGTGCGTGCAGAAACTCTGTCCGAAAACTATTCGACTTCTCTCTCTCTCTCTCTCTCTCTCTCTCTCTCTCCCTCTCGTTATCTATATATATATATATATATATTATAGAGAGAGAGAGGGTGAGAGGTGTACGTGTATATTTAGGGGGTGAGTGAGAGAAGCCTACGATCCGCCGCCGGCGGACGTTTCCAAAGTCGAATCCACGCGTATCATAGTTTGTCTGCGTTACAATAACCAATGAACACACGTGAAAACCCGAAAAGTTTAACCGCGCGCACGCGTATACCGTTTGGCACCCACCTAACCCAACCACAACGCTCCGGGAGAATTTCGCACGGACTGACAGCTGACCGCATTACCGACAACAAACACGTTTTATGATAATAATTTATTTTTTATCTTTGGATCAATAATGGTTTTTTTTCTCCACGAGCTCGATACTATAAAGAGTGATTCACGCATATATCATGCCCGCTCTAATTTTTTCTCATCCTCGTTGAACAATAGATTTCGAAATAGATTTTGGAAATTTTGAAGTATTCTTTAAGACTATATCATCAAGTAGTACCTACAATGAATGTTTATGCCATTTAAGGTGTTTTTTTTGGTGATACCCACAACCTACTCCTTTATTTCAAAAGAGTTTCGCCTGTTTCTCCCGTACATTATTAAGATGACTTTTTGAAAAATGTTGATGTATGTATTCAAATCATCATTTAAACTGATAATGATTGAAGTATTTAATATTGTGTATCTCACAGGAAACTCTTTAAATTGTATAAAAAATATAATTATTTATAAATATAATTCTTGTTGGAAAGTAATACCTTATACCTATGTCTACTAAAAAAAAAGTCCAAAAATCATAATTTATCTAAACCTATTAGATAGGTATTCAAGGAAAACGTGGAAACTCTACTCATCTGCTTGATGAATCGTCCTTTATAATATATAAAAATAAACAATCAGTTATGCTACGATTTACAACTATATTATGGGAGATGATATTTATGATTGATGGGTATTTTTATAATACAGAAAACACAATTATAGTGTCCGTAGTTGTTGGCGTTCAAATGTTTTTACGACGAGTGTCGAAGAATCTCAAATAACAATAATAATTAAGATAATATTAATATCAACAATGTCGTTTCTCAGAAAATAAACATAGGTAATTCAAAACTATAGGTACACTTTATGTTATATAATGTTAAATCATAGGTGTATACAATAATCATAATAGCTATTAGATAAAGTCTATACAATCGATCAAACACAAGTAAGAAAATACCAAATGGATAGTCCTTATTGACGTGTTCGTGGAGTATCGAAATCATGCCAGATGTAGAGTTAGCCAAAAAATAGAAAGTGAATCGTATGTTATAGATGTTAAAATGACTATGATTATCTTTAAATAGTATACAATAAAATAAAGTAATTATTTACAAACGTAATTTACTTATTATAATAATTTATAAAACATCTATTTGAATACACATTGACATCAGCTCCTGCTAAGCTGTGCACCAGATTTAATTTCTCACTAAGTCTATATTACGAGTACAATAAAATTTCTAAGTAACTCAGTATTTTGTGAGTAAGTTCTTACTACGTTACCTACTGTACGTAACAACACTGGAATAGCAGTAACTATCCTAGCATAGAATTTCGGACCAATGCGAAACAAAGATAGTGCACTTTTTAAACTTTTTTTAATGATAAAAATAAAATTCGCAGTAAAAATAGGAGGCCGCAGAGAATTGAACGGGATGGGAGGTAAGGAATTGGGTTGTTTAAAACGGTTTCTGGGACCTCGACGAAGTGATTTATACGCCGAAACGAGTATAATAAGTCTTTGCGTTACATAAATCGTACGTGTCAATCTGCCTTCGATTATCCAAATCCCTCCAAGATCGTAAACGGAAATACGGCACTTATAATATGTCGAGGGCTTACTATCAATACGCATATTATACGTATATATGATGTGTGTGAATAAATTTTTGTAAAAAAAACTTGTCTGCAGCGGTTTTTACATATTTTTATTTATTTTTCCACTTTTTTTTTGAAAATAAAATCAAATATTCATCAAAATTAATATTCAATCATTGATACGTCATGTTTATAATATAACGTTCTTAAAACACATTGTTTTTATAATACAAAATTCGGTCTATTTATTGTATTTGTAATTATTGATTTTAATTATTTATGAGAACGAATTTCGGAAAATTAATCTCAACTAAAGAAATATAATTTCAGTTCAAAACTTTCAGTATTAATTTAGTACTTAATGCTATAACTTGAGATTTCTTTAGAAGAAAATTGTTCATACATTTTTTATTACACGAGTATACCCACTACGCAGTACACATATTATGGAATGTTTATCACGCTGTGCCGTCTAGCACACAATAATATTATTAAAAACAATGTTTTTAGTAATTCAAAGAATAGGTTTACATAATTATGTGCAATGTATTTTTGAATTGCGTTTTAAAATCAAATTTATTTAATTACACCTTGTTTGATGGTTTTTTTCCTATGCTCTTATTTTTATCCTGGCTTCCTGCTGCAGTCGTATTCTGGACGTTTAATTCTTTTATTAATCTGAAAATAAAAAAAATTATTTAAAAATAATAGTAATAATAACTGCAGAACACATTATAATATGTTACATACTCTTCGACGTCTGTTATTGTGTCTACCTCTGTGGCCTTTTTCAATATCTTTTTTAACGCTCCAATCACGTATGCTTTAAGTTTAACACGAAACAAACGATTAATTGTATTATAAATGAAGTAAATTAAATATTGTTAATATCAGTATTACTTTGTGGGGATGACTTATCATTTTTGCAGTCTTCGACTTTTGGTTTTCTTTTACCCAATTGATTTAATTCTTTTATGTATCTCGGTTCACCAGTCTTCTTGTCCATTCGTATTTCTAATTTTTCTAATTTGTCCATAATATCTTTTTCGTTATAAAATAAGGCGTGTTCATCGTCCTCTTTAAAAAATAAAAATATCTTTGTTATTATGTGGTATATTAGAACAAAGCTAATCTACCATTACGTTATAATTACCTATGCAAAAATAAAATATTATACCTAATAAAAAATAGCATAGAGAATAGAACAAAAATGTTTTGTATTTCATAATATATACCCCAATAATAATGTTTAAGATCATACTACTACGTAAAACATATATATCAATTTAACAATTAGTTTTATTTTAAAAACTCGTGACAAGTAGTTGTGACAGTATTAAAAAATAATAAAATTGATAATTTTACCAAGTATAATTAAATTTGAGATACTTAAAAAATTTAGTTCTTAGACTTAATGAAATTTAATTTAACCACTATGAAAGTTCAGGAAAGTTGCTTTTAAAATATAGATAGTAACTGATGTTTTTTTTTACCTTATATTATATTTAAAAGTACCTAACTACTATATTTTGGTCCTCTAGTTATATTTGTTTAAAATACATTGAAGAAATAAATACATTTATTAGCAATTTCTTTAAAATTCCTCTGCATTATTGCAATTTTTTTTTTCATTTGAATTTAACTAGTATCATTTTTATGAGTTTACAATTATAAATTTATATATTATTTTTTTTAAACGAAAAATCGCATACTTTTATGCCAAATAACTTAGTAAGCGCGTTTATACAAATATTATGTATTTATCATCAAAAATGTAAGTACTAACTTTTTGAATCGGTTTTTTGATCGGTTTTCGGATCGGTTTTTAGATCGGTTTTTGAATCGGTTTTTGAATCAGTTTTTAAATCGGTTTTGGGATCGGTTTTTGGATCGGTTTTTGGATCGGTTTTTGGATCGGTTTTCGGATCGGTTTTTGAGTCGGTTTTTGGATCGGTTTTTGGATCGGTTTTTGGATCGGTTTTTGGATCGGTTTTTGGATCGGTTTTTGAATCGGTTTTTGGATCAGTTTTTGGATCGGTTTTTAAATCGGTTTTTGAATCTTTCAGATCGATGCTTGATTCTAGTTCTTTTTCTTTATTCTGTACTTCACTAATTTTGGAGTACAGTTCTATCATATTTGTTTCGAGCGTTTTTACAATTTTACCAATGCCTTCTGGATACTTATAATCCACTTTTAAACATCTCATAAACTCTAACGCCCATTGGATTTGATTGACGCCTATAAAATATGGAGGAAACATGATTTACATTAGGCAGTTTGGTGTCGTTTATATCATAATATGTGCTGTCTACACACATTTAAAACGTCTTCGAAAACATTACTAAGACATAATATTATTGAGTCGTTAGAACCGCCTGACTATTATATAATTATATGAACGCAATAGATTTTACCACATCGTATTTGTGTTTCGCTGTTGTACATGGACCACAACACTGCGATCAAATTATCCAATAGAATCGAGAACGGCATTTGCCGCGCAGACTGCTTGACGTTGCCCCTCACCGGAGATACCTTGAACTTGTACAACAACGGGCGAAACGCCGTGGCTGGTTTGCCGCCCGGGGGAGGAGAAGCGTCTTCGTCTTTGGCGTCGGCGTCAGGTTTGGAGTCAGGTTTGGCGTCAGGTTTGGCGTTTGTATTTGATTTAGCTTTCCTTTAATAGTATTCATTATATATACGTGAAATCGATCTCTACTAAACAATAAACAAATAATCATACTCATTTTTCTGCTCGGAGTCCGCCATTTTCTAGTGACGGAAACTGGATTTGTGTTAGGTAATAAATTTAAAATGATTGATCGTTCGTCCAAATATCACGGAATGTGCGAGAAACAATGTTGTTTGCGTTACTATACGAAATTATCGTGTGTATAATATTAATGTGGCCAGAAAAGATAAACGTGCAATAACAATATTATGTTTTATTATCAACAAATGATAATAAACAATTTTAAATCAATAATCATATTATAGTAATATTATTTAGTTAAATACCTAGTTATGTAGAATGTAGTATATAGTTGCATAATTTTTATTTTTTTACTAAATGCTATAGAGAAACAAGGAGTGTGGATATAGTTTATTTTATCGTGATATGCATTGAATTGTTATGAGTTCAAATTAAAAATCAATAATTAGGCACCTTAAATAGTATATGTTTTCAAAATAAAACTACTTCAAAAACGTATTTAATTTATAAATTCCAAGATATTTCTCAGTAAAATTTTAAATTTACTAGATTAAAAAAAATGTAAAAAATGGAATACGATAGTATTATATTTTATAGCAGAATATATCCAAAATATACATTTATTATATCTATACATGAGTGTATTTAAATATTTAATGTAATTTGTAACAAAAAATACTTCACTTAAGTTGTATAAGAGAATCTCTCAAACAACATTTGTTTAAGTAAGTTATTTATTTTGACAAAATCGTTTCTTTTTTTCAATAATATTATGGTACAGTGAAAATGTATTGCTTTTGTACATAATGCCAAAGGAGTACTCAACTATAATATTTATAGAACTATCGACTTAATTAGAGATTCAAAAAATTCACTGTTCAATGGAAAAACTAAATAAAACTATTAAAATAAAGAATTCTGCCGAATCAAATAAATGTTGATCAGAGTGGGATTTAGGACCATAGAGATTGATGAAAAAATAAAGAACTGAAAACAGCTAAAAGGTATGGCAGATAATAAGAAGCAATAAAGAATAATCATAGGGCGTGACTAGATAGACAGCAAATCTTCTTTAATAGGACTGCAGTACTCTGTTTAAAATGAAAATACAGATTGAGTTAGATAGCTCAGGAAATAAATACTAAGGCTGGTAATGTAAAAGGTAAATCCTGTGGATAAAAGAGAATCTTGGGTAACGGGAAAAAATATTTTTTTTTTTTTTGGAAACACTTTCTCTATACGAAAATCAGAAAAATATTTGTTCCGAAACATAATAATATATTGAAAATTGTTCAAAAAAATAATCAAAACAAATACCACCTACTCACTCTAACTTTTATATTACACATGTGTACCTACCAATTTTTGTTTGATGTTCGCACTGTAAGCACCCCTAAGGCACTTTCTGCGAAAAAACCACTAAGTACAATTTATAAATATTTATTTTATTATTTATTTATTTTTTTTTTTTTATTACAATTTTGATAAGTGATATTAAAAATATTCATTACTTTGTATTGTTTTATACATACAACAATTTAAATTTTATTTTATTTTTCACGATTAATTGAAATAATTACTTTTTATGTTGATTTTTTTGTTTTCTACTTTATTAAATAAAAAAAAAACTTATAATTTATTTTGCATTTCCTAAATATTATTTTAAATTTATATGATTTAAATTTTAAATATAAACCTGAAGAATAAAAATAATGTATGAGACTCATTTGTTAATAAGATTGAAACTAAATAATTAAGTTCTTATTACATAGGTAGATAATGTATTTTTAAACTAAAATATTCACATTTAGTGTATGGGTCCAAAAATAACTGGGACTCAAAAAGTCAAATTTTGTTTTTAAAATCATATGATAGGTAGAAGCACTGTAAGCTAGTTAGTTCACAATTTGGTATGTGTAATGTAGACTTTTGGAAAATAACATTTAATCCTAGTTAACTACTTTTTCATATCTCTATATTATATTAGTTTGTTAAAATTCAAAATACCAATCCAGCTATCTTTGTCAAATTTAATTTTTAAATAAATGAATGAGACATCATTCTTATTTAAATTAAAAAAGTGTATAGCTTTAGTTAATAAAAGACAAAAACATAAGCAGATTGTTTTATAAATAAAGGTACTAGATAGATAAACTGTGAAAATTCGTTTTAAAGCAATACTAAAATTTTAGGTTTATCAAATAATATGAAAAATATGTCATTATGGATCAGAGCCTCCATTTTCACAAATTATTTTACTATCTTTATCAAAATTAAAAAATAATAACTATTATGAACACTTCATTTACATATAAGTTATATTTCTGTAATATAATTTTTAAATGTATATGTAATCGTAATATATATTTCGAAATACTTATAATAAATTATATTTCTATAGTTTAGTTTTAAATAGTAAAGTAATAAAGTGAATTTATTAGGAATTAATAAAACACAATATTTAAGCGTATTCGATGAGGTAGCCAAATCATTTAATAATATCGCCAAATAAAAAAAATATGGAATATTTTTCTATTTTGAATAACCCTCCTCACCGGATAAAATGCAACAAGAATCACGATTTACCAAACTAATGAGTAAATAATTTAATGAGATATTACTTTTACCAATCAGTGATTTCCTCTTCATTTAAGCATCTTACAATTTATCATAATAATTACTTGTTGTACAAACCACATTATTGTACAGATAGTTTTGTTTTAAATAAATAAATAAAAATAAATTAAGTTTAAGCATTCCTTACCAAAAGAAATAAAATACCTACATAATAATATAATATATGAGTATAAGTAAATAAATATAAGTAGCTATAATTTTATATTTAACTAACAATTTTTGTTTTAAAATATAAATGTTGTTCAAATATGAAAAACATCACTCATTAAAATTAAAAATTGTAAAAAAAACTCAAGCAGATTCTACAACGGGATGTTCTTAGTTATCATACAGTTGTTTAAATAAATTAAACTATTTATAGTAATAAATATTATACTTAAAAGTTAAAATTAATGATGTAAGGATTTTATATTCATTACAAAATATATTATGGTTAAATTTATTAAGTCACTTTAATACATGTTTAAAGCTGTTTTTAAATTGTTACTAAATTGGGTATTAATACTTAACGTTTTATTGCAGAATCGATTGTATAAATTAACATTTGAAAAATTTGAAAATTGTTTTTTATGGATACATTAAAATTAAAAAACAACGAAAACACTAAAAATGAATGGAAATCCACTTATTATAATTTTCACATGGTATAATACTTTGTAATAATAAATAATATAATTGTGACAAACAATTCAATCAACCATCATTATTTTTATTTTATCCATTATTTTTATTATCAGTATTATTCTATCTCGCATATCGCACATGGTACTATGTCAGTTTATTATCATTAAAAAAATTTAAAAATACTAAAACCTATGGTATTTATAAACAATAATATACATAAATATTTATAGTGAATTTCTGTCTGCTGATAAAAATAAATGCATACCAAAATCCTCAATATGTCTAGGTATATCAAAAACAGTGTTTTTCTTTAATTTTAAACGAGTGATCAACACTATAAATTATTGTTGAATTGCTTCATATCATAACCAAAACGACCGATCATTGTGAATGTTTTTTTCCGTGTCACAATATAAAAGAGACAAATTAATATAATAACAAATAATGACATGACGTTCTCCTAATCGCAATTCATACAAAAGAAAATAATCCTCTTGACAAGGTTAAAATCGTAATATTATGTATATAGGTCAATAATCTATATAATTTTCAAGAACTTTAATTTCCATATTATTATACACTTAAATAACGAATAAAACAATAATTAATTTAATTTTGTAATATCTTAGTTTATTTGATAGATACAATTTGACAACTGGAAAAATATATTATTATCATTATTAATATAACGTTGAAAAAAAAATAGCATCGTTTAAACATTTTTTATGCTTTTCATAATATAATATTGATAAAATATGAACTACCTATGTAATAGTCTACTATAATAATGATATGTACGTTCGTTCTTGCTTCTTCTCGTCTTTAAAATATACACGACGGGAGACATCAATACGGAGTAATAACGAAACTTTATACTTTTTCATCTAATTGATTGTTGTTGTTTTTTATGCTATTTCGGCTGGTTTTTCCGAATCAAATAAAGTTCAAATCGTAATTGTATTATCCTTTGTGTGGGTAGAACGATTTGATACCGTGTTTTATATAGGTAGCAATACACCGACAACCGACTATTAGAGGAGTTTCTATATAAAACCGATCGCCGTTATTTGATTAGGATTTACGGTACCTATACAACCTAAATATGTTACACGATAATATTATTACTTTACCATTCAAATAAAACATATTTTGTTTTGTTGTCTCGCACTCGAGTGTTATAATATTATAGCTGCTGCTGCTACTGCTGCTGCTGCTGCTGCTGGTAATAATATGTAGGTACACGGGCATCGTTGACGCATAATTTAATAATAATATCGCGTATGCGACATCGTAATAATTATCGCATGATAATAATAATAATAATAATAATATAATTCTGTTGTTATTATGCACGGCGGCGGCGGCGGCTAATACAGCAGTAATAATAATAATAATAATACTATTTTCACGGCTGTCGCGACGAAGACCTTCATACACACACACCGACTGCAGATGTGCGGCGCGGTCTGTAATCAGTCGGCCGTTGTCAATAATAACCATTGCAATGCTCTCCGGGCATTATATAAGAGGCGACATGCGATGCACCTCATCACAACGCACACGGCTCAATATCATATTATTATATCCAATGTATACTCAACGCATTATATTATTATTATAGACGTCGTTATTTTTATTGCTCGTAAGCCTCGCGTGCCCCCGCGGCGGCCGAGCGTTTTTCGAGAGCTTTCATGCTACACCCGTATGCACACACCCGTGATACTACTATCACGCGCGGTGCATGCGCGTTTCCGCACGTCACAGCAGTGTTATAATATACCTACAGCTACTCGGGTGCCCGCCGCTCGTAAAGCCGTAACGCTACGGCGTGTTTCAAAAGTCTTTATAATATTATTATAATAACATATCGATCGCTATTCGAATTCGATCGGACCCAAGTAAATGGGTGGCATACTTACCGTACTCTGTTTAGCGAGAGAATACGGCTGATTCTCCCGCGTTACCCTGCCCACCGAAACTGCCCCCCCCCCACCATGGCAGGGTGCCTCTCGGGGATGCGCAGAAAAGGATGACACCGTACGGGGGCTCCCACTAGACTTTAATGAATCGGCTCCGGGTGTGTGGCCGTATTGCTTCCACGCAAAATTGAATGCTGAGTTCGCGGCTGCTCGTTCTATCATTTTCGTGGACATTTCAGAGCAAATACAGGGTGACACGTCGCATATAAAGCTCCGCATCAAGAATATTAGGGAAAAAACTAAAAACCAACAAAGCATTTGTTAATTTCAGCTCAATTTGTTTGGATTTATTTTATTTAAACGTCAACAAAATTTTGTTGACACGCCTACAATGAATTTCGTCTGGCTGTAGCCAATCCACAGCATATATATGGGAAAGAAAATGTTGTTGATTGGGAGCCGACACGTCCATGCCGCTGGTATCGGGTTTGAGCCGATACGGCCACCTTCAAATGAAAGATGGGAGCCGAAGTAGACCAACGGCAGCCGATTCGGATACATCGGCAGAAAAGCCAATTTTCGTCGGCACGCGGCGCGTTCACTCGCTGAACAGAGTAGAGGTATGTACACGATTATGCTCACACTAATAATATCAACAATATTTAGGAACCTAACCATAATAATTCACAGTATAACCGGTGTAAGTGGTAAAACATGATAAACTTTTTGTGGAGATCATCGTTATATAAGAGCGCCGTCAAAACTTCTGCCGTCATGGTTAATTATATTATAAGACACAGTGATGGGCAAATATTGCCTAAGTTTTATAAGCAAGCTTTAGGTTTGAGAAGTTGCACCAGCGATTAAGCGGATTTGATTCAACAGAAAACGAAAAATACGCTCGCCTTTCATATTTCAAGCGAATAAGTGTCCTCCAAACCCGAACAAAAACAATGTTTAAACTGTATAAAGATTTGTATACACAGTCAAAACTAAATAATTATTTCTAAAGAGGATCATAGTCTTGTTTATTGTCTCTTTCTATTACACACAATACCAGAATTTATTTTCAGACTTCTCGTACAATCGTATCTATACCATAAAACTATGCATTATACTACTACTATATTACTTACAAAAATTATACATCTATTTTCAAATGTATTAAAACTAAGATACAAATGTATATCGTAAATTAATATTTGTTCACAAAAAATACGAAAAACTGACAAAACTATTTGTAAATAAAAGATATAATATGAAAGAATATTAGACGAGTTGAATTAAATGTCTCGTCGTCTTATATTAAACGCTTAAAACTATATATGTGCATTTGACCAGTATATTATCAAATTAATATGCACATTTTCTAGGGAAATTGAACAATTTATATTTACATAATAATGGTAGACAATGCATAATAATATGCATATAACTATATTCAAATATTTAAAACTAAACAAAAAAATTGTTAAAAATGTTTTACTATTCGTCGAAAACTGTTTAATGCATAATAAACAGTAATTCTGAGCACCATCATACAAAGAAACAATATTATACATTTTCCATCAAACAGTTCCGAATACAAGAAAGCCATTTACTAGAAAGTAGTTTCTAATACTTAGAAAGTAATTTCAAAACTTCATTATATGTGACTATTTGAAAACAACATTATGAGAGACTATTCGGAAACGGCATTATGAGAAACTATTTGAAAACAAATACTGAAAGTATTATTATTTTTTAACTAATGCTCAACATATAAATATTATTGCTACAAACAATTAGAGTAGTACAGTTTTATAACGTATCGGTATTGATAATATTATTGTTGGGTCTTTATATTATAATATCAAAACATTATTTGAATATTTATATAATATTATACTTTTACATGGATTGAAGCCAGCGAATAATGAACAGTATTTCGGATGTTAAATGGCTTGGACCGAATTTTCCTCGTTCTAAGTTGAAAATAACCACACACATAGGGCCATTCTAAGATGGGCAAAGGAAGCAAGTACCTTAGGATGCCAAATTAAAAAATAAGTTTTTTATTTATTCATTTTTTTATTTGTTCTCCATTTATTTAAAATACATATTTTTATTCTATTTAAAACATATTATGACAAAATAGTTGGTGAAATTCTACATTTCTAAAAAAATCGTATGCCTAATTCGTTTTTAATCATGGATTTCAGTATGTTAATCAACTAAGATTGGCGTTGTTGGAATTATTGAAATCTTAAAGTTTTTTATATACTAAATCTAATCACGATGATATTTAAAATTAGTCAAAATGAATATCCAAAAATATAATCATTTGAATTTGCAACACCCTTTTGGAAATATTGTATATAACTTGAAAAATCATTCAACTTATTAATAGTGGTACCTATGGCATGTGTGATGTCTCTGTATGTCATTTTTATATACTAAATTCAAAATCGACAATATTAATTTTAAATATTTTTTTAATTTAGTTCAACTTTTAATTAAAAGCAGCGTATTCAATATTTCTTGAGAGGAAACTAGAATTAAACGTATAAATGATTTATTCTGATGACGAATTTGGTGGTGAAATCATATTTTCTAATAAGGATACAATAAAGAATGAAACATTTATTCTTATTAATTCAACCGATTGAAACAATATACAGAAATATGTGACAAATTTGGATTTTTCTGTCATAAAAAATATTAAACCACTTGACCTAAATTAAAAAGTATTGGAATTTCAAGTAAGTGAATATTTATACAGAGGATTTCGAAAAAATAATTTGGTGAGAAAATCTTATTTAAAAATATTTTCCTGATGAAAAAAAAAGTTATGAAAATATCTCAATAATGCGGCCTTAAACACGACATTCCCTAACGTTAAAATTGCTTTTTTTACCATTTCCAAATGCAAGCAGGAAAAGGTTTTTTTCTGTATTAAAAAAAGTTAACAAATATTTACAGTCATAATATTATTACTCAACGAAAAATGATCAGCACTATCAATGTAATTTTGGTATTGAAAACGAAGTCGCCTCCAGGAATATAAATTGCACAAAATACTTACCAAATTTTAAAAACTTAAAAGTCGTAAAAAAGATTTGTATAAGTCTTATAACTAATAAATCATAAGTATCATAATACGAGTTTAGTGTGTTTCAATGCACAGTAAGTATTGACATAAATTATGTTGAGTTAATTGATTACATAACTTGCTTAGCCAAATCGTATATTTATTTTTATTTTGTATAACTATGTTGAAAGGTGATATAAAAATTATAAATTATGTGTAGAATTAAAATAAATTAAATTTTATGAAATGCTGTGTTGGTGTTGAATTGAGGCTCTAAATATTATTTCCCTAAGGCACCGATGATAGTCAACACACCAATATAATATGTGGAAACTCATCATTACTATCTTGCAATATTTTTAGCGCAATGTTTATTTTTTTTTTTTGGAACAGGGTTTAACGCTAGAATGAAATCAAAACGCACTGTCGACATTTTCACTAGATGCATTTGTGGCACTACCTATATACTCAATACGAGTCGCAGTTGGTATAAATTATAATTCTAATGACAAACAACAACAACGAAACTATAATTCGGTGTCGAGAGGTCGGCTCGCCGTATTCACTATCTAATCTCCGGCCGGCTCGTGTGTGGTTTATGTACATCGGCATTAACGGTTGAGGAAAAAAACCTAAAACTGACGATATATTCACAAGCGTCTTCGGGGCAATCGTCACACGCCGACGTTCACTCACCCACTACATCGTGCACCCACGTCGTGTTCACGACGATTTATCGTATACTATCGTTTTGTTACGATAACAGTTTCTGACCACCTGACGAGCTCTAGAACGAACCGCACCAAACCGTTCACTGACCTTGTCGAGGCGATCTTCTCTCGTCTCATCGCGCGGCAACGACATGAGCCCTGGGGCCGACGCGGCGGTGGCGGACGCGACCACCAGAGACGGTGGCGCCGGCAACAGCCTGTCCGACCTGTTGGCCGGTTCGCTGGCCGGCGTGGCCGTCGTGCTGGTCGGCCAGCCGCTGGACACGGTCAAGACCAAGCTGCAGACGTTCCGCGGCCTGTACTCCGGGCCCGCGCACTGTCTGGCGCACACCTACCGCAAGTCCGGCCTGCGGGGCCTGTACGCCGGTTCGTCGCCGGCCATGGTGGCCGGTGTGGCCGAGAACTCGGTGCTGTTCGCGTGCTACGGGCTGTGCCAGCGCGCCGTGGCCGCGGTCACCGGGGCCCGGGACGCCAAGCAGATGGACGCGCTCAGCAACGCGGTGGCCGGTTGCGCGGCGTCCGTGTTCTCGTCCGTGGTCCTGTGCCCTGCCGAACTGGTCAAGATCAAGCTGCAGGCGGGTCGCGAGCTGGCCGAATCCCGCGGGCAGCGGTTCCAAGGATCCGTATACCGCGTCACCAAGGTAATAATTAATATTGATAATATGCAGTCTCGATTTCATTCGCTTGAAAAATGGTATCTTTTTTTTACATGGATATTTTCCCTGGCGGAATTTACCATAGACCTCATTTTTACCTGTACACTTCGGGCGGAAAATCTCCAGCCCCATTTTATTCACCTCGCCCGTATATTAATTTTTATAAATATTGAAAAAAAATTCGAACTCATACAAGATTCCCTTTCAATCTCCTTATCAAATACCTAAACAATTTAGATTGGTGAACCTGAGAAAAATTAAAATAATTGAGGAACAAATCAAAAAATTTGATACAGAGAAAATTGATTTCATGAACATGTCATTTAAGAGCTAATTAAAAACACTTATGTTATGTAATATCTTTATTGTATAAAAAAGTTTTTTATATTTTATTCTTAAATATTTTAAATGGGTTTTTATCGTTTTAATATCAATTTTGCCAACAGCTATCGATTCCATTATTATAGAACATTTTTTTTACATTTTTGTTCCAGTGTAATAAGCACAAATTACCTATCCATTCTCTAATATCTACATGGCAGAAAAAACAATAAAAAAAAAATACAATGCTTGTATTTTGTTCATAATAAAATATGGAATATTAACAAAATAATATAATACAAATGTCAGATATACTAATAGGTACTTTCTATTTTTAAATTTAATAATTTTTCTTTATGCTGATTTTATTTGTGTTTAGTCCCCTACAACATTTAAAACAACGTTTCAACAACATTATTTTATTAAAAATTAACTACAAATTTCAGTTTAAGTGTAAATTTATATTTTAAAAGCCAGCGGATCAACATATAAAAAATTAGGTGAAGTCGATAGCCAACGCAATCAATAAATTGCTTACAGATAAAATAATATTATAAATAAAAAATGATTATGCTGTAACCCAGTTCTTCTACTTGCAATGCACCCTAGGAAATGCAGTCAATTTAAAATGGAAATCACAATTCAGCTATGCAATATAAAAATAGTTTTTTAATTTGAGACGCATACGGGTCATTTCATTTTTATTGATGCACTCGGAACATTATCCAGATATAATTTTAAGACGCACTCGGAAGATCTGTGACGCGGTTAATAAAATAATAATTAATAAAATGTTACGCACAAGTGCAATTAAAAAGTATCGAATAATAAGACAATTAGACACCAAAAATGAGAGAATGAAGGCAAACTTCGTGATAGGATATGGTTTAACAAATTGTAAATGGAATTGATAGAAACTTCGGGCACCTAACAAAAATACGTGACGTGAATATTAAAAAAAAAAACTCTAGAATGTAGTTCTATGTAGCTTTGATCACAAAGCAGTTTTATCTGTATGCCCATTGATTGTACAGTGGTGGTTTTGATGAAACATCGAGGGGGAGGGGGATTTTTCAATTCGTTGGGCCCCCACACTCAAGTTTGAACATAAACATATATTATTGTATTGTAAAATATATATACAGAACACACCAGTTGAAAAAAAACCAAAGAGGGAGCGAGTGGCCCCATCACCCTCCCTAAAAACTGTGACTGTGATTTTTTTTTAACTTAAAGTTTATATGATAGCGTATGTCACGATAATAATATCGAAATATCGTATTGTACAGTTGAACAATGACGTAACTAAACCAATTGAAGCCTGCGTGTGAAATTTAAATTTTAAAGCTGTTTTAACCATTATTATTCACTGCAGTAGTCTACTTGTACGATGGTACAACAGACGATGTTTCTACAGACTACAGTAACTTAACTTAGTTGCTATACAACTTTATAGAAACTGCAATATCAAAAATGAATTGTCATAGTATTATTCACAACTCTTAGGTTTATTTTTAAATGTTGAACTAATCGGCATCAACTCGAGAAAAAGATTATATATTCAACAAACGCAAATAGTGTAAAACAAACAATTTTGTGTTGAAACAAAACAGTGACATATTAAAATATGGTCTTACAATAATTCCAAATCATAAAACTTATTTTTAAAAAAATATAACAATAACTCGTGAGAGGCCCGGGTACACCGCTTGGTGTGTGATTCGAGGTGCATAATGCACATCCTGCACACCCACTTTTCTCTTAAAGTTGTTGTATCAAGTATAATACATAACCGCTAATAATTCTTCTATAATAATTCTAATTCTATGGTATAATATTATTTATTATGACTTAAATTTATTTTTGTTTTTTCATATTTGAGTTTTGACTTATATCTTTAGGTTAGCCAATTAGGTATTCTAGTACGTTATAGGGGTTTTTTTTATAATAATCTCTTGTCTTGTCTTTAGGTAAAAATATTGTATAGTATTATTATGTCAGTGAAGATTCAAACAAAAAACATTTGGATTACAGTAGACGGTTGTTGGGTGTTATTAGACGATGTTTTAAACCGGCTTAATTTATTTACGAAACTGTCTGACTGAAAATAAGTATGATTCGCCAGACATTCTTAAAGGGATGAATTTCTCCGCGGGTCATTGTTTAAAAAAAGATCTATAACGTTTAAGTTTTGGCTTTTATCAAGTTGACTGCTTTCTGAATTCCGATCATCGCGGTATTTTAGCAGCAAGTGAGCTGAACTACCTCGTTCAAATAAAATTGTTTGCTGCCGAACAACCACTATTGGATTGAGAAAAAGCACAATAAAGTCACTTGAAGTATTTTATTCTGAGTATATAAAATACACTTATTATGAATTGGAATGGAACTATGCACCACTCGAATTTGAAACCTGATTTAGTTGCAACTATAAATGCTTTATGAGTATATCAAAAAATGTATCGATGTGAGCTGAGTGACTATTTATAAAAACAAGACTGCGTGTGTCCAGAATAAAAGTCTGCTCAGTATTGATGAACATAACTGATGACGGTATGTTTTACTCGGTAACAATTATTACAAAATATCCATCCTCCAGGTCTGTTATTTGAATAATTATTAATTGTATACAATTAAATATAATTAATTGTTAGGTACCTATAACGTAGTTATCGTTCAGTTACCTATATAATATAACACAATGAATATGAATTTTATAAAAAAAAATTATAATGTTATAATAGACATTATATAGCTTTCGTTAAATATACTTTTGTAAAGTTCAGTCAGACTAATTGAGAATTTGTATACAGTTTTCATTTAATTGTGAGAACTATAACATTTAAAAAAATATTTTTTTTTGTATTTAAAAAAATAGGTCGAATTAAAATTTAAAACATTTCTGTTGAATAAAACTTACTGTTGACTACAACATTAATGCAAATACCTACTTATAACATCACACTAATTAGGACTTTTTATATTTAATATAATAAACTTGAATAATTATTCTGTTGTATAATTTTATATTATTTAATGTACCTATATTAGAACATTTTTTATTTGATAGAAAACTTTTGTTGATCGCAAAAAGGGTATTAAATACTACTACATTAATTTAAAATAAAATATTAATCATGACGTTTTTTTTTTTAAATCTACACATTTATATTAGGAATACAAATACTCGTATTATTTATTATGTTTTAAAATTGTTCATGAATAGTTTTGTGATGATGATAGGAAGAAAACAATTTAAACATCTGTCCTAAACCGGAAGTTGTTCAACAGACTTGGCATTGTTGCCACTTAATCATGAAACCCATATGTTCTAGTAGTTGAAAAAGAAAAAAGTTCATCAGAAAACACTACGAGACAGTGAATTATGACAAGTTTGAGTTCTGAGATAAACATTAAACATAAGAATAATTTTTCAAAAATGCCTCTGTTCTGTACTTAAAGATAATTTTTAATATTTAAAAGATACCAAATTAGTATTTAAAAATTTGATAGTCAAAGTATTTATAACAATTAATACCTTGATATCGCCATAATTTGTTACACAATAAAATTTAAATGAAACTTCTCAGTTGTTGTGTTAAACTAATAATATTTAAAATACTATCATTGTACCAATTATGTTTTATTGTATATTATGGTATATTGAAGTTATTTTTTATAAGTTGCTTTCAAGTTTGATTTTAAAAAAATTACAATGTGTTTAGAATCGTATTACGATATAATTTTATGGTATCACAGAGTACAAAATATGTTGTTCTACAGATTTTTCATGTGGTTTTTGTAAAAGTGGTTCTTATATTGTTTCAACAAAAACATTTTCAGTTCCTATTGCATTATGATCGTGAATAACGGTTTTTACCCGTTCACTGAAACGTCTACCTAGACATAATGGAATCACCGACCACGAGGAAAACTGTTGTCGGTTGCAAACTGTTGACCATAAAGTTTCAACCAAACACAAAGGGCCATTTTAAGAGATTGTCAGTATACGGTGACCAAAAATTAATTAGCTTCTAGTAGTTTAATTTTCATGAAATTTAGAATTCGCCTTGTCAGCGTGGTGTTATTTCAATAAAATTCAAAAAATTTAATTTTGATATACATTTCATAATTGGATGTACAATCTATACAGTTAATAAATACTGAATGGTATTGTGATAGATTTTAATAAAAAAATATATTTTTTTATTACTCATAGTATAATATCATTGTTCCGTTATAAACTTTTATTATAACTTATACTCTTAATACCTCATAGACGATCAATATCCCACTATTTTGGATGGTCAACGTAAATGGAGTATGACAACTTATACAGGTATGATAATTATTTTCCTTATTATTGTTCAATCATAAAAAATAATGATATTTTTGTTTTTCAATTTCAAATACTAAATTAACGAACGATCAAAAATGGAAGATTCCTATCTATAAATTGATTACGTGGACCAATTTAAGCCACAAGGCCGATAAATTGAATAGCCAAGATACACTACATTAATATTACGATATTAAATTTTTCCAAAACATCAATTTTAATTTGATATCGTGTAATAAAAGATATCCTCAAACAATTTTTAAAGTTCTAACACAATGATATATTAATAATACTCTGTTCAATAATATATTATAATATCAACAAAAAACTGGCAATAATAATATTGTTATTATGATATTTAGAATTATAAATATTAATTATCTTGTACGTATTTTATTCATAGTTTTTTTTATTATTTATATTAACTCAAATAATTTCTTTGAAACAAAATGTTTTTCTTACCTTAAATAGATAAGTAGTTCAATAACAAATAATATTAGTTTGTACATAATTTAAAATGGCCCAACAACATAGTCTTCGATATATTGAAATCACTGTATATAAGTGGTACGTAGTAGGTACTTAATATTTTACAATAATAACATACCACTTAATAAATCTATTCGATTACTGTTGTATATTGTGTTGTACTACAAACATCATAATAAATATTTGTGTTACGACACTGTTTGATAAATGTTAATTCGCCAAAGTAAATATTTCTTCAAATGTCTGGGACGTAATATCATGCTTACATACACGGTAACAGTTGTTTTTTATAAAAAAAAATCATTAAGCTAAAAATTATCTTAAATTAAAATCTTTAACACTACTATATACAATCGAATGTCATTGTTTTAGCAGAAACATAATGATCAGTTAAATTAATTATAAAATAAAATATGGAAATTCGTTTATTATAAACATACGTTTTAATTTTGAATTATAATTTATTTTAATTTTATGAATGGAGAAAAATATTTTATTGAAAAAAAGAATATATTTGGATATTCTCATTTGTTTTACCAAATTCTTATATTTCACAATTTTCTTTGCAGGCGAATATTATACCTACATGTACAATAATATATAATAGTAGGTACGTACCTAAATTCTATATTGCTATATTACTCTTCTCGTCACTTCATGCACAATTATAAAGATCGTATAATGTTTAATAGCTTATATTAAAGTGATTAAACATCATTTAATAAACATTATAACTGTTTTATAAATAATTATCAGTTATATTCAGTCCTATGATTAACAAATAAAAACCTAGTTAACAGTGTAATCACTAAGTGTGAGGATTAGGTGTTTATTTATCATTTTATCCGTATCAATGTATTGGATTCAATGTTGCGTTTGTATTTTATTTTTAAGTGTTATCATGCCCAGCTTAAATGAATTTCAATGTTTTCTAGAACATTAATATTGCATGTACCTACTTCCTACCCTACAAACTGCTATGAGTGGAATAGATTAATATTATTTACACATATATATATCATACGTAAGACCGTCGGGTATACTATCAATACTCAATGGTAAATATAACGTTTGAGTATCAAACATAAGGCCGAACACAGTAACACTTATATTATAAGCTGTATAAACACTATATATTAACACTATATATTAAACTATATATTAACTTATATTATATTATAAGCTGTTAAATATATAAGGCTTGTGGAAATTTAATGATTTTATGATATTAATTTTAAATCAATATTATTATTAGAACCTTCTCAAAAATTTAAAAATATAATGATATATAACTAGAGGTCAGATTTTTATGATTTTACATATTTGTTTCTAGTCTATCCAGTTAAATGGGAGTGAGAAATCTTTACGATTCATAAAAACGGAATTCACAAGAAAAAAATTATTCTGCATAAAAAAGCTAATTTTAGGGGTTAGAGAATATTTGAGAATATTTTTGTAATATCGGCATAATATAATGAACATATTTCACTTATATCAGCACTTTGATAAATACAATGTTCACTAAATGATTTATTTCTGGGTTTTCTGGTTTCTGGGAAAAATATTGTATAAGTTCTTAGTGGAAATAACACAGTACACCTTCCGGAAAATTATTCACCGACTATGGTAGCCGACTTGCAATATTCTCCAGTGACATCGGTTGATGTTGAACGGTCGTTCAGCATATACAAAAATATTCTTACAAACAGGCGTACTAAAATGACACCGGAACATATGGAACAATATATAGTTATTAATTGTTATTATAAAATTAATTAAATTAAATATATTTAAAACCAAATTAATAAACAATAAATTTAAACGGAATTTTTTTTTAATATTAAAAGAATATTTTGCGCGTATTTAAGGACATAAAACATCATAAATTTGGTATTTTAAAAGAATATTAAGAGAATATATTGCCTATTTTATGTGACATAAAAACATCATATTTTAAGGATTTTAAGAGAATTTAAATCCGACCTCTATATATAACGAATTTATGACTAATATACCTAATCAATTATTATTAACAATTCAAATTAATAATTAATTAATTTTGAACAAAAAAACCAAACTATTTATAACGATGTTGGTCAGTTGATTTTTGCTAGCAAATCACAATCATTGATAGGGATGCACATGTACATAACTTTTTACGAAACTGCAAATTATTCATTCATAAGTTTTTATATGTTTTTATACATTCATAAGTAACTATTTTTTTTTTCATTTAAGTTTTGTTTGTAAGAGTTTTTTAAGTCTCGTGTTTGTAAAAGCAAAATAATTTAAAAGCCAGTATTCAACATATAATTTCATTTCTGGATTTAATAATAATTGTTATAAAGGATTATTAAATGTGTAATATAATATTTACTGTGTCTACATAAATAATCTAATTGTGATTTATTTTATTTAGTTCACTTAAACTTTTATAGTTCTCTCCATGAAACTTCGTTAAATATTTTAGAGCTTAGTGTTTATTTTAAACGTTATGTATTTCGAAATAAATTAACGTTTTTCGTACTACTTAAACGGGCATAATTGGCTGAGTTTATGAGTTTATTATAAGATTCGTTCCTATTATTTTGTGCAAACACCAGTGGGGCTCATGAATCTCAAATGTGTGAGAGCAGTTAAACATTATTTATTTATACAAACTGCAAATATTGTATGGGTAGGTATTCGACTTAAGAGGACGCCACACCCGCCGCTGGTTTGTTGTCTCCGTCTTGTGAAGTTTACGTTCAGCAGTTTCGCGTTTAGTTTCGTTAGTTTTATTTATAGTAGAGAATTGACCAATTATCAAACTGTATTAAACGTAACGGTTTCATCAGTGTATTTTGTAGGAGGTTTTTTTCAATATTTTATTGATTTTGAAGCTAGATACGAACATTTTCAAATTGTACCTAATATTTTACACACTTGATTTAAAATTAAAATATAGAAAAAATACCTCAAACACAGACAATATTGTTTGGTACCTTTAAATTTGACGATCGTCACAATCAACTCCCTCACATATTAAAAACTAACGAAACTAAACGTGATTTGCTGAACTTAAATCTGTTATGGTCTATTTATTGTTAGATATTTGTTAGATGGAAACAATAAATAACTGAGTAGAGAGACACATATTATTATAATATGATGCATCTATTGAATTAGAATTGAATTAGTGAGGCGTCCTCTTAAAATATTATGTTTGATTTAAATTTCAAAACAACGTAATCATTTAAGTAAGTTTATTGAGCTCCACTCGAGATCGTTTCCAAGACCTTTTATGTTTAATATTTGTCACTGTTTTAAAATACATTAAATTATAATGTTGCAACAACATTGTCTCCTATAACTGAAGTGAGCGATACGGGACGAGTTTATCACGCCCACCAAGGCGGTATAGTTATGTCAGTTTTTTTCATTATGTTAGGTATAACAAAAAAATTTAGTAGACAGTTTTATACACGACTTTAGGTTCCTAGTCAAAAATAAAAATAAATTTTTTAAACGATATAATATATTATTATTATGTTTTGCCATAACGTTCGCCCCGCCCATCGAAGGTTGAAAATTATAATTGTTGGCCAGTATACAATGTCATTGTCTCTTTGAGCTCTGATAATTGTAATACGCGTATCCACCTGCTATAATGTCTCGCGCAATAATATAATTTAATCTCCGCGCTGAGTCTTCGCTGCAATCGCGGCCAGGTCAATTTGACAATGTTTGCCAACAGGCAACAACCCTTTCAGTATAATATAACCCGTAAAATGTACATTAATTAATTCATCGGGCGCAAATGGGAATTCGGCTTTACGTTTCTGATGGTAACGGATAATCCTCCCGATATTTTGATCATAGATAAGTAATTATTTTCATCCGGCAAACAATAATACATATATAGTGTTATCTTTTGATGTAGGTACCTACCGTGAATCATATTATATGCCTACCATATGACTACCGTGAACTAAATAATGTATAATATATTGTTCGGCAGTGTTGCTCTGTGTAGTTTAAAAATAGATCTCAACGTGAAATGATACATATTTTATAATAATATACTTATGAAAGTTTTGTATTTTTTATTGTTATTACTTATTAATAATATTATGATGTTTGTAACGATTTCACATTCTATAAATGTTCAACAGATTTTATCCAAAAAATATAAGAAATAATATTGTACGATACTCTACATTATATTTTATGATTACAATGAATCGCGCTCAAATTTTATTTTATTTTTAAAAATTTAAATTCGTTTTTAACGTGGGCTTGCAACACTGAAATGGTTATTAATTATAATAGATATCTATAGATATCTATAAGATACGCATGGTTGGTCATCCGCAGAAAAATTGTAATAAAATATACGATTTCTCTTGACCAGTATTTTGAATTGATTAACTTTTTAGTTATAAGTGGTTGATAAGACGTTATATTACAAACGACATTATATTGATACCCTAAAAATCCTGTAAACATGGTCATAAAAATACAAGTAGGTACCTACCTATAATTTTAAAATACAAAACTAAATTTATTAAAAAACTTAAATTATACATTCATAAAAGTAATCAAAGCCTGGTCTCCTTAATAGTGATATAGTCAATAGGTGAAAGATTTAGTAGACGATAAAACTCAATAATGCATTTAGCATTTAGCACAAAATATAATAAATAGATTTAACTAGGTACTGAAGTTTATATTACTAATAATCAGTTTTGTCTTTTATTATGAAACATAACAGTATTTATTTTTGAAATTAACAAAGTAAAATTTGTATAATTAACAAACAGTTGAATAATTCTACCTGTGTAACGTATAAATTGTTATGTAATATATACGGTTATTTAAATTTTTGTTTATTAAATTAAGTTGTAACATTCAATAAAGTAAACATTCATATTTTGTCATTAATACAGATTTAAGTAAATTAGCTGTTCAAAACATACCTAAGTATTTGTTTGAAAAGTTATTGAACTTGATAAAGTAAATTACCGAATTGTATAAAAATAAATAAATACTTTTAGGAAGTGCTCAAAACCATACGTTAATAAAAATAAAAACTAAGTTCATAAAACACCTTTTAACAACGCATTTTCAGCCTTGTCAATAACATTGACCATATTTCCATATTTATGTGATGATAATTTAAACCGTGCAAATACAAGCATCGAATACACATAATATTTCTCAGAACTTACACTAAAAAAATCTTAATATCTTGATCTTGATCTTGAACAGTGACTCTAGCAGGTTAGGTCCAAAGTCCTGAACTCCACTCCCTTTGAACTGTATTTGGAAAATTGTATCAAGTGATCAGTTTTATTCGATAAGTATATTAATGGAAATTGTAACGATAATTTATACAATACAAAAGTATGAAACAAAATATACATTTTGTCACCCCTTTCTCAGGGATTTTTTGGTTGCACGATCTTGTATACAAACCTTTCCGCATGTTTAATGATGGGAAACTATTCAAAAACACAATAACGAAAATGGTTTTGAATTGATGCGAATTCATAATATTATATTTAAAATTAACTATAACTTCTTAATATCTCCACGCTAACCTACTCACGGCGATTCAGTTATAAATATATTATAATCCACTCACGAAAAGCATCTCTGTCGGGAACATAAAATTTACTTAGGTAGTTCGTTTTTGCATTATACAGACTGCAGGGCGGACTTGGAAATATTATTGTACATACAATTCTAATTTTTTTTTCCGTATTAGAAGGACGTCGACCAAGTGGTTGTGCACATTTTTAACATTTTACTCTACAATAGGTAATTTTGAGGAAACCCGTTGAACATACCGATACACTAGACAAACTTTTTGCACAAGCGTGAAAGAGCCGCGGACCTTTCAAAAACAGTGCGCAAACGGGTTGCACAAATGTGCGTAATGGCCTGCCATGTTTTATGAAAACGTGTGCACCCACCGTAATTTATTCCTATTATTTTCATGACGTAGTTTATACTTTATACTACACACAGCCTTTTTCTGTTTACGAATTTCGTCGGTGACACGCTGACATTCCTACAACATTGTTGTATATTTCGAGTAGAAAACAAAGGCACTTTTACACGATGCTTTTTAAAAAGTAGAATGGTTTGGTAAGGTGGTAATTTTGACTTTCAAATATTATGTTCAACTTTATAAATATGTTCGTCATACTTATAAGCGTATTAGATGTATTCGTTATTACGAACAAATTTCATCGAAAACCATATTATTGTACTCTATATTTTGCTAAACTCGTGTGCTAGCAGAAATCACCTATATGCCTATAGGTTTTTTGTACAATTTTTTAACAAAATTACCATATTATGCGCATGGGTGGTTTTAATTCTAAAGAGATTATATAAGTAATCTGGTTAGTAAAGAGTTTAAATGTTATACAAACTGTTAATATTTTAATAACTTTACAACAGAATAAGGATTTAATAAGTTTTTCACAAATGGCTGTGTAATTTTTAGTGAGCCAACTACAGTAGTATTAAAGACTTTTTTGTCTTATGAATATTTAGTATTAACTAATATTTTTTGTTTGCAAACCTATTAAATATCCCTATGATTAAGTTTATACTGGTCGTGGGCCAGTAAACAAAAGTTTTAAATCAATGGTTATCTGAAATTGTATTTGATTATTTTTACCGCAGAAGTCTGAATGGGAATTATAGAAATGTTATTTCTAAATATGAACTTTTAATCCCTGTATAACTGCATTGTATAATCATTTGTAATTTGTGGGTTTAATCAAAGGTACACAGTAATGAATATTTTACCACTATAATCATTACGTGAATATAGTTATCATAATAGGTTTTTGAATAAATTAAAGTTTTAATTTTAATTGATTGCGTAGGTATCTATTGTTAGTAAGACGATTTTAAGAACCAATGATTTTTAAACGAAATACAAACGAAAAAAATACACAAATAGACCGTTTAGTTTTTATTGTGAACTCGTGATTAAACGGGGGAATTAAAAATGCATACCTAGTTTAATGTACTATATAGTATACGTATTATATAATATGTGTCTGGCGCACACAGAAACAATAGCCCGACTTGATCCATTTAAGTAATAATAGACTCCGACTGAGAGACAAGTATACAATCCCCTTGTGATCTACTATAAATTGTACATCAAAGGTTTTTGAAATGAATAACTAAACATTCTGACAGTGCAATTGTGCAGATATCAGATATTTGTATTTAATCATATTACTTTTGAATCGTTGAAGTACAATATTCAAAAGTACATTAAATAGTAATCTAATTCAACATATTATTATATAGGTAGGTACTGTAATATATTTATAGTGATTCAAACGTAAAGGTATAAACGAGTTGTTACGTAGGTAAATTATAAGTAGGTAAAGTAATATTACCTACTGCCTAAACTTTTTAATTAAAACTTTGTAAAGTTTAGAATGAATACGATTTATTTTTCTACGATTGCTATGATCCGTCTTTAAGGGTTTTAAATTAACGGAAGTATTCCGACAAACTAATTAAAACATTAATGTAAAACGCATTTATAAAAATTATTATCGATTAGTTATTAAATAAATACTAGCTGTCATAAATTGATTTAAATAAATACTTTATTTTTTTTTTTATGTATTGTTTACAAAACAATTATTATGTTCATAAGAATAATATTACATATTACATTTTAATCTTAAATCTTTTAAAATGTTCTATTTTATCATACAACAATAATTTATTATAATATTAAACTGAGACTACCAAAATCATACTGGACAATGGTATGAAAATATATACAATTGTATACAAATGTATACAAATTACAAACACATGTTCATTTGTAGTCAAATCATTCTCAAAATCAATTTTTGTAGGATAATATTATGTATAAAACAATAAATTTATTTAAAAAACTTTGTTTATGAAACGTACATATTATTATATTAATAATAAATCATTTTAAAGTGCCATTCTTCTATTTGATTCACTTGACATATAATAAAATAATATTATCATTGGCATGGTAAAAAAAGGTAATGAATTAAAATTAAACAGTAGTAAGGAAACAATAAGAATGAAAAATAAAGCCGAAACAAATAACAGAAAAAAGTGGACAGTCAACAGGACAGGATGTTTGGATGTTAAGCACTCTTCAAGACAGCTGTATTGTATTTTTAATACCAGTTTGAAACTAATGATAATAATTACATTCGAAAAACTTTTCCTAGTACAGCTCGGATTACTAGCTAAAGCGATTTTAGAATGTTAAGTGATCACATGAAAGATTTGTGAGTACAATTTTCTAGATTTTCTTGAATATAAGTGAAATTTAATTATATTTAATACATATAACGTTATACTCGTAGTACACAATAATATTAGTATTTTTGTTTTAAATTGAGTGCTAAAACTAATAATTTCGTACAAAATAAATATCAATAAACTGATTTATGAAACTCTAATGATTATTTAAAACTGTATGCGATGTGCACCAATGCGTAATTGAATTCACGTGTAGACAGTATCACGTATTATTTTGAATTTAAAAAGAAATACAATTTTAATAAATCATGTTTACACGCGAAGTAAAACTAGAATATTATTAAATATTTATGTAAAAATTCTACAAACATTGCAGGCTAGATTGAAAAAATGGGTTTGATTAATTTCAAAAAATAATAATATATTGGATATTTTTATTATTATTAATAGGCAATAAATAATAATATTATACTATTATACATAATAATTACAAGGAATTCCATAATAAAAAATTCAAAATATGTGAATATTTTTGCTGTCATTTTTACCAAAATATCTAAACAAAATATTTAATGAAAAGTTTTTAATAACATAAATTGCTTAATATTATAAAATTAAATTTTGTAAACCTAGAAGTACTAAATTAGAAAACAAAAGAATGAAAACAACCTCTCATAACTCACAAGTGTAATATATTGTGTAACAGCTGATCTGATGATATCCAAAATCATTTTCCTAGATACCTACCTATTTTATCTTATTTATACAACGATATTCTCTATTACATTTACGACAGATTAGACATATTTGATATGTCACACAAAATTTCCCACAAAATAATGATTTTTGTCAGTATACCTGTGAATAGATAAATATAAAAATACCTACGAAATATATATACTTATTGGTAAGATATTGAAAAAAATGCATTTAGTTTAAAATATGCAGGAATCAAATATAAAAATGAATATGTTTTATATTATTATAAGGTTGGAATTTCAGAATCAAGAAATTTTCATTCAATTATAGAATGTGTTTGTATAAAAATATGCGCTCTGTGCCCCATTATATATATTACGTTTATATTTGTTTTACTTAAAATTTGTTAAAATGTTTTTTTTAAACCGAATGTTTGACTTACAGTTTTAAATAATAAACTGTGTAAACCGGACAAGAGGATTATTTTAATTATTTAATTTATGAATCAATTCACATGTTGCTGTTGAATTCCGTTTTTTAGACCACATTTAGGTAATTATTGAATTGATTGAAAAATATAATTTGAAGTAATTAATTACATCAATAGTTGAATTCATACATTTTTGACGATTAAACTGAAGCATGTCTAAAAAGTCCAATAATTATTGTGTTCTAGTAATTATACTATAATGTTGATGAATGGGCAAATATAATATTATTAGGTATTAATTTAATTTTAAAATAACATTAACAAATAAATTATTAATTAAGAATTATTGTTTGTGAACAGCTAGTAAACTATTTATGTACCTAAGTGCCATCTTGAAAAATATTTTTTTTTGAATACGTCACAGGGGTTGAACTAAACGAACACATGGTTTTAACAAGCTCGTTAGACCTCAATAATTATTATTTACCGTAAGTAATTATAGCTTTCTTGATTTTCAATCTCGGATAATTTGTACAGCACAAACTGTATTCGAAGTATAATTTCTCTTTTAAAATAACGACGTAATTTGAATGTCACTCGTTGTGTGTGTGTGTTTTTTTTTTCACTGTATTTAGTTACATAAACTTACTTAAATCAACACAATATATATTATATGGTAATCACTCTTTTTGGGAAGCGTCGTCTCTCTGCTCTTTGTCTCTTTTGCGAAGGGTTAAAACTTTAAGTCCCCGGTATACGTTCAGTGTTCATAATTTAAAATTATCGAATCCCAGCGGATATAAGTCGAACCCCGAGTGTAGCTTCTCTATAGCTAATTTGACCATTCCAGTGAATTTTATTGACCGTAAACAAATTAAGGGGGAGTTTTTGTGTGCTCGCCGTTATTAACATATTAATACTATATCAAAGCGCGGAGAAATTAAAGAAGAAAAAAATCCATCTACATATTATAGTTCATAAAGCCACATAAATTGCATTCGTTTTCGATAATGCGTGTGTTTAAAAAGTCGGATAACCGTAAAATGTATGTATTTTTTATTCGAAGCACTGCATCGCGTTTTTATTATTTTCGGTTTTTTGGTTTAAATTCATAGAGATAATTAGATATTTTAAATGTCAGCTTTTATTAAAAATTGTACTACGGTAAGGTTATTTTCATGATTTGGACCCTGAAATAATAGTCTGGACATTCCACGGACACTGCAGCATTCCTCTTAGGCATATCTTTATAATTTCAGCATTCTGTGCGGATAATAATATAATATTTAATTGTGAGACGAAGTTTGCGCGTTTTACACGTACCTACCTACATAATATTTGTCCTTGTGTCTCTATTAAAAGTGACCGCGTGTCAATCTAGTGTGGCCGATACTTACATAATATTATGATTTATGTCGGCTTCTTCTTTTCTATTTAATTTAAGGTCGTGCCATTTTTCATCATTGTCTTCTCGTTTTCATCGAGGTTATAGCACCGTTTTATTTTCAGTGATTCCGCCATTTTACTTTGGATGTAAGTTTAATCAAAAAATGATTTACACTGTGAACAGATTTGTCTGTTAATCCTTGAGCTTAATATTAAATAAACGAAATACTTTAGACAAGACTAAGCCCTATTGTGACAACCATAATTTACAAATTTTAATATTTCGCATTAATGACTTTAACATTAATACCTACTAACAATCATTAAATATCCCAAATCAAAATAGTAACAAGCCGTTTTGTTTAGCCCCCTCCCCCTTCCCCGTAAATTGTACCATTGTCTACGACCATGTATAAAAATTGAAACGGTTTTCTATTTACTATTATTTAGTTTTTAATAAAAATGTAAATATGTAATATAGGTACCTACCCTAAAAATATTTAATAATCATAATTACCTATTGGGTTATTTATGCATTACATCAAAAAATAATATTTATAAAATTATTGTATAATATAATAATAATAAATTTATTTGTATACTATTTCATCATACGTATATAATAATTAATTGGTGGGCAGTTTTATTTTCGTATAATTTAAAGAATTAAAGAACGATGATAAATTGTATTTGATATTTGAATCATATTTATCTGTTTTTAGACTTAATCTATTATCTAATATCTATATTAGATTTAGCTCATATTATTGTCTCAGAATATCTTCTTAACACATTTTCACAAAAGTAGACGTTTAAGCTTAATTTTATAAGCTACCTTCATAATAGGTAATATATTGCTTTATTGTTTGTATTATTTTTTTTTTACTCAAAGTTTCAATATTAAAAATTATAACATTTGGGTTGAAAATCTTATAAGTCAATTCTTATAACCATGACTGGTTTTGTAAATTTAATTTGAGTATAAGTAATACGTACCTATTTTAATATTGCACCATAAAGTTTTAATAAAAAATAGTTAACACTTAAAACTCAAAAGTATGTAAACATACGGAAACTAACTATTTATAAGCAAAAGTGTTTTTAGTTTTCTTAAGTAAATTTATATAGCTACCATAAAGGTTAAGCTGGGTAAAGAATGTTCCTAAATGAGTTGTTTTTATAATTTAAATAAATAAAAAATGATGTAGACAAAATTTAGTCGGTTTTATTATTTATTTATATTATACATTCAAATGTGCCTCTTTATATTTTATGTACATAAGATTGTGTATAAGACACATTCAAATCCACCCCATAAGTTAGGTTAGATACATAATTTAAATATGTTTATGTTGTCACAGATGTAATGAATACTTTAAAAAATATATTTAAAAAGGAATAATAATGCAATTATTTTAATGTTGCTTATTTTTATCTTGCTACGATAACGTTGTCTTAAACACTACATAATCTTATACTAGATATTTTTTCTGAGTTATTGAAATCAGTTATTTTATTTTACACTTAAGATAGACTTTTTAGTCTAAAATCGTAAATAACCATACCTATCATTGGTACGTGCGTATTTTCATTTTAAATTTAAAAGAACCACACAATATGAACAAATTGGTTTTACACTTAATACCAACCTATACTGTGTGGTTACTAATATATCTAAATGATATTGTATGCTCGAAAACAAACTTACACATTATAATACGGTAAGTGGTAAGAATTATTTCCACTATAATATGCCGATTTACCATGAGAGTCAAGCATAGCACTAACATAAACAAATTATTTATGGAGCTAGGTAGTTATCATTATGACATATACAATAAAAATAAAGATTGTGCCATTTTATTTCATAAATATTTATTATATTATACTATAAATAGTATGTACATATGTATACATATTTAAACAGTATGTAATTTTTTGTTAAAACATTGATTATTTCATCTATATTTAATGTTATTTTATGGTAAATCATCAACAAAGCAAGTCCTGAGAGTCTAACATTTTCTTGTTGATTCCTAAGAAACGTTATTAATCGACCTATAATGTTTAATAACTCCTGTAAACCGTGTAACTACGACAGTAAATAGGAATCAATTTCTAAAAAATATAACGAACCATCAACCTAGTTAAACTATTAACTCATTGATAGTTATCACTTAACACTTGCCAGAAAATATACAACTTTATAATAAAATTCAAATTTCCGTAATTCGTATATACATTTTAGACTATCAAAAAACGAAAAACCTTAGGTAGGTATAACATCAAAGTACGTACTTTACACTGAGTATGGTTATGTATATAGTATATAGTATATACATAAAGAAATATGCATGCAATGTTTTAATGGTACTCGGAAAAAAAGCCCTGAAATAAAAACACGGTAAAAAAAGCCCCGGCCATGAGAAAATAAAGCTCCGGAAAAAAATTACCTTTAATCAATATATTTAAATACGGTATTTTTCAGTAATTTGTAAGTCAAGTCTAATAATTGAGTGTTTAAAGTTTCAAATTTTTTAACGGTAGTATAAATAGTTATTTTTTATGTATAGTAAATGGAATTTTTTTCTTTATAACTAATTAATAAAATACCTCAGTTAGTATAATAAATTAGATGCAATAGGCAAATAGGTAAATGGTATTATATAGTTATACGATTTTTATTATAAGTACTATATTTTTAATATAATATATAATATATTGTCTATTTTCCTATTTTATATTTATACACAATATTATGTAAATATATTTTATGATTAATGAAAAACAATGTTTAGTGTGCTTACCCACTATTATTAAATAATATGATATAAAAGTACAATATTTAATAATTATAGTAAACTTATTTTAAGTATGAGAATACATTATGTTAAAAAGAGCGTTACTTAATTATTAATATCAATAATCCTGTTAGTTCGTAGAACAGTTGAACATTTGGAATATTTAGAGCATAACTCATTGTGAATGTGTATTGTTAGTTGGTTGAGTTCCTGTAAGACATTGCTTTATCTCATAGATTCGTTTTAATTGAGCATTTGAACCTGAAATTTCATTATAGGCCCTGGCCCCGGTGTCCTTTCCCTATAAACGCAACTGAATATTTCGTATTTACGCATAAGACTGTTATTACGGAGGACTATAACAATTTGTGTTTTTATTATTTTATAGTATAATTAATAAGACAAAAAATACGTATAGACGACTCTTCCTAATTTTTAAAGATTTTAATACAGGCAATTAGAATTAAAAAGACATAAATGATTGAGTCAATAGTATGTAATAATAGGTACTATCAATAAAAAAAAAAACATTTGTTTAAATAAAAAAAGGGTTGATCACGAAGCAATGGGTACAATATTTCCGTAAAAAAATTATGATAAATATGATTACATCGTAATAAATAAATAATCCATGCATTCCAGGAAAATATGGATTCACTTTTTTGATAAATACGTTCTGGAAAAATGTTGTTTTTTAGATTCCGAGAATATAATATATGGTCATCCGGACAGGTCTGGGTAAATACGTTCCCTTAAATTCCGGAATTTCACTGCCCAATTGCCTCAATATTATACCTTTGCCCTCAGATAACACATAACTGCACGGTTCAAGATGCGAGCGTTTAATATTAATTTTATGAAATAATTCTGTGCCGTTAGAGTTATAATATTATATAATATTATTATGATATTCGTGTTTATTCGTACAGGACATCGTGAGGCACCGCGGGATCGGAGGTCTGTTCCGCGGACTGGAAATGACGGTGGCCCGGGAGATGCCCAGCTACTTTTGCTTCTTCGGCGTGTACGAGGCGGTCCGGGAGGCGCTGAAACCGGCCGGCCGGACTCGCGCCGACTGCGGCCTGCTGGCCACCACGGTGGCCGGGGCCGCGGGCGGCGTGCTCCTGTGGACGGTCACGTTCCCGGTGGACGTGGTCAAGTCCCGGATACAGCTGGACGACGCGATGCCCACGCGCGGCTGGACGATGTGCATGCTGCACGTGTACCGGAACGAGGGCGTGGTCGCGCTGTACAGCGGGCTGGCGCCCACGCTTGTCCGGTGCATTCCGTCGTCCGCCGTGCTGTTCCTCGTCTATGAGTACACCAAGAAGCTGTTCGACACATAGGCCAGGAGCGGTGGTGATGGGGCGCACTTTCGAACGACGTCCCGGAACGCCCCGCTGAACTCGCCTACAATCGCAGGGGAGATGGGTTCTCGAACTTGTCCCAACTCTCGGACGCCCCGAACTTCGAAAAATTCGAAAAGCTCCAAGTTCGCTTAGAATATTATTAATAATCGAAATTCAATACTTCGAACTCGAACATTATTTCAAACGGTTCGGGAAAAATCAGGTTATTATGAACCCGGTTATTATTATACCTATCGCATGAACATTGACAACAAAACTAATGTTATAACTTTTTAATAGTTAAAATAGGGTATTTTTTTTTTGTTTAAAATTGTCTAATGAATTAAATTTAAAGTTTGAAAGCTTAAAATATTTGAAAAGTTCGAGTAAAAATGAATTTGAGTTTGAGTTCGATATTGAACAGATCGAGAAAAAATGTTCAAATTCTATTTCAGCTTGTAAAAGTCGGAGTTCGACCCATCCCAACCTATAAAACATAATATTAATTATTATTGTTATACTTGAAATGTTATCCGAAAGTTGAAGTGCACTGACGCTTCGAGTGACTTCATGTACCTACTATGGTGACAGTATTATTATAATTATCGACGATGATTGATATTTAAGATTTTTTTAATACATGGCATTCGTTTATTAGCGCCATTTTAATTCTTTGAAAAACAACATCAAGCAATAATATGCTTATAAATATTATAATACTACCTATGTATAGTTATATTATTTTTTTTTGCGTTTTTATTTACCTAAGATTAAACTTACATTTATTATTATTGTGTAACTAATATCCATATTATATTTTGATTTTAGTCAGCTATAGTAGGTGCCTAATTGAAGTTAATTCTTGACATTAACAAAAATTAACTGACGTTTAGTCACAGTTTTTTACGACTATATTGGATTAATGTAAATTTCTTCTAATTATTTTATTCGTATTTTTTTATGAAATGTGCCTATGTTTTATACAAATGTACTCTTTTTATAGTGTATCATCAGTTGTCACTTGTCGGTATTAACATTAAGATAGCCCATTATTCTAAATTTATATTATTTTTATGTTATTTAATTTTTAGTTTTAATAATATTAAAATCATATTATGACGGTTTTGTACATTTATATTTTACAATTGTTGTACATAATTGTATTTTTTTAAATATTTTAAATTGATAATTTACTTATTTTAAGTATGTATATTTTTTTTTATAATATTCTATCTTACAACCGATTTAATCTAAGATCAGATTTAATTATTTATAATAGGGTATTTTATTTTTAAAAAAATGTATGAAATGTAAATAAAATTCATATTGTATTTCCTCCAATATGTTGTCTATTAAAACAAAACTTACATAACCTATACTTATCATTTTTTTTTATTTATCAGAATCTTTTAAAGATTGATTGAGGTTATTAAAATCCAATAAGTATAACAAGTTATGATTTTAATTTTTGATCTTACTATTAGAAAAATAATCACTAATTATAAAACGGAATTGTTATAGATGAATAACAAAGACGTAGTGCAAGTGCTATAAAATACGTAATAATTATTTATTTATTAATTTATAAGGACAATCATGTCACAGTAAAACTGTGTCTTACTCGTAACAACTTCATCAATGAATAATAAATACAACATAACCTAATGCTACAAAACATAAATCATGAATGTCAACTGTTACATTTATTTCCGTCAAATGAAGAACAATAAAAAAAGTGAAAAACGTAATGACAATAATATTGAATACATAATAATCGACAAATTTAAAAGACAATACTATAATATAGGTATGATGATAGTTAAGGGGTTTCTTACATAATACCTATCGACCGTTTTTAAGGAGTTCAACATATGCAATTTTCTAAGCCATTTTTTTTGTCAAAAGTATCAATATTTTTCTAATTGTATTAAGTAACCTAGATATCCAATAAAATGTACAAAAATAAATTTGATCTTGTCATAAAGTCATGAAGTCAATTTCTTATTTTTTAATTTATTTTTTGATTCAAAATTATTAACATTAACCAATTCTTGATATTCAAAATTTAAAAATTTCAATTACAATGATCTAAGAGTTCAGTTTTTCTTTTTAAAGGGAATTAGAACAGTCATAGGGGTGGTAAATATAAAAATTTAATTAAGAAAAAAATTATATTTAAAACAATTATTATTACGAGTGTTAACTGTTTAAAAAATTACTTCATATATTATATGCACTTATAGTATGCGTACTGAAGTAAATAGTAGTAGGTACACGTTCTACATTTTTAATGAAAAATAGGGATTACGAATATCAGAATACCTGCAGTGTATTAAGTAACAACTGTACACAGACAATGTTTTATTAGTATTGTGATGCTGGTAGACTGTATATATGGTCAGGGATTAATAGCAAAACTGTGTTTTGACTCATTTATAATACATTACAAATTACAATTAAGGTATAGTGAAATGGAATGTGTTATTATTAATTTCAATATTCCAGGGTTAGTTGAACTACAATAGTTTTTAATAATTAGGTAGGTATCTACGTTACTTGAAAAAATGATATATCTGTGATGTGTCACATAAGATTAAAACTTTGGAATACTGCATAAAATATTATTTTGAACAGATTTATCACTGAAAAAAACTAAATCGAGAAGGATTTAAATATTATTATTAAGAGCGTCGTTCTTTCAAAATGAAATAGGCCATAATATGGTTCTCCTACCGGCTACCAGTCAAACGAAATATCTTTAACAGAACTTTTGTACCCATAGCCAGAAATACTATTGACCCAGCTTACCTCCGGTAAGTTAAAGTCACCGCAAGGTTGACCAAAGCCCAAGGGCTTGACCTAAAGTTGAAAACCATTTTGATGTGTTGACTGGAACCACTTCTAGGAACCTGTTTTTTTACTAAGCTTAAACATTGATGAAACACCATTAACAAATTATGCAAAGATGAGGTTGGATATTATGTAGATAATGTGATAATTTTTTTATTAGTCATGATTTTATCAGCTAGTTACTCGAGTGTAGTGTATTTGAACAGGATTTTTTTTACTTGTTCCAATAATATTATTAGTTGTTGTTGATGTTATTATTATTATTATAAACTAATAAGTACCTATTCTTTTCATAACTAGTTTTTTTTATTTAATTAAAAATAATATTTAATGGTTCTTGAAAAGTTTTTTCATCTTAACATAACATACGTACATATTATATATTATATAAAATAATAAAATATAATTTATACTATACCATATTATGATAAAAAGTAAAAGTGTAAATCCATTAAAAAAATCTGGGAACACCAATCCGTATGGGCGGTATATGTGTTTTTTAATTTTAATGGAATTTTATATAAACTTATATATTGTATATTGGGTACTTTGTAAAATATTTTTTTATTATTGTTTTAAGGATAAAATAGATACAATTTATAAGCACACCGAAACTACATAATATGTGTAGGTGTGTATGTACTATGTATCATGTACCTATATATATTGTACAGGGTGATTCATTTAACGTAAGACACTCATTATTTCAAAAAGCTTTTACATTTTTGGAAATATTTATGTTACATGGTATGAAATCGCTACAAAACAACATTTTTCAAAAAAATTATTTTTTTAAATATTTTTTACCCTTATTATTTTTTAGTTTATGAGTTATAAGTATTTGAAATATTTAGAAGGGCAGTGTGGGGTGGTATGCGGGTAAACCACAAAATGTTGGGACACTACTCCGCTCATCTAAACTTTAAATACTCATAACTCAAAAACGACTCGTCCAAAATTCGATTTTAATGTATCAAAATACTCAGAAAAATATTCTGGTTTGGATTCTAAAATTAAAACTATATGTGGTAATTCAAAAAAATAAGAAACTTAAAAAATAATAAGGTTAAAGTATTTGAAAAAATGTTGTTTTGTAACAACTTGATACTGTGTAACAAAAAGATTATCAAAACATAAATAGTTTTTGAAATATTGAGTGTCTTACGTTAAATATTTATCACGCAGTATATACATATGTATTATATTATAGTCATATAGGTAGATCAATAGTCAATAGACCATAATAAATAGTCGCATCATCAAATTTGCTCCTGCAGATTTAATTGTTTGTGTAGGTTGACGTTGATTGCACCAAGAAGTAGGTGGGTATTTTAGACTTTTAGAAACACTAGCTGTTAATACTGTTTGGCGTACTCCGTTGTCACTTACACGGTCACGTGTCTGCACAGGTCATAATCTTGTTTGGCGTCGCTGATAACTTTTTGTAATTAATGTTTTTAAATAATAAATTGACCATCTAGAAATCTTTGACCATTATTAGAGTATTAAAGTGCCACTAAGCTTACAGGATTTTTTTGGTTCGTTGAGTTCAAATAAAATAATTTAAGAGAATCGTAGAAGCGTATAACATAGATATTTTTTTTTGCATTTAAAAAAACCACTTGTAGACTATTTATATAAATATATCGGTTACAATATTCAAATAGTTTGTACAATTTTAAATTTTGGATGGATGTGGGTAAGTAAACTTTAAAATAAATAGATAGGTATCATGGGTTCGAGAACGAACGGGGTGAGATACCCAGCTATTATATATATTGCCTACATAATATATACTAACTATTTATACCTACATTTTGCATAATATAAATTTGAATACAGACTTGAGAGAACACCGTTGAATACCTTATTATTCAAATCACTATTTTAAGAATAACAATTTAAAAATCATTTTTACTATGATAAAAAAAATCCAAGCATATAATTTCTGGTCTTGATCACAGCAGAGGATATTTGACTTCAACGGTAATATTTGTAGTCAGATACACTTAGAAGTTATCACACTATTTTTTATAAATATAAAATATTATGATATAAAATAAAATGTATAATGAAGTTTTTGTTTTAATTTAACATTGACTTCATACAATCATACGGGTTAACCTAACCTACACGGCTAAGCATATTATATAATATCAAACTGACATCTAACCTATTATTAAAACATTATAATATTAACGTTTTGCAAATAAAAACGAATGCAATTTCAGAACAGACAGACCATATTAGAATAATGGACTTGCGTCTTTTGAGTATAATATAATATATATTATATTGAAATCGGACGATCGATACAATCCTATATAATTGTTCGTGCGGTTATAACCGGGAGTTATAACTAGTGCGACTATTTACTTGACGAAACATGTGTGCACAGACACGTCTTGCGAGACGGAGGGCTCGTGGGAATATGACGCCATACATCTCGGCTCGCAAATACGTTTGTTGTTTGTCGCCCAAAGTCCCGACACACGATATTCTCAATAGATGAGATTGTAATTATTTATACAGGGCGCTCGCGCGTTAGTTGGGATATCATCGTGACGTTATAATAATTTAATATATATAATATATTGTTATAAGATATTATTGCGTGATAACACGGTTTTCGGCGCGGCGATGACCCCGTTGTGTGTGTGCATTTTGCAAAGCCCCGCGAGTAAGTCACCCCGAGAGCGCCCCGGGGTCGTTAAACGCAGAGACCATAAGCATCCGGAGGGATTTGGTCAAAAGCGCCCCAGAGATTAGAATGCTAATATCCAATTGCAGCCCGCGAATGTGCTGCCGTTTAACCGGATGTAACGTATACGTATATAATAGTTATTATAGTCGCCCGTTGTTATAACAAATATGTATTTAAGTATTATTATAGTCGTACGATGATGATAATAATTATTTACGTAAAATAATTACACTCCGTATAAGTCGCAGCAAATGGAAATGCGTACGCACAAAAACCCCACACGCTTATTATTATAATCCATAGCCATCATATCGATTTGTTCGTTAATTATATTATATTATCGTAGATAACAATGTCCCTCGGCGTTTGGCCCGCCGTCTTTAACTTTTATTTTCACAAAGGTTTTATTTTTTTGCGAATTAATACAAAAATGTTTTAAAATTATTGAAACGTACGAGTGGTACAATAAACATTATCAATACATTAAATACCTATAATATACCGCAATACTGCGTAATTAACAATATACTCGACTTTGCATTTTTTTTTTTCTTAAGAATAAATGAATAATTTAAGCATATTAGGTACTTGAATATTATATAAGTGGTTATAATTTGCAAAGATCGGATTTTAAACACTATTTTTGTACGAGGACACACATAATATGGTTTCACTGTGGAATATAGACTTCATGCATAGATTGCCAAATACCAAATACCAGTAACCTACTTATTATTGATAAAAATGTATATTGATATAAGGATAGGAAATACAGGGGCAAGAAACCGTTCGCCCATAAATGACCTTTCGCTTTTCGCCCAAATGTTTTATAACCACTTTCCCTTTTAGCACAATAATATTATAGCACTTTTTGATCACATTTTTATAATACACAATTTGGGGAACACTTACTTAAAATTATTTATGTCCAGTATATGTCTACAATGGTCTGTTTAATATCTTATAAAGATAATATCTCGGTGGTTCGCTAGTTAATTTATAAACATAAAATAGTAATGATTGTAATAATACTATCCTTAATAACATTTGATCACTAAACAACTGTTTCAGTGCAGTTTCGTTCGAAGAGTGCATTAGGTAAATGCAGTAAACAGTGTCCATTTACAAACTTGTCCCAAAGACAAAAAAAAATTATGTATCGACAACGAAAAAATTAGCAAAAATACAACAATATAAAACAGGAACTATCAATCAGTACGACTTTATAAATCAATGGCATTTAATTATTATAAGTTATATAACTCTATGGGTAATGCTAAATGGCTTCAAGTAAGTGTTTCCCAAATTGTGTATTATAAAAATGGGATCAAAAAGTGCTGTAATATTCTTGGGCAAAAATGGAAAGTAGTTTTAAAATATTTGGGAGAAATGCGAAAGGTCATTTTTGGGCGAAAAGAGTCCTACCCGAAATACAGATGTGTAGGTAGGTACACATACATAATAGATATAATATGTAATAATACATTATAGTTGTTGAGGAGCATCGGTAGACATTTTGAATGTTATTTCAGCTTCTGCGTAGGTATTTGCATTATCTATTGATTATTAATTACAAGTACCTACACATTCAGTAGGTATTCACTATTCACACAATACCTATACAAATCCATAATTATTTTACACAAAAGACATGCGCGGGTATATCCGTTAGGTATTTAGGAAGCCATACATTAAGTGAATACGATATTGAAATGTTACTTAAATTAAATAAACAATTAAGATAAGAAATAAACTGAATACCTCAATATAATAAAATATTTAAATCTCACTAAAATATCTATCACGCAAATACAATTTAAGACTTAGGGTAGTGTTGTGGTAGGTAATAATAATAATTAAATAATCATTACATCATTTATTAAATTTATGAAATCCCTGATATGTATTTGATATTATCTTCAACATTCAATATAATATATTAATTATTATTATGTATTCATTTAAGCATTTTAGTATTTTATACAACTTATATATTTTTTAATATTTTTTTATGATATGTATAACATAAAGATTAAAGACATATGTAATTATTATCATTATTTATTTGTAACCTACTACTATATTTAAAAATAACTAACAAAAATTATTTTTTCTATATAAAGACTTATAATTATTATTTAATAATATTTTTTTGGTCGAAAAGTGAATTGGCCGAAAAGGGAAGGGTACTTTTTTGGTCGAAAAGGAAATCGACCTTTTTCAAAATTTGTCGAAAAGTGAATCGGCCGAAAAGGGAAGGGTACGTTTTTGGTCGAAAAGTGTCTCGCCCGTTGGTAGGTACCTACAAAATAAATTATTATCTTAACAAAGGTACCTCGTACCTACCTAATATTATGTCAACTGTCAATACAAGTCAAATATCCAAATTATATTATTATAGTACAGGTAGATATTATGTATTATAGTCAGGTATATATTTTTCCATCAGGAGCAATCTATTTTAAATAAATAATGAACAGTGTTATAAGAGCCTACTACGTATAACCAAAGCTGGGCATTTACGGTATTTAATTAACAAGTTAAAAATTAAAATTAAATTAAAAGGTTAAGTTAATAATATTAACTTAACTATAAATAACTCGTTATCTACTTTTTTTGGAAACTAATTTTTAACTTAGTTTTATTAATTTAACTAGAGTTAAATTAATATTTATTTCTGTATTAACTTTTAACTTGTCGAGTTAAATTAATGATTTGTTAACTGTTAACTTTTAACTTATCGATCTAGTGTTGTCTTAACTTAACTTGAGTTAATTATTTTCATTAACTTGCCCACCTTTTCTAGTTCCTTATACTTACTCCTATACCTTGTGATTTGTGAGTGCCTATATAGCTAGGTACTAAGTAGGTTACCTGTAACCCATTCTGTCATCATAAGCCACTAAGCAGTAAGCGGTATAACTCCACTTTGGTAAAAATCGAGTTTTCAGTTAAATTTATTAATAGTCTGAGCAGCGCAGCATATTGTGAAATAGCACTATGTAGTGTATGTGACATGTTTAATGGGTGCAGCTGCAGTTTACACACAATAAACGATACTGTTTTATTGTTTTAATTTAATATATGGCTGTACCGAGTTCTATACAAGCTAGACTAAGTTTGTATTACCATTTAATGGCTTCGAATCGAGTACATTCTATGGGATTTAAATTTTATCTAAATTGTTTGTCTCACTCTCGGAACTTGTGTTTGGAGACTCGAGTGGGCTGTATGAGAGGGATATTTTTTTCCCTGCTAATAGGAACGACAGGGGATGAGACGAAATTATTACTGGTTTAGGTACCACCGTGAAGTGCAATATTAAGTTGCTTTTATTGATACAATTTAAATTTCTAAGTAAGTACCTATTTTTTTAAAAATTTTTTTTATATTAATACCTACTTAACAAGGTGGGTTGTATTGTATATGTTAGGTACCTACCCACATCATCATACATAGATGGCTAACTATATTTCCTGTAGGGCCTTAGAACGAAGCCATATATGACGTAGGTAAGTATGTAATTTATTAAGCGTTAAAGTTAATATTCTGTTACACATACTAAAATATTGTTTTAATTTATTATGGAATTTGAACCTTAAAATAGTGATTTTATTTTGCCTAATGTTCTTACTTATAGCTAATTAAATTTCCTAACTATCTCCCATCGCTAGGTCCTAAGGGTATTATACCTACCTAAGTCTATGGTTAAGAATGAATCTAATTCTCTGAAAAAATGATCTTAAGCACAAGAAATTCAAAACAATTCACATATAAAATGCATTTTTTTTTTCAACGTGTTTTAAATCAAAAAATAGTTTTTAGTTTTCACTAAATTTAAAAAAAAAAGTTTTGCAGGACTACACAATTTAAAGAGTTCTATGTGTATTGTGTACTCTTAATCTGAAAAAAGAATTATTCACATTTAATCTTCCGTCGCCACTCGTAATCTGGTTTTCTACATCATAATATACGAATTTTCAAAAAATTACTAATACCTATAAATAATAATATCAGAATATCAGATTAAGTAAAAACCTTGTAAGCAAACCGGATTTAAATGTTAAATGCCTTGACAACTTTAAAATGCTGTATAAAATGAAAAATATACAAAATAAAAACCTTTTTATTCTGTTTCAAAAATACATAAAACATAGGTATATATATTATATTATGATACGAGCTTCAAATGGCTAGCTATGGAAAATAATGCAAAAATGCATCAAAATCTAAGCATTATAGTTATAATTTATAACATATATCTACCTACATGATGTGCAATCATAATTCTGTATGCAGAAATTAGCTGGATTCCCTATTTATTATAAGATTTTTTAAAATATAGCTATAGCTGAGGGTACTAATAAATTCATTGAAAAACATAATTTTCACTTTTATTAAATTTATTTATTTTTATTTTTTAATAAGTATTCCAATACTTATACTAAATATAAATAATGAGTCAAAAAAAAGTTGAAGCCGAGTACCATTCTTATATATGAGACAGAATGGATAATGGATATCAACAAGTACCTAATTAATATTATTATAATAATATACTAACTATATTGGCCACGTTGCACCTAAAATATAATTTGTATTTTAAGGTCAGTATACCAATTGCGCCGTTTTTACTTTATGGTAAATATACCAAGAATTGCGCCCTCCTTATTGTTTACAGTCTATACATGTACATTTTTCTAAAAATACAAATTGTTGATAATTCTTATAAATAAAAGCAATAGATCAAATAGCAACATGACCTCTAAAATTAATTCGCAACGAAGTGCAATTGAATGCAGTTGATTTGACATTAAACGATGTGCATTCTATAAGACAAAGTATTTATCGTACACACAGGACACAGAATTACATTACCAATAATATTAAATAAAATAACTATTAAACGGCAATTATTGAGTGCAATTTTATTGGTCTATCAACCCTAAAAATGACTGAGCGCAATTGGTATATGAAAATGTACAGTTATGTTTAAAATGTACGTATTTTAAGAGCAATTGGTAAACTCTCACTGTATTAACCATACATATTTCTTATGTTTGTAGGTAAGGATCTACCTACTTCAGTTGTAATCATATATTAATAACAAGTTTTTACATTTAAAATTATCTATTTAAATGATAAATATAAGTAAAATATAATATAATATTACATTATATTACTCTCAACCATTTGTTTTATTTAAAAATCAAAATCAAAAACACAAAAAACAAAAATTTACAACTTTAAAAAGCTCATTACTTGATTAATGGTTTAAGTATCAAACTCCAGCCCTAAAAACCCTAAGAAATATTTTCACCTTTAAATTTAATGAAAGATAAAGTTTATAGCAATATTAAAAATAACTGAATCAAGTGGATTATTCTGAAAGTAAAATGTACTGTGTTATGTGCTAGTAAGATGGAGACTACTCAGTACTCAGCAGGCACAACGTATGCCTGCGCAATCCACAGAGGTATTTTTTGGTTAACAATGTTTAGTTCATGACTTCACGCCTAGTAATATTGACTTAAAGTTGGTATTTAAGCAAAAAAAAAAAATTACGACTTACATAAATTATTTTAAAATATTATGACAAATACTCAAAATGAGTTGAGAAACAATTTTCTACAACTATAAAATATAAATAACCAAGCCAATTATTGAACATGTTTTATTTGAACTAGTCATTGCCAGTAGCAGCAATAAGGAATGAACACCAACCTGTTTATAATAAACCACCATAGACTGTTCTATTGTTCAACACAGTATATTATACCATGCATAAATACCAATAATAAATTGTGTTGACATTTTACTTAAAATTTTCCAAACCTTGTTGTATATATGTTTATGATAAAACAAACATAATAAAAGACTTTTGTTTAGAAAATACATATTATATTGTATAGGTTTTTAGAACAGTACAAATCCAAACTATTTTGATATTTTTATTTTGTACTTTTTTAATAGAACATTCGATTTGATTTAAATAACAACAACAACAAATAATATAATCTTCAATTAAAATATTTAAATTTCTAAAATATCATTTGTAAAATTATTAAAATATTTTATTGCTTTGATTGAAATATTATTAGGTACGTCAATAAAATCTAGTCTTTTGTGTAATTGTTAAACAACCTTGTACGTACTTAATTAATTCACCTAATAATTATAAAGTAAAATATAAAGATACAGACAAGATGTGTGTATGTGTATGTGTGTGTGAGTAGATGTCTATAAGATATATAATATAATATTATACATAATTAACATACATTTTATAATTGGACGTCGGTAGATATTAAAAGCGATAACTAATATAATAATATAATAGTGGAATATGTTTGACAATGTATCATAACAGAAATTGTAAAGTCTCTCCGTGTAAAGTGGACGTATAATACCGTATAATTACAATTATTAAAAAAAATAATAATAATATTCATAATGTCTATTTAATAATAATATATTTTAATAACTGGCTTCATGACCAGCTAGGATGTACAAGTCTGCGCCGTCATCAGCTTTTTTGGAAACCATGTGCGATTCTAATATCAGAATTCTATAAAAAAAAAAAAAAAATTAATCATATGATGATTTATTATTAATAACTAATTTATACAATTATAATATAAATAATGTTAATTATTGTCTGTTATGTAATGTATAATGCATATATTATTAGGGTGGGCATTCGTTCCAGATTTTCCAGGGCATAACTGGTTTAGAAACTCATGTCCCAGTGTCTCGAAATAATTCTTTATCAATTGGTGATCTCATCGGGTTTGACCATCAAAATATAAATATATAATGTTCCAGAACTTAATAGGATTTTTTTTAATAGATTTTATTATTTTAATTTTTTTGTTGGATAAATGTTTATTGATAATTAATTGTTAATTAATAGTTAAGAAACACACATACAAATATTTAATAAAATTAAAACATACAAAATGGTAAGATAAAGTAAAATATTAGTTAGGTAAATTTTAAATTTCCTGTTCCGGATTCCATAAAATTTAATCTGGCCACCCAAACATATTGTGTACACATTTAAGACATTTCATGATTACAATTACAAATAACGCTCAGAACTTATTTTGTTTTCCTGGTGATACTATGTAAGTTTTATGAAGTATCTCTTCTATCAATAATTAATTTATCACAGATAATAATTAAAAGATCTCATTTTACTAATTTTATATGTCTGCCATTAATTTTAGTACGACAATAGTAAACAGAACAAACATGATACTACTACAAACAATTTGTCATACTTGAATGAAAAATTTAACACGATTTGATTAAAAATCTAATAATAATTGTAAGACTTGTAAAAAAAAATACAAGTATGAGATTACGACAAAGTAACAAGAAATAAAATATGTTTCATAATATACTGATTTTTATTTCAACTAATTGGCTTGTATAATATCTAAATCTAATATATAAAAATGAGTATTGTATGCATGTTAGTCTTCTCTAGACTCAAAGACTATTGGATCACTTTCAATAAAAGTTATATTAATTAATTCCTAGAGACTCGGAAAGTGTTAGTACTTTATTTTTTTTAACCCAAATATGTTGCTAGCCACCATAGCTCTCACATGAATTTAATTTTGGCTCATGCAAATTTAATTTATTTTTTATTTTTAAGATGGTTGTCATTGGTTACAAATAATAAAATAGTTATTATAAAAGGATAACAATTTCTGTATTATAGGTATTATACTTGGTCATTTAAGCTAATAAAGCTATTCTATATAAATGTAAAATTCAGTAACAGCTATTACATATTATTATAAGAGGAAAAGTGTATGGTTTTATTTGATTATTATAGGGTGGTATCAATAAAATAAAATTCATATCCTCGTATTTATTTATTTCTGCTTGCAATTGGTTATACGTAAGAAAAAAAAAGTTAATTATTACTACTATGTGCTACAAGTGATTTGCTCATCTCGGCTTCATTAATTATCCCCCAATAACACAGCTGGTTTATTATATAATTTTGTGAATGACATACTTATCAGAACCCAAAAGACGATAGGTTCTACTTTTGTCAACTATTTCTTGAGTGACTTCGCCATTTTTAAGACTTCGTCCTTGAACACCATTCTTATGGAATGCTAAAATGCTGTCAGACAATCTAACTGTTAACACAAAATAAACAAATTTAGTGAAACACATATACTATGTATAATTTAATAATATAATGTATACTAAACAACAAATATACTAACCTATTGACTCTACAGTAAAGTCAAAATAGAGCTGGTTTATTTGATTTCTATCTTGCTTCAGGTTCCCATGTAAATTAATTATTTTAACAACATCTGAAATTTTAAAACAAATAATTTTTATGTTAACATCAAGATAATAATTTTTTCAATACTGTTATGATTCAAATAATAAGCTACATCGATTAAACATATTCTTTTTTTCTTGAAGAATTAATAATATGTATAAATAAAATGCAATAATACACTTAATCACAGAAAATTGTTTTATTTTATAATTTTCTGGTGTGTTAACATATTTAATGTTTCTAAGATCATATACATTAAAGTAAAATGGATAATGATTAGAATGTTAATATTTATTTTTACCCTCTATTTGCCTAAAAAAATTATCAATTCACGTTAATATACAATTATACATACTCTTGTAACATATTAAAAATGAATCTGTATCCAACTGGCAAACACATACGACATCCATAATATCTCGTCTCTGAACAACTGTGCCTACAAAACAAAAAGATCAAAATCAATTGTAACTAGCTCAATAGTACATATTATATATTACTAAAAATTATCAATCATATAAAGTAATTTAGAGAATCATTCATTATTTCCATAAAACATTAGCACGGAATTCAAAAATTAACAAATATTAGTCCAATGTTACTAACCAGTATTATCAGAATCATCTGTTTCACCAGAACAAAACCAACATGCACCAGTATTGACATTGATCAATTCTAGTTTCAAATTCATAGACTTTCTAATAGGTCCAATTGGTTTTTTCACACCAATACAAACGAGTGGATATTCTAATTCAGGTGTTATGACCATTTCAAAAACGTTTAAAGGTGATGGTAAATTACATTCAAAATGCTACAATCAACAATTACAATAAAATTGTATTACATCGAGCACATTCTTAGTGTTAGTACAATTAAATTATTAATTTTACCTTTAGCAACATAAACTTGTTAAGTGGATCATACCATTGCATTAAAAAAATCCCACTGGACATGGCTCCACATAAATATTTATAACCGTTGTATGGGTTACGTCCAACACAACATTTTATACAACCTTTGGTATCTGGCACTTTTGTGGTAAGTGCAAACCTTCTAGGCATTAATCGTTCAGGAATTCTGGTCATATGCTGTGAAAACCTATGACTTTGTTTACCATGAAGGGCTAAGAGATCATGTCTAAACAACTGGGTAGTTTTTCCTGTTTTATTCAGAACAAAATTTAAATTAATAAATTAGATTTTTAAATAATATTGGTACAATATTGTTAAATGTTTTACCTGATAAGGACATTAGAATATCCTTTATAACATACAACCAAATTGTCCGTCTATTATACAACTGATCAATAGCAGTTTCATGTAGTTCGTTTAGATTAAGATTGTAGATTCCTTCTTCGGCTCCAATAAATACATGTTGATCTCTAGTTTCAGGATGGATCCAACTAGCCGTACAATAAATTGTTAAAGGGCATCCATTAAATACCTAAATGAACAAATTATTCATAAAATTGTTACTCAGAAAAAATATTTCATTTAAGTTTGACAGTGTGACTCTTAATATATTCAAGATATTTTTTACAAATTATTTCACTAAAATAATCTTATGAACAACTGATATGCTTCTGTTAATGAAAAATGGATGTATGACTAATGTTTATCAGTTTAAATTAAATACCTTGGAAAAACAAGCACCCATGTGCACTTTAGGTGTGGGTGGTAGGCCATTACTTATTGGTTTAGGAGGTGAATTACGTTGTTTACGATCTCTTCGACGTGGTGGTACTGGAGGTGTATCAGCTAATAAATCTGGTTCAGGACCTTCTCCTATTTAACAATAATATCAAACTAGTTAATTTAATGTTAAGAGCAAATATACATTTTTATTTACCTCCACTATCGCTAAATGAACGTTGACGTCCATTTACAGTAACATTAGATGTAGTTAATGCAATAATTTCATCAAGAGAGCTATGTCGTCTAGAAGGTGAAGAACTATCTAAAAAGTAAATTTAATAAATATTTTAAAAATACATATAACTAACACAAATAACAGATACATTATTTTAAAAAAATAACTAGAATTGTCTTTATTATACACTGAGATTAGCACTTCATATTATTGACATGTTTACGGACGTATAAATAGAATCAGCAAATGGGCAACAGTAGGAATTATTCTAAAATATGAATACCACTGGAAGATTCTTAATTATTAACTATTCCTTAGAAACATGTATTAAGATAAATAACATGATGCAAGTTGTTGTTTTAAATTTTATTATGAGTATATAAAGAAATCTAAAAGACACAAATGTTTAAATGTATTCATGAGTTAGAGTAAGACACCACCTACACATCACCGTTTTTAAACATTATTATATGTATTATTCTCATAAGTTAAATAAAAAAAATTAATTTATACAAAGTATGAGTTTTTAATTTTCCAAACTCAATGTTTGATCATTAAGCAGTCTCTCAATTGATGTTAGCATGTAAAAAAATATATATTTTTCAAAAAAAAATGTATAACAATCTGTTTGAGATATTTATTTATTTTTTTAAATATTTAATGCAAAAATTGAATAGGGAAACTCAATAAAAAACTAAAAACTATAATAAGAAAATGAGTAAGACTGATATGAATATGAATACTTTTAAATCAGCAATTATAATTTTTAAATATTTGTAAATACTAAATTGTACTACAATGGACAAATAACAATTCAATTTTATGATAATCACTATAAATTTAATGAACAGTTATATTATCTCAATACCTCTTAAATGTTGGTACACACAGCCTTTATTAGGAAAATTACATTTTTGACTAGATGAATGTGGCACGGAGCATTTGTCAGACAATGGTAAAGTAGATCTGAAATTTTTTTTTTTAAACAAACAATTTTTGTTAATAGTAAGTAAATTTTTAAAACAAAATAAACAAAAATATAAGATTTTTAATTAAATTGAATAAACAATTTATCAGATAGCATCAAATTATAGTTAATGCAATATTACTAATATTATAAATCGTTGTAAAGTTTAATATTATATTTGTATACCTAGCAGTAAAGTTCTATAATGTAACTTAAAAAACTATTAATTGGGTATACTAATTAATTTTGTGTATAGAGTAAAATATTTGTGTAGATATTCATACTTACACATCTTCATAACTTCCATTCCTATCTTCATTAAATACACGACCATAATCTCCCCTAATAAAAAAAATAATAATTAGTAAAATAATCAGTTATTTAATAAGATTTTACAAAAAAATATAGTTATAAGTAAGGGCCAGCTGTACAATGTTCTTTAAATTAATATTCTCTCTTGTATACAGGATACCCTCGACAAGTAACAAAACAATCAAGCAAAATACGCCCAAAAGCTCACAATATGTATTACTGTGATAATTCAAAAATATTAGTTAAGCAAAGCAGCATTATATTGTAATAGTTTTAATTAGATATTATATAAAATTTATAATTAATAGAAAGTACATAAATATTTAAGAAAAAAAACTATATTAATCTCCATTGAAATTTGATATAAGCATAAATTTAGTGGATCACAATCAATAACACCAATACAAAATAATTTGTATTGGCAATGTGATAACATAATAGTACATCTTAATTGATCGATCCAATCATATTAATTGTGCGAAGTTAAAAAAAAGATCTATTAGGGTTTCATACCTCAGTTTAAGTTCTTCATCTATGTTTTGCAGAAGACTCCTGTAGAAATTAAATGACTCTAATAAATTTAAGAATTTGTTGTAAATACAAATATATTAAGATTGTACAACAGGCCCTAATAGAAACTCTAGATAATACAATATTTTTTGTAAAATAGTTAACCTTTTTTGTTTCTTTTCAAACAAATTATATAGGAATATAAACCAAATTAATTAATTTAATTAACTAATTCTTACTTTATAAATTCAATTATTAGTAAAAAAAATAATTCTGAAAGATCTAAATAAAGTTAGTAAGGTAAATATTAACTTGTAAAACATAATATATAATTACTTGCAAAAGCTTAGAACTAAGACTAAAATACATTGACACCAAGATTATTTGACATGAATAGGACAAAAAAATTTCGCTCTTACAAAGGTAATAATATATACATTATTAACCATTTTTAAAGTTTCAAATAAAATAGGAAAAGAAAGTTTAGTTCTTAGATTATTATCATTATTTATACTTTGTTAAAGGTAAAAACAAAAAAAAGTAACAATAGATATATGAAACATTCAACAGCAGAAAAGTTGTGGCTAAGATCAATCCCAGCAGTTTGCTTTTAGAAACTCAAATAATAAAATATTATGCCTTATTAAATCACTATACACTTTTACTTATTAAAATGTAGATAATTCAGATGAAGTTAGTATAGCTTAAAAAGTAAATATAAATAAATAATTTTTTAAACAGTTAACTGTGTACAGTTTTTTGATACTTAAGTTAAAGTAAAAATCCTCAATACTCAAGCCTCAATACAAAATGTTTTAAATTATTGATGGATTTACTATCAGAAGAAGAAGACTTTTTATTTAATTGATATGACTTTTTCTACTTTCTAAAACATTCTATGTTATTTATATTTTTCTGGCATGTTATAATAAAAATTGTAATAATTTAATAATTCAAGATATAGGGATGACAATTTCAAAAGATATTGGTGTATTTACTATGTACATATAATAGGGTTGGCAATGAATGAAAAAAGTGACCAAATCAATAGATTAGTAATGAAGTGAAGGAAATTATAAGAAATATATAAAAATTATTATTCAAGATTTCTTTATGGTTAAGAAAATAAACTATGATCAAAACATTGAAGATATTTAAATGAAATAATCACATTCCAAAGAATATAAAATGAGACTATTTTGAGATAAGTTCTATAATATAGGTACGTTGTAAAATTATAAATGTTATATCAATAAATAAGAAATAACAGAAAATGTTGTATTGAAAATAAAGAATATTGTGGTGAATGTCATTTAACAAATTATTTTCTAGATGTCATTATATAAGAGTTTAAATAAGAGTTTAAATTTTGAAATTGGTTAGTTTATCATGAGTATGAATTAAGTATAATATTCATAATAATAAGAGAATGTCATTGCACTATTTGTTTCTTTCACTGGCTAATAGCCAATTTGCGTTCAGTAGAACCAATCTTATATGGTTAGCTTTAATATTAGAGTGAACTGATCTATTATCAAAATTAAGAACATAATAATAATATGAGTTTGGATTTTGTTGAGAAGCTTTGAATTGTGTAGACATTTCAGGATAAATCTGACGTTGCATAGGTCAGGATTGAGTGATTCAGAAAAGTGATAATATGGCAGGTATGATTCTATCCAGTCCTTTTCAAAACTCCATCATTCAGAGAAGATATGTTTAACGACTAGTGGGGCACCACAGCTGGTGTAAGCTGGAGGTTCTTCTCTCCTCATGATGTGTTGGTGAGTGATGTGGGTATGTTTTATCGTGAGGAAGTTGATGGAAGTCTCCTGTTTATTGGTAATATTTTTATAGAAAGGACATAGGGAATTTGGTTCTTTAAATCTCATATAATTTGGTGTTTCTTTAGCTATAGTTCTTTTAAAATCCTGGTATGAGAAGGCCAAAATTGTGAGAAAATTGTTAGATTAGTAAATAAGTTTAGCAGCCTAGTCGGCATGTTCATTGCTTTCTATATTACAGTGGCAGAAGATCCTTATATAAGATATGTGTTTATCAGTCAGGAGGGCTCTACTCTAGTATGGATGTTTTGTATTTTTCTTGCTATGTCAGTTGGTTTCCATTGATTCTGGATGCTAATGAGACTGGAAAAAATTATGACCTGACTAGCTTTAACTTTGTTTATTGCAAACTTCATGGCTTTAAAGATAACCAAAGCTTTGGTAGTGTTAATGAAACATTTGTTGAATAGTTTTCGTTGGATTTGGGTGTCTCCGTGCATGATAGCCATTCTAGTGCAGTTTTCCATGACAGAGGTCCATGAATATAAGTATGTGTTGTGGAGTTAGTGACAGTATTTCCTAGAGGAGATTTCTATAGTAAATACGGCTGGTAGATATCTTGGGGAGTTGATCCAGGTTGATGTCCAAAGAGATGAGAAATGGGAGAGAAAAACTGATTTTGATTGTTAATATATTTTTTAGTTTGTATTTTTTGTATATACTGTAAAATATTGAATAAAGGATTGAGTGGAAGTCGGGATTCTCAACATTCTAGCTGCAATTTTGAACGTTTGTTCTAACACTTTTTAACATAACTTAAAAATGTAAAATATTCCAACTGTATTTTAATAAACATTGCATAATTCCTGTAAATACTCAATCTTAATGTTTGTTTTATGGCCACAGACACCGCAAACTTTATTTTAATAAAACCATTAATAATAATATCACTATATGAGCGTGTACTACTTTGTACGTTTATTTTATTTTACAATATTTCAACTTGTCTGCAATATATGAACATTTAAATTTGTTAGATTTTTTTTTTATTATTATTAATACCACTTTAACACTAGTCATTATTTTATTTTTTATCTCATTATTTTCATTGTTATATATTATGTACTTAAAATAACTTGCATAAAAAGTAAATACTGTAAAATAAAATAACCTACAAAAATTCAGAAAATATTCTTAAATTTAAGTTTGATGAAGTTTGGTCAACCCAGTCTAATATTAAAGCTAACAACACAAGATTAATTCTGTTGAATGCAAATTTGAAGTTACATGTGGGTTAGAGAGAGAAACACAATCATTTTCTGACATTCTCTTAAATATTAGTATTTAAAACAAGTTAACAAAAAAAAAAAATTGGTTTAGAATTTTTGAAATTATTTAATGCGTACAAATATTATTAAAAATATCTGACAATAGAGGAAATCTTTTTTAGAGATATAAGTGTCCATAATAGGCACAAGCATATAAATATTTACAAAATAATAAATTAAGGTGATAGTTATAATTTGTTAATATATCTTCCTTAAGTTATAAATTATTAAAAATATTTACTAAAAAACAATTACAAACACACATAGTAAATTAATAACTTATGTCACATAATGTAAGTTAATGCATTTTTTGAATTGAAAAGGTTTAATCAAGCATTAATGACTACTAATGACAAAATGAAATGATTTACTAAAGTTGATAATTAATATTTAATACTTACTTTTCAGTCGAATTACAGTCTAATCTTCCAAAGTTATCACAGTCATTATTGCGCTAAGAAAAATACAAACATTAATTAAATATAATCATTAATTATAAATCATAGTACTTTAAATAAAGAACAATATTTATAACTCACTAGTACACTTTTTTTTATATTAACCATTCCCAAATTTCTAGATTCCAACATATCATTTTTACTATTGTGAGGTAAATGTGTTGCTTCAGATAGATTTGGACCTTAAAATAATAAGTATTAAAATAAATATAATGAATTAATTATTATTTTATAATACAGTTTAAATATATATGTTACATGCAGACGTATAGTAAATAAATTGTACAATAATTCATGATGTGTATAACAATCAATACACAAATCGTGAAATGTAAAAACATAATATTGTACAAATTACATTTTAACGTGTTTTTCCAGACAAAAAAATAGTAAACATTTTTAAAAAGAAGTACCTACAAATACCTATGTTATTATGTATAATTATTTTTTAAATATTTTCCTATAAAAATATAAAATAAAAATTGAATAAATATGAAATGTATGTAGGCGTACTTAATAGGTACATAGTACATAGTATAGTATTATTATTTATTTTTGCATTCAAGTGAATTAAGACAAGAGTTTTTCTTTTTATAAATACATTTATGAATATAGAATTTATTATACTGTATCGTGAGGTATTCTCTAAAAAAAAATTAATAAGATGGGGGAATTATGAATGTGTATAAAATTAAAAATATTAAGTAATATTAGTTTGTTTAAAACTTTTTTTATTTGAACAAATTTTTTCAAAATTAATTTTTGCTGTTTTTAATAAACTAAAATTATTTACGTCACATTTTTGAAGAGTAAAAAGCTAAGCGTTATTATAAAAATTTAATAAGATAACTATAAACTGTCATAAATAATTTGGACAAACCACGCACTTTACATTTCTTAAACATATTTTCTATTATTTTATCTACTATTTTGACCATTAATTAAAGTGCCCGTTGGCTGTTACTTAGAGGTATTAATGTATTTTTCCCATAACACTTGGCGGGACTAAAAAAAATGACTGTTTCATAGAGGTGACCATTAACGAAGTTTAAATGTATAACAATTATTGCAAACACATACTAATAAATACAAAATTAACGAAATAGAAATTTCCAATTTCAGACTGTTTTCTTAAAATAAATAGGTTATAGGTATATTAACCTTTGACCACAGCATGGGGTTGATAATCATCCCAAACCGTTTATTATCTCAATACCAATGTCATTATTAAAGATAAGATTTTCTTGTACCTTCCTAAATAAAGTAGCTTAGTTGTAATCAAGTACTTCCAGTAATATATTTTACTAAAACAATTATTGATAGTTTTTAAGGTATTTAAATTCAGGACTCAATAATAACATATGCAATTAGATTGTCTAATCCAGTGGTTCAACATGATAACATTAAAATCAAAATGATAAAACTGACCGGGTCTTTGCATTATAATACAATAAAAATAAATTATAGGAAACTACTATTATTCAACCATAAATAATATATCTACTTAATTAATAATTATAGAGTTATTGATATATAACATTTGAAAAAATGTTATAATAACTTACCTCTATGATCAACAGTTGCTCTGGATGCGATACGTCGGGGAACATCAGAGATTACCTAATAACATTTTTAAAAAAAATGTTGATTATAAATATCTTACTATAAAAAAGAAAATGGAATCCGACCAATGACAGTCAGCAAATATTACTAAGTATATTTCATGATATGGTATAAATTCTGAGAGGACCAATAAATATACTGATTTAACCATGATGTGTTTTTTTTATTTTATTTTTTTATGTCACCTTTTGGCACACCAAAAATTCTTCAATATTTTACATAAGAATCTTTTTTGGTAGGAAAATTAATCTAATTTGTACTTTAGGATACTATAATGTTTAATTTTTTTTTTTATAAATATTGATAAAAAAAATTATTGCTTGTTTAAAATGCTTGAAAATTTAATAAAAGATTCTTCATGAATTATTATGAAAGCAATTCAATACTATTATAGATACATCCGCACAATTTTTTATAAAAGTATAAAAAGTTATTTTGACAAAATTTATCAAAATCACTAAAATTTGAAAAAAAATTTGTTGTTGGAAAATTATAACACTTTTTAATTTTAGAGTTAAGGGTTGAAAATGTAAAACAAGATTTCTTATAGAAGTTTATTCTGTAATCTAAATATTTAAAGAAAATATAATCAAAGCTTTTTTTTTGTAGATTTTTAAACAAAAAATAATGATTTTAGTTATATTTTTATAGTTAATAAATATTATTTGGGAGTACTTGAAACTTTTTGAGTATATTATTATATTTTTTAGAAAATAAGATAGTTATTATGACTGGATATAATTAATTAGTGATCTACTGACCATTTAACAAACTTATAATCTTAAAAAAAGATAAATATTAGAAAATATTTATATTTTTTTAATAATATCATAAATAACATAGATCACCAAATCTAAAGCCAAAGACGACATCACTAACAAGAACATAATGAGACAGTTCTAGAAGACACTGAATATTTAACTAATGACAAAAAAATAACAATTTGATTGATTAGCTCCTAATGATTATAAGTTATAACCTATTGCTCCACCTTAGTTTTGTGGACATACCTAGTAAAATGATTGTACTTTAATATATTTATTCATTTAAACCTTTCAAACATCACATACGTCTCTACTGATCATCAAAATTTCAAAAAATATGTATTTAGATCCTTGGGTTATTATTGCACAGATTTAAATTATTAATTTATTTAAAATAACTTACTTTAACAACAATAGGCACAGTGGTATACCTAAGTGGGGGGAAGGCAACAGGTGTATTTTCTTCCCCCTCAAGAAGTTTTTATAGCATAATTCATATTTAATTTTTGGATTTTTAATGACTTTAAGTGAGGCATTTAATAATTTGCCCACTCAACTCAAAAATTTTTAGGTATGCCACTGAACATTCATAGCAGTTTATAATTGCTAATTCAATAATAATAACATAAAAATCTAATCTGTTCAGATTTTAGATTCCTTATCTAATTATACATACATCATCATCAGGTTCTATTTCTGCAAATGATTGAGTATTAGGGTTACTTGCTTTTTGTAAAAGATCAATTGCAAGTCGTTTACTCATATCTTGACAAAAAAATGAATGCTGTAAATAAAATCGTTCAACATTATACTGGGATATTTTATTAAAAAAACATATCTTATGCAAAAAAAAAAAATGTATTAATTGTAGTCAAAATTAATATCACTCATATTGATATTTTTTTAAAATATTTTATAAATCACTCTTTTGATATGTAAATACCAGTGGCGCCGAAGTCCATGTTCATGTATGGCAGCTGCCATACATATAAACATTTGGCTGGGCCCCTGCCGCTGGGGGGTGGGTCTATAGGAGAATAAAATGATGAAAATTAATAGAAATAGGATTAAATTTGATTAGTGGGTTTTGTGATGCTGGTATAGTTTTGTGAGTGGGGGCCCTCGGGTTGATTCTTGCCATACATTTAATTTTGTACTTCGGCGCCACTGGTAAATACCATACACCTAAGTATAAAGAATTGTTGTGTATTTCAGCGTACAGACAATCTAGTGATGGATTAGGACTTTGGATGTTGAATAAATAATTATTAGAATGATAAATATTCAAATGTGTTTTTTTATTTAAATTCAAATGTAAAATTTAAACTGGAGAATTAACTAGAGTCAAAGTCCAATTAGTTTAAAAGATAGGCTGGCGTGAAGGTGCTTATTGCAGAGCTGGTCAATCAAATCTCAATAAGATCTGTTTCGAGCTCTCTTATTATATTTGGTACGTCTCTTCGTCAAGAGTTGTTGCATGCAAAATTGATTAATTTAATGGTTCAATAAAATGAAATGGACCAATCATAGGCCAGTAAATTATGTTTAATTAGCACACTATTGATTCATTCAATGTTGAGTGATTGTTTAGGTGACCCGATATAAAAAACATAAATTGAGATATGAATTAGTATTAAAATAAGATAAGTAGGTAAATACATACTAAAAAAAAAATGAATAACCTTATCAACTATCATTTTAAGTTAACACTAATCTGTAAGAATTTTTAAAGAGCCAATTTTTTTTATAGTTATAAAATTTAAAAAAACTATGTTATACAAACCATTAATAACTTGTCTGCTGTTGGTCTTTTTTTTGGATTTTTAGTCAGTGATATTTTTATAAAATTATGAAATGTTGGACTCCTAAAAATAATAAAATTTCAAACCATATATTATTATTAGCATATATTTATTTATGTGAATAAATAAGAATAAATTACCATTTATCTCTGTCCTTTAATGTCGGAGGTTTAAAACCACTTTTAGACATTAAAAATAAAGCTCTCATAGGGTGCAAGTCAAACATTGGTGGTTGTAATTCAGCTAACTCTATAGAAGTAATTCCAACTGCCCAGATATCACATAATTGATTATAACCACCTTTGCGTTCGACAGCTGCTACCTAAATTTTTTTTTTAATTAGTAAAAATATTAGAGCACATAAGAATATATAATAATTTTAATTGAATATGAAAAAAATTAATAGCGCTAACCTAACCTAATCTAAGAGTATGATGAAAAAATGTCAATATATAATACATACAAGATGCATTAGGCAGATCTGACAATTCAAATTTAAATTACAGTTGAATGTGTCAGATCATAGTTATACACCGTGTATACTGAGCATACTCAGGATAAACCATGTGTATAATGTATACAAATTAACAGGTAAATTATTACAAGCGTCTAAACAAAATTAAAAAATAACTTTAAAGAATTAAAAGTGAAAGTGGTAATGTTCAAACACGCACAATGGACATAAAAAAGTGTTATAATAATTCTAATGCCCCAAACAATCTAGAAAATTATAAGAATTTAGAAAACAGATTTGAATTTGTTGTAGAGAACATCTGAAATTGGATTCCCCACATCTTTGATTTTATCTCCCTAAATAAAGTTTTTTTTTTTAAAATGGCATATTTCAATTTTTGAAGAAGTTAAATCAAAACTGTGGGAGTTGGTTTCAAGAAGACTTTACAACAAATTCAAATCTGTTTTTCGAGTTCTTATTGCTTCAGTAAAGCAATTATTTATTGGTATATTGGAAAAGGAGCACTTCTAATTCTCAAAGTTGTGCAAGTGATAGACAAAGACAGAAAATCACCGCTTTGGCACTTCTAAGCACCTTAAAAATATACATATATATATATATAGAATTAAACAAGTACATTAGGTAAACTTATTGTGAATCTGTTGTTATTATTGTATAATTGATTTTATCTTATAAATGTTATAAATACACAATAATAAATAATAAAATACAAACAAAACTAACCTCAGGTGCCATCCAATATGGAGTACCAATAAATGATTTGCGTTTATTTATTGTAGCGGTAATTTGAGCAGAAACCCCAAAATCTGCTAGCTTTACATCACCATATTCAGTTAACAATATATTTGCTCCCTAAAAATAAACAAAGGATTTAATCAATTGTTAGTTAAACAAAATAATTTTTTAGCATTCTTCAAAAAATATTATATTTACGTAACGTCGTAACTTAAATAAATAATCAGTGTTTGGTCACAATTCACAGCAAAGGTGAAGAGGCCAACTACAGATTATGATTATTATAATATTTACATTTCCGTTATTATTCAACATATATTTTACATTATAATACAATGTATAGCTTCAGCATAACATTTTTCAATTTTATTTGAATAATTAAATTTTTTTAATCTGCTATGGTCTGTTGCAATATAAGCTGCATGTTTAATATATTTTAAAATAATATTGTTTTTGCTTCCTTTATTTCTCATAAATACGTATTGTAAATTGCACATGTTAAATAAAAAGTATTACTAGAATCCTTATTTTTAATTATTGGATTTAAAACCTCATAAAACCTTTCAGTGTTAGTCATATTTAAATCAAATCAAACAAAAATTACATTTATTAATTCAATATAATTATTATGCACACAACACGCATTACACAATAATATGATTAGGATACTAATATTATGTAAAACCAAACAGACAGATTCTGTAATAAAAGTAATAAAACCATATCTGAGCAATAACGACTATGCATCTTTTTCATTGATTTTTATTTATTTGTCGTATATTAATCAGCTTTTACTAACTTACTTTGTACATCCTAGGATATACACAACATATTTAGTAAAAGCCAGAAAAAAATTATGATTTTCAGCATTTACTGAGTACTAACAGTAAATCCTAGTATTAACTAGTAAAACCTAGCTTAACTTTGTAATCAGGCTTTCAAGGCAACATATATATAATATGTATTATATAGTGTACTCACGATAATAAGTGCCACTACATATATTTCAGTTGGATGACCTCAGATCAAAATGGAGTTTTTGGGAGGTTAATGACTATCAGAATATCAGAATACACATTTTAACAATATTTCAACATTTTAACACTTTTGGTATATACATGTGCAGCTAGACATAGAGTAGGATAGTAAGTTGAAATTCAGAAATATTTAAGCTAAATATCTGTTTTAATGCTTAATTTTTTATTTAATTAGACTTTGTTATTTATTGAGCATTAGTGTTTATTTCGTTTATACGTCTTCTTTATGTACAAATAGTAAATTAACAATGTATGGGATAACTTGAGTATAAAATGTTCGAAAAATAAACTTCTATAATTTTTTTTTGTTTTATTGTGTTTAATCTGTAGAAAAAATGTTTTCAAAATGAGGATTTTGGTATTCTCATTAATCTCTCAAAAGCCCTATTTTGATCTGAGGGGACACAGCTAAAATATTAAGTGATACCTCTTAACGTGAACACACTGTAAATATATATTATAATATGTATTAATTCATAGATAACATATCATATTACTTCTACAACAGTTGTTGTATAGTTACTATAATCAGTTATATTTTATCATCAACATTTTTCAGATTTACTTAATAATTAAAACTTATTATGAATTAAATACATAGGAATTTTAAAGCTCTTAAAAAATTATTTAAGTACTTTTAAGCATAATTACCTTAATATCTCTGTGCATTTTACCCACTGTATGTAAATATGAAAGTCCTTTAAGTGTTTCTCTACACATATATGCTATTTGAAGTTCTGTAAGTGGTCCGGAAACTGTAAAAATAAGGTCATGTGTATAAAGAATACAAAAAAAAGTTATAATCTCCATTCTTAAAAATATACAAATAGTTATCACAGTGTTGATATATTGTTAATAGTGAAGTTTTCCTTTAAGGGCTACATTTAGAAAAAATTAATAATTATTGGCATCAACCTTTAAGATAATTTATTATTTTAACAGAAACAATGTCTACAGTAGACTCTCATAATATAGGTAGTATATATTAATAATTTATATAATAAATGTGTAAATATTATATACAGTTGATTATTTATAGTCCAAGAGACACCAAAAACTCTATGTTCAAAGTCAACAAATTAAATACTTTTAATGTTCCACAGAAGACATTATTAAAAAAAAAGGTAATTTATTTTAGTCTAGCGTTAAGAGGATGCCACACCCGCATGTGTTGTCTCCGTCTTACAAACGTGTAACATACTAAATTTACGCTCAGCAGTTCACGTTTTATGCCGTTAGCTTAAAAATTAGAGTGAATCGACCAATTATAAAAGTTGATGGTAAAAACTTTATCTGTGTTTTGTTGGAAATCTTTTTACTAAAATTCAGTTTTTAAGTGAGTTATGAGCATTTTTAATTTACATTTATTATAACACACATAACTCACTTAAAAACTAAATTATAGTAAAAAGATTTCCAACAAAACACAGATAAAGTTTTTACCATCAACTTTTATAATAGGTCGATTCACTCTAATTTTTAAGCTAACGGCATAAAACGTGAACTGCTGAGCGTAAATTTGGTATGTTACACGTTTGTAAGACGGAGACAACACATGCGGGTGTGGCATCCTCTTAAGAGGACATTGTACATACATGTGTTGCTCCGTTTTAGTAACACATAATATATTATAATGTACGTCCATTGTCAATTGTGTGTTGTTAGCTTAACATGTTCACTGCTGACAATACCGATTGGCGTCAATAGCATCATTAATTAAGCGCGGATTTAAGTCATCCGATATACCGATTTTTATGTTCATATAAATTCAATCTGCGTTGGGACATATGATTTTATATTTAGTCAGCATTTTCTATGAGATGTGTTAAATATAATTTCATTGAATGTTTCTAAATATATAGGTTTTTTCCTCCAATTATGTATTTAAGTAAGAAAACAACAATTGTACGTGTAAGCACTAGGGAACACCCTATTAAACATAAGCAGCAGCGAACTTGTTAAATATTAGAGTGAATTGAAATATTATCAAACTTAAATGTAAAAACATTATCTAGGTTTTCTAATTGGTTTTTTATTATATTTTAATGTTTAAGTGAATTAATGATAATTTTTAAACATTAATATTTCACATACTCGTACTAACTCACATAACAATTCAAATATTGTAAAAATCATATTTTATTGCTAATCAGTAATAATATGAAATTCAAATAATTAGTTTTTATACTTATGTAGGTACATATAATATAATACTACAATTCTAATTAGTAACCAAGAATCTCATAGATAATATAAATTCTTTTAGTGCCAAAAAAAATAGTATCTAATTCTTAGATTCATATAAAGTTAAACAAGGTATTTAATCCTAAGCATTATCTTACAATTTCTCAATCAAAACACCAACTATATTCAATCCGTTATTTTGGATTCATGTTGAGCTGAGGAATGAATCGGTGTTACAATGATATTATAAATATAAACATATTAATATTAAAAAATATCTCTTCTTCTATATATATAAAAATTATTGTGTGTTTGTTAGTACTCACTAATCTTCGGAACCACTTAACCAATTGGTACCAAATTTTATACACATATTTATTTACATTAGGAGAGTGTTGATAGCTTCATTTTTCATTTTTCAATCTATATACATAGGTTGCTATAGGATGGCGGCTCACGCAGAAATTTAATTTAAACAAAACAAAAAACTTTTTTTTTATGTTGTATATATAGGGTTACTATTTGTTCCAGAAATAAAAGATACCTTTAAATAATCTATATAAATAAAAATATGTTTGGAGCTTATATACTCAAAAACTACTTGATTGGTTTAGCAACAATTTCAGAGATTGATCTTAAATATATCAAGAAAATGTAGAGAGTAGTTTGAACCACATTTGAAAATATACCAATTACCAATTTATTAATATATTCATTAATTTATCCAATACACAACACATGATTGCCCATCTCTGTTTAATTAGTTCATGAAGCAAGGTATAGGTATACCAACACTAACTGATGGACACTAAAAACCAAGATACAGTAAATAGTGCTGTATTTTAAATTCCCAGGCAAGGGATATAAAGCTAATATTATAATAAAATATATCATCTATATTATTTTCTGTAACAGTTTTTCAAATAAAATTCAACACATTCTCTTTAAACATCAGAAATAAAAAATTCTTGATTGTACTTTACAGTAGTAATTTTTTTTTTTTTTTCAAAAATGTATCAAAGTGTTAGGAAAAACAATTAAGAACCATCAAAAAAAGCAGTTCTTACAGGTACAAAAAATTTATTTTCAATTACTTTGAAGATTTAATTTTAAAAAAATATTTTTTTTAGGAATACTGAAAATATTTAAGTTATTTCATACTAATTGATGGTATTATTGTTTGTATTGCTTAATCTTCTATACATGTGTACATACAATTGATAATGTTTTGAGCTAAAATGCATATGTTGTCTATTTATTTCCAACACACAACATAGACAATATGTGTTCAGGAGAACCAATTTTGGGTTGTTACTTAGTTTTAGTATTATAGTGAATTGACCTTGTTCAGTCCTTACTTTGACTAGTATGATTTGTAGTAAGTTAATTTCATAATTAATATACTATAGTTAGGACTCCTTAATGTATCTTTATTTAACTATATACAACAAATGTTAATGATGTCTTTGGGGCGTTAATAACACAATAACAAAATTTATACAAAATTAATTTAGTAAAGACATTACTGGTCAGTATTACATTTTACCACAATTGCATCTAATGTTTGTAACAGACATAATAAACACTTAAATGTAATAATAATATCTAAGCCATCTCGTAGGCTTTTAATGATATTTTAATTTTAAATTGAGTTATAAGTTATAACTAGGGCCCAAATTTTATGCTCTAAAAACCTTAGAAATATGCACTATAAAATATGCATTTATGTTCTTATTTTGTAGAAATATACCCTTAAAATAATAAATATACAAAAAAAATTTGGTTTTCAAAAAAAAATTATTTTTTATTTATTCATTTATTATTTTTAACATTAATTTTAAAGGACAATCATTATCTAGATAAATAGATTAAATAATATAAAAAACAAATTCCTTACAAACCATAGGTATATGTAGGTTAAACTAGGGTTGCCATACGTCCCGGTTTGGCCGGGACAGTACCGGTTTTGAGTATGGCGTCCCGGTGTCCCGATAATGTGTTTCAGGACAGCACAATGTCCCAGAATGAGAGAAATAACTAATGTATGTCTTTTATTAGACATTTGATGGAAAAACTATAATATAGCCATGATAAAAATAACAAGTTGAATAATTGAATGAATATAATTATTAAATAAAAAATTGAAAAATCTATTTTTAAATTATTTTCCCGACGATTTTTGTCTACTACGTTCTTCGTATTTCCGTTGTAATACGATTTGCATTGATGAAACCCATTTTTTTGATCAATTTAAAATGTTCGACAAATGTTTCAAAGAACAAAGTAAAGAATGGCACAACACATCACTCGAAGAACGTTGGTTATCAGCATTTAAACATTTTAAAGAACTTAATATAACAATATTGATTGTCTATTTATAGTTGTTGAATTTTCTTTCTCATTACCTGGTTAAAATGCAACAGTAGAACGTGTGTTTTCATCAATGAATAGCATATGGACAAAATCACGAAATAAATTAGATATAAGAACAGTTGAGGCTTCATTAATAATAAAAACAAGTTTCGATAACATGTCTTGTTGTCAATTTTATGAGTCAATTCTTGCCAACAAAACATTGCTTCAAAAAGTACACAGTTCAGCCAAGTATCAAACAACTCAGACTTTTTTTGCCGACGGTGAACACGTCGGACGCGGATTAAAGATGTTGTATATTTTATTATGTATTCTTTAATTTAAAAATATCAAATAATTTATAGTAAAAATTAAACTTCAAATATTATTATGAACGAGTATATAATGTGTGTTACAAATTATATTTGTGTCATCAAAAGTCAATAAAAAACATGAAAAAAAGTTTGTCCCGGTTTTTGTCAAATAAAATATGGTAACCCTACGTTAAACCAACAAACAATAGTAAAATATAAATGGGTATGAAACACTTAGTTATTCATAAAGTACACAAATATGCAGTACACATAAAAAAAAAGACAAAATATGCAAAAATATGTATTTAAAAACTATTTATATGCAATTAAAAATTGTAAAACACATATATGCAGTACACTAAAAAAATTACAAAATATGTAAAATAATACTTTGTATTCTGGATCTGTTGACTATAATTCAAACTTGTAGCTTATCTAGCTACTTTTTGGACTATTCAGAAAAAACATCCAAATGCATATAAATCCGGGCCCTAGTTATAACTATGTAAAATATTACAATCTTAAAATGCTTATGATTTGCTTTCAAATGATATAAAAGACCTAGATAGCATTCTTACTATTAATTGTGATAATAGGTCAATCGAGGGGTCAAATTCACTCAAATATTAAAGCTCACAGCACAAAATTGGTGTTGTACATTTATTATGTGGGAACAACCAGGGTGTCACTTAAGATTTAGTAAGATTAAATTTCTCCATAAGAAAAAAATAATAAATGCCTCTATATCAATGCAATAGTATATTATACTTCTACAATAAACAACAAATTAAAGGTATTTATTTATTTGTTACCAATTCAAATTGCATACCCAAAATCAATAGGTACTTGAAACTTGAAACGTATGCATGAGATGATATGTACTTTAATGCTTAAAAAAAACATTAATTAAAGCTTTTTAAAACAAATATTAAGTATGAATAAAAACTAATGGAAATAATATCTACTCAATAAAGGGATTCTTGTTCTATGAAAATATTTAAAATATTGTAGTTCAGGTATGGGGTAGGTAGGTTAAACCCAAATAGAAACTTAATTTCACACTAACTATATAGGCAACTATTTAAAGGAACACTCACTGTGATAAATGTCTTGCAATGATCCTCCAGAACAATATTCCATACATATCCATAATTTGTCTCTGCGTAAATAGCTACCATAATATTCTATAATATTAGAATGATGACAGTCTTGCATCATTAATATCTCTTGCTGTATTATAGAAAAATCATCGCCTAAGAATATAAATAAAATTTGCAATATTAATATTAGACACTTATGTAAATACCAGTGGCGTATTTATAGGAGGGGTTCCCAGGTCTCGACCCTCCCCCCCCTAGAAAAAAAAATGTTAAAAGGTCATAAATAACTTGCTATGTAGGTACAGAGAAAGATAATATTAATGTATACTATGTATTTTTAATATTTAAACCCCCCTCCCTACCCACAAACAATTTTAAAATACGCAACTGGTAAATACTATGTGCTTATGAACTAAAAATGACCCTCCACATTAAAACACTTCTTTTATCATATACTAAAAATTAATATTGATTAGGAACAAACAGATATTGAATAAAATCTATGGCTAAGCCTTCTGATAAAGCTGATCATGCAAAGGCTCGAATTCTGGGTAGGCCAAACGTGGAAAGTTTGGCAACTGTTTGCCACAATTAAAGTCAAAATTAGCAACATCGGATGCGATTTCACTTACCGACTTCTAATTTGATAACCTTGATAGCTGCTAAACCAGAAGTTGAAATTCTCTTTGCCTGCAATTAATAAAACCAACTAGTGTAAACAACAGCGGAATCGTTTTATCGCCACAAAAGTGTATTATAGAGCATAATATTATCTCACCTTATAAACATCGCCGTACGTGCCACTACCGATCCTTTGAATCAGCTCGTATTCGTCCTGGGGATTTTTAGTGCTTATATCCGAGCTCATAATGTTCAGTACACAAGTACCTATTGTCGAGACGGCAAAACGAGTGCGCGACAATCGGACGCGATATCGACAGAAGGCTTACTGAAACATTTAAAATCGCTTGGCCACCTAAAAATGGCAATTTTATTGGCGGAAAAAATGGCATGTACGAACAGCGCGCGCGGCCTGAGAACGGATTGACCAAACGTGTCGTTCGTCCGCGACACGACGCGATTAATCTACACGGCAGGACGTAGGTATTGTTGCACAACGTAGGACGCGCGGCATTCGACAGTGATTTCGTTTTTATGTTTTAAAAAAATGTTTATTTGCAATGAGTGTATTAGTAGCCTGCCTGTGTCGATATAATAATAATAATAATAATAATAATAATAATAATAATAATAATAATAATGATAATTAATAATTTACCTATAAAGGTATGTGTATTTACACGTTTTGATTAATGTTATCACTGTTTATCAAGTATTTAGAATCAATGGAGGCGCGGTTTTCGACGGTATTTGGAGGCAAAGACCGTCGGGCTTAAACTGTAATAGGTATTACACATTATTACGTGTGTACCAATATGCCTGAACGCTATACGCGCAGTGCGCACTCACAAGTGCACACACACACACGTCTGACACACTTGGTCCGTACTATATAAACGTGTGTTTGTTCGTAATGCGTGTGCGTGCGAGCGAGCGTGAGTGTGTGTGTGCATACCGCATATTATGCCCTATATGACATACGGTATCGGTCGGTATGCCGTGTGTACCTGATTATTTAATTATATAATATACATTTTTTATCGAATAAAACAAACCTATATTATTGTTCGTGCCTGCATTACCCATGTTCTGAAAAATACCGTGCACACATACCATAAAATCAGCAATTATTAAGTGCCTAGGTGCGTGGTATATCGTGTGCTCGTATTGTGACATCGTTGATTAATTGCCTATATAGGTATTAATCAGCTGTGTGTTTTCTAATATCATTTAAGTTCCTCTATGTGACTATATACATAGAACTATACATTACTCGATACATTATGTACAGGTTATAACCAGGGCTCGGGACTTGGAGGCTAGAGCATTTGCTTATTTTTTTGGTTTGACATAACATCTAGCAGCTTGCTATGGAAGTGCGTATGACATAGCCCATAGGTATAATTACAGTATACAATTTTTTAAATATGAAATTTGAAAGTGCATTTTTTACTTTTTTTTAAATAATAGGTACTTATTTTCAATTGTTCTGCTTTTTTGATCATTTGACAATAATAATAACAGGCTAATTTCCAGTTTTTTCTGCTTTTTTACATAATAGTATCTTCTTTACAACGACGCAGGCCACCGGCCTAACCCAGATTTTTTCCTCAATACTTGTTTTTGATAGAATTAAATTAAAAATAATACTATTACAGTATTACCTACATTAATTTCATTTGTTTGTGTTTGTTATCTTATATAGGTACTTGTCGATACGTCTTGTCGAGTTTTCTGAGGCATCGTTGAGTATTATAGGTAACAAAGATATTCCATCGCTCAAAATAGAAATGGATTTTGTAGAAACAAATTAATATAAAAAATAAAAATAAATTATAAATATTTAATGTTTATCACTGATTTCTCGTTGAACAATATTAATTGACTGTTGTTGTGTATTATTAATATGAATAATAACACGAACGTAAATTATAGTCTTTTATTGTCAAACATATAAACCGTAATGACGTACATTAAAATTGTCTACTCGCTAATGACCGATGGACAATCCCCACCGATCGTAATATGATACTTATGATTATTATTAATATAAACACCATACGTTTAGTATACAATATAAATGCTGAATATGCAACAACTGTCATGGCGTACTGGCGCGATAATCACAAAATATAATGTTTTGATTAAACAAATATTTATAATATAATACGGTAGGTAGGTACCTATCTACTTTATTATTAGAAACTTTTCCTAATTTTTTCCTATTTTAGGTTATTTTTTTTTTAGATTAATTATTTTTGCTTAATTTTATAATTTATAAATGCTTATCTATTTGACTGATTATGTTCTGAAGTGCTATTTTGACGATTTTAAGTGCTATAAGTATATAAGTATAATATTTTCGATCTTAACAGAAGATAAATGAAAAAGGGGGGTCTAGACGAAAAAATTTACTTAAAGTACCTAAATAAAAGCATAGGTATTAAGTTTAAGTTTTTATAGTGAATAAAAATTCATCTACATGTATATTATAAAATAATAATGATAACATAATTATATTTTATTGCAAATATTATGATATTATATAATTAAGTACTATAATTGTTCGCGCATACAGCGTTTAGCCCTAAAAGGGTGTAAAAATACTCTTACGCTTTTTATACAATATATTACATTTGCTCTTTATTAATATTCAAAAAGAAAATATAACAATAATAAAAGTTTTCTATATGAAATAAAGCAATAATAAAAATTGTGTTTTTTAGTATAAAAAATTATCAGCTATAACAATGAATATAATATGTAATAAGACTATATAATATATAAAAACTTTAACAAGAATAAAATATACTATTTGAAAAAAAAGCTAACAATGAATATAATATTTGAAACAATAACAATGAATATATGACAACAGTGGTATAAAAAATTGTTGGTTAATGTATTAATTTGCCTGATTGGCTTGCAAAAATGTATAAAATGAATAATACTGCCCTGCTGGCACAATACAATATGAATGAAAATGAATTAATGGCCCTTCTGGATCCAATATGCAATATAATAATAGAATAACTAATGTGTGACATAAAATATAAAATATAATGTATAATAAAATACTATGGTATATAATGTATAATAAAAATAATATGGCTCGTCAGCCAATTACCTGTGGGAACTGGTGTCCTCTGGCGGCTTTGAACCAGAACGCTACCGTCTCGGGATGCTCACAAACGTACAATAAAAAATACAATAATAAAATATAAAATGTGTAGCAATCCAGAGAACGTGCGACCAAGGGGCCACCAGCTCAGACGAATAGAATCACACAAAAACACGACACAATGATATGAATGAATAATAAATTGACCATGTGGTTCTGAGAGTATCTGTGACCGCCCTGAATTGGGGAAAAATATTAATGGATTTTATATGAATTTAATATTATACTCACAGTATCCAAGATGATACAATAACAATGAATAAATACCAATATGGCAATATGACCAAAATGTCAAAAAAAAAAACAGTGCTGAAATAATGAAATGAAGCACTGGCTGGGACTTGCACCGAACAGCTCGAGTGAACAAAAAGAAAAAAAAGTAATAAAAATAAATCGAGTGGACAAAACCATAATAAATAAAAATATAAGAAAATTGAAAAATGAACAAAAAAAACGGACTAGATAACAGTGGCGAGCTGATAGTGGGAACGGTGCTGTGTGGCAGTCGTGCCACAAGATCGCGCTGCACTTTGCGCGAACATACACCCCCCTTTGAAAGGATGTCCTTTCAAACGTTTGAATCAAACTGAATATAATATAAAATGCCTAGTGAAGACTACAAATGAATTATAAATCTTAATACAAATAAACGTGTATACAAATGATTACATAGTATAAATTATCATGATTTATGAATATAAAATGAAATTAATAAATATTTAATATAATGAATTAACAAAGAAATAAATAGCCCAGAGGCTTTACAAAGTGGAAGCGATGATGTTGATGTCTTCTTCGTCTTGAGCTGCAGTCAAAATAGCTAACTTGACCACCGGACGCTTGAACTCTAGGCCAGCAGAATTACAGACAGTTGCGACTCGTACTATTCCATCTAGTCCTGGATGAGTTTTTATTATACGTAGTAAATGCTAGTGAATGGGTGGCAATGAATCATCTTTTAAAATAGCAAGATCGTCGACTTGCACATTTCTTGTTGGCTTGGTCCATTTGCCTCTTTTATTGAACTTGAGGAAGATATTCAGAGGACCATCTTTTCCAGAAACCTTGCATCTGTGATTGCATTAGCTGAAATCTACGTAATCGATTCAACGGAACATTTGAAACATCTGGTTCTGGTGGTAAAATCAGAGGACCACCAACAAGGAAGTGACCCGGTGTTAGTGCTGTGAAATCAGACGGAGATAGAGACAATGGTGTTAGTGGACAAAAGTTCAAAACCGCTTCGATTTGACAAAGTAAAGTTGTTGTTTCATCATATGTCATCATTACACCCTTTGAAATGCAGTAGAGGTGCTTCTTTGCAGACTTGACGGCCGACTCCCATAGTCCATCAAAATGTGGCGACGATGGGGGAATGAAATGCCAGGTAATGCCTTTGACTGCCAAAAAGTCATGAATTTTGCTATCTTTGTTAAATTCTCGAAGCTTCCTTTGTAACTCACGATCAGCACCCACAAAATTAGTGCCATTATCACTATAGATATTAAGAACTTGGCCACGCCTTGACATGAATCTGGATAATGTTGCTAAAAAATCAGCAGTTGTGAGGGAAGATACCAATTCCAAATGAACAGCCCTGGTGACTAAACACACAAACACACAAACATAACCCTTTGTTGATGATACTCTTCGCAAACCACTTCGAATGGTGAAAGGTCCACAGTAGTCCACTCCCACATTTGAAAACGGTCGTTCGATAGTCACACGTTCTCGTGGAAGGGGTGCCATGAATGGTGGGATGAATTTGGGCCTGGAACGGAAACATTGTATACACCGGGATACTGTTTGTTTTGCTATATTTCTCCCTCGGATTGGCCAAAATTCATTGTTTATATGTGCCAATAATGACTGTAGTCCTATGTGCAATAGCTTGCAATGCTCGTATTCGAATAATAACTGTGTAATTTTGCCTTTGAAAGAAAGTACAATTGGAAATTTTTTTGAGTCCGCAATGGGGGCATTGGCGAGACGACCACCCACACGAATCAGACCAAGTGTGTCAATGAAAGGGTTCAGCTGCTTGAGGCAGCTATGACGTGGGACTAATTTACTGACTGTAAGAGCAGAAATTTCATCAGGGAAGGCTTCAGCTTGAGTTTGACCGCCGAGAGACCGCCGTAGACACCTCCCCACGAGTGAACTCCGTAAAGCCCTCGGACCGATCTTCGGCGAGGTCGACCGGACCCTCGTCTCCGTCCCCTTCGGGGAAGAGGACAGCGGCGATGTCGCGTACCGTTCGCGGCTCCATCGTCGCTGTCGCCGAGGGTCCTCTAAGCTTTTTCATGACGACCTTATAGGGTTTCCCCCAGGGGTCGTCGTCGACGCTCTTGACCAACTCTTCCCAGCACTTCGTCTTCGCTTCGCGAATACGGTGCTTCAGCTCCTTTCGAGCCTCACGGTAGGCTCGCTCAGCGTCGGCTGCGGCCATGTCACCGTTGATAACACGACCGCGCCGCCTGATCCACAACCTCTTCCGTCGCACGCATTCGGAGCGCGCGTCCGCGACACTGCCGTTCCACCAGTAAACTGGTGGTCTCCTGCCAGGATGTGGGTTCCTGGCTGGGAGAGCCATGTCACAGGCTGCGGTCACGCTTCCGACCAGCCGCTCGGCTGCGGCTTCGGCGCGTTCGGGTTCGGCTGGAGCCCCCGCTGGAAGAAACGCCCCCGTCCACTCCACAGTGATCATGGCCGCAGACAGTAGGTCGGAGTCCATTCGAGCCGTTTGCCAGCCCAAACGTCTCCGGCCCCCGGCTGCTTCCGTAGGGACACCATGGTTGGCCGAGGGCGTGCGTCCAGAGAAGCAAAAGTGATGGTGGTCACTCATGTTCTCCACGTCTGTACGCACGGTCCAGCCCCTGATCTTCCCGGAGGTCGATTCAGAGGCGAAGGTCACGTCGACGCACGAGCCCCTCCCCCTCCCGAAGAATGTCGGCTCCCGCCCCGAGTTCATGACGACCAGCCCCAGGGAATCGGCGAACGTTTCCAGGTCGTCTCCTCGACTGTCCGTGAGGTGGTCCCCCCAGGACGCTGACCGGGCGTTGAAGTCTCCCCCGATTACGAGGTCAACTCCCGCGCCGCGGCACTCCCTCACGGACGCCCCAGGAACTGCTGGAACTCGTTGATGGACATGGCAGGGGAAGCGTAGCAACTGAAGGCGCGTATCGCGCCTCCCACGGTAACTGCTACGAACCCGTTGCCCGTCTCTACATCACCGAGCGTAAGTCCGCGACGGAGAACACCTACGGCCGCTCGACCCGTTGAGTCGAAATGCCAGCCAGTACCCCCGTCACCGTACGGTTCACTGACTAGCGCTACTGCAATGTCCTCCGTTCTCGCGAACTCCACCAGCAGATCCTGTGCTGCCCGACAGTGGTTAAGGTTCGTCTGCACGTACCTTAGCTCCATCATGGTGTCGGATCCGGAACCGGCGTCGCCGTGGGCAGGCGCTCCCGCCGCTCGGCCGTCGACTCCTGCGACCGCCTCGTCTCCGACTGCTCCTTGGCTCCCTCAGGCACTTCTTCCACTCGTTCTTCTTGAGTTGCCCGCTCCTCTTTCTTCCTCCCACAACTCCGAGCGAGGTGATCCGTTGAGCCGCAGCTGAAGCATTGCCGGGGCTTTGCCTCGTTGCGGCACTCTGAGGCGTGATGGCCCTTCCGCTGGCAGCGGTGGCAGGAGGACTCCGACTTCTCCAGGAGCCTGACCCTGCACCTCGTCCAGCCGACCATCACCACCTTCTTCTCGGCAAGGGAGATGGCGTCGCGGAGTGGGAGATCCACCCGTGCGACACGTTCACCCCTGCCTCCGCTGTTCCTCCTGACGGAAATCGGGTTTCCGTCAGTGGCAGCTGCCGCGACGGTGACCCCTGCCTGGGCGAGTCCACCGCTCACGTCCTCCACTTCCGCCCACTCTGGGACGTTTAGAAGCAGGACAGGGGTCCTTCGCTCCGGCCTCCGAATCCGCGCGGTGTCCCCGACAACCTCCCGGATCTTTTGCTCCAGCGTTGCGGCCTGTGCCTCCCCTTCCACCTCGAGCAGGATGCCGCCGGCCCTTGTACGCCTCGTTGTTACCACTTTGACCCCGAGCGTCACGAGATCGACTGTCCCTGCCACCTTCTTCATCACCGCGGCTAGTGAGCCCCCCTCTGCCGGCCGGTCGATTGTGACCGCCGCAGTCCTTGGGGTCCTGCGCCGCAGTAAGGCGATTTTCTCACTGTTGGCCGAGCGTTGTTGCTGGACAACAGTTTGAGGTGGAGTCGGCTTCTTCTTTCCTCTTCTGACCACCTCGCTCCATCTCGGCTGCTGCTGCTGCTGTTCTTGCTGCTGCTGCGGCTGCTGCTGCTTCTGCTGCTGCTGCTGTTGTGGCTGCTGCGTCTTCCTTCGCTTTTTCCTGCTTGGCGACCGCGTTTGCTGTTGCGGCGGCTGCTGCTGCCGTTGCAGTTGATTTGGCCGCTGTCGTTGCGGCTGCTGTTGTTGCCACTGCTGCGGCTGCCGTTGTTGTTGCGGCGACTGCTGTTGTTGCCGCTGCTGCTGCTGCTGCTGCTCTGGGGTGGCGGAGGTTGCGGCGTCCTTCGTCTCCTTGACCGCTGTTGTTTGCGTCTTCTCGTTACGCACAGCTTTCTCGCCCTTCTTCCTGACTCTGATAAACTGTGTGAGCACCTGTTCCGTGCTCTTCAGTCCATCCTTGAGCTCCAGGACGTTCTTCGTCTTGCGAGCAAACTCCGCCATGTAGGTTACGTAACCTATAACCTTTTTCAGAAGCTCCTCCTCGTTCAGCGTGAAAATGTCGACCCTCCTCCTCGTCTCTGGGGCTTCCTCGATCCCAGTTGACGTGGCCTGGTTAACCAAGATACAGCAAATAGCTGTAAGTACATAGTTACCCAACCTTTTTTTTGGATTAATCGTAAAATGTTGGTTTTTAATTCAAAAGCCTGAAAATGTATAGGTGCATTTAAAATTTAAAAACTTTAAAACAATTACTTTGATTTCTAAAACATTTTTACATATTCTGTTGAAATTCTAACTTTAAACGCTTATAAAAAAACATCATGTTTTAAAAAACTATTGGAAATTTTCAAAAATTACTTCTCAAAAGTCCCAACTAGATTCACTTTTCGGCTTTCGCCAGAAAACATTAGGATGAAGAAAATCGAAGCATAATTTCAACTACTTATCATATATAAAAAGGAGAAAAAAATATATTTAAAAAACACTCATCATTGTAAGATGCTTCGCCCCGCTCAGAATCTAAAAAAAATTAGGTAAAACAAGAAATTTTTCCCAAAACCATTTTTTGACAAAGTTATGTTTTTTTTCTTGGTGTAACTCAACAACGAATAACTGTATTTACTTGCAATTGTATGTAAGTATTTTCTGTAAATTGTAACATTTTCCAAATATTTTAACTCTTTTTGAATTAATTATAGATATTTGAAATTTTTTGAAATGTGCTGATTTTAAAAATATGTGTTTTTTTGGTAGGTCAAAAAATTTGAGCGTTGTCTACAATAGTTTTTTATTTGCGTCCTAAGTAAATGCTCTAATCTAATATAGGCTGTTTAAATGTTCATGGCAATTAAAAATCAAGACCGCGATCAATAAATTCGCCTACCGTCTAATAAGTGCCTTTAGGATAAAGAAATTACAAGATATGAATTGATAAAAATTATGTCCAAAAATTCAATGAAAAATTAATTAAAATATAAAAAATGTTTCGTATAACTTAATTAAATAAATATAATAAATAAATAGGTAGGTTGTTATATAAATTGACGAAATATACATTTATTTAAAACCTGATAAATATGTTTCTAGTTTTTTTTCTAATAACGCTTTAAGGCATTTTATAAACTACATTTTTAAGTGTACATTTTAAATCTTAAACTATACAAATTGAAAATTGAATACATTTTTTACTCCAAAATGATTTACAAACTTTCTAGGTTTTGAAATAATTCGTCAAAATCCTACCTTCCGACGCTCATAAATAAATATTGTGGATTTCTCTGAACTTTTTTTATTTAAACTAATAAAAACTTATTTAGAACTTTGTATTACATTTTTAAGTTTTTTGATAGAGTAAAAATGTATTAATCGACAATAGTTTTAAAAAAAATTGAAAATTGCTTATGCTTGTATAAATTATAAATAGGTACCTAGCTCAATAGTCAAAATATTTAGAAAATTGTATCTATTCATTATTCTTTTTCATTATATGTATGGTAAATGGTCACATACCTTATCATTTTTAAAAAAATAAAAATGTCATTTAATTTTGAGTATCACTACAGAAAAAAAATTGATTTTGGCGAAAACTGGTTCTGCTTAAAAACACCCATTTATTCTTGCTTTTATTTTTGTTTTTCCCGACGCATTCGAAAACTACAGGGAATTTTTTACTTTGACCTCTCCTACAAACTATATCCATTTTCCAACCAAAAAATACATTGAAGTATGAAATGTCAAGAGCGTAAGAAATATTGAATTATTTTTACATTTTAGGTGTCTATTACTCAAAAAGATGACAACATACCGAACATGTTAGTTTTAAAGAATCATAAAAAAAAAGTTGAGTGAAACTTAAAAAATATATTCTTATGAGCACCTAAAGCTCACATTTTGACAAAAGTGGATAAATTCCGGTGTAAAATAATGATTTTTTATCAATCGATTTTAATTGTAAATTGTTATTAAAATATATTCGTGAGGACTTGAAACTTTTACTTAAAACGAGAATTATAATGGCGAGTTTTTGGGATGATAGCTAAACAATAATCCGCCGACTTTGGACGTGTCAGCGTTTATCGAAATTTAATAGCATAATTTATTACTTAAGGGTACGCTGTTTAAATTTTAAGCAAATGTTCGTGGTAATTAAAAATCAAGACCGCGATCAATAAATTCGCCTACTGTCTAATAAGTGCCTTTAGGATAAAGAAATTACAAGATATGAATTGATAAAAATTATGTCCAAAAATTCAATGAAAAATTTATTAAAATATAAAAAATGTTTCGTATTACTTAATTATATAAATATAATAAATAAATAGGTACGTTTTGTATAAATTGATGATAAATACATTTATTTAAAAATCTGATAAATATGTTTCAATTTTTTTTTCTAATAACGCTTGAAGGCATTATTATTTATTAATATTTAGAGATGGTTTCCTAAAATTCTCAGAATTTCAATGAGATCGTCTAGCCAGAGCTAGAGATGATCTCATTGAAGCAACATTTTTTTCAATCATAATCATGATTAGTAAAAAGTTGCACTCATCACAGAACTTTGGGGGCCCTACCTATCGTGTTTCGTTGTAAATGGCGATTGTGATACCCTACCTAATCCTATACATAGTCCCTAAAGAGGCATGAAGCAATTTGAGTTCTCTTCACCCGGGTACTTAAGCAACAATATTCCAGAGGACAACACCAGTATTGCGTATTGGCTAGGTCAGTTTTACTGCCTTCGCCGGTCGGGAACGATCGCTGGTGAATCGGATGGACCAGGAAGACATCCTAAGTCGTATCGGTAGCTGGTGTAGAGGGTTGGCAGTGACAAAAGTTCTGGAATCCACTCGGACACTTTGTGCTTGACAGCAATCGATACACCGACAGTAAACCAACGCCATCTGTCGGAATCAATGACCGTCGTTCGGGACCGTGCAAGACGAGCGGACGCGATCATGTTGCGCTCTAGTAGTCGCGGAGTTCGTCGATTGCGTCCCGGACGCAGGTAAACGATTTTTTTCCTACCTTTACTGTGTTCCGATTGCGTCCTATTGTATAGTAGGTAAGTGTAAATTGACATGGTAAATCTAATATATTTGTCACATATCCTGTGCAGTTATATTTAAACATGAATTGGTTTTTACTTGATAAAGATTTAGTACTTCCGCAAGTGCCTTAGTCGAAAGCTATTTTAATGTGTATAGTGCTATAGCATAATATGATATATAATGAATACCATTTTAAGTGACAAAAAAAATGAAATTCGAATAATTGATAAATTAATAACACTGACAATGACTGACTAGAATTAATATATTTTTGAGTTATTTAATAATTACAAAATAATAACTAATTATGACAATTCATTTCTCAATAATTTCTCAATCCTAGAACTAAGAATGTATTCAGTAAGAAAAAAGGTAAGAAAAAATAATTTACCTGTCCGACTTGTGGACGCAATCGACACACTGAAAAGGTATAAAAGGTTGAAACAGGACGCAATCGGATGACGCCCAGTAGTCGCATTCAGAAGAGGGGAGTTCTTCTTATTAAATATTATTACTCATTTAAATAGGCGTATACTCGGTTTTAAATAAAAACAAATCTATTCCACAATATTCGATTCAATCCCGAATTATTCGTGAAGAATGATTTTACATAGAAACGTGAAAACATTATTTTTGTTTCAAGCTTTTAGGTATGTACAAATAATTAAAACTTTATAATTCGTGATTAGTGTTTAACTATGTACTCAGTTAGGTTTCACCTATTATATATAATATGAGGGATTTGTATAGTGCAAAATTGTATTACCGGCAACCATGTCTTGTTTACAATATTGCAAGTGTAACCATATTATGTAATCAATGTTACAGAATATTAGAATTACGTAAGAAAAACACGTCCCATTGTTGCCCCCCCCCCCCTCCCACCAGGCGATTACCTATCGCTATTGTGTCCCAAACCCATAAATATTACCATTAATATTAACTACCAATAAATAAAGTCGCAAAAAGACAAACAGAATAATAATAATATGTGCTAGCCGTTCTAGGTATAGGCACCGTGCCTATAGACTACTAGTGCAGTCTCGGGAACAACTCGTGTACCATTTTTTCGTGACAAATATACATGCAACATAGGAACTATTCACTTAAGTATCTTAAACTTAAAGTAAATTATTAGGTAGGCATGCGAGGACCCCATGAGGTGCGAAATTTATTCAATGAAAACAGAATTTAGCCGATCCCGTGCACTTTTTATTTCATTTTTAGATGTTAATCTAGGAATGACTGTCAGCGTTTGGCCAAAATCTCCAGCTAGTAGAATCATTGCGTCTCCACCATTTTTGGTTCTGGTTGCTCTGATTAAATCTCTTGGACGATTTTAATTTATGTGAACCAAAAACACGTCCAATTTTTTAGTTTGATGACATTTTTGAGAAGAGTTTGTTGCGCGTAAAAAATGTCACCTTTTACATGATTAGAACTTTATTGAATTCGTTATTTAATATTTTCACAAAATAAAATATATAATTAATAGCAACCCTATAAATAAACAGAGAATATACATAAATCCCATCGAAAAAAGTATTTTTAGTTTTTACAGTATTACAATTAACCTATAGATAGATGGCGCCACCAATAAGAGGATATTCAAATTTTTCAAATTTCTGCGCAACCTAGGGGTATGAAACATAGTTTACATCACTCTCTAAGACCTACTTAATATACACACAAAATTTCACGAAAATCGGTCCAGCAGTTTCGGAGGAATTTGGTAACAAACATTTCCGTTGTGACACGAGATTTTTATATATTAGATTATATACACATTTGCTTACCTACGAATATGACATTATTCTAATTGAACTGTATGTATCTTATGTATATTTATCATAGAAACAGCTAAGGAAGCTGATTTATATTCTATACAAATAAACTTAGTAAAGCATACTTAAAACTTCAATTTAAGAGGACGCTACACCTGCTGCAGTTACTCTGTCTTACAAACGCACGAAACTGTAGGTTCTAAATAAATAATTTAAATTTGTCGTTTTAGCAATACAGCAAATAATTGAATTTACCTAATATCAAATTTAAAATTAATAATGTAAAATAGCAAACCTCATATGTTTTTTTTTATATTTTAATTTTAAGATACATTTTATAATTTGAAATTATTTGTGCATTTAAAAATGCTCATAACTCGCTTTAAAGTATAAAATGTAAAATCCCATGTGCTCTTAAACACTATTTTTTTTCTTTTAAAAAATTATTTGATAAATTATTATTAATGAAAATTTGAAAACAATATTAAACGTTACTTAATTAATAGTTAATGGGTATAATAATGGGTAATATTATAATATTTTAACATACTTGTCACCAATATAATAAATTCTAGTTTAATGATATAATTTTATAAAAAAAAGTATATTTGTGACCCATAAAAATAATTTTGCAAGCCCATAGGTTGTGAAATACTATTAAACAGTATACACAAGTAAAAAAATTTAATATTTACATAAAGTTCATGGCCAAAATCTAGTAATTTATAAATTCAAACAAAGGAGATTAAATATCAAATAAAATCATAACTTGTTTAGTTCAAAAGTTTTATTTTAACAAATATATTTTTATAAAAAGAAAAATATATACAAACATATGATACATATTATTTATAAACACTAATGTTTATGACTTCAAAAATAGTATTAATATTTGTATATAAAATTGAAAATTATGGATAAATAGAAAAAAATACTTTAAAGCAGTCTTATATTGACATTCAGAATGTGTTTGTTTGAAATTAACTTTTAAGCAATATGTCTTTAGATTCAACAATGGCCACGGTCTTCAACACGTTGTCTCGGTGCGGCCTTGATAATGCAATCAACACGAAGAATCATTTCAGCAGCTTCTGCAGCAGATACAAGTACTTGCCTCTTAACAACAAAAGATTCAGTGATTCCAATCTCTTGCATACATCCCAAACAACCATTTTCCATATCTTAAAAAATAAAATCATAAACATTGTATTTTATAAAGTCTACTAATTGCTTACTGACCTAGACCCATATTATTTTTGCCTAGAGCATGAGCAGCCCTTAATTCACTTATTAATTGTGCTGAATCTAAACCAGCATTATCAGCTATAGTGATGGGAAGAGATTGTAATGCTCTAGAAAATGCTTCCATGGCTACAGCTTCTTTGCCTGGGGTTTTTGCTGCTTCAGCACTTACAGCGTGTGCCATCAGCATTTCACTACAACCACCACCATAGACAATAGTTGGCTCACGGACAGTAGATGACAAAACGCATAGAGCATCATGTAAAGAACGATCAGCTTCGTCAATAATTTGTTCAGTCGCTCCACGAATAACAATAGTACAAGCTTCACCAAGAGCTACACCAGAGAAACGTAATAAAGTGCTTTCACCAATCATTATTTCTTCAATAAGTTTGCATGTGCCCAACTTGGCTATCGCAGGTGAATCAAAAGTTGACAGAATTTCACCACCAGTGACCAGTGCTAGACGTGAAATACCATCAAAATCGGCATGCTCAATAGCCATTACACTAGCATCAGCAAAAAGTTGTTCTGGATAATTGTAGATCAATTGCCTGAAATGGTAAAATATTATATTAATATTTTTAGTCATGACATTTTATAAAATGATATTAAACATGTAAAAAGCGACTGGACAATAATAAATTAAAAAAACTGATACATTACCAAAAATATCAAGTTTGGTAGTAATTAGGGCCTAGATACGAATGCAAAATGCATTATTTTTTGGGAATTCCTAATGCTTTTCAAGTACAAAATCTGTTTTATACATGAGAGATTTAAAACTTAACATTTTATTTTGTATTTTTGGCATTTCAGAGCATTATTTTTTTTATTTTTTTTGAGCATTTTCATACATCCTATGAATTTTTAGGTTATACTTAATTGGTAATTCAAAATATTAGCTCAAGAAATTTTTTTCCATCCATTTATTATTTAAACTATCTATGATTTTGATATGTCGATAATGTCTTTAGTTATCTACAATGCAATTAATGGCTGTTGTAAGTCCGGAACTCAAACCAGTAACAATTGTTGGTGTTAGATTGTAATCGAGTTTATTTCATAAAGTTTGTATTTTAGTTTGCTTAAGAGTTGAAGATTGTTTTAGGTCATTTTTTAATGTAATATTATTTCAGTTAAAACACTTTTGGGTAGTTTTTAGGACATTTAAATCCGAGCCCTAGTAATAATACATACCAATAGGAAAACAAGAACTTTAACATTTTTTTATACTATTAGTATTTTGATTGTTCAGATTGTATTTTAACAATGAATTAATTCAAGCCGATATTAAAAATAAATTATTTTATGAACTTCATATTACCTATTTATGAACACGTTACATTCATGAGCAAGGATTTTGCCAACTTTGTCTTTCATTTTTTCTTTTTCTGCTAATTCAATTTCCGCAACCTTTGCCATAGAATCAACTTTGATACGAGACCCAAAAATTTTAATTTTGTCAGTATCCATAGGTGTATTAGCTATTAATATACGAGCATTTTCTAAACGTTTTGGTTGAAATTGGCCAATCTTTTTGTCGAGCAGAAAACCTATTTAAATAATAATAATAGGAAATTATCAATTTATTTATTAATGTAGGTATGTTTGATTATTTAGAGTTTTTAAAATGTGTTTTACCTTCATCCAAGAACGAATCTTCCAAACAACCACCCTTTAACTTTATAATTTGTATAGCTGATAAGTTTCCAGATCCTTTTAAACGTAAGATTGCATCTACCGATAGTTTGGCAAAATGTTCTTTATGTTGAGACAAGATCTTAGAACTTAATGTTGTGCGAGCAATATTTAATAAATCTTCACGAAACTCAGCTTCATTTTTGCTATGATTTAATGAAGCTATTTTTAAAGCTTCGTGTGCTATCTGTGTTGCCTTTCTCCATCCAGCAATAATGATTTGTGGATGAATTTTTTGATCAACTAATTTTTCAGCTTCCCGTAATAATTCAGCAGCTATATAATAAAAAAAAGTATTAGATATTATCTAAGCAGATTAATTATTATTATGTAAGCCTAAGATAAAAATTAACAGAAATAAAACTCGATATATAACATAAAATATAATAAAAAAGGCAATTAACTATTATATTAAGTAGTGTTGGTGCTTATTGGCAGTACTTTTTTTCATAACACTTATTATTGTCATAAAAAATCATACTACTTATAGATTGTTATAGACATAATTTAGTTAATTATTCAGTTGCATATGACCAACATTTGTCCAAGTCAAAACCATAATGACAAAAATATAGCAGTATTTGTGTTAAAATTGATTAAAGCTTTCATTAATATGTACAATAAATATAAAATTGACAAAAATACTATGATTTACATGCAACTAATAAAACAGATGCAACAGATAAATTGGCTATATAATATAAACCAATGATAACATTTATATTAAATTGTTCTATGTTATTACTATTATACATATTCATAGACATATAAAACAACTAGATAGCGGACCACAGGATAATATTGAAGTCAGCAGCCATAAGCCAACAGGGCAATGTTTACAAAATTATTATTGTTATTATTATTATTATTGTATTATCATCAATCATCAGTGTATATAGATATGTTATCTATTGAGGTATTTTGTAAATATTGCCCTGTTAGGATATGGGCCGCACGACTTCAACGTGCCTATGAGAATGTAATATGCAGTCCGCTATCTAGTTGGTTTATGTGTCTATGTAGATAGTAAGTGCCCAAATGTTTAGGTACATAAAAAAATGTATAATGAGATAAGCTATATTATTTATCACATTTTTATTTACAAATAAATTATTATTATATACAAAATGTTTTAATTAAATTACATGTACCTATAAGATAAGAAGGTAAAATTTTTGATTTTATAATAGATGGATAGCTCATGCAATATAATTAATATTCAGCGACCAAATATTGCGTGTGGGCATAATGTACCGCTATAATAGTGTACATTCAAAACCATACTCTACCACCCCTCTATGAATGCACGCAATTACAGCACTACATATTGTTGCATGCAATACTTAGTCGTATTTAAATGTTTTTATTGTTATTTACCGAACAAATGCAATTGTGTTCTCTAAAAGGTAAACTGTATGCAATCAAGTTCTACCAAATTTATTTACAGCTTCAAAATGTTATTTATAACATTATAACGAAAAAACTTAACATTATCAATACAAAAAAAAACAAAACAAAATTTAATACCACGAAACATAGTATTATTAATCATAAATAATTAATAATAACAATTAACAATAAGTATACATGATACCTACATGTAATGTAAAAAAATAATTTCAAATAACATTAGTAAGTATTTTTTTTAAAAATTTTTTTCTATCATATTAATGTTGAAATTGAACAAGTTGACTAAAAAAATAAAATAAAATGACTTAATTGCAACAGATGGTATTGGTTAACTAGATGGAAAGATCACCATAAGAACTGCTTTTTACTAGTAGATGTTTCAGGCATCCAAATGGGCACAGAAACCTTCAATGAATGGCAGTGGCGCAACTAGCACAAAATCCTAGGGGGGGGCTATAGCCCCACCTCAACATTATACCAAAGGTAACCTTTGCCCCCCACACACCATCTTCATATTTCAACACCATTAAAATACCGACATTTACTTTTTAATTATATTTATATGCATCATAAAATAATTATTAACATGTTATTTAAGTTTGAAATTCATCTTTCTTTTATTGGTAGATGTAAATTGTTCTAAAATGGTCTCAGGATCAATTTCTAGATCTATTTCAATACGTATTGATAAATTGCTAAAGCGATCTTGATCCATTGTAGATCTCAAGTAGATATTTATTCGCCTCATGGCAGAAAATGCACGCTCAAATGTTGCAGAATAAATTGGCAATATATTGGCAACTTGAACCATCTTGTAGAAATTTGGAAAAGCTTTTTTGGATAAATTTTCCTGAATGAGATTAAAATAAGTTGTTTTTTCATTATTACAGAATGCATTTTTTAACTTTTGAAGACAGCTATTTCATTTTTCAGATTGCCTTTTTGGTAACTGATATGAAATATGATCATAGGAACGTATTACCTAAAATTAGTGCTATTGGTTAGGACACCTAAATGATACACTGTGTCCTCATAACGGTGGATATATATATCCACCTTGGTCCTCATAACAGATTATCAAGTATCACTTTCAATCTCCAATTAACCAGTCAGTGTGTACATAATACGAATGATAAAAACGTATATCATAGAAAACGTAAAATATGAGTATAGGACTCTGTTATATTAGCCACAATTTATAGAAAGGTAGGCAACATAAAAAAATATTAAACCTTAAAAACTTTCCAAAAAAAAAAAAAAATACAGCTGAATTTTTAAGAGGATGCCACACCCGCTCGTGTTGTCTCCGTCTTACAAACGTGTAACATACCAAATTTACGCTCAGCAGTTCACGTTTTATGCTGTTAGCTTAAAAATTAGAGTGAATCGACCTATTATAAAAGTTGATGGTAAAAACTTTATCTATGTTTTGTTGGAAATCTTTTTACTATAATTCAGTTTTTAAGTGAGTTATGAGCATTTTTAATTTACATTTATTATACACACATAACTTCGTAAAAAAATGTCCAACAAAACACAGATTAAGTTCTTACCATCAAGTTTCATAATAGGTCGATTCACTCTAATTTTTAAGCTAACGTCATAAAACGTGAACTGCTGAGTGTAAATTTAGTGTTACGCACTTGTAAGACGGAAACAACACATGCGGGTATGGCGTCCTCTTAAAGATATATTAATGTTTTAGGAATCAATTAAATTATTTATTTTGGGGGTGCTATTACAATTTTTGGGGGGCTAAGCCCCCCCAGCCCCCCCCCCCTAGTTGCGCTTATGATGAATGGTTTGACATAGATAAGGGTTTACAAGTTTACCATGTAATGAACAATGATGAAATTGCTACCTCAGTTGCACATGTTGGAGCAAGGACATAATTAAGAAGGGATGAGGGGGATGGATCCTCACTCTCAGAGCCTTTAATATATGATAAAATAGTATTCTAGCTACCACTATACTTGAAAATGTAGTATTTTGTGCATAGAAAAATGTCTATCCCCATAGGATAAATTTTTAATTATGCCACTGTGTTAGAGTACTTCAGGAACACAATGAAAACAAGGTTGAATATCCAGAGAACAGAGTAAAAGTTACCAGGAAGTTTTTTTTAAAGCGATTAATACACTGAGAAGAGCACAACATAGATATAGACTACTTTGTACAATTTAGAGCACATCGGCATGACCTCTATACCAAAAAAAAACAGGCGCACATCACAGAATTTTTTCAAAAAACCTAAGTTTTAAATAACATATTTATGTATTTGCTTTGTAAATGAACATGTAACATATTTCATTTATTACTATGTTTTAAAAAAATTATTTGTTACCCGATTTTTGAATCCCTACTTAGTGATTTCCCCTTATAGAGATCAAAATTCTCTTGGACAAACGTGATCACTATAAGAGGCGACCACTGTACTATTCTGTACACTTATCTCAAAGAGTCAAGGCACTAATATAATTACTACAACATTTTTTTTAATTTGGAATCTATTAAACACATTTTCTATCTCATTTATGCTCTTATATTTTTGTATTTAGTGATCAGGGTATCAGATAATATTAATATGTATTAATATTGAAGTCTAGTTTAAGTAATACATTTTACTGTATTTATCACTTTATATCTTACTGAAATTGTTAGCATATTACATAATACCTAAAGCTTAACTAACACTAACTAATCAGTTGACTCTAGGATAATTGAAAATAACATATCCTGGCCAATGAATTCTACAAATATCATAATTTTATGTTAGTATGGTTAATTATACAAACAATTTATTTTTAAAAAATATTTTCTATTTATAATTTATTTATAACGTTAAATAGGAAACAACAAATTAAAATAATGTTTGGGAATATAATAAATTTAAACTAAAAAAATCAAATAATGTTTGGATGTACAGAAACATAAACATTGTACAACATTTAAATACCCAAAATTGTAGAAATAATATTTTTTTTTTTTAATTTAAGCTTCTAATTGTTATTTGTGTATGAAAGGATGTTTTCTGAAATTGACTAGAACACGTAATCTAGTTTTTATTAATTATGTTAAATAAGAGAATATATATAATTTATGTTATTAATTATTATGTATTTATTAAACGTGGGTAGGTACTAACTACTTAACTTTAAATATAAGTTAAAATACATTCTTGATACTTACCTATTTTTCAAACTTAAAAGTATTTATTAATTTTAGTTGCATAATTATACCTACTTAACACAACTAAATACAGTTTGTATTTTACCTAACACAGTGACGGACGTAGTACCATCACCAACTTCACCATCTTGAACCATAGACATGTCAACCAATATTTTAGCTGCTGGGTTATCCACTCCAATATTTTTTAATATTGTTGCACCGTCATTAGTCACTTCAACTTTGGAATCCATACCACCGCGACCAGCAGAAATGAGTATCTTGTCCATACCTTTTGGACCCAGTGTGCTTTTGACCAAATCACCAATGGCAATAGCACCGATGAAACTAGACAAACGTGCATTTTCCCCTCGGTCTTCTTCAGCTTGGCGTTTCAAAATACGAACGGGATTCAACGAAACCTGTGATTAGTAAAAGCAAAAAAATATTATAAGACTAGGAATAACTTATTAATTTTCAAACATTTTCAATCATTCTCGCTGTAGTCAGGCAGATCTAGTTCTTACACATTATTGTTTCACTATTCTTTTAGCTTACCATTTTTGTTTTTAATTTATTATGTTCTGTGCATCAAAAACAAATACAAAATTGATGCAAATCTGAGGGTGAAAACTGAATTCTGAATAGACTCAAACACAAAGGTAGTGCGTGCGTTCCACAAGACAACGGAATCACAATCGAAAACTGAACAAACACTATCGTACTATCGTAGCCCGAATGCCCGATGCCACCCCAGTCCAGTAAACCCGTTACACGGCGAAATACAAAAAAAAAATTAAAAAATACAAGCCGACGAAAAAGCAGTACAAACCGTAAATTTTAAATCTCTGAAAATTAATGTATACCGTAGTAGTTGTCGTGGTATTCTGTGCGTGCTTATCGTTTATTAATGATAACATTTACGATACGAGTGTTATCATATTATTTGGTTATTAATTATTATCAATACACATCCCGCCGTTTCATGACTTCAGAACTTAGTAACTTAGTACCACGGACTAGGATAGTACTATCTTAGTCCGTGCTTAGTACTTACCGTTCAGTAGTAAATTAAGATTAATTAAGTTACGTTTTTCAATAACATTGTTTTTATAAATTACTGCACCAACTATAAATCGAAACAGTTAAAGTGTTAGTTCGTAATATGGATCGAAGAGCAGGCTTTTTTTTTGTGAACACCTTCCTAATCTAAAAGACTAAACAAATATTTGATATGGATATTCAAAATATTATCGATTTGATGTCCACAATTACCTCAACGAATTGTTCTAGTGAGATTTTAATGTTAAATATTATTAGTTGTTTTATTTTATAATAATATATTAATATCACATACTTAAGTAAATATTATGTAGTACATGTTAATGGATAATGATATTACAAAACTTAAGAAAAGCGTAGTATTGACTTGTCTTGAACCGCTAATTCAATAACTATACCTAATTCAAAATAAATAAAATTTTTGAATCTTCTTCGTTGTAGAAGTATTTTTTTAATAAAATTATATTTCTACCTTAACTCCAATTTGTATGTGTATGATAAAAACAAGTTATATATAATTCCGTATTCAAATATCATTTGTTTATTATATTTTTTAATACTGTAATTAATTAGATATTATCATTATTAATAATACATGACTATTTAAATCAACCCATTTTAATGAATAGGTTCATTATATATTATGTCTTTTGTAAATTTTAATGTTTTGTTATTACTTTATTTATATTATTTAAACATTTTAGGTGAAACATTTAATGATTCCAACTTGATAAAGGTTTTGGATTTTAATCCATCTGATCAATCCATTGAATATAAAAACCAAAGTCTTAGGTAATGTATTAATTTTAATTCTAATTAACTAATTATATTATGAGATATTATTATTTTCAGATTTGTTTATGTTAAGAGGACAATTGAACTATTGTCCAGTTTAAAAGAATGCCTGTTAAAGCATTCTGATGATTCTACTGATATCATTTTAAGCGCAATTCATTGTACTACAGTATCAAGATGCATAAATAATGTCGTCAATTATGGTTTTATTCCATGTCTTATACCGAGTATATGGAAATCATTTGAGAATAACCAAAAACATATCGAACTCTTCGAAAAAATTTCACCTGATACAGTAATGACAATTATTTAATATAATCTATTGATATGTATTTGAATTACTAAGTTACAAATTGAATGGTCAATAAATAATGCAAGTAATTGATGTAAGTGATCAATAGGATTAGTGATAAATACTTTTTCATTTTTTCAAAAACCATTATAACCAAAACAACAATTTTATAAATATTTTATTTAATTTTAAAAACTATAATTAAAACAATTAAAAATATTATATTCCTATTACCTCATTTTTAGTTACTAATATTTTTGAGTACCTCTACATTTTAAATCAAAAATCTCTGCTATCCCTATATTTTTGAGAAACTAAATCACCATGATTAATTTTTTCATAAATCACTGAATCTATGCTTATACATTAAGATAAATACATAATAAAAGATAATGATAATCATTAAAAAAAAAAATGCTATCTTCAATGTGATATGATATAATTTTTTTACAGTGAAGTCATTCGAAATAAAATACTTACCGCATACAATTTTAATAATTTATGTAAGTGTCATATAATAAAAAAAACTTAGATATTTAAAAATAGATAAAAAAGTTTTTATAAATATTTAAATATAAATCAAACATTTTCAAAACTCATCGTCCTGGTTTAATAAATAAAAAATAGTCAAATTTCTATATACCTTTATTTAATGTTGCTTTTTATATATATGTTTAAGATGTATTTACATTTTTTTCTTTAATATAAATATAATAATATGTCTTAATAGTTAAGAGAACTTTGTACCCACTTGTTTTGTCTTTGTTTTACTAAAGTATAACATACCAACATTTATGTTCTCCTGTTCAGAATTTTAATTAGATTAAATATTAGAGTGAAATGATCTTATTACCAAATTTAATGGTACTCATACTCATTAACTGTTCTCTCATTGTTCTTTTTACTATATTTTAATTTTTGTATTTTAATATTTAATATTTTTTATTTTAAACAATAGTTATTTCATGAAAAGATAAATTTCATAAAATGTCCATGACAAATACATTTTTTACTTTTGCTAGGTAAAATAAATTTTTAATAATAGTATAAAGAATAAAGGATTTTTTTTTCATTTTAATAAATTTTAATAATACCTGTGTCTAAACTTCTGTTAAGAATAAAGGATTTTTTTTTCATTTTAATAAATTTTAATAATACCTGTGTCTAAACTTCTGTTGGATGAAATACATTTTTTTCTTATACTTTATTTATTGTTTGTTTCAGACATATGAAGAACTAAAATTTAATGTGAATTCATTTTTTGATCTGGTAGAAGAGCCTACCTTAAAAAGACTTATACTAGTGAAACATACTAATGTTTTATTAGCTGGATTATGTCAATTATGTTTGCTACCCATTGCACGACCCGGTTCAGAAATTGCAACGGAAAGTGCTATAGATGAATTAAAATATGAACAATTGATAAACGAACAGCAAACATTTAAAAACATTCTCAATAACCTCATTTTGATAAATAGAGATCCATTATTTATTCGAGAAATAATATTTGTTCTTGGTCATAAGGTACTTATTATTAAAAAAATTAGAAATTATAGAGATCAAATTTTACCAAAGCTTACATAAGACATTTTGTATATAATTATTATTGAACCATAACCAGAAAGAGTTATTTTCCAAAATCTTAAAGTAAAAAGGTTGTTAAGTATAGTAATCAATTGGGTTATGCATCCCATTGTATTTCTAATGATAAATTACTTTTATAGAAATAATATCATAGAACATAATTATTAATATAGGCAAACAGACTGTTTTTGCTCAGAAAGATTTTTTGTATACAATTTTTTTTTAAACATTGAATTCAAATCTAACACATTGTTACCCACTTGCTCATCTTTTTTTAAATTTAATTAATTTTTTCCAAGATCTCTATCTCTAAAAATATTATACATTGTAATTATTTTTAGTTTTACTTGTTATAACTTATAACAAATAAGGCCATTTATGGCCCTGCACTCAGTTTTTAAGTATATGTTTATTATTAGTAAAAGTAATTATTATTTTCAGACTTGCCAAAAACATATAAAACTTGGTCTTGGAGAATTATTTTCAGATTTATTGATACAATCTAGAGGGATTCAGACATTTTTAAGAGTGGCATGTGATTTAATTTCTGAAACATCACAAAACTTTAATCAGCATGGTCTTCAAGAATGGTCAAAATTAATCCATAATTATTATATAAAATCAAAAACAAAGTATACTAATCATATTGTACCTCAGGTAAATAACAGTTAAAAATAAGACGTATATAATACCTTTGGAACAAATGTCAAGTACTAGGAATATTTGAATAGATATACAATTGCGAATGGCACGATTGCAAACGAACCTTTTCCCATAACACAATTGCTAATGTTTTACCTGCCTTTCTTGTGGTGCGTCGCCAGATTCAGTGTTTCAGTTAGTCAATTATATTTATACAATACATTGATTTTATATTATTTTTCCAAATTTTGTTTTATTTTCAGATAATTAAATCATATAAGATTAAACTTAAATGTTTGTTTCTTCCTACGTAAACTCAACCAGTTAATACAAAATCACTAAGTTTTTATAATTAATTTTTAATTGCTTTCAGTTTTAAAACAGACACATGCACGTTTGTACCAGTTTTTTGACAATAATAAATTCTATTAAAACCTATATACATAATCCTATGACCAAAAAAGATCAATCTAAAATTGAATCAGCTGGCCAAAATTACAATGATTATAAAATACACAAGAATCTAATTTTATATTTACAAAAAACTGGAAATTTATACCAATGATAAAATTTTGAGAAAAAATGTTAAAATCTATTATTTTGCTATTTTTTTTTTCCAGTTTGTAAAAAAAATTATTTGATAAGCAACATTTGTTGCAATCGTGTTATAAAAATGGTAAAACGTCTGCAATCGTGTTGCACCCATTTGAATACAATAAATACTTATTCTTTATAAGTCAGAATGTTTTGCTCAACATTTAATAATAAAATATTTTATGTCTATAATATCATATTCTTACATATTGTATTAAAATATTTTGATTATTTTAGATATGGGAGTTATTAAGATCCAACACAAATTTTCACCAACTCCAATTTCATAGCATTGCTGTTTTTTGCATTCATTTAATGTCGATAGAAAATCATAATGATTTTCTAGCATTTTATATAAGTCCAATTGAACAGTTAATGAAAATAAGTCAAGTTCAAAATGATGAAAGTGTTGTATTGTCAAGATGTATTGAAGATTTACATTCCCTTTTTTATTCATTTAGGAATGAAATTTGGTCTTTAAATCCAAAATTATTGACACATGTTGCTGCAACTATATACAATGTGTATACAGCTGTTGCTAATGGTGTATATTATTTAAAATCTAAACTAGAAGATTTAGTTTTCTTAATATTATTTAATTTTTCTGATTGTAAAGATCATTTAAAACTTATTATATTTTCTCAGTACCAAATTTCTGTAAGTTATGATGATGATAATGGAAATATACAAGTAAAATATGTTGAAAAAGAACACCAGTTAAATTTAGAAAGTCAAGTTGATTTGATTTTAGATTTAATGGACAGGCGTGCAGACTCAAAATTGATGAAAACAATGTTTATAACTTTACTTGATATGTACACAGATGTATCATCAAATGAATATTCTATAATGGAAAAACTATTCATTGTTAAGGCCATTCATCACCTAATTGAAAAAGATGATGTACAAAAATCAATATCTACTGATCCAGAAATAGTTTTAAATTTTATTAAGTCAATACTTAAAGTTATAAGTGAAAACAATGTTATTGATGTCCAAGTTCTTTCTATTGCATTGATGGTACTTGGATGTGTATTAGAAAACACCAATACAATTTTTCAATTTGACTGTATTATGGATTACCTCACAAAAATTTCTGAGATTGTAGAAGATGCTATGTTTAAAGATTTGATTCTAGAAATACAAGAGAAAATAAGACAAATTCATAACATTTGTTCTAAACAACCAGTAGGTGTTCAACGTACAATTGATGATGTGTTATTTGATACCAGGGATCCATTATTACCTTGTAGATCACATGCATTAATGGAATTAAAAAAAATGATAGAATCAGGAGACAAAATGATTCCTGTGAAGAAAACAGCAATATTAATTGTGATTCAGGTATACATTAATTGTAAAAAAATAATATTAGTCAGTATCAGTGTTGTTATTCTAAAATGTAATATTGTATTTAGGAAAATTTGAAGAATACTGATTCATATTTGTATTTAAGCGCCATATTCACATTGTCTTCATTGTGTTCGTATTATCCAAACGACATTCTCCCAATACTTTGTGAAGAGTACAGCATGCCAATAAATTACAACCATTCACCAGAAACTAGATTAAAAATCGGCGAAGTCTTGATGAAAACTGTTAAATCATTAAGTATGTATGAACACTTAGTTATAACTTATAAATCAATTATGTGTATAAATTAAAAGTTGAAACTTTAATGATTTAACATTCTAGATGAGACTATTCCTTCATATAAAAATCGATTACTAAATACTTTTATGGCTGGCGTCAGAGACAATGACCATTTAGTCAGAGCATCAAGTCTTTCAAATCTAGCTGACATTTGTCGACTTTTGCGTTATAATCTTGGATCAATTGTTGCTGAAATTGTTAACTGTGCGGATTATGTACTGCGATTTGATCCAGCTATTGAACCTCGTAGAGCAGCTGTTTTGTTATTACAAATGATCATTCAAGGAGGAGATTCAGAACTACTCGAAGTAAGTTTACAACAAATAATAACAGTAATTATTAGAAAAATAAATATATTTCTTTATTTTTTAATTAATAAAAATAAATAAAATGTATAGTATTATTTAGTAATAATGACTGAAAATAGGTGTTCAAAATTTTAAAATGATAAGACGGTGAAAAATTGTAAAAAAAAATAAGTTACAAATATTAGAAATTTGTGACTATATAAGAGATTTTACTTAATGTTGTATGAAGTGTTGACAGTTACAGATTTTTTTTTTACATATTTTCTATGGTTTGGGATAACTGTCAAAACGTTTAAATATAATAGGTATAACTTATAAGTTATTATAAGTATTATACAATATTTAAACCTTCACCGAAAAGATTTTCAAAAATTAACTTACATGTTTAATAAGTACTAATCTAATTCAATATTCACAGATTTTGGCAGACAGTATAAAAGATATCTATCATATGCTCAAGTTCCAATATCAGTGTGACAAAGATGAAACTATCAAACTACACGCTCAAGTGGCAATAGAGAGATTGAATGATATAATGAAGTCATTATTTTTGAACCAAAAGAAATAATATGATGTATTTTTTACAATAAATAATAAATAATTTAAAGATTGGTATTAATTTATTTTAAATTCTAAACTGAAACGAACCATGATTTAAAAAAAAACTTAAGTGTCTTAAAAGAATACTACTAATAACAAATGCAATGAAGAAAGTGATTAATTTATAAAACTTATATTTATTTTTATCATGAGGCCGTACTAAATATAATAAGGAACTGTTTTCTTATAAGATATTTTAAATAAGTATTTTATTATTTTATTAATACAATTTTTTTTAAATATTGAATTTTTTAAAAAATCTTGTTGAAAAACATTTGATCATTTTATAGTTATTTTCACTTTTCAGTTTAATTTTTAAATTGGTTATATTTGTTTAATTTGATACTTAAAAAAAAGTTAATTGACTTATAAGACAAAAAGTAATTTGTTTATTTTGTTTTTTAATAATAAAACTATTTAAAAAAACGATTCCTTCAACTGTTAAATGATTTAATGATTTATTATCATACCTGTACCTTCCATTGTAATAATGTTCTTGTTGTCTGAAAGTATATTATTATTATAATAATACAACAACTAATCAAGTTTTAAATTGCTAATAAATAATTATATCAAATTATATTTTAATAGTAATTTACAACTTAACACTGCCATAATTCGATTTATAGCACAAAAATGTATATATATATATGAAATTGAATTAAGAAAATATTTTAGTATATAGACGTCTTAAAATTAAGTTGTGTATACAGCCATGAGCCACATTTCAAATACTGCAGTCTTGTAATTACTTAAGAAATTGTAAAATGCCATAAGTCAAAAAGTTTGGGTTTAAGAGTGGAATTCTTAATACCTATTTATTAATAAATTTAATTTATATTAATATTTTCCATTAAGGTGAACTTCTTTTTATTTGACTATACTAAGTATCCTAAATAATTGTAGTTATTTTCGAAATTTATCAAAAAGTTGAAATTGAGTATAAAAACTTTCTAATCATCCAATCCTTTTGAATTTCATCACATTAAAATTACATCATTTTTCATTAACATGAACATGTAATTAAATTAAATTCTTGAATATTTTTTGCGATTTTCGAGATAAATCAAAAATGTTGAAATTGAGTTTTGAAAATATTCTAATAGTTTAATTCAATTCAATTTCATCTCATCAAAATCGCAAGATTTGTCAATAAGATAAGCATCTCTAAATGGGAATTTTTAAGTATCTTGGATTCTTTGGGATATTTCCCAATTTCGAGGTACCTACATCAAAAAGTTTAAAGTGAGTGTTGTTTAATGTATTAGTCATCTGATTCTTTTGAATTTCATCTCATTAAAAATCGAATGCATTTTGTGAATAAGGTGAATATCACGCTAAAGGATTAAACTGAATTGTTTAGGTATTCTTTAGATTTTTAGTATTTTTTGAGATACAAAAGTAGTTAAAAGTGAGTGTAATAATTAATAATTATATAGTATGAATTTACCCATGCAATTATACGACGGGTCCATTCACCGTTGTAAGTACCTACTGGAAGCAGTTAAACAAATTAACAAATACATTCTTATCTTTTTTATAACTAGCTAAAAATACATTTATCTTTTATCTTTATTTTGACAAATTAATATTAGTAATCTTTGTATCTTTATCTAGTTAATATTTTAGTTATCTATTCCCATTTCCCAACACTGCCTACAATATTATTTTAAAGACAATTGTTTAACCTACTTAACCATAGTATTATATATTATGTATTTTAAATATAATTATAATATAGGTACTGATTACTGATTAGGTCTAGCCGGTCTAGGCCGTCTTCAAAAAGCCATGGACACTATTGCACTAGTGACTAGTCGCACTCTAATAAACAATTTGTGTATTCATACAATAGATACAGTTTGTATAGTAATTTTAAAAATGTTCTTCCGTCACCCTAATTATACGGGTGTAGCTTGAAAAAACTTATTTTCTATTTTTTTTTTTATAATTTTTGGTATATTTTTATTTTTCATGTGAATGAAATATTTTATGAAACTTTCATGAAATATTTCAAAAAAATAAATTTCATGAGATTTTAAAACCCTAAGCATGGTTATAGGTATTTAGATGAATATCTCATTATGAGATTAAACTGATTTTTTGATGTATCGTAGTGATTCTTAGTCGTTTTTAAGATACCAACTAAGTTAAAAGTTCGTGATTTTAATGTATAGGTACTAATAAATTGTAGGATCCTTTGAAATTGCTTATCATTAGAATTACATAATTTTGGTTTTTTGGATAAATATTGCATTATGGGATTTTATTTTATTTTTTGCACAGTAGTAATTTTTTATCGTTTTTAAGGATACCAAAAGGGTTCATGATTATAATGTATTAATCGTCCAACCATCTTGAATCACATTTCATTAGAATAGCTTGATTTTGGTTAGTTGATGAATATCTCGTTATGAGATTAAATTTAATATTTTACGTATCGTAGTAATTTTTGGTAGTTTTTCATAGGCGTGCGCAGACCTGAATTTCGGCGGGTGCCTACAGTATTTTTGGCCCTGTCTTAACAAGACATGTATCTATATATTAATCAGTGGTATATAATTATTATTAGTACCAAGTTACATAATATTTCCTTGGATCTAATATCTATTTCTAAGATAATTGCAATGTTTATTTATTATTTGTACTTGTACGTACTTTTGTAGTCAGTCTAGCTGATATAATCATAATAAGTTATTTCACGCAGTTTTAAAATATTTTCCGTTTTATTATTTTTTTTTATCGCGAAACGTGATTTATTTTTACCACATATTTTAGAAAAAATTGCATTTTATTCTAGTAACATCATTCAACATACGGGCCCTATATCCCTATGCTCTGGAAATTAAATGTTCGCGCCTCAATTACAAGATGTCAAGGGGTGTCCAGGCACACCCGGCACTCCTCTTGCAAACGCTTATGTTGTTTTTAAGATACCATAAAGGTTAAAAGTTCGAGATTAAATTTGGTTACAGTATGAATGACATTTTATAAACTACATTTTTAAGTGTACATTTTAAATCTTAAACTATACAAATTGAAAATTGAATACATTTTTTACTCCAAAATGATTTACAAACTTTCTAGGTTTTGAAATAATTCGTCAAAATCCTACCTTCCGACGCTCATAAATAAATATTGTGGATTTCTCTGAACTTTTTTTATTTAAACTAATAAAAACTTATTTAGAACTTTGTATTACATTTTTAAGTTTTTTGATAGAGTAAAAATGTATTAATCGACAATAGTTTTAAAAAAAATTGAAAATTGCTTATGCTTGTATAAATTATAAATAGGTACCTAGCTCAATAGTCAAAATATTTAGAAAATTGTATCTATTCATTATTCTTTTTCATTATATGTATGGAAAATGGTCACATACCTTATCATTTTTAAAAAATAAAAATGTCATTTAATTTTGAGTATCACTACAGAAAAAAAATTGATTTTGGCGAAAACTGGTTCTGCTTAAAAACACCCATTTATTCTTGCTTTTATTTTTGTTTTTCCCGACGCATTCGAAAACTACAGGGAATTTTTTACTTTGACCTCTCCTACAAACTATATCCATTTTCCAACCAGAAAATACATTGAAGTATGAAATGTCAAGAGCGTTAGAAATATTGAATTATTTTTACATTTTAGGTGTCTATTACTCAAAAAGATGACAACATACCGAACATGTTAGTTTTGAAGAATCATAAAAAAAAAGTAGAGTGAAACTTAAAAAATATATTTTTATGAGCACCTAAAGCTCACATTTTGACAAAAGTGGATAAATTCCGGTGTAAAATAATGTTTTTTTATCAATCGATTTTAATTGTAAATCGTTACCTATTAAAATATATTCGTGGGGACTTGACATTTTACATACCCATATTATTATATTTTACCACACACAATGACATTTTCAAAATGTTTATAATTATTTTAAGGCATTCCTTTTATCCAACTCCTATTCATATTTTTATGTTTAATAAAATATATCATGCTCAGTAATATATCACTCTTTTTCATTGCAACAATGGAATTCAAATTTAACACTTCGTCCATTTCAGCAGTATTGATTACTCCATAATGATAGGTACTCTCGTCACCTACTGTACCTATACAGGCTGCAGCTGAGCAGTTACCTTCTTGTCCACTTTTTTTTATTCATACGAGACGGTGGTCGTGTATTCTTTAGTTCTAAGAACATAATTATTAATTTATAGCATATATTAATATAATTTATATTTTTACCAATATTTAACATATAGGTTAGGTTATAGATTTAGGTACAAACTTGGCGATTCTTATATACGATCAACTATGGAGACATATATACCTAGTTGTTCAGTACGGCCAACGATCCGTCCAATCAACTGCAGAGTTCTCGTTTTCCAATACCCGGACAAAACCCGTAGTCGAGGTAGGTACTCGTATTACAATAATATTATAATACAACTTTATAAAACGAGAATTATAATGGCGTGCGGAGGGGGGCGAGTTTTTGGGACGATGGCTAAACAATAATCCGCCGACTTTGGAATTTAATAGCATAATTTATTACGTAAGGGTACACCGCACATATATTATTTGTATACTATTATTGTCTATGTACGCTATGCCGTCAGCACCCTCACCGCAGTGGATCGAGCCGCCGCCGTAAGCCGATCGGACTCGCAACGGGACACGGGTACCTAGTATATAATATAATAATAACAATATTATGTGGTACATGCTTATTTATTTGCGCACCGAAATCTCGACGTGAAAATAATAATATACAACTACACTGTCCGAACCCTTATTATGTATAACAACAACACTGCCGCATACCTCCATACTATCATAATAATAATAATAATAATAATACATAATATTATAATACACCGCATTATATTATTATTATTATTTTGTATATTATTATTATTCGACGATCGGCGCGGCTCGTATCGCGACGTGTGCGTGCAGTGCAGTGCTCTCGTTATACGTCGTCGTATATAATAAAATACGTCTTTAAGTCGACAAGACCTTAGATCACTGAGATAATATAATACATGGCGCATATGATATATGACGACGTCGCACTGTGAAACGTCTATATTATAATATCGTCGGTTACGGGTCGCGACGACACAATGGGATCAAAGTTAGGGGGCCGCCTCCACAGCGCCAAATGCGCGCGACCGCGTCAACACGACGACGACGACGACGACGTAATACCTACCCAATATAATAATAATAATACGGACACGACCACTGCTGGCGTTAATCCGACAGTTTTACCGACTTTACCTGCTGCCAAAACTGCAGAGGGCTAGCACGTAAATAATAATGTAAAATTCGTTTCACTGGCTGTACTGCAGTGTGTGTGTGTGTGTGTGTGTGTGTGTAGTAAAATACACATATATATATATATATATATATATATATATACTGCAGTATGTGTGTGTATATAGTAAAAAACACCTATATACATAATGCAGTGTGTATATATAGGTATATATATATAGTAAAATACACCTATATGTATATACTGCTGTAGTACATAATATATTATACATAGCAGTGGCGTAATTACGGGGAGGGATTTGGGTGTCGTATCCCCCCCCATGACCTTTTTTTTAAGACTGGTTAACTACATTTACCTATGTACTTCTTTATTTAATAATATATTTTTTTTTTTATAGATATTAAATGCCTCGGCGAAATAATATTATTATGAATAGTCTATATTTTATACTTAATAGAAATATTACAAAAAAACACAAATCCTTTATGCTAGTTGTACATAAATACTTCGTATTTCGTTATAAGCGCCGCCACGCAGGTGTATAGGTAATATGTATCACTATTGAAATATGTTTTGAGTTTGTTTATGCATTGCGTAGTGCTGTAGTTTTACAAAAATAAACCACCGAGCGGTAAAGTATTATTTTATCGTGGATCGACGACGCTCGACGATTATCAGATTATTAATTTATCTAGATTAAAGACTATCGTCCTATTGAAGTATTGAACTAAAAATAACTCAAAATCGATTTGTACACTTAATCGGAATTTTTGTAATGACTCGTTGTTTCGTCTTCATTCGGTAATCGGTTACAAGTTACAGTTACAATCAGTAATCGGCATTCGACTTTTATAGTTTTATAATTCATACATATTTTGATATTGTGATATACTAATATTACATTCATCTTTCGTGTGGAGTTTTGTTATTTAATTTTAATAATTACTATTCACTCAACTCTCAAAGTTATTTTTAAAATTATAAAAAATTTAAGGGAAAAGAAAGAAAAGATGAAAATACAAAAATTTCACTATTTTCTTATTTCAAAAAACAAAATCGTGATAATGTATAATACCTATTCAGTGTTTGTAAATTTGAATATTTTGTAATTATTTATTCCATGTCTCATGTGTACATAATTATTGAAAGGTGCTTATAATAAATACTTTTTATTTTATTTTATTTTTTTTGTGGGGGGGGGGGGGGGTAAAATCTTAAAACATTTCATCCCTCCCCATAAACATGACCAAATTACGCCACTGATATATAGTTTTGTTTCGCGCCAGCGATCTTTCGTGCGTGTTATATTATATATATGGTAGGCCCGTGGCGGTCTGCGACAGTCGTTGTTTTGACGGCGGCGTCAGCGTCGGCGTCGGCGGTACACATAATAATAATAATAATAATAATAATAATAATAATAATATGATCCGAGTTTAAGACCTATACTACTCGTATATTATTGTACTACGCAGAGAGGTACGTGCCACGACCAGAGGACGACGACTCGCAGGGACAAACTATATATAACATATATACATATTATATAATACGCGTATTATTGTGTGTCCGTATTTATATAAAATTTATATACACTGTATAATGTATGTATGTATATATAGGCGGCACACATCATATTATTATGTTATACGCAATGCAATAAATATTATAAGGCTCTCGAGTCGGCGTGATAACAATATAATACACACGCATTATATGCGAAGGGATACGTGATGTAATAAAAATGGTCCGATTTCTATAATATATAATAACAAAAATCACTGGGCTTATGTATTTATCTAAACCTATAAATATATTATATACATTATATTTGTATTGTAAGTAACGATAGAATTTCGTGCCACACTATTATACGTATAAGATTATATTATATACCTACATCCCGCAAGTGTACACAATTCATGGAATATCTGTTAAACTATATTACCATACTATATATATTATGTAGGTACGAACACATATTTTATAGAAAAGTCCGATGGCCGAAAATTGTACGAGGTTCAGGCAAAAGCGACCTTCTCTCCTTTATTTCCGCGGAGGTATATATTACATATAATATATAAGTTCACAATATTAGGTCCACTATTGTCATAATTATTATTGCCTCTATGAATTATTTTGTTTTCATATAATTATACATATTTTCAGTTCACGTTAGGGCATATTCAATAATTATACTTACACAATATATAGGGCTAAGATTTCGATACACTTTGCATTGTTCTCCAAAGCTAGGAAACAGACTATAGTTTTCTTATTACGCGATCCTCGTTTTATGCGATATTTGCGTTTCATGTATTTTTGAATCAGAATAAGAAGTTTTAATTTTGTATTTTCTTTTAAATTTGCAATATTACCGTAATTTGTTAAATTGATCAGGTCATTTTACACTATTATCTGAGTTATTTTAAGACTTAACTTAAAAAAGTAACTTTGTAACGTGCTAATAAGGTTTTTACGCCTAATTGAATAATATTAATCGTAATTTATCAAACGGATTCGAATGAAGTAAAAATCAAAATCGCGAAGGTGACAAAAAATTTAATGAGAATAAATCTTTTTTCAAATTCAAAGTCCCCACGTTTTGAAAAAGACTTGAAATTATACAACTATTTTTTTAAATAAAATTGTTTTAGTTCAAAACTTATTTAAATAAAAAAAATTATTTGCATTATTTTGAACTTTTAGGACATCTTTTGGGAGTTTTTAGGGCATTACATTCCCAGCCCTATATTTATATATGTATGTATTAAGCCACGCCCAGACCATAGGTTAGGATTTAAGAAGAAATATATAGCTATAACAACATAAAGATCAAAGGCCATGCTAGGAGAATTAAGTAACTGTAATATTTCTATCAGAGTTTCTATGATTCGTATTCTTTTAGTGACATTAAAAACGGAAATTGTTATTTTACTCTTGAATATCTAAGTTTAAACTACATAGCTTAAAAAAAATATTTTTTGCTAATTCTAGTATAAAAAGCCAATGGGGAATCTTTTATTATATTTTTAATTGTTTTGAGCTACCATAAATATTTTAATCAACATTTATAGAAAAGAAATGAAAAACAAAAATTGGAAAATTTAAAATGCCTAAATAGTTAAAATTAATTCAAATTAATTTGAAAAAAATACCGTAAAATAAACGTTTTGTGAAAAACTCAAGTATTATTTACTTCACAACTATACAACTTCTAACCCAGGAAAAATTTCTTTTAACTAGGTAAAAACTAACTATTATAACATTTTTATTTTTGAAACATATGAGCAACTTACGTATTAGGTACTAATAACCTATACTTATATACAATTTTAATATTTTTTATTAGGTTCCGTAATTGTTTCACCTCTTATATCGTTTGACGGTAAACCAATCTATCATGTTTTAATTTTATCAACCTATATTTTTAATTCCATTAACTAGAACTGAATACTTTTTAAAAATAGTTTTTTTAAATGCCCTGGGGCTTTATATTATTTAAACGACCCGAAGGTCTTTATAAATATTTTTGACAATTATACATATCTTACATACTAGATATAAATTATATATATATTACACGTTGATGGAGTCACTTCCAGTGAAGTGCCTCCTGCCTTAATCTAAAATCTTAAACTAAGTCGTATGGTTTCAGACGCTTAAGACGTCTGATATCCTTGGAGTTATCTAATAGTTGGATGGCCAATGGATTGACATGGTGATCTAGCCTCGTCTCGTGTTTGCGAGCAAACCTTTGGATTTCGTCTGCTATTGTAGGCAGCATCATATCACGGTGAATTGTGTTGTTTCTTTCGAACCGATAGGCTGCAGTGATGGTCCGTAGGGCAATGTTTTGACAGCGTTGTATTACATCGATGTTAGACTTACTGGCACAACCCCACAGTTGAATGCCATATATCCAGATCGGTTTTATAATTGCAACATATAGTAGACGTTTATTTTCGATGGTTAACTCGGAGTGAGGTCCTACTAACCAATAAAGTTTTCGCATTTTTCTTTAATCTGAATTTTTTTCTGACGGACGTGGTGTTTCCAGTTTAGACGAGAGTCAAGGTGCATTCCAAGATATTTTGCTGAATCTTTTTGTGGGATTGGTGATTTATTCAGTACTATTTGGATGTTTTCGGTTTTGCGTAACGTATAGTTAACGTGCACCGATTTATCACCATTGATCTTAATTTTCCAACGTCTTGTCCAGGCATAGATATTGTCAATTGACCTCTGTAAGTTATCAGTTGCAGTGAGCTGACTATTACGTGTTGACAAAATTGCCGTATCATCGGCAAACATAGCTAATGTTATGTTATCGTCGTTTGGTATATCAGCCGTATAGAGTAGGTACAGGATAGGTCCTAGAACACTACCTTGTGGTACTCCAGCTGATATATTTTTCCATTCGGTTATCGCTTCTTCGTATATGACTCGAAATTGACGGTCGGTCAAGTATGATTCAAGAAGTGCACACCAGGTATGTGGCAGCAGATTACGTAGTTTGATGAGGAATCCTTTGTGCCAGACTTTGTCAAAAGCCTGGGCTACATCAAGGAATACTCCACAGCAGTACTTTTTTTCTTCAAGAGCTTTACTAATCACATTAGTAACTCTATGTACTTGATCGATTGTTGAATGTTTGTTGCGAAATCCAAACTGATGTTCTGGTATAAGATTGTTTTCCTCTATAATCGGTTTTAGGCGTTTAAGCAGAAGTTTCTCTAAAAGTTTAGATAAACTTGGAAGGAGTGATATGGGTCGGTAGGATGTGACATTTTCAGGTGGTTTTCCTGGTTTTAGCAACATGATAACTTGTGCCCGTTTTCATTGTTCTGGAAAGTATTCTGTGCGCAAAATAGCGTTGTATATGTGTGCAAGATGAATGGCTTTCTTTGGAAGTTCTTTCAGTATTTTTGGACTAATTTCATCATAGCCTGGTGATTTTTTTGGGTTTAAGTTGTTGTCTATTTCTTTAGCAATTTCTAACGGCGAGAAATGTTTGATTTTTTCACGTGCTGCATTAAGAGTTTGGCATTGCAAAATGTCGAGCTCAGAGTCAATAGTGTTTGGTGTAAATACATGTTCAAGATGCCGAGCGTATATTTCGGCTTTTTCTTGTTCGCTGCGTGCCCAGGTGCCGTCTTCCTTACGGAGTGGTGGTATTTGAACACGGGGCCTCTTCATGAGTCTTGTGGCTTTCCATAACGAATAGTCAGTATTATCCGTCGCAGTGAGACCACTCAAGTATGATTTGAACGTTTCATTTTTCATTTCTTTGATTTTGTCATGAAGAATTTTGCTAACTCGGTTCCATTCCGTTTTATCCGTTGGGTTCCGTTGGGTTCCGTGTACTATGCCAAGTTCGTCTCGCTCGACGTTTATGTTGGACTAGTTTTCTTATTTCTAGTGGGTAAGTTAACTCGTAATTACCATTGATAGCTACCGGAGTTGCTATTTTCGCCGCACTGACGATGTCGTCGGTTATTTTTTTTACTGCAATTTTAATATCTGCTATTGTTTTAAATCGAGTTGAAAGTATTATGTTTTCTCCGAGTTTATTTCTGAATAAGTCCCAATTTGTTTTTTTGTTTGTTATAGAAATTTTTTTTTGTTTCATTATCACATCAGAGCTTAGTGAGAGAATCACAGGAATGTGATCTGACGTAAGTTCTAATAGTCCTTCAATTTCCGTATAATTTGATGAAATTCCTTTCATTACGTAGAAGTCAATAAGATCAGGTAATTTATTTGGGTCAGTCGGCCAATATGTTGGTTTTCTAGTTGAAATGAATTGTGCTTTAATTGTATTCACTGATTTGAACAATTCCCGCCCTTTGGTGGTAATCAATCTCGATCCCCAAAAGGTGTGTTTGGCATTATAATCTCCTCCAGCAAAGAATCTGCTACCGAGTGTCTGGAAGAATTCAATAAACTTTTTGTCATCTACTTTATGTCTTGGTGGACAATATATAGCAGATATGGTTAGATCGTTGTGACCGTCATTAATATGGACACTAGTTGCCTGTAAATGTTCTTGAGGATATTTATCAAGTTCATAATGTTTAATTGTTTCTTTTATTATTACTGCAGTTCCTCCATGAGCGCGATTGCTTGGATGTTCTGTTGTATATATTCGATAGCCACGTAATTTTAGAGTGGTCCACGTTGTGAAATGGGTTTCTGAAATTAACGCTATGTCAATTTTTTCGTTATTCATAAGGTGTTCAAGTTCTTGTTTTCGTTGTACAAGCCCGTTAGCGTTCCATCTTATGATTCGAAGTGTTCTACTCATTTCTTTTTCTTTTGCGCTTTGGTTTTCGGCTGGCTATTTTCAAGCCTATCCAATCTCTCATTTAATTTAGTTAATGCTGCCATAACGTCAGATAGCTACGGTACATTTTTTTTTTGTTGTGTATGGGTTTGAGTCAGACCCTTTTGATTTTCGTTGGAAGAACTAGCCATCTGTGCAAAAGAAACTTCTTGAGCGACTGGTTTCGTCGGCTTTCGTTGTATTCTTTGTACTGCTGTAGTTTTTTTAGGGTGAGCTTTTTCTAATGCATTTTTATAAGTGATGCATCCTTTCCAATTTGCAGTATGTCCTTCACCACAGTTTGCGCATTTCGCCTTTGATTTCTTAGACTTAGGGCAATTTAGTGAAGTATGTCCTTCACTACATTTTACACACTTTGGTGTTTTGAAACAGTAGTTTTGGGTGTGACCAAATATTTGGCAATTTTTGCATTGTGGAACTTCTTTATTTTTCCTTGGAGGTTCCACTTTTATTATATGATAGCACAAGTTTTTAATATCATAAATGTCTTTGTTGTTTGCTTGTGGCTCCAAATCCACGAAGAATAATGGAAGCCTTACAGTAGTTCGATCACTAAGCTTGTTGTTAAGGTCGACCTTTTTTTTAATTTGAATGTTCGTAACATTATGTACAAAATGTCCTAGCTCGGATAATTCGCTTTTAATGTCACATGGGTCAGTTTCAGGGTGTAATCCACGAATTACCACCCGAAACTTTTTTTCTGTTTTAAGTTGGTATCTGTGATACTCAACTTTTTGCTCTTCTAATACTTTTATAGTTCGTCGAAACTGGTGTTCGTCGCCTGTTAGTATCTTAATTTCACCATTAGCCAAAGTTTTCATTTGTTGCTCGTGTCCTTCAGCTTCTTCGAGTTTTAAATTAATCATTAATTGTTTAAAATCATTTACACCACATACTGTTATTGGAGGTGGTTTATGGATTTTTACAGAAGTTTTCGCTACTTCTTTCGTCACTTTGATTGGTTTTTTTGGCGAGCTCAAAATTTCTTTGGTGCTCCCGGCCTTCATTTCAGAAATCTGAAGTTGTAATTTCTCATTGTTTAATTGCAATTCCGTTACCATATGTTTCAAGGTCGCATTGTCGTTTTGTATTTGTGTCCAAATACTAGCATCAACTGTTATATTATGCGGCGGATTTGAATCGACGTCCATACTTGGATTCATTGTGTAATTCGGTCAGTTTGAGCGTGACCCACTTAAAATATATTTGTTTATAAAAACTTACCATCCGTCCGACAGGCCGTGGTTTGCATTGTAAACATTAACAAAAAAATTGTAATAACTTAGTCAGCACTATTTCGCGAACTGCGAAAGCGAAACATACGTGTTGCTTGTTCGGTGTGTGAAACGCAACTGATTTTAAAAATAGTAATGAACAAAATATATTGATAATATTGCAAGCATAATATTGCTATAATATTTTAAAGTTTAGATGAACCATTGCTTTGAAGGTTTGCTCGGTGCTTGAAGCTCCCTTAATATTTATACAGTCATTTGAGCCTATGATTTATACAGGTATGTAAAACATAATCAATAATTTAATAATTTGAAGCTCTTTTTTTGAAAGGTGAAGAAAATATAGCAGGCACACGTGAATTCGATTATAACCAGCGGTGTTACTCCAGCGCCTCCGGGGGGGGGGGGGGAAAGGATAATATTACAATATTAGAGCTTGGAAATTTACAACATGAAAAAAATTTAAAAAATGATCTGAAAATAAATTCAAATATCGACAAAAATTGTTTAAACAAATGTCCTCAAAACACTTGCAATACCATAAAAATACCAAAGTAATAATACTTTTTCTAATATTGATATTTGAATGCATTTAATTTTATAAATTAATGGTATGATTCTTTTTTTATGAAATAGTTTAGTAATATTTATTTGTTATGTAAAAAATACAAATATTTAGTCTAATTATTAATATCTTTAAAATGTAATTAAAATTAAATATAAATTAGGAACAAAAAAAAAATAATAATTTTGAATAGTTTAAGTTAGTTAATAATTAACATGAAATTACATTCATACGTTTTTGAAACATATTCTTAGCTAAGAAATCATCGTCTAAAACGTTCCTAAAATAAAAATGAAAAGCCATCAAGTTCTAAGCCCTAATGATTATGTTTTCCGGGCTTAGATAACTCGTTTGGCTAAAATATTATATATTAAGTATTAGAGACCTTTTTTGTTATAGTTGTTGTTAACATGCGTTACAACTAATGTAAAATCTACATTAAGCTGTGCTCTAGCGGGAGGGAACGATCGTAACTGTAATATATTTGTGTTATTTTTGTACAATGTCTAGGGTGTTTAATAACAAAATGCACACAGTTAAGAGGTAATATTATAATAATACGTTTTATTATGAAGAGGAGAATATCGTGAAGTTTTTAAGTTGTTTTTGTGATAGTATGTTCCTCATCAGGCCACGGGTCCTATTTCTGTATCCTATTTCCGTGACAGTAAGAAATTATTCAGTGTGTAACGACTAATTTGTGATAGATGAACATTAATTTAACTAATAGTAAATTACAATTTATGAATTTAATTTTTCATCTGAAAACATAAGTTATAGTTGATATCAGGGCTTGCAAACGTTGTAGTAACATTATAATAATTATAAAGTTATATATTATATAAATATATGACAAGAAAAAGATTGAAATTTGTAAATGTAAGCAAAACGGAAAACGGTAGACAAAAATAATGAAATACCACAAAATAAAACACAACGATTAACAACATTTATAATTATAAATAAAGATAAACGCAAAAATTGTATATCGTTTGGATTGTAAATAACGTAAAACGAAATTTTGTAGATGAATTAAATATTAACTTATAACGAAACTTTAGTATAAGATGTATATTTTTTTCAATTTCAATCCTTTTCTTTGAATTCTGATTCCCGACGATATTTTTGACAACACTTATAAGTGCTCATAAATCAGCTAGGTAGCTAAAAAAATGATCTAAACAGTGAGAGTGATCAATATTAAAATATTATTTTACTTGCGGTCAGTTTTTAAAAACAAACTGACGATATTTTGTGATTTGTCCGACGTGTGAATGTGTTGTAACAATAGCCTATTTCGAAAAACAAACATTTATAATCCGAGAGAAAATACACAATATATTATATAAAATACAGTGTACAATACGTCATGCGCACGCAAACATGTAAATATAGACGATTATGATTGAAAATAGAATTAAACGCTGTTCTAAAAATTCGTCGGAAGTTGAAATATATACGCCTATATATATAAAAATCTACACCCGCGTTGTTTGAACATATATAATAACATATTATATGAACACGCGGACGATTAGTATATAAATATTATATCGGACCCGCGTGCCTCACTATATACTATTATATATGACCGGCCATATATCACGCGTGCATGCCACCATATACGTCATAGTCTCCGGCACATTATTATAATATTATGGTAATATTGTATTATGATGTATCCGATGCGACGTGTACCTATATTGTAGCCGAATGTCGAAGATATTATTTTACCCGGCGATATTTCAATTTGACCGGTCACCGCTATAATATATAGCTCTCTCGTCCAGATGACCGGGCCAACGCGCGGAACACATTATTATGTTGCCTCTGCACGTTCCATATATTATTATTATTATATTAATATATTACATTATAATGCCAGCAATAATATTATATTGTGCTGCGCCCAAGGGCGCCCGTATAGGAAAATTCTCAAGGGAGGGACCAGATTTTAATTTATCAATCCGTTTATAAATAGGAAGGGGCTTACATAATTACATTATATATATCAAACTGGAAGATTATGAAATAATAATGATTTAATCAATTAACCATAATATTAATTTATTGAATTTGTATTTAATGAATAATAATATAAATTTGACACTTAAAACATTAATTAAATTTATTAAAATATTAGTTTACAAATAAAAATTTAAAATTTCTTTTTTTAACACCAAATATATTTATTATTTGTTCTATATATTCTTACTTTTTATCATCAATTTGTCCCTATGTCCCTGCTTATCATCATAGACCTTATACTCAAAGACATATACATAATCCATCAAGTCAATCTTCACTCATTGTAGATCTCGTCCATGTCTTTACTCCTCGTAATGTACTGTATGATCGTCCTACAGTGCATGTCCTAGGTGGCAATGTAATATATATCATTTTACCTTTATTGACAGCAGGAAAAAATTCACATTCCTTTAACAATTTTTTATAATCTAATATATAGCTGATAACCTGATTTGCCAAAGTAAATAAACCGATTATTCATAAACACATTATAGATTTTCATAAATTAAATTAAATTTTTAAATTCTATCTATCTAAATAAATAAATAAATAGATTCTGATTTCTAGATTTACAGTAAACAATTTTCCAAGATTTTCGAAATTTTACAAGGGGGGACATGTCCCTCCCTTGCCACCTCATATGGCCGCCCTTGGCTGAGCCGCATATATTGTGTAATAATAATAATAATATATAACATATAATAAATTTGTGTGTGTGTGTGTGTGTGTGTGTGTGTGTGTATGTGTGTGTGCAGGTACGACTAAAAGAAAACCGCGTTCCGATTTTGAGTCATAGCCACATATACGTATAGGTACGGTTCCTGCTGCGGGGATCGTAAGTCCCGTCACAATGTTTGACCGTACGAATGAAAAATATAAAATTTATTATACGCTTAGGCTACGTATATTATGTACCTACTGCTGCGGGTATACCTACACACGCGATGGAAAAATGCCGATGCCGGCAGATCAAAAAAAAAACCGAAAAGAGAGAAAGGGATATTATTATTATTATTATTATTATTGCGGTAAAGGAGTGAAAAAGAGAAATAGAGAAATTCTGTGAGAGGTTATACGCGTTTCCTCAGTCTTATTATATATTTTATATTGTATTATACGTGCGCACACAGCAGTGCATCATACGCGGTCCGATTTTGGTCAACAATATATTATTATAATGGGTACAGGCATACCGAAAGTAAATAGACGTTATTATAATGTTTTGACCTCTGTGTGGGATTACCGATCGGATTTCGGGCTCTTTTCGTAAAAAAAAAAAAAAAAATGCAGAGATTTCCACAATAATGACCGCGGGTGGCGAGCAATCCGTACGCACTATATATAATAATATTATGAGCGCATTATACGCGCATTTCTAATATTATTATATTAGTGTGCGGCACACACTTACACATACACACACTGTAGACATATAATAATATATTATTATTATAACGCAATAAAAACGTATAATATATCACTGCGCAGTGTCCGCAATATTACGTGTGTACGCGCGCGCTTACAATGTGTGAATTTCTCCCGAACAACGGGTTTCGGCCTTTTTAATTTTGCCGGTGTAACGGATATGCGGGAAACACACGTATATTATATTATATATCTATTATGGTATAATCCTGCGGTGGTACCATTTGGGGCTCCAAAAATACAAATAATGGATTGTATATATTATTTTGTGCCCGAACACAAAAGTACATAGCTTTGTCGGAATCGCGGCGGGTACGGCAGAGGTAGTAGGTGTAGGCATACTATGTCCGCCTATATATTATATTATTGTATAATATAATATACATACGCACAAGTCACAAAAGACCAATAATACGTTACCTCTGTGGTTATATATAGAGATATCTATATAGGTACCTACGTATTACGATATCATTGTGGGTATCGGTATACCACGTAATAAGGACATCACACACACATAAGACGATGACGGCCGCAGAGAAAAGGGACACAAAGCTGCTATCGCATCATGTGATGGCTACGATGGGTATATGATAAATATTATTATTATTATATATTATAACTGTAGTGTGTAAGGCGTACTTATGTATTATTATTATCGGGGCTCGTAAGTTCGTGCATTTGCATATTATCAATCTTGTCAAGTTGTATTTAATGCTAGATAGGAGAGTCTGCCATTTATAAAAGTCCCCGGTTGGGATAGCTCAAGAGCTAATTGGACAACGCTCAACACACAATACACACTATCGGACAACACACAATATTTTAAGATATACAAATTATAGCGCAGAACTCTACAAATCATTACAAAAAAAAAAAAAACTTAAAAATATCGAATATAGAAAAAAAGTTATTGCATTAGTCAAATAGACCTGGACACTCTGTATATCACGTCGAACACGTCCCAACTATTTTCGCTATAGTCTCAATAAGTTTTTTTTTTCAATCAAACCGGCTTGATGACAATACAAATAAACTTTTTGTTTTATATTATTTTTTTTTGTTACACAATATATTTTAAATTGATGCACAAAGTATTCAAATGATCAATTTATAATTTTAAAAATTTTTTTTCCGGTATTTTTATATTTTTTACTTATTATAAGTCCAGCTATAATAGTTATAGATAAAAAATTATAATTTAAACATTTTTAGCTGAATATACCGTGTAATAAACCATACGTATATTATAATATTACTAAGAGGACAACAACATTAGTGCATCTTAAAATGTGGTTTTTATTTTTTGTAGGATTTTTGATGATTTTATATGTTTTTACCTTTGAGTGAACTTTTTTAAAGTTTTATAGAGCTACAAAACCCTAGCAATTTAAATTAAATATATTTGAGTGCTTCCACGAATTCTAGAGGTAAATATGAAAAAATGTATCGAATTTACACTATAGTTTATATTTCATAATACTCTATATACTCTTATTATAGTAGAAGTGTAGTAACTATTTACATCCAAATTCATAAATCATTTTTAGGAAAAACTCTTAAAATTTTTTTTTTTAGTTACCTATTTATCAGTTTTATGCGTGATCTATATTCATAGATTTACCCTAAGAATGTTCTTATAGAATATTTACTAAGACAATATTGTAGTGATAGATAGTTTTTATATATAATATGAATGACATTTTCGAAGAATGTGATTGAGTTAGGTATAACTTGGTAATTTCTAAGTGAAATCTTAGTTGAAAATAGTGAACTCTAAAATGTTATTATCAACGTTTCGGAAAACCAAAGAAGCAACTTTAGGAAAATGTCATGTCGTAAATAAATTATAAAAATTGTTCAAAAAAATGTTCTATAAAGTTTTATATTATTATTATTTTCTATATATTGTTCAAAAAAAAAAACAAAACGATATTAGTGTTAAAATGTCACATCAAAACGTGTTAGTTCTTAACTAAAGCGGCCAATAGTCCCAATGCAATTAATGTGCAGGATACCTACAATATATGTTATTATTATATGATAGGTAGGTATAGTTTTAAAAATGTTTACATTTAAAAATGATCGACTGAACACGCGTAATCGATAGAAAGCCACAGTATATTATAATTTATAAACAGGGCTTGCAAACGTTATAGTAACGTTATAATGTTATATATATATATATGACAAAAAAACGATTGAAATTCGTGAACATAATTAAAACGGAAAACGGTAAACAAAAACAAAAACAATTAAATAACACAAAATAAAACACAACGATTAACATAATGCATAATGTATCATTAAACAAAACATAACGCTAAACGTAATTTGTAGAATATCATTAAACAAAAAATAACGCAAAACGAAATAATTTCAAATCAATTTACTTAAAAGTTATAATATTGGTTTCGTAGAAATATTTATTCCACGCGATTTAGCAATCAACCTTGACGATCAATCCAAGAATTTATTATATTCCGTGTCCCGGACCATTCCCAGCATTAGATATTATTTTTTATCTTTAAGCAATAAACGCAAAAGTTGTTTAACGTTTTAATTCTAAATAACGATAAACTCAAAAGTTGTATAACGTTTTAATTCTGAATAACGACAAACGAAATTTTGATTTCAATTAATGCAAGCCCTGGTTATAAATGTATAACCTAGCGCGGTTAAAATGTAAACCGTATGAGGTGAGTTACACGCGTTATTCGTCGTGAATTTCAGGACAAATTTAATCCATCCGGATCTTCACAGCGATGAAGTAAAAATGATTTTATGACTATAAAATATATACCTAACTAGCAACTAGAAAGCGAACGCTAAAATGAATCCCGTACCTATGAGTTATAATAATAATATTATGTTTGATAACTATTTTTTGCGACTTCGGCGGTCTGGTCTAAAGGTCGCTGGAGGAGCCCTCGAGCATTACGCCCGGTATGATCTCAGTCCTCGTCGCTTTGGACAACTGTTGGTTCATCTCGTTCTTGTAGTCCTTTGATCGCATCACGTTGTCTGCGACCGGCTTTTGACCGTATTCTTCTTCTATCCGTCCGCCGGCGTACTTGTCCGTCATTCTATCGCCGCCGTACTTTTCCGACGAGAACTGTATAGTCCGACCGTCTAGTGACGGACGTTTGTAGTTGGTCTTTTTCAAAATCGCCTGCGAATCACATAATATCAGTTAATATGTATTATTGTCACACACGGGCAGTAGGTACTTAAATGGATAATATAATAATAGGGTATACGAGGACAGCCATGCCGATTATTAGGTCTATAATATAGTATTATTATGAATCTTATAAATTTCAACTATTAATGTATTGTATTCAATCTGCTACAGAAACATTTTTAATGACAGCTTGCCTGAAAATTATAGGGAGGATCGTCTTCGTCTGCAAAAGCCGACTGGTATTGTTTGCCTTTTGATTGGAGTTCAAGAACAGGATTTGATTTATCTAATGGTCTGAAAAGTAAAATTCAATTAATTGCAGTTTTGTTTTAAATCATAAGTTATAGTATAAGTTAATATAATAACAGATTTAGTGGGTTCAAATAAGTCTGTTGAATGTTTTTGGCGGTATAGAGAAAAGATAAATAATGTTTCTTAAGTTTATATGTAACCCTTCTATGAATTTAAAGTTGTACATAATTACATAATATCATACAATATTGAGTCTAGTATGTACGCTTATGTCCTATGATATACGCGTAGTATATACTGTATATAGATACTGTATTTTTAGAATTTTATCGGTATGTATAGTTTTCAGGGAAATCGTAAACAACTTTCGATAAAACGTCGAATTAACTTTTCAATCAAGGAAAAAAATTACTTCTCTACACTTTTGAGTTACTGTTTTTATCCGAAAAAGTGGTCGTCGGATAATCACTTTGATACAATTGACTAAAATATAAATAATTGTAAAATTGTATATCAATTTATTACATTTTTTATTAAGTACTTATATTATAATTTCAATACTCTCATTCCTCGTGCATTATGCTGAATCGAAACAAATATAGAATACCAGCTAGAATAAGTCTTACTATAATAATTGAAATTCATGTTTTTAACATTTAACTTTTATAAAGGTTATATAGAGATACTTCAAGAAGAAATATGCCATAAGTATATTGATTATGGGATATCGGTAAACCTTAGATATATTGTAATTCATAAAATAATTTTGTTGTGAGTTAATGTCTAATGTCTATATTATACATAAACTCACTGTCTATATTATTTAACTATTACCAAACGGAAGTGTCACCAATGGTTGGCTGCTTCCATCAATTATTGTAACATGTACTATGTACAATTTATTGTGAACCTTTTTTTTTTATTAATATTTATATGTTAATAATTAATTATATGTTTTAATACTTTATATTATGTCTATTCTGGTTTCAAATTTACTAATTGTGCCGTTAAGTACAGATTGTAAATTGCATATAAAAAAAAAATTATACGCCATCTGTACTACAGTCTACAAGTAGATAATAAATACAAAAATATCGAACGACGAACTTGTTTGTGTTTGTTTTATTTACTGTAGTGATCACTTTCGAATCATTTTTCTCTTTCATACTATATCTGTTGTCACTCACAGGTTGTCTTATTGGTTTATCTTCCTGTTTTTGATACATACGATTGTTCTCCTATTGCAAAAACTTCATTTAAATACATGCGTACATTTTCATTGAACATGAAAAACTAAAGTTGTGCTTACAAATTGTGGTTTACTGTAATCGGTATCGGAAAATCGTACTCCCTGATTGATATCCACTTGTATGCCTTGGTCTGTTCAAAAATAACTTAATCAAAAAACAATTTCATCCAAAAGTATTTATAATGTAAATACCTACAAATGTTTTATAATTATTTTATATTGGAAATGCTATTATTTGTATGATTATTATTGTAGTAAGTGCCACCAATAGCTTGTTTTATTAAAACAAATTAATATAGAAATATTCATAATAGATGGATTTATCTTTTTTTTTATGACTTAGAAACCATATTGTTAAGAATACTTTTCAAATGTATCCAGAATACGTATTTGAATAAATACTGTCTTTCAAAAGTATTTGAATATAAATACAAAAAAAAATTCAATAGTGTTCAATATACTTTCCAAGTACTTTTTTTGTTTATTAAAATATTAAAACATTTGTACGTTTATCGCGAATGTATACACTTAAAAAAAGAGTACTTAGAAAAAAAATACAAAGAAAAAGTATTTTTAAATGTTTAAATTTTTAAAATACACTTGTCAAAAAGTACATGAAGTACTAAAAAAATATTTAAACACAAGTAGGTATTCGAACATTTATCAAGACTGCCGAGGGACTATAGTATAATATATTATCCTGACCACCGAGCCGGTTGTTTTCCATCCTCTTAATATACACAACAGCTATATACATAAGTGTTGACTAAATTATGTTACCTCGGACAGCGAATGAGTGTTTCAAAATTTTAAATGCAGTTCGAGCTTCTGGAAAACGATTCAGAGGAGAGTCCCAATTGCAGTCGTCCACATTGTTCACCGTGAAACAACTGAAACAACAACCGCACAAAAGGTAAAGTAATATTATGTTGATTATAATGCATACCCTGCAAGTCTTATAATGCCGTAAATATTTTCACTAACAACGACGTATATTGATTCAAAAATAATTAATAATAATAATTTGTTGCATTTAACCATTTTTATTAGAAGATTTAAAAAACAAACTAATGTTGCGATGTGAATAATAATAATCTATTCTTTTTAGTGAAATTTAAACTAAAAGTAAAATTAAGTAATTTGATAATACAAGACTTTTAAAAATTATTCCTGTGCGAAAAAACCTCATAAATTAAAAACTTAACCAGCTTTTCTGGCTTGTACAAGGTTTAAGTTTAGTCAATTTGAATTTAAGAATAAGATCTGTATTGAAATTAAAAAAAAAAATTTTTTTTTTGAACAAGGTGTAACTACAAATATTATTGGCTTAAACATGGTCGTATTTATCATTTTAGCAACTATATTATATTAATATATCCAATATATTATTATAATGATGAATCATTGATGATACTTGATATTGGTTCTAAACGTTTAATTCGCGTCGGAAATATTGAGAGTTAACACTCTGACTTGTAGACGATATATACATTACGGCAATACAATACCGCATATAATATTATAATATGTAGGTATGTTATTAGTTTCTATTACTTTTCATCTGTCGAGTTAATATTCTGATTGGTTTCCGTGTCCATTTGATTCAATTGGAACGGTATCTTGTACAAATAACACCTCTTGCTGCCCAAGAATTCGTGTACGCTGGTCGTGCTCATCACGTCTTTCAGCATAACCGGTCGGTGGTTCACGTTGTTCAAGTTACTGATCGCGTGTTGGTTATACAAGTGCACCTGTGGACGAGCCATTACAACGAACATTATATTAATATAGGTACTCGATAATATAATATAATATATATAATAGGAATTATGGGCATCGATCAGTCGAAGCGGCCGACGGTAATCGGAATCCGATCTATAGCAGAACTTCCGAAAAGACATTATCGACGATGCGTAGATGTAATATACCTACTGAATGACTGAATGAATTTACTCATGTCGAATAAAATATATTAGGTCAGGAGATCATATTATTCTATTGTGTCGTGTAGGTAGGTACCTACTTCTGAGTTCCACTACAAATGGTATACGCGGTGCACGACAAGTGCTCGAATTAAAGGGTTACGCATAGGAGACGGGGTAGAGACGAGGACGGGGAAGAGGGTTCTTTTTAAAAAATGTTTATGCGTACCGCTTCTAATAATTATAATAATACTATAATTATAATACCTACCTACTATTTTTTTAGCACTGCTTACGCGTCAATCGAACGTGTGGATTAAAACACGAAAAAGTATTGAGAACTTTATATACTCGAGGAATTATTGAGTTTGAATAAAACGAAATAGGCACCCGCGGGGGAAAAAAATACGATCGCGTATTATTGCGGAATATTACTAGGTATAAATCGTACCGCATAATGTGCCACTTAAATATATTAACCGGGTTGAAGGCGATGGATACTCTCTGGTGTGTTTACCACAGTACGGATATCACGAATATCGGAATACAACGAATGTTGGAGTATAATAATTTATTATAGGTGTGTGGTTTTATACTTTTATAAATATAGAGAAATATATATGTTTATTTAGATCTTATTATTTTGAAACTGTATACAACAAGGGAGGCATGAGTTAAAAAAAAATATTACTATGAAATATTATGTTTGCCTATCTGATTGCCATTTGATTATATTAACTAAAATACCAATACGCGTATAAACTTACCTGTAACGAAAAGTATACAACGTCTTGAAGTTTGTTGGCGCGATCCAACAGTACGACTTGATAAATTGATTTTCCTTTCCATTTATTAATAATCATCTTAAGTTTTTTACGCCCCACAGCATCGATTTTGCCTAGCAAAAAAATTACATTAATCAAATTTATTTGACACTACATTCCGTTTGAAAAATGAAAATACAATTTAAAACATGTCGAAATAAAATGTCATCATTTAGACATCACAGTTATTTCAAAATGGTTATGCCTATTATGCCCATAGAATATAGATAATGTTATTAATTATTATACAAGGTGATTCATTCGACGTAAACCAGTCATTATATCGAAAGGAATTTACTTTTATCACCTTTTTTTTTTTTTACAAGATTTCAACGTTTCAAGTTGTTACAAAACAAAATTGTTTTAAAGAAATTATTTCTTATACTATTCTCTATCCTTATAATTTTTTTAGTTTATTACTTTTCGAACGACAACATACAGTTTTTATTTCATATCTATTCAAAAGCACAATATTTATTTTTGTATTTCGATACATAAAAATCGAATTTGGAACGAGTAAATGAGTAATTGATATAACTATATAAGTATTTAAAATTTGGTTGAGCGGAGTAGTGGACCAACATTTTGCGGAGTAACCAGTTATCACTCCACTCCACTCACCTATACTTCAAATAATTATAACTCATAAACTACTAGTCCAAAATTTGATTTTTATGTACAGAAATAATCGGAAAAATATTCTGATTTGGAATATAAAATTAAAACTGTATGTTGTCATTCAAAAAAGTAATAAACTTAAAAATTATAAGGATAATGACTCAAAACCATGTAATCAAATTTTTGAAAAAAGTCAATACTTTTCGATATAATGAGTGTTTTACGTTAAATGAATCGCCTTGTATTGTAAAGCTATAATGTTATATTATATCAGAAGATGATATCATTTGTTAAAACATAAAATAAATAATAATCATAATATTAATACGACAGCAATATTATAATACATTTTCTTAGTAGGTACTTACCGATTTTTATCGAACTGTTTTTATTTCGTACTTGATATCCCTTATAATCTAAATGAAAATAAATACAAATTTAGCCAATCGATTATATTTTATTTGATATTTATATTACGCTCAAACATGTGGCTGATCTTCGTTATTGATTATGATTTATTGACAAATAAAAATCATTTTCAATAAGTGCTCGGTATATAATAATTAATAATCGTTATAATATGAAGATCCCCAAAAAATTAACAACGTATGACTCTGTGTATCAAGTAGACAATTAACCCCATCATTCATCACCATAATATTACGAACTATTATTTTTGTGTTCGTATACTTATTTTGAGGAAAACAACAAAAATGTATTGGTACCTACCTAAATCTAAATAATGTTATCAATCAAAATAAGCATTAGAGCTTGTAATTTGTTTTTAAACACGAAAAAATAAAATAAAGTAACCTGACAGAATGCATGGTTAACGTTAACTGGGCATTATTATGTGTAAAACTGAAAATATATTTTAAAATGTTGCTTAAATCGTATATTCTAAGAGAAATATTAAGTCATCAGATACACCAAAAAATATTAGTTTCACCACTCCCCCCAAAATTATCCTCTCCTATAGATCTACGCAGAGGCACTTTCCACTTGGTCTGGACTATAACAATAATATTGTAATAATATGCTCACGTTTTTGTATGATTAGAGCTGCTTCCTCATGAGTAGTTGAATATTTTCGTTTATTCGCTGAAAACCACAGTTTATATGAATATTATTTTGCCATTAAAATACAATTTGAATATATATTTAAACCGTGACAACATGCAATTATTTACCATAATGTTAAAAAAAATAAAAATTCAAGTGTACAAAATATACCATGTACCAATTACTGGGTAAGGAGTATGCCTAATGGTCACCTCATTATAATTTAATAACTACAAACGAAATGTGATTGTTATTTACGTGCGCCATGAGCGTACTTATTCCGTAAGTATACACATATTAATATCATTCAACTACCAATGTAATATTATATTTTTATTTAAAGAAATTATTGACGGAATACGAAATTGATATTAATATCTCGTCGTTGTAATTGTTTTACTTAAATGTGAAATTGTATAATACGAATTTCATACAATACATAATATAGGTAATGAATGTTGTAATAAAAATTCTAAAAACATTAAATATAAAAGAATGAATAAAATATGATACCTATATAATATAATTTATTAGGCCTTATATTTTCTTAATATTTATAATTTGGTTTCAAAAATACACATAACGCTATTTTTAGCAAATGGTACACATTCGATACTTTGATAAATTAGGAGGTTTTTAAAAACTACGCTTTCTCGATCAATAATAAAAAAATAATAATAATAATAATACAAATAAAAATACATTTACAAATAATGAATAAAAACGCATTGAAATTAGTTCAGTGTTTATTTTAAATTTGTTTTATTTTATGCTAAAAACGATACCGAATTCACTCGTGTAACATCAAAATCTGAGAAACCGAACACGTAAATATTTGAATGTCTATTGAGTAATTATTATTGTTGGGTGTACAACAATTTTAAGACAAAACTAATAAATAAATATTGTACAATACCGAGTACGTTCAAAATTAATTTGTAAACTAATTACATTTAAAAATGAAAATAAAACACTCTAAGCGGAAATTGAGAAAATATTATAATGTACATATATTGTGCTAATACATTGTTTCGGGTTAATTATTAAAAAGAACGATGTAATCTGCATAGCCATTCAAATTTTACGTCGCGAAATATAATTATCTACGAAACGACAATTATAAACTAATATTAATTGTTGTTAGTAACATTTTACTTACAAATTGCAAATATACATCGAACTAATTTGCGCGGGAAACGTCAATCGAATATAACAAACAATTGATTTCACATTATACACACACAGTTTTGATCAGGGCTTGCATATGAAGAAACTTAGTTTTACGTTATTTAATATTATTTAAAATCTAAACGTTATACAATTTTTCGTTTATCATTATTCAGAATTTAAACGTCATACAACTTCTGGTTTTATCGTCAAAAACATTACCTAACGCGGGGAATAGCCCGGATACGAAATATTACAAATTCTCGAATTGATTACTATAAGATAAAAATAAATCGAGTGGAATGAATATTTCTACGAAACCAATATTACAAGTTATGACTTGATAGTAAAAAGATTTTGAATTATTTCACTTTGTGTTATTTTTCGTTAAATGATAATTTCTATATATTTCGTTTTGCGTTATGTTTTATTTAATGATATAATAATAATATCATATATTTTGTTAATTGTTATGTTTTTATTTTGTGATATTTAAATTTTTTTGTTTACCGTTTTCCGTTTTAATTACGTTCAAGAATTTCAATCGTTTTCTTTTCATATATTATTATAACGTTTGCAAGCCCTGGACTTATGATCAATTAGAATTAAATATGAAACTTTCTATATACCTACACTCAATTAATATTAACATAATAATATTATATACCTACTATGAAAACGATCTAAATTAAACATCGTTGAACCCATCACCTTCGCCCGAGCCTAATGCAATACGTAATATTATATTATATAGGACCTCAGCTACGTCTGAATATTTTATGAAGATCGAGAAAGCAAACTAAAAACAAACAAACACACAGGAACCAAACTGCGACTAAGACTTATATAGATGCACGTTATATACAACTATATTCAAGTGCCGAATTATTATACTCAATTAAAAGCATTTATACTGACCCGAGTGGGAGCTGACGTCGACCACCAGACGGCAGACAGAGTGGTGCCGTTTGTACTCCAGAACTCGTGAAATCGGATTTCGTGTAAGTGTGTGTACAGTAATATTTTACAGTAGGTTCATAGCCGCAGTGACTATCGATCTAAACCGTGTGGGCGGTTCTCAGATTTCGATTATAGAAATAAAAAGTTTCGAGTCGCGGTAAAACGACAGACCGTTTTCGTTTATATCGTGGTCGTACGGCTATAGCACGGCAATAATAATATTATATTCGTTTGTTACAAAATATCAATTAATATATTGTTGCATAAACTATATTATACGTAATAATATGCGTTGCATTCGTCACATCTATTATACATCAAAACAATGTTTATGTTTAAATAATTATAACTTGATAGTAAAAAGTAAAGACTGCTTATTAAAATTACAAATTTGTTAATATTTATTATAGGTAGATAATAATATGAATATCTCAGTTGTTTCTCATAGATTTTTCTTGTTAATTCATCATATTATTGTAAAGTGTCTTTTAGATTTTGTGTAAATTTCCGCAATAAAGTTGACAAAATAATATAATATATGTCATGTTTATAAAACAAATACAATAAATACATACAGCTGTAGAAAAAGCGGTTCAACTCCGTTATTTCGTTGAGAATTATAACGATTATACTAGAATTATAATTCAATAACTCATACATCGTCCGTCGTTTTAGCCGAATTTCCTTTGCGTAGACGTATTTTTCAGTTGGCCGATTTTTTTCTTTGACCGATATAATATGTACAGATTGTCTTCCATTTTCATGGATCGTGATTGAAAAACTGACACGCGGTGATGTATTTGATTGATTTTTCTGATCCTCTGGCAGATTCCGAGCTCAAAATGTATTTCAGTAGTAAAAAAAAATACGATAGGGAGGCAATGGTAAAATAATAAAATATTACAATGTAGATAACCTAAACAACATCATGTATACTATCTATACCATAATATCATAAAGTTGAAGAACTTGTGTGTTGGGACCCTCTAACCTCAGAAACTATTAGTTCGATTTCAATAAAAGTTGGGTATTTGATACAGAGATATCAATAGATTTCTCGAGACTTGCGGGATGTCGTTTCTAGCTATTCTTATTCAATCCTTATAATATGCTACTATAGGGTTGCTCACACATCATGCATTACATTATAGCTCGTGAAAATCGAGTGTTTTTTTTTGTTGCTTATATAAATAGTTGCCATTGGTTATAGAAATAAAATTTGAGACGAAAAAATCGATAAGGGCTAGACGAACCGCCGCTGCTAAGGGGTTTATTTTAAATAGAATAAAATAATAAAGTATTTAAATTATTATTGTTTGTTGTTCAAATGAACAATAATCTAGCCAATGATCATAATAATACTATGATATATATTATTATCAACATATTATGTTTGTAGTGTATTAACTCAAAAACTGCTCAATCGGTTTTGACGAAAGTTTCAAGAATTGTTTTAAGAGATGTCAGAAAAGTTTAGAGAGCAGTTTAAACCACATTAAAAAATATATACTATAGATAGTGATGTTATATCCAATCCGCAACGGCCGGATTGCCCCAATTTCAGTCGGCAATAATTAGTTGTCAATGCGAGGGACACCGATGTCGATATATATTATTTTGCCCGTGAACTGAGGTACACTAAAACCGAGCGATATTATAGCGCAGCATTTGACGTTTGTTCGGTTTTCTTCCCCGGCGAAATCGGGTCATACAGTTATATTATAATAACATCACCATATAGTGTATAAAATACGAGCACCGAACGCAAAACCACTTTTGCGTGTTTTTATTGTTTTACACGCGTCCGCGTGTGTGTGCGCGTGTGTGAGTGAGTGTCCGTGTATCTCGAAAACGCCGGCGAGCACTCGAGAAGAGATTTTTTGTCGCGTTTCGTTAGTTTTTTGCGCCGTTCGCGCGGTCGCACGTTTAAATCTCCGTCTCCGCGATCGTATATAATATAATGTCTGCTTGCGCGCGCGCGCGCGTGTGTGTGTGTGTGTGTGTGTGTGTGCGCGAGCGGCAAACGACGCTTTGGGGCTTTGGGTGGCATGGCTGCGTGGCCGCCGCGGGGGAGGGTAAAGTCTCTCTTTGTGCGCTCGCGGCCCCTCGGCGGTGCCGACCAGACCTTTGATCCGTTCGGCCGACTTCAAAGGGTAAGCGCAATTAAAAAGCCACCCCCTGTGCCCCGCGGGCGCGTGAAATAATCTCTGCCCACTCGTCCGGAGTAGCAGGGAACTACCCCTACCTACACTACCCCTCGCTCGCAGAACAGCCCCGACCGCCGCAGCCACCGCGACAGGAATCTCCCGAACACGAGGGTCCCGCACCAAATCCTCCGAACTTCGAGCGCTTGTCATCGTCATCAACGTCATGTGACGTGTACCCCTTTGGTCGTGCACAAGTAGCGGCCTTGGTGCGCACGACACATAATATTAAACATATATATATATATATACACGTGTGTGTGTTGTACAATGTACACGTACGTCGTGTACGTTTATTATTACTATGATTATAATATATATTTCACGCAATTCGGTCGTATGGATATTATACCGTATCGTATACGATTGAGGTTTGTTGTGATTGATTATAACCGATTATAACCGGGGGGGGGGAGCTTTATTATAATATTATGTTAGTACTCTATTTATTGACACCCGGTATGCGTTCACTGTTGAACTGTTAGATAGGTACTATTGTATTTCTACTATAATATTTCTATTAAACGTATTATTCCAGCCCGTATGCTGCATTCGAGGTACATGGATCATTTTATATTTTTAACCATTCAAAGCTCTGAGTGTAGAAGATATGTTGAGGAATCCAAAAGCGTATTTTATCACTTTAACAAACCAATAAATGACTCGACGTTTTTGTCGTCACGGTCGTTATTTTATTTCTATACTATGAACTTCAACTATCTGTTTACAATCAATACAAATTGGGTAGTCAACCATGTTTAACAAATTAAGTAAATATTTTTATTCTGAAATAGATTTCGAGAAATAAGATTAGTTGTTAAATTAAATACAGTATAACAATATTACAGCATTTTTTTAATGAGCCATTGTCTACGACCCTCGTCTGACACAGTAGATCGTGTAAATTCATTCTTTATTATGCTGTATAATGTATATATACCTACGTCCTACATGCTAGTCGCGAGATACTTTTAAATCATTGGGAGAGCGTTGTACCTATTCTGTTTTTTTTTTGCAGCTCGCATTACGATACCGTCTAGTTTTAAATTGAATATATGTATATAGGTTCCAAAAATGTTTTATTTTTATTTATTTAATACATAACCTGTATCAGAAGATTGAAAAATAAATAAAATTGGCTTCAAATGAAATATGGCTATAACAGTTATAGTTCATAATAATATAATATTGTGTGCATTTATTGGTATGGAAATTTACCTAAATAATATTTGGGTTATACCTACGTTATTTAAATATATATTATATTGTTAATGGTCAATTGTTCAATATGAGAAACACAAAATGATTATAATATAATATAATCTTCTCAAGATTTGAAATACTACTCTATTATAAAAAAAAATATGTTGATTATTTGAGAATATATTTTTATTTTATTATTTGTATTATTTTTCCAACTAAACAACACTACATGACGAGAGTCTACTACAATAATTTAATAACTATGGATTATAATAGTATATAATAATATAACGATACAAAAAAAGTAATAAAATTGTATGTTACTTCAATAAACTAGTTAAAATATTAAGACTGCATTAACGCATCGTCATTACCAGATTGTTGTTTTATCAACTGCGGTCCAATTTTCCTTTTCGTAATAAATGCTCGGAGCATCGACTGTACTTTTATAACTTTCTTCACTTGAGTCTCGTAGAGCCTGAAAGTTTGCAGTTCAAAAAAAAATATTAATCAATAGCCTATTGATTACGAAAATTGTGAACTTTTCACTTTAATACCTATACGGATACTGAAATTGTCTGAAAATACGATACGCATTACACTTGTAATCGTGTCGATGATTGACATACTATTTCAACGGCTGTTTACGTACCTGGACAAATATTCCTCGTTGTAGTACCGCAAAAAAACTTTGCTTTTTCCAATTAGCCATCCTTCCATTTTCAAACGAATCAGCAATAGTCGACAGTTTTCCTTGGTGACTTCAACGTTTTCATAAAAATCGAATGCCAAAAACTTATACCTGTGTGGCAATCATACCATTATTATCATTGTATAATGTGTGTGTATTCGATACACTTTTAAACGAATATAGGTAGTTAAAGTCTTGTCTAGATTTGATGAAGTATTATGAAAATATGCAGATCAGTATAGTATTACTTATTATATTAATATGAACTAACAATGGTGACACGTGAACATTCACTATTTCAGCAAACAAAAATATGAAAATGAAAGTTACGTTATTGAAAATATCAGAAATAACAAAATAATATTTTTCATGAAATTGTAACTATCGTATTCATAGGATTGTAGTAGAAAACCTATAGAACCATGTCGTTTTTAACACACGGGTAAATATAAGTGAGTTTATTTTATATACACCATAAATGTATATAGGAAATCGTATTATTATGTTTATTTCATAAGTAAATTGTGTTTTAAAACAAGAATAGTAAACAAATATATATTAATTAAAATAGGGGTAGCATTTTTGCATTCTGAGCATTGAGCAACGAGACCTATATTGTACAAAAATAGACTTATCATCGTGACATCAACCTGTAGTCAGTGAAACCGAATGAGATTGTAACCGGCAGTTCAAATAATTTGATTGACTCGCCCTTTCAATTTACCACCCCTTCAGACGAATGTGAAACGGACTTAATTAATTATATATAAATAATGCTGTAATGACATTGATGAGTTAAGTAAACTTATAGCAGAAGACTCTTTTAATTGATTGTGATTTGGTAAAAAAAAATCTATATGATTTATAATCTTATATTATCACAATGTTTTTTAGTCATATATTATCATAATATTTTACTGAACAGTACCTACCTACAAGATAATAATATCATAATAATATTATAAGACGTGTCAAAGCAAAACTCTTTAATGAGAGTTCGAACCGTACGAAGATGTGCTCGCGGTCAAAACCGAAGCTTGCAGTTTTTGGTTCTTTTTCAAATCACAGCCCCCCCCCCCCCCGTCAGCAGCAGTGTCGTCGCAGTAATAGCCCACGACGGCACGCGTCATATCATATCATATCATATATAATATACATAATATTACCTCTGTATGAACTCGTGGAACGATATCCGGCACGAGTAACCGTCCTGCCTGGCGGACACCGTCTCCACGACGGACAGCGCCTTGAGCTGCTGCCTGACCACTTCCGGTTGGAAGCCGAGTGGCTCGTCGGTAAGCGCCGCTCGCACGCACCGGACGAAGTGCACGCCGTTCTTGTGCTCGGCCGTGTCGGCCAGCGATCGCAGGATTTCCATGCTGCTCGACCGATACACCGCGGACGCGGTGCGCATGCGCCGCGTTTGCGAATACTCCCCGCGCGATTCCGTGTTGTACTTCTGCACGACAATAAAATATATTGTAGTCATATTAATATTGATCACGATGAATTAATATAACAATAAAATTATTATATTATCGGCAATACGACGGCGTCGGTAGTAATTATTGTCGTCGTCGTTGTTGTTGTTATTGTTACTGGGTCAACTGTTGTTGTATATAGGTCGTGGTATTTTATTCCTATCGCGGTATGATTGGCACCGCCGATCGCACCAGCCGTAAATATTTGGACATATTTTTTATGGCGTTTATTTGAATATTTTCTTTAATAGCTTGTACTTACCATAATATAGGTATTAATATAATATTTGTTCAGTCTGTATATTATGGGAAGAAGAGAGTTGGGTCCCTGGATATTTAATGGATATTTAATTGCTTTAATATTAAACGCGAGTTAGGTGGTATAAGATAATACTCGAATATTGGGTTCGCGGTAATATTTTATACATATTACTATATTAGAGTAATGTAACAAAAAAAAAACAGAATTTTTGGAAGACTTTCTATAGCCAACTTCCAATTGGTGTCTCCCGGGTAACGCTACTAGGCTACAATAGTAACCTTACTTGAGTTTTCTTATAAAATCAATATCTAGGAACCAAACTCATGTACTCAATAAAATACGTTGGGATTCAATTCGTGCCATTTTTTAAATTTGGGACGCCACTCAAGGTTATCCTTGTATATTAAAATTTTTTTTCTTTTTATTATTTTATTAAATTTTTTTTTGTACATTTCAAAATGATATCTTGAAATGTTAAACATTTGCACTTTTTTTATATTCGAGTTTTTGGAAATCTAGTCTAACTTTATACAGATCACTTGACTAAGGTAGTTTGGATTCACCTATTTGGATTCACCCGATATATGTTATATTTTCTTCTAAAGATTGGAGATGTTACTACACTAGGACTTTCTCAACATTGTTTTTTTCGAAAGAAAAAAAAACTTTATAAATGTTTTAATTTTTACTAAAATAAGAAACGCATATATAGATACCTACTATTGCTAATACAATACTATTATTATTACTAGCAATTTTTACGTACTCGAATCGGTGTTTTTTCCGACATCAACGCAGCGCCCCATCGACTGATTTTGCTGTTTTTAGTTTTTACCATTAAAGTCTTCTCTCTGCACACAGTTAGATTTCCAGATTTTGTCAACCGGTTGGAGAATAAGTCCTTTATCACGTTGTCCTTGGACATTCGCATTGTCTCAACAACTTCGGGTGCCAAGAAGTCACGATTTTTTTCAAGCACGTCTTTTAGTTGATACGAAACGGTGCCACTATAGTGCGCCACACTAAAGCTCTTTGAACTGGCCACGTGGATGTACGGTTCTTTGGGGTTCATCTCCAGTGCACCTATTATACGAATGAGATCAATTTTAATTTTTCACATGTAGGTACGTACTGCTTGTTACGGTTTATTGTTACATTGTAAGATAGTTAATTAAATTGTCAAACAAACGATTAAAATAACTTTTTTTTAGAATTATTTTTTTATAGCATTACGAGAAAAATTAATTTATTATCTTTGTAATTTTCATAAAATTGAAGTTTTGAACGAAATAGCAAGATTTAAGATTATAATGATTGTTTAATTCAATTCAGGAATATTATATCATCATATAAGGTCATATATTATATGGTCGTATACTTATACAAATATTAGCAAATAGAGTTCAAAAAATGATTGATACAAAAATGAATTTAAGTTTAATAAAACCGTTATTAATTAATTAACCGTTTTTAATTCCAAAAAAAAGAAAGTTTAAATATACCTTCTTCTTATTTCTTTGTTGGGAGTTTATGAAATATTTTATTATTATGCTATACGACTATTAATGCGGTATGTTTATTACTTGTGATGTATTCACAGTTTTCTTCACAGTTTTTAGTAGCATCGTCAAACATGTAAAAAAGTCCATCTGGGTTATTCATAAGTGCATCTATTATCGGTTTATTGTTTCGGTACTGCATGCTGTACTGGTCCATGCCCTCTTCCTCCAAGTCTTGCTGCACAGACACTTTGATTAGTCTGTTTGTCGACGCGGAGCCGACAAACCGTAGAAAAATAAGATATAAAGATGCCATGATTTACGCGCAACTAGCATATCGGACCATAAGAACGATCGTTTACAAAAGGACATAAAACAATGCGAAGATTCTTTTGTATATTTTATGGACCGGTGCGTAACAATAATGGCATACTGCATAATATATCATAATACATCATAATCTGCATTATTGTCGCGAATGCTTTAAATTTCTTAAGTATACTACTCGACCTGCGGCCTAAGTTCTATTCGCCATGTCATATTACAGTATGTAAGTATAGGATATATATCAAGCATAATGATGATGCGTATACGCGTTATAAAATGCGTAGGTATTTAACACGTTAACGGCGCCCAAATTTATTAGAAATAATTATGATTGTATATATTGTACTAATGTTAGCAGTATATAATAGTCGCTACTACACTGCTGCAGTTATCACTGTGCCGAACACCGATGGACAATAATATTATAATATTTCCGTGCATATAATATCACAACAATAATATTAAATTGTACCGATTCTGTCGGGTTTTTTCGTTCGGGGTCATACCCTTCCTCGCACTCACCATTTCCCACGCGAACATCCGTTGATTGTAATGGTACTGCAGTTGTTCGTTTAGACAGTTGACGTACAGCTGATCCAAATTGTTCTGGTGGAAACATTCGAAACCGAACGAGTCCATCAAATACACCACGTGCGTGTCCCCGCTGCGAACAGTTGGATTTTCTCGATGACGTCAAAGCGCGATACAATAATATTATAATAGTGTTATAATAATAATAATATCGCGAACGTGTCGTTTTGTGTATAATATTATTATGAAAGAGGTAGGATTATACCTAGGTGCTTATAGTTATATTTCCGGACCGATTCGATCGTTTCGCTCGGTGCGGTTTCTACTATAATATACTCACAATACGGCCCTGGTGAACGAAAGTTTCAGATTGATGATGTTCACTATCCAGTCGAACAGTCTGGCGTACAATGTCTGGGCGAACACTCGCAAGCACTCGTACACTCCCGCGACGGTCTGCTTGCGACGGACCGCAGTGCCGTTGACCACCACGCAGTAATTCAACAACGACCAGCTCAGTTTCTTCGAGTCCACTTCCAACAATTCCGCGACTGAAAACGAAAGCGATTTTGTCAAATATCGTGTGGTCAAAATCACTACCAGTCGTTGTACATATTATAATATTATATTATATTTGTTGCTGCAGATGACATATTTAATAACGTGTGGGTACAAAGTGATTCTTTCAACCCGTCAATATTCACACTGTGTGGAAATATAAAGTTTTTGCACTTCAAGGTCCGAATGATCGCCGGAACATTTAAAAACATTATTAGGTATTCAAATAGTTAAAAAAAATGAATAACTTGAATTCATTGCGTTGTTTGACTGTCGTTTACCGTATAAAACGCAACGCCTTCTGCAATAGTGTACACGCCATATTAATAAAATTGATGAACTCAAAATTTTTTTATTTAAAGACTACTTATGCTTTCAGATAAGTAAAAAAATTTCCTCAGTTCCGATTGTACACATTGTAATAATAATAAACCGCTACACACCAGAGAATCAATGGTCGGTGTATCCACATCGACGCGGTTCTAAAAATTTGTTTTAGCGTACCACTGATTATGTCTGAAAATAGATCTATTCAAAATTGCAATACATTTTTTTCAAATAATAAATAAAACACTACAATATACATTTTTTTTTATTTATTGATAAAAATGTATTAGTTTTTTCAAATTTAAGCATGACGTATTATAATAATCAAATTTTATAAATTGTATTTCTTTATTCTCCGTTCTACCTCCACGCCGTTGCCTTTCGCGTACCACCGTGGAGTCTTTGCGCGTACCACTTTAGTGGTACGCGTACCATAGTTTAAGAACCACCGATATCTACATATTGCTACGATATTATATTTTGTACGATTTCGAACCACACGCGCGACTAAACCGTATAGAGTAGGTATACCTACCTGCCTATATCTACCTACATACAATATTATAGTGTATAATATTATTATTATTGTATCGTTACGATATATTCGAAATTAAACTCAAATTTCTTCTCGGCAACAAGCGTAGGCGTCATTTGCCCGGAGCGATTTACACGCGTTTTGGAAATAATTCGTGCGGACAAATTGTTTGTGATTCGATCGCTATCTCCGTGCGTTTGTATAATTATTGTTTAGAACGTATATTCATGATAAACACGTGTAGTGTTTAAGCAGTAGGAACGTGGGCGTTAAGATAATTAATATTTTTATTACTATTATTTAATAAAAAAATCGGTGTGTTCAGTCGGCGGGACCGGTTACGAGACTTTGCACTATTGGATTTGAATGATTTGATACGTCTATGTAATACATTATCATATTATGTGTAATGACTTACAAATATAATATGTATATCTAATACGCGTGTGTCTATACTGAAAAAGTAGACATTGCATTGTATACAAAATTAAATACAATTCTTCGATTTTTCAATTTCAAAAATATTCTAAAATATTTATTTTGCTTTCTGGAGCGCTGAATATTCTCATTAGAACCTCGGGCCACATGGTGAGTGATGTATACTTGTTCAGACTTGCATTACTTACTCTTCGTGACAAGTTCGACGCTTTCGATCTTTGTATCGCCATCATCGTCATCGGAAACGCTCAGCTCGCCAAGATTGAGTATGGCCGCCAAAATGCGCCACGTCGTGTTCAACTGTTCGTCCGCAAACTCCAACGTGTCCTTCATGCAAGTCAACAGTTTGTTAAAGTTTTTCACGTTCGACTTGGGCTGGTACCGGAAACGCTCGTCCGAACCGTCGCCCACCAAGTACCGATACTGAAGGTCCTCTTCCAAGTGGTATTGCTTGAAAACATGATCGGCTTTGGCTGCCTCCAAGAAATCGTAGAACACGTGGAAATTTTTTTGACCATTACTCCTAAAAAAAAAAAATTGTTTGATGCAACCGCATGGTACTTTTACTTGAGTAAAAATAAAAAATAAAATATTAAGTAATTCAATTCAATACCAATGGCTGATATGGTTTTATTTTTCGACCTATCAATAAATATTATAGTTAGCTATACGATCACAATTGTATGTATGATTTAAAATGTGTTTTAAAGAAAAAAAACAAATACTGTCCATGATGTTTCACATAGAAATATAATATTTATCTTTTGATAACTTTAAATCTGAGTTTAATTTCATGGAATCTTTTACACGTTTATTACCTATAAGACATAAGTATTAAGGTAATTTTTTTAAATATTACAATTTCTGAATTTCATTATTACTCAATACTCAGTAAGCACTCGCAAATTGCTCTAGAGTAAAATATATATTTTATGCTTATACATTAATACAATTTTGTGTGACCACAGAGATGGTATTAGAAGTATATTATCTTTTTAAAAGAATGTCTGTGTAGTATTTATTGTTATCATTATATACCAAAAATTCAAAAGTATTAACTAAACATATTTCACATGTCTTTGTTTTGTAGTAAATTTAAGCAAAGCCTTACCTATTATTTTAACTGTAATAATCCAACTGGTCTTAAAGCATAATTATTTTTACAAAAATATAACAATACAGGTGGGAACTTAACAAAAAATATACAAGAAAAAAATATAATTGTATAAATGTCTAGTGGCTAGGAAGGTAATACGCATAGACCGTGGCCGCGGTCAAAACCACTAACGCGGTATACCTATAATATTATTATAATTCTATAGGTACTTTATCACACTACGGTGGTAAACTGGTAAATTGCAACCACTCACTTGTTGTTTGTTACTCTCCATTTCTCTAACTGGTAGACGAAAAATATGGCACCACTGATCTTGCCGGTGGACGAGTATGTAATTTGCGTCTGATTCACGTGCCGGGTAGAATTTATGTGATATTTGTTGGCCGCGTTTCCGAATGCTTGAATCACGTCTATAGCGCATTTTATTTTCAAACCGATGTCATTCACTTTTACGTGGTTTTGCTGAAAATTTCAAACGAAACAATGATTGTCATTTTACAGAAGGTACAATCCCATGATTGTGCTTATCATATAAGAAGGTACTATCTGTATACTTGGTGAGATTCATTATTGTCTTTTGATATTTATCGGAACATATTATATTATAATAATTAGAGAACGGATTTTTAGGTTTTTACATATACCTACTTATTGGCTGTATGCAGCGCAACGGCGAAGATGAAAAATATGTGACGATTTATCTATTATAGAGTTTGTAGAAAATAATTTATTTTGCATATTAAAGCATATTTTGGAGATTATTTCGGAGAATATTCAGCTCTTTTTTCATATTTTGGAATATACTATTGTATATTCTGTATTATTGTTTATAAAAAAAACATATATTTTGTCGATTTCTCAAGTTGTAATTTTCTCATTGCAGGAAAAAAAATGTATTTGGCTTAAGAATGACAAAAATCATTCAGTTTCTTGTTTGTAATCAAATATGTTCCTTGTATAGGTTCCAAATAGGTAATGTTGGTCATGGTTCTTTCGAACTGCGGTAGTTTTTAGTGTGATGAGGAGGAAAATAGGTTAAAATAATAGATAATAAAGACATTTTAGCGGGCGATAATATTAATTACCTATCTAAGATATATATTATATAATATATGGTATCAATGGTTATACGTGACCAAATGTTCAAAATTATTTAAACGATTCGAACTAACTATTAACAGTATTAAGTATAGTTCACAATTCGTTTTATTTTTAAACGTTTTTGAGTTTAATTTTGTAAAATGCCGAAACATAGCAATTATTGTATATACAATACACATTTCTTATTATGGTGTGTATTCAATTCTATAAACTATTTAAAATAAAATAAATCCTATTTTTAGCATATTTTACACGTTCAAAGAATATTAAGAGAATATTTTAAGGTTTTTTTTAGAGCATATTATTAGCATCATAAATTTAACTTTTAAGAACCTAAAAATCCGATCTCTATAATTATAATACTATCCTGCAGTTATCGTTTTGGTTTTGAGGGAGTAGTACAACACGATAATATCTATATCTGAAGAACATTTTGCACTAAATATTAGTATATTACCATATAATATCGAAACGATTCGTCTACCTCCGATATTGCACGCGAGTATATTATTATCTACCACCAATCGCGCGTATTGTAACGGAAGAAAATAAAATACAAACCTCTCCCAAGAACAGCAAGTGTTCGATCAGTTTCCCGTAGTTCAACGATTTTCCCGATTTGGTTTCGCCCGCCATCAGTATGTGCTGTGGCTGTTCGTGGTGCAGCATGTCCTGATAAGCCGCATCGGCCACGCTGAATATGTGAGGCGCGTTGTCGGACCGACATTTGAACTGATAACGATAATGATGCTGAAACGTACGGTAATATTAATTATTTTATAGTTTGCATAACTGGCACGAGTAATATTATCTTTAGATTACCGTACTCGGTATTTTTACAAAACTATTATACGGAATGTTGAATTGTTTCAGAGACGTATTAATGAGGTAAAATAATCGAAATAATTAGATAGGTTACCCGCCTATTGTGGAATTCAACAATACTATCGACTTGAATTTATTACGAGTTGCGTTTTTGGTTTGGGACATTTTTATGAGCTGTACCTCTTATAAACGCTATTGGGATCGAAATTACGAATAGTAACCAATATTTCTTGATAATAACACTTGTCTTCGCGGCTCTACTATTTCATTTTACAAATTATTATCATAACATAACACTATTTACATGGGTCAGGTATACACGCATCCGACGCATTGCGTTAGCCGCACGCGTCTGACGCATCATAAGAATCGTACCATTGCTATAGTATTGACTATATTTTAATAAAATGAGAAATATTATGTTTTATTTTCTACTTATTAATATAAAATTAAGATTTGAATTTTTATATATTTTATTTACTTTTTAAATATTTATTTTATCATCTTGGCAGTATTTTTAACTTATACCTATGTCAAAACGATTTATCGGTGTTAATATTTAATCAGTGCACGTTTTTTCCTTATAAATTCTTTGATTTCTAAAAATATAATATCAAAAATATTGTTTTAAAAATTATTGTAATTGATTTTGAAAAAAAAAATGAAATGAAAAATGAAAATAAATGAAATGCGGATTATAGTATTTGTTGATTTGTTTTGATAACAAAATTATAGTTTTCAAAATTCATGTTCGACTATAACAATATTTAATATAACACTGTAATAATGTGCTATATTATTAAAGGCATCAACTATAACACGATAATATTATACTCTTATATTATGACTTGCGCTATTGCGTTGTTTCGTCAATATTATAATATAATATAGTGTACCCACGTGCAGAATATTATACGCGGGCGTTGGGTACAATCTATAAAATAATAATAATAATAATAATAATAATAATAATTAAAAAAAAAAAATAGTTTTCGACGCCCGCCGAGTGACGCGCACGCATTACCTTTTTCTCGTACATGGGCTCGTCTCGATTCGGGTTCACGTACAACAGCACGTCGCCGACAAACGTATAACTCAGACCGTTCGAATGGCGATATTGCAATTCGTCGAGAACCGTCTCCTCGGACACCTCTTTCAGCGCGGCCAAGTCTTCGAGATGCATCGGTTTGGCAGCTTCCTTTTGATTCACCTGCGACATAAATCATTCCGATCATTCGAGATGTGTAGTTGTGAGCACGTCGTCGCCGTGATGCTAGCCGTTTTGTTCGGGACGCGATTCGCATTTCGTACCGCACACTACGCTCAATAACGATTATAATAACTTTACAAGACAATGGATGACGTGCCGAGGTCCGCGGCGGACGTGTGCGGTTTGTTCGGAGCTCTCCTCGCTAGATTCGCTCCCCTTGTACATATTATAATATTATGTTTGTCGGACGATAGGTTCACACATAATGTTTTCAATTATTTATAGTAGTCTACGTGTTTTATTTTTTTTTCACTTTCAAACATGATAATAATAATAATAATTGGTAAATGGTAGGTATTTTAAATACGCCGAAATGCAATAAATTTCAAAAAAAACAACGCGTACTGCACACGCTATCAAGCGGGATTTTTACATTGTTCTTAATGTTTTGTTAATTGGTAAACATCGCACATAGTTTGTCGTCGTTTCTAGAGACGAATCGAGCAGAGACTACGAACGACTTAGTCGAAATGACAGTTGATCGAATAATAATATAGGTACTCGTTGAGGTAGGCTTAACTATTTAGTAAGTACGCGTTTAATAACATTTTTTTTTGTTGATTAAAATTGATGATAATCGACCGACTAACGATGACAGGATTTATTGGAAGTAAAGTGCGCAAAAATAAGCATGGGCATATTAATTTGAGACCTCTGACTATTTGTAGGTACGCAATATTAACATCTACCTATGTTTGTATTAAATTTTAATTTATTCGTATCAAGCACATTATGTTAGCCGTAGAAATCAATCGATACATTAGAGTTTAGATTAAATGTTTGATCATAAGTTCATCACATATTTTAACTGATACATATTAGCTACACAAAGAATAGCTGCACATATTTAAAATTGATATCAAAAGAGAAGTGTAAAATAACCCAAACAAATTAAAAATAAATATCATACAATTATTTAATTAATATCATAATAATTATTATTCTACCTGTTACTATAAACTATTATAGTATAAAGAAACAATGCATGCGTATTCATTAAAGAATTAATAATAGATGATCAGCCATCAAACGTGATGAAAAAGATAAGCTTGGTTCATTGGTGAGCGTTTTGTACATAACAATAATTCAGGTACGAAGCAAGGAATTTTTCTATGAGCTGGCTAATATTTTTTGGATCTTTTCTATACGTGATGAGTTTACCACAATCCCTCCCTCTTATAACACAAATTGTTAGCTATGCTTGACAATATTCGATCTCAAAAATTATAGTACCTAGCAAGAGTTACATATCGGTTTCCTTTTTTTACTCTGCCAATCACTCAATCCAATTCCGTTTTATTAATTTGAATTCTCAAAAGGATACTGTTATAACTCGTAAATTAAAAATAGAAAAACGACAAATTATAATATTGTAAATAATATTTAGTTATAATACTTTTTTAATATTTGACTAATTTTAAATATTATAAATGTATACTTGCTTTTAAATATCCATTTTTTATAATCCTGACTTCTGATTTTCGGATAGACGTCACGTCGTCAACAATGGATGACATCACTGATTTGACTTCTTGTTGTACCTGAAAATCATTATAAGTAATGTTTTGTATTCAAACATGCTAGGTACATTCTCTGTATAAAATATAAACAATTTTGAACTTTCAAAAAAAAAAATGTATAATATATTATAATATGTTCTTTAAAAATAGGTTTTGTAACTCGTAAGAGCTAATAATGAGCATTATAAGTTATAACGTATATCTCATATATACAATATATGTTCCTTTAAACATGATTCGCTTTATTTAATAACATATTTTAACGCCAATATTAAAAATTGTTTTTTCATCAATAATAATATGTTAAGTGTAAACTTACAGTCTCCGGAACTTGCGTTATAAATGGATGTTCTAAAAGCTCTTCCATGTATGGACGATGGTCAGGATTTTTTTCTAAACACCTGATATCATTCGAAAAAACTGTTAGCACAAAATATGTCATACACAAATCGTAATTATGAATATAGCACCACCGTATTGGCCCTACGACGTGACTTAAATAAAGAGCGTCACGCAAGGTTTTCAAGCCCTACAGTGCCCTACTGTAGGGCTCGATTGTGTCGTCGCGTACGGTCTTCAAAACCTTAATTTTACACGTTATCTTATACAAAATCGAATAGATAGCGTCGTGTAGGGTAAATCTATAAAAACAGTAAGTTGAAATACTCAAGCTGTTTATTTTTATGGCCAATTTATAACCATTTTTTTCTTCCTTCTCCTTGAAATGTTCAAACATTTTTAAGCGAACCTACTGAATCCGAGAAGAAACTTTTTGACAAGTATAATGATGTGTATATAGGGTCAATAGGCCCAGCGTGGCGATTAACCTGTTAATAGTCCAAGTCTACATTTATTTTATTTTTACTGTGGCATAATAAGTAGGTATAATATCTGATTTTGCTACACAAATATAACAGTATATTTGCAGTTTTAATTTGTATTTTGAAATCAAGCATTTCTGTATTGATTTCAAGTATGGGCTACCGTTGAACACTTTACCTACACTCGCTGAAACACAGTATATGCTATTGAAAATAACATTTTATTGTCAATTAACAATAGCGTAATATAAATGTCATCGGAAAAACAAGAAAAGTATTTCGAATGCAGTTATAGACGACACTATATCGAATACCTATATAATGAGTGGAGATCACTCCTTCCGAGACTGGAGATTAAGTTCTAATTAGGTACTGCGATTTATTCTGCACTAGTATTTGATTTTAATATCGAATTAATCACAATCTGGTTATTTGATTCCAAAAAAAAAAAAAAAAATATGACAAAAGACACGATGAAAGCGACAATTTGTATAAAATATAACTCTTATTGACGATATTATACGGCACTCGGCGAAAAACGAGTACGCACTTGTGAATACACATTAAATGATTTGAAACGTCGAATATAAATATTCTTTTGTTCGTGTTAAACGAAAGTACTCGTCATAAGCTAATTACAAAGGCGTTCCTTTGATCTGATAATATCTGAATATCCTCTCCTTGGCAAAGAGCATAACCACTTGTTACCGGGATATCCCCGTCCCCAGTTTTTCTTTTATATCTCTATAATAGTCAATATGTCGAGAATATTAGGCACCTACTAATTGTTGTTCGGTATTTTGTTTACAGTACACCGCATTGCATGACCTATATAAAACTGTGTGATACGAACGACTCGTTATAGTTACGTCACGTCTATTGTTTCAAAACACTAGATAGGATATTAATTTTTTTTTCAAAACACGTTTGGTCTTTAATATTTTTAATGTATGATTAAAAAAAAAAATGAACTAATAATAGAATACGAAAGTGAGTATTGGCGAATTAACAGGTTAAGTTTATGTATACAGACTGAAGAATGCGGGTAATGTCGTGGGAGATGGACACACGCTTCACGTTTTGCTAGCGCGTCGTTGAAATAATGACCATACTGTTGTAGGTATAGGTAGTTATTTTTGAAGCACGACAAATATAATTGTAAACCATTGAACACGAAAAACGATATCGAATGGATCTGATGATGGTTTTGAGTATTTCGTAAGTACCTATTAATTTCACTCGTAAATAAATACTTCAACAAACGGTTTTTGATAAACCTATAAATATTTGTTTGGATTTCTATAGTAGGTATCTGAAACAGAGCTTATAAGCGTTATAGTAACAAAAAATATGATAAACGTTATGTATGACAAAAAACAATTGCAATTTGTAAAAGTAATTAAAATGAAAAACGGTAAACAACAATAATTAAAATAATTAAATACCATTAAACAATAAATAACTCAAAACGAAATCATTTAAAATCCATTTACTTTAAAATTGTAATATTTTGGTTTCGTATAAATATTTATTCTACTTTATTTAGCAATCAATCCAAGAATTTATTATATTCCGTACCCGGGCCATTCCCGGCATTAGATATTATTTTTAACGATAAACAATAAACACAAAAGTTGTATAACTTTTAGATTGTAAATAACGTTAAACGAAATTTTGATTTCAAGGCCTACTAAACATAAAAAATGTAGCAGAGAGAAAGCGTACTGCGTAGTATACACAACAACTATTAACATAATAATAATATTGTGCATCATATTAAATTAAATCAATTATGAGCAAGTCGACTTTATTAATTATTACTCGTCGTTACAGCTATTAGTTCAAAAATGTATAATATTGGTATAAAATTCTAAAAAAGTTTAACCAAATATATTAATACAAACGCAACATCAATTTTTTTCGAATCCAATGGTCGCGTATAAGTTAAGTTGCATATTATATTATACAGATAGATAATATAATAATAACTTATTAAATATAGGTACCTATGTACTTTGTGTAGCCATTATAGCGCGGTGTATAAACTATTTCCGATTATTATAATATTCTACCGTGTTACCGCCTGTGATGTTTTTTAAACTATATTATGAACAATATATTTTGTAGTGTTTCAAGAACACGATGCGTATCACCCATATCGAACACGATGGTCGATTAAATTGTTAAAATCAATTTCCAGGTGGGCCGCCTGCCCACCAAAGTATTATTAGTTATCAATAATAACAATATACTATAATATTATATTATTATAAACTACTGATCGATCGTTTTCGTGTTTGTGGTTAATATATGATGGTCACACAGTCTCGACATTAACCACAAATCACAATGCACTACCACCCCTTACTCCTCCCACGCATTAGCTGTAATTACTTACTCGGCAATGAAGTCATTAAACAATTGCGACCAGTTTGATGGTTTGGACAGTCCTGGGGGCGGATTTCTAACAATTTGGAACAACGCCCTGGTCGGGTGGATGTCGAGGTACGGTGGTTTACCGTCACCCAACTCAATAGCAGTAATACCTATAAAAAAAAATTAAAAAAATTAAACTTATGTGTTAACTGCCCCGTTATTTGGTAGAATTAGATATTATTTTGTCCTAAACGTTTCAATGAACAGAGGACAAAACTACAATCAATAAAATATAATTTAAATATCTATATTTTCGAAATTGTTATTAAGTGATTATTTTACGAATCAATGTTTTATTCATGACCTGGAAACGAACTTACCGACTGACCAAATGTCGATTTTCTGATCGTAATATGGTTGTTCGCCGGAATTGTCTTTGTATTCAGCCAAAACTACTTCTGGTGCCATCCATGCCGGAGATCCGACACCCGTGTTAGCCTTATATTCCGGACTCTGTAGTTCCCTTTACAACAAATGATAATATGAAACGTCACTACTATTGTGATCTCATTTTTGATCAATTATGATTATGATAGTACTACTATGAGGTTGTTATCGTCTATTCTAAAATAAAAAATATCTTAAATGATTTGAAAATTTCAAAAACTTTATTGGGTATACCTATTACATAATGTCATATTTTGGATTAAACTGCAGACTGTTTTATACTTTAATAGCACTTACGAAAAAAAACCAAACATATTTTAAGATAAAAACAAAATTGTGTTTTATATTAAACCTATCGGTTATGTTTTAAAATTGAATAAATAAAAAAACAGATTTTCTAAAATGTACAAAACTACATTCACATAATATACTAGATGATCCCGTGCACTTTGTTGCACATTAAGGCCCCCGGTGCCGGCTATTTATTAAGGAGCAAATTATTGGCAATCTTAATCACATATTGTTTCGGCGTCGCACGAACTTGTCAATGTGTTGGATCGTAAATGGTTATTAGTGTGAGAGGACCCTCTACTACCCGCATATGAAAGACGCAAACGCACTAGCAGTCACATGTCATAGAATTAACAAATGACGAATTATTAGTTGCCCATTTCGACTGACGTGAATTATTTTACGGGAATATGGATAACTCATTGCCAACTGAATATTTTCAGATAATTTTTTTTTTAATTGATACACAACAGTATTCTAGAGCCCGCATCGAGCTCAGATTTTTTACTTTATTTTAAATAATGATAAAAAAAAATTGTAAAAAAAGCTTAAAATTGTCTCTTTTTTTAAAGACTTTTTTAAAGGTTTGAGATTAAAATATTATAAAACTAAGATCGATGCGGGCTGTAAAATATTTCCCTCTATCATTTAAAAAAAAAAAAATCAAATTTGATTGATTTTACAAGTCAGGATCATTATTCCCGTAAAGTGTGTTTTTGAAGACAAAATGGCATTGGCACCGGCGCCTAAAAAGAAATTAATAATGCCAACTCTACGTATTATTAATATGTTTTAGCTTATAAATTATAACGGTTAAAATATTATAGGCCAAGTATAATATCGTTATACAACAATATTGAATTTAGTCCCACCCGGCGTGGCCTGAGCCAAATATTAAGTTAACATTAACCTCAAGTGATATACATAATATTCATCTAAACCATCAGGCAATAAACTGCATTAGGTCGCGGAAAACATGAGAGCAGTATATTATCGCACGCAGACAATACAAATGCGGTGGATTGAGGACCCCGCGATGAGGAGCTTAATAGTGAGTGAAATCAGAATATTGGGCACATGAAAAACATCACAGCGGTGGCTCATTCCGGAGATTTGTTTTTTCTATACATTTATTTGCGAAAATGTGTATAATATGCCATATTCCTAGTATTAGTTATAATAGTTATAAAATATGTAACTATTGTCAACCCTATAAATAAACAGTGATTATACACACCACAGCAACTATGGTTACCAATAGCAACCATTTATAAACAAATATTTCCATCGTAAATCTCAAAATCCCTGTGTAAGCACCTCACCTCACCACCTCGTGAATCTAAACCATCCAGTGCGTCACCCAAACGCATACAAAAAAATTCATTCAAATCGGTCCAGCCGTTTAGGAGGAGTTCAGTGACATACACACGTACAGTAGAATTATATATATAAAGATTACATATATTATGTAAAATAGCTATATAGCTATATAGATAATATTGTAGTCTATAACATATTATTTGTAGTGCATAAGTAATATTATCGCAGGGTATGAATACCCAGGCATCAACTTAGTTTTGGGAAGAAAAGAGAGGAGGCAGGGGTTCCCCGGGTCACCAGATTTTAGGATCAACTCGTAAAAATACATAAAAAAGGGAAAATCATTAAATTTATTAATAATACTAATACCTATATAATAATGGTCATCAATGGTCAAGATCAATTTTTAGTGTTTATTATTCTAATATTTAACGAGAACGAAAGATAATAATTATTCAATGCAACAACTGGTAGTTTGGTACTAGACGGAAAAATGTTTTTGAACTTGAAAAAAATGTTTATCAACTTGTTGACCAAAACCAAAAATAAAACGTCAACAATATTTCATGTGTCTATTTATATCTGAAAAAGAGATACAATATTCACTAGAAGCCTTCAATAAGTTGAAGATCGGAGCATTTGAACTGCTCCGAAATGTGATGAGACATAAAAAAAATAGTTGTAAAAATAATACAATAGGTATCTCTCCACTCAGAAACTAAAATTCAAGGTTGATACGAATGCATTTTTATATTTTTCATAATTGTATGGCATGCAGGAAAAAATATCAGTTAAATTTTGCTTCGCGATGTTAGAAAAAATGTCACCTCTGCTATTAGTCATACAGTATAGCTCCTAAGCTCAAAACTTTTAGGCCCCTATGTTGCCCCTCTCTCCCCTAAAGTCCAAGATTTTCTCTCTTCGTGCACCCGTAAATTACCATCGCGATATCATTGGCAGTACAGCAGTCAATAATTAAACGTCTAACCTATATAGACACACCATATTATGCTATAATTATATTACGGATCCGTACGCGATTTGTGAATACTATCGAGTCACACATTGGGTCGGTCTTCCGTCGTATAATTTGTATTATTATTATTATTATTATTATTATATTGTACTCAAGTTTTAGTGGTCTTCGTGGTCCGTTATTTTAGGGACCGGACGGCACTTAAAATTTTAACAAAGTACCGAACTCAAACCGAACCACCAGCTACATTTTTTTTAGACTGGACTAGACTGGTAATTTAAATACATTTAATAAAGTAGACCTGAACCGGACTTCCGGTTTGATCTGAAAAAAATTTGGATCGGATTGTATGGCTCTGTTTGTAGTAGTCCTGACCGGACCATTATTATAGTCATTCGGTTTAATAAAATTATATAAATATAAATATTGCACAATTGCCTATATAGTCGGAGTTCTTCGTTTAATAGTAAACGTCATATTGCCAAAACAATAATTATAATAATAGATCATAAGGATCGGGTATGGGACCGAACCGAACTGATGTTATTTTTACCGGACCAAACCGAATCAAAAATAATACATTTGGGCCGAATAACTCTCAAATATTATCGAACCGATCACACACCGACGACGAGTCGACTATTTAAAAAAAAAAACGTTAGGACCGGACCAGACCGAATCATAGTCGGGACCTGACTGATATTATATAGACCGGACCGTGCCGAGCACTAGACCATTGGTATAGGTACCTAACTTAAGTGGTACGCCGGCAGGAATTCGATGCTACGCGTATAATAATAATAATAATATACACGACGTGATATTTCGAAGTGTAATAAATAAATATGGCGACCGCGTTGCAACGATAGAAACGGTTTTACGTGCGTGTCTATGGCGCGGCGAGGAAGTCTTGATATAACATTATAACATGCCTAATAATAGTATATAATAACATCGTAATGTGTATGGTGTGTAGCCGTCGTGTAGGTACAATACATAATATAGGTACCCACAATACTCTCACACGCGTACGTTTACTATAATGCATTAAAATAATAATAATAATAATAATAATAATAATAATATAATAACCGAATAACGATGTATACATTTACACCGTGCGCGCAGTCGTGTCGAATATTAAACCTACGCGTAGGCCTACCCGTTAATGGCTACAGTCGGTGGTCGGTCGGTCGGATAGAAATAAAAAAACGTAGGTACATTTAATATTATTGTTATACGGACGGTGGAAATAATATTACGACGACGACGTGCCGCGGTAATGTGGCGATTTTTCCGGAGGAGACCGTTCACCGTTGTCGTCACGATCTTCTGTCGTTTCTTTTATATTGATAATATTACAAAACTATTGCGGATGTCGACGAATCAAAAGCGTCGTAATAAAACCATCTAATTAGGTGATCGTACAAAGTTTGCGACAAATGTCGGTGCACGCTTTACTACTTGGCACTTACAGCGTAATTTACTGTAGTAGGTTTTGATATTAAAGCTTCGTTTGGAGGTCGTAGGCGAAAATCGAGTAAAATTTCAGAGGGGCTAATATTCTTAACACTCATGTAAGCGGGAGGGCTTCAATCCCACACGACAAAAAAAGCTATCTGTTTTGGTGGCTTTAGGATACTTGGGGGGGGGGGAGCTAAGCCAACAAATTAGACAAATTTTCGCCTGTGGCTTTGGGTAGCTTTTTGTTTTGAACCCTCTGTGCAGGCTCTCAGCCAACCCAGTTGCGTCCCTTTACAATCGTTACCTAGCTGACTTCGATACTATTTTAAACACATCTCGTATTTACCTATACCTATTAGTATATTATAGTCTAATAAGAAATAAATTGTGGTTTGCCATATTATATTGTATTAATTGAAATAACCAATTCTAAAATATGATTTAATATTATTACCGGTATTATTATTAAAATAATTATTATTGGGCGGGTAGATAATAATAACTTTAATTACAATTTAAGGTTTTACTATAATCACAGATCGTAATAATTAATAATATTAATATTCGTTTTTTACTGTTATTTCAATTTGTAATACAATTAAGGACCAAATAAAATATTTCATTTTCAAATTTTTATTCGTTTATCTAAAAATCTATTTTTAAATGTATTTTTTTTTATTGCATATAGTTTTTACTATATTTACTAAAATACAATATTATGTATTATGTGAATTAATTATCGTTACAAAATTGACTTTTACACAATGTATACATGTCGATAGTTTGCATTTTAAACCATGACCAATTTGCGTACTCTAGCAGGATCTAAGACGCGAGTTACCTAGGTATAACCTACTGAATCTAATCAGGAGTAGGACAGGAATACCCGAATATTATGGAGCCACAAATATTTTGTTTACTTGCATAACAAACGTTCGTCAAAAAGTAGAGACGAAATGCTCCGATGTCGACCCATTCAGAGAAACATATTATAATCTATGTTAATACTTTGAACATTTTCCATATTATTTTATCTATGAGAGGTGTATTCTGGCTTTAGCGTTCGTCAGACTCTTTATGGCAATGATATTATATAAACTTTTGGAAACAGTATTTTGGCGTGTTTGTGTGTGTGTGTGTGCATGATAATATTATTATAGCAACTTTACCTGGCTTGACCGAAATCTACCAACTTCACTTCCCCGTTCTTCGTCAACAGCACGTTCGAGCCGCGGATGTCTCTGTGAATCACGTGATTTTCGTGTAAAAAACACAAGGCCTAAAAAATTAGAAAAAGTAAAAATTATTCGATTCTTGTTTTTTGGAAAATAAAATACAAGCAACGTACGTAATGCTATATTGTTAGTATCACGACCGCGACGTTGTTACGGATAGAAAAAATTACAAATCTAAACATCATTCAGTGGTAAAATAGTTTTATGTTTGGTACCATTGATAACATTGTTACCATTGATGTTTTGAAAAATAAGCGATTTGCGTTTTTTTTTTTATTCAATATTAAGCTTTACGTATTAATGTTGAACGCATACCTTGACCAGTTCTTTGAGTAAATATCCAATGTGTTCTTCTTTCATTTTTTTGTTTTGTAACAAAAGACCATTGACCAAGTCCACGACAGTTCCTCCTTCACACATCTGTAAATAACATCAGCGGTGGAACGAGATTTATAGGCGTATAATCTTATGTACATTATAATATAATATTATTATCTACTTCTACATTATTTTATTCGAAGACCTCAGTATTTTAATAGTTGTACACATTGAAAAACGAATACAATGTACTTTTGGATACAAAACTCATGACTATGAGCTATAATAGTAAACAGTAAAGTGATGAAACAAAATAACCATACGATGCTTAAAAAGCTAATTATTATGTAGGTAAACCACAATGTGTACATTTTTCAAAGTGAACCAAAAACCTGCAGTTCTTTAATTTTGTTGGGTAGTTACATTTTTTGAATCAACGTTCGATAAAATCATTTTATCTATGTCAAAATATGTTGTAATCAAAAAATAGACTACTTAATAGAAATCAGAATGATTAGAGCAAATTATAAAATATTCAAAGTGTTGTTATTTGTGGGAAATATTCAAGTAAAGAATTAAACGTCTAATAATAAGTGTTACTAACTATACTATCAATATTAATACAAGTTTTTTTATACCTCCATGACAAACCACAATTCATCAGCATTGTTTTTGGTATAAGCACCGTAAAAGTCGGGCAAGTTTGGATGCGACGACAGATCTCTCAATATCCGATACTCTTCGCTGGTGTCTTTTTCACTGGCCGAACGTTCGTTGATGTTTTGAATTTTGATAGCAACATTTTTTCCTGAATTATAAGGGTTAAGAACTTATGCAATTATTGTTCCATAAAAAACTCGTAGTACAATATTGTAAGAAATTAACATTAATTAATAATAATTTGGATACGTATTTTGTTTAATATTAATCTTACCTACACAATATAATATAATATTATCATAACATGATAATAATTATATTATTATAATGTATTTTGGAACAGAATTTTGTAAAAATACAAGATGAACACACTAATAGTCGTTGTTAAGTCGTTTTTATTTATGCTATTAAATTGGCGTACCATCAGAACAACATTTTTTTTTTTTTTACAAGAAAATTGGGAACACATAGTCATAATATTATATAACTTTAAGTAGTGAACATCAAACTATTAAAGTACTATTTTGAGTTTAACTTCTCCCATCACATAAATCATCAAAAGAAAAATTGAAAAAAAAACATGTTCTGAAATTGCAATGTATAGGTAGGTAGATACTTAAAAATATTGATGCCTGCGATAAAAACACGTAATAAAAATATCTTTACCCACATGACTAATGTAAGACAACTATTTGTTAATTTTTTTTCAATTAGTTACAATTGTTTAATGTAAATGTGTTAACCTCGTAAACTTCTGGTTTTCGCTCAATCTTAAAAGTTCAAACACTATTGCCTAACAACTAAAATACGAGTATATATTATGTTTAAATTTCCAGCTCGTGAGAACGTTTTATTGTGATATTCAGACAAATTTCCCGAATGCGAAGCAATATTTCGTAATCTCGCAAGCATTCTTGGCAGTATTATTATTGTACAAACTATATAAAAAGAAAAAATCATCTTCAGTTTATATTCTCATCAATCCTCGGCTTTGACGTCGCATGCGTATCTACGGTCGTCACGCGTGATATTTTACCGATTAAGTTTGTAACATAAGTGTTATAGCAATATTATATATTCTGCCGAGCCAAGCAATATATTACATTATTGCTTTCAGATAATATGATGGAATGAATAAGTAGGTATATAAAATGGTTTTATAAAAAAATGTATTGTATATAAAATATAAAGCACAATCAACTCGATAGAGATAAAATGTGTTTTCATAATAAATATTTTATACGCATTAATATATCTTTTAGTATCCGCTCGACTTCGTATTAACTATTGTGGCGACCATAAAAAATAAACAGCAAGGACAGAGTTTCGATGTGATTTTACCTGGAAATCGCTCTTCAATCAAATCGATTTATTCCTCTTTTCAGGTGTGATGAATCCGGCAAACCGCAATGCAAATACAATAATTTACGGACGATTTATTAAATGACCACATCTTCGCAATAATTTGAATAATATTCAGATAGGAATGCAATTTTTGAAGTTCAAAAGACGATATTATGAAAATTAAATTTTAAATATTGGCCACGACTGACGTATTATTCTCAAATGATAGTAATTTAATTTTTGTTAAGAATATTGTATAACATTTCGCCGACAATAATAAAATCTCACTGTGTACAAATTTAAGAATAATAAGACAAGTTTTGACTTGACACGTTGGTGAAATGTACAACTATCGAGTCTTATAATATTAATTACCTAGAAAATAAACAAGCTAACTTTTTGGACATTTAAATTTCAAATCTTCTATTTTATTGTTTAATAGAAAGCATGTCTTTACTATATATAAATAAACAACTAGAAGAAATAACATATTTTATTTTATCGTGTTTAATGTACTATGATGTGTGAATCTCGAGTCATATAAACACAAAAAAAAGTAAACCTAGAGATTATATGGCACCAATGTCATAAAACTAGAATAAAATATTATTTATTTAAAAATAATATATTAATTACTACGTTTTTAAAAGTCTGTTCAGCAACTGCATTTGTTTTATACTTTCAATACGTGCGTATTAACTGGAATACAATACATTAAAATATTTTTTAATCTCTAAATTATATTGTAAGTTATTTTGATATTAAGCCAATTTTATTGTAAGACAAAAAGCGTCATCAACTCATAATAATTTACGAAAAAATCTTTCTAACATAATATTTAAAATTATATATTTTTGGTTGTAATTTATAGAAATAACACGACAATAACAGATTCAAATGAATACGGGAATACAGAAATAAAAATAAAATTAGAAATGTATATAATATTATGCATTATAAACAACAGTGCAATATTGTCAATTTGTTTATCGTTGTGTGAGTGTTCATTGTTTAGTAATTTAAAAGCACTACATAATATAACTTTATATTAGTCACCGCGTGTCATCGGTACTAATAATGACATATAACTTAAATAATAATTCAAGGACATTAGAAGCCATATGAAATGAGTAACGAATAATATTGTTCGATCGAGAATATTGCATTGCTGGACGGCATAAGTTCAAAAACTCGTTGACAATAAAATTAGAATGTGTAAACATTACATGCACGACGTATCGTTAATATTACACATTATTAGGCATGCCTTTTTCCCTTGAAGGTTCGTTTAGTGTTTTGTTTGTATCAGCTGTAATAAATTGTATTATTGATTTCTGTTGAATACTAAAATAGTCTTAGGAAGAGTCAAACGTTGAAAACTCAACAACGATTTAATGCCAATAGTATAGTTGCAATGCGACAATACCACTTTCAGCAGGGGGCTTGCAGACGTTAAAGTATGATTATAACGTTATATTATATGATTAAAAAACTATTGAAATTTGTAAACGTAATTCAAACGGAAAACGCAAATGCTAGTCCTGCTCTTAAGGCCCACTAAGTATAAAAAAATATAGCCGAGAGAAAGCGTTGCACCTACAATCTACATATTATATATATACACTACCTATTAACACGATAATAATATTGTACATCGTATTATACATATTATTAAATTATATCAATTACATATTTTTTTTATATATAATGCTTCGAGCGAAACAGCGTGAAAGAGGGATATTATTTCGACGTTTGGTGACTATATTACCTACTATATAATGTTAACAATATTTTTATTAAAGCACACGGGTGAACGAGAAACGAAGGAAAAAAGAAACGGACGGAGGAACCGTTCGCCGGAATCGTGTGTCAGGGATTACACTATATTATATAGTCGTTATTGGCTCGCGGGGCTCAAAATGGGCCGCTACGTTGAATTCAACACTCTGAGCCGCCGTTTCACCCTTATCGTAAGTCGTGGAATGCACACTTAACTATACCCAAAACGAAACCACCCCTCGACCCCTCAACGCGTAAAAGAGACACCGCGATTATATTATTTTATTACTATGAATATTATTACCGAAAAGAAAAACATTTGGCCGTATTAAACCGTCTCGGTACGCATACGTTTTCGGAAATGAGCGAAATCGAGACAAAAGGTACTTCAAATTATTATTCTACCTATGTTATTTAGGATTAACATCGCGACGTCCGCACAAAAGCTAAATGTTCGATTTCATCGAGTAAACATAATATTATAGTATCTAGGACAGAGGAATAAAATGATTTAATATTAACGATTTTTGACCGAAGGTGCAGGACGAGTGTACTAAAGACTAAACTATACAATACAAAACAATCAGTTCGCCGTCCCCGGAGTTTCTAGTGCGTCCATCGGTCGTAATTTTTTTAGAAAAAACAACAATTAATAATTTTAAAAAAAACTATCGAATCGTCTAACCCGATTCAGTGTCGATGGCCGCAAAAACGTTACTGAATATTCCCGAGCCGAGAATTTTGCCGATCTCAAAACGGTCGCCGGCGTCCGGCAAGTCGTTCACGTCCAGTCCGTCAGCGCCGAGTTTCTGTAGGCGGCCGTCTCCCATGGCGCGAGTCGGTCCTGCGTAGATCCTGCGTGTATCCTGCGTAGATCCTGCTTAGACCTAGCGTGTGTGTTTGGTGCCCGTCGTTTAGAGTTTCCTCTGCCGGCCAATCGACGAAAACTGCAGGTGCGATTTGCGTGTCGGTTATATTCTCGACGAGAACGAGTCACGTCACCTCCGTCGGGAGGTATGTACTACTAGACGGAAATCCGGGCGAAAAACCACCGGAGACGACGTCGTCGGTTGCCGTCAGCGACACGACCGAAATCGTGACGAATTATTGCGATATTAATTTGTAATTATTAATAATATATTAAATGCACACGGAGTCGACCGCACCGAGTTCGGAGCTGACCCGCGGTGTGTTCCGTGTACGGCAGACGGACTACTGTTACGATATCATATAATATTGTTTTCTATTTCACGATACGATATTGCATTGTATGGATGTCCCTCCGTCGATAATGTCGGACTGAAGGGTCCCCACGTCCGCCGGCCACGACTATATATGGTTTTAAAAAGAGGGATTATACGCAGAAACCGTACGAACGTTCTCGCCGACGTTGGCATATAATTCGATTATATGTACGTTCCGAATAACGCAACACCGCACCTCGCAGTATTTTTTTCTAGTTCCTACGATTTTTTTTTTTTTGTTTTCCCTATACTCGTGTACGAGTAGAAGTCTATAATATAATAGCTAAAAGGCGATACCGCGATCTACGTTTGCTGAAGTATAGGTGGAGGTAGGTAGGTATCCGTTTCTTCGCACGGCTATAGAAATCGAATAATATTATTATATTTTTATGACCGTTCCGGTTTAGGTGTATAATATTACAACCAATAATGCGTTCGATGTCCGACGCGCGCACTAAGCGTAATAATAATATTATTATATATTGTGATAAAATTATACGCACATATTATGCCATTCGGCATCGCTGGTATTTCTGGCCATCGCACAAGGTAGAAATAATTGAATACCTATGATTTACAGCGATAGAACTTTTATTATTTGACGAACTCCGATAAAAAAATATGAAAAATAAAAACGCAAGTGCCCTACTGAGTATTGTAATGTCCGTTAGTGTGGTATACTGCGCAGAGTGGGTAAATTGAATATACCTATTATACCTAGTATAATAAAATAATACAACCATAAAAACGATTTTATAATTATTTTTGATTCTGGGTAGATAGCGATTGGTTTTACAGCTATGTGTGTTTTTTTATTTTTGTGGAGACAGTTTTTCGAGTTCAGTACTTAGGTAATATTTAAAATACGCGAATTGGAAAAAAATACGAACATTTGTTAAGATATTTTTAAAATAATTGCTTAGTAACCATGGTTATAAAAAAGTTAGTCCGTCATCGCTCAAAATAGTTTTTCATCGTATACAATGACTTATCATTGAATTCGAGTTTAAAACATCCATTACAGTAAATATTCTATGATGAGGTAATCTCAACTACGAGGTAGGTACTGATAACATTGATAAAATATAAATATGTAAATATAATTATTGTGATCTAATTCAAAATGTTTAATTCAGAGAAAACAACGTATTTTTCCAAAAATAGGTGAAATATATTTTGCACAAAAACAATATAGAGAGGTTTTTGAATTAAGTGGTTTTGAAGTATTCGTCAACAGGAATAATAACAATAATAATCTCATACATATTTTACGCCCGGACGAAACAAAAATAATTCGGTGAGCTTATTGTCATTATAATAATATATACTGGAAAGGTATATTTTGTCAACAATAGCTGATCCAGCACGGGTAACATTATCCGACTGCGGTTGTGTTCTTTTCCTCCATTTATTGTTGTCGTCGGATCCAGACTGATCTTTTAAGCAAACACGGCATGATGACTAGTAGTTGACTTAGACGGTCTTTGGCTTTCATTTTGTTTGGCATGCTATTTCACATGTCTACGAGACTGCGCGCGGCTAACCTTCCTGTCCACTTATAGGTACCTACCACACTCGTCCGCGCCTACCACAACCAGATTTTCGATTTTTTTTTTTCATTCTCCTCTCGGCCGAGTTATGTGTCAACAAAAGAAATAAAACAAAATCCATTCCACGGGCACTATAAGAAACATAGTAGGTACCGACGACTTTTACTCAAACACACGGCACGAAAACGGACAAGACGTATTGAGTTATGTCGCGTTTCTGTATTTAATAACGTATATAGTATACCTACCAACGACGAGGTACAACGACGATATTGTGTCATGCCTTTCGATTTTTTTCACAGTAAAAGTGTCTTTTATTCAAATATAAATTATAATTTATGGACAATGTCCATTATTTTTTTTTACAGTTTTGCATTATAGTTCTGTGATAATTTCAGAATAAATGATGATACGATAAATATATAATCGTTTCTATTCTTTATTGGTATATTATTAACAGCCCAGTTATACAATTATTTTTGGTATCTAAGCTTCGGGTTCGATTTAGAACGTTTGCAACTACATAGTAGATACCTTAAAGGCTATAATATATTATTAGGCCAAATAAAATACATAATAATATAATGGTAAAATAAGCGAGCGAAAATCCGTTTTCGTTTCGCTTTCGTAATAAAGATGAATCGCGGTTCACGACTATCCGACCATGACTTAACAATGAATAACAAAAACAAAACCTCGAAGGCAAATATAAAAGTTTCATTCGTGTCTTGTTAATAAAAACAACATAAAACGATTTACGATTATTGTTATTGCACGTTGTGTTTAACTACTTATTACGTGATTGAAGAATACTTGAAAAATATAAATTATCAAATGAAATATTGTATTTTTCATGTTTAACGACTAGCTTGGTTATGCTTATCACTTAACTGATTATCTTAAATCCTGGGACTTTTGGTAGTGGAAAATATTGCTGAGGCATTATTTAAATTTTAACTTAGCTTTCACGCGATTTATTAGATAAAATGTATTAGCTATTTAATGTTATCTACCATTTGCTATACACGATCAATTACATTCCAAAAATCACATTTGAAATTTTAATTTAAAAAAAACTTTGATTAAATATCATTAATTACTGACTTAATAAAATTAAGTTTGGGTACGCCTACTAATAGAATAATAAAACTAAAAGTATTAAATTAAGAATTTAATTATTAAATATGGATAATCAGACAATGTAAAATGGGTTTATTAATATAATATGACGTTTGATTAGTAACTTTATTGCATAAATGAATTGTTAAGTGTCACGAAAAAAAGTCTACTTCAGAGCAGGGCTTGAAAATTGTATAATAACGCTGTGATTATAACGTTATATATTATGACAAAACACGATCGGAATTTGTAAATGTAACTAAAACGGAAAACAGTCAACAAAAATAACTAAATACCACAAAAAATAAAACAAAAAGGTTAACAAAATGTATAATATATAATTAAACAAAACATAACTCAAAACGAAATTTATAGAATATTATTAAACAAAAAATAACACAACAAAATGCAAGCCCTGCTGTTATTCAGTATTCACTAATAATTACAATTTGCGTATTAATATATAATATTTTTAATTAATTTCTTAAATTGCTATTTACTTCTTACTATACGCAGTCTTTATGTTTAGCACATATGTTATTATTATTCAAGTATGAGTATAATTATAAAAAACTACAAGACTATTTGCATGTACATCAACAGTATTGTGCAGTTATGTTTAATACCTATTACTAAGGACTAGTTACTATAGTTTAAATTGTATTACTATGCATAATATTATAATATTTTTATACGCAAACGTATTTACATATTAATATCTCCTAAAAACGTTTTTTGACTTTTGCTCGTTGCTTATGAATGATATTTTGTCCAGGTGTCTTTTGTCTGTTTACTTTAGATTTTTACCAGAAAATAAATCATATACTTCATAGCATTATATATATATATATATATATTCTATATATATATAACTGTGACACTATATATTAGGCACAACGCATTTTCAATTTATTTCATGGAAGAATGTCGTACCTACTCAAATCCTGTTAGATATGCATGGGCTCATTTTATAACTAATAATATAACAGTTGTGATCATATTTTATGGCACGATGACATAATGAATCTTTTTATTATGATCAATGGGTTTATGATACTTGACCATTTTCCCGTTACCTGAACACAATAAATTTTCCTGTGATATGTACATAATACTATATACGCAGTTGTATTCACTATATACAGTATATTATGTTATATATATATTGTAAAATGTAAATACATGATGTTTTTGAAGGACAAGACTATTTTTGAATAATCCCTTTTTTCAAAACAGGTCTTATAACATATCGCCTGTATATGGCCATACTATGTGAACTATGTATATTATATTTTAACGTTAAAACGAGACGTATTGGATATGGTCGAAAAATGTGACACACATTGTATTTTATCCAATATATAATGCGTGTATATGTGGGTTGATTCACCGAGCATGCACACCCTCATTTCTTATCCTAAATAACGACTTTATTAAAATTCTGATTTCTCGTCATTTTTAGGTATGTACCCATATTATGTAAGGACCGTATTATTATGTTCAATTATTTAGATTTTGTATGCCGTTTAAGGCGTGTCACGTAGCGATACAAACTTATTTTTCCAATGAGAACCAACCTTTTTTTCGTAAATTATTGAATAGATGATTTTTTTTTTTTGAAAATGGTTATCTACATCGAAATTCAAACGAGTTTCTGAAATATTAATATATTATGTAGGCATTACTAAAGAATATTTTGCTAAAATATAAAATAAATTGAATATTGAACCTAGTATTTAATATTGATAGATTAATATTACCTGATTATTATATTATTTTTAATTAATTATAGATCCCATATTTTCTAAACCCACTATCGTTAATCACTATTATTATTAGTAGGTATATACACTAAGTTAAATAACTAAAAAACTACTAGTATAAATTTCTATTTTGATACTTCAAAAATGTTTAAAAGAGTTGACTGCTTGATAATTTTCAGGAACTAAACAGTTGGTAATACTACAGGACGGACGCTCCTTAAGCGTTGTAAAAAGTTGTTTAAAGTATATTTAAAAGTTTTAAAATTAAGAATATAAATTAATTCATTATTAAAAGATAAAATGAGGGTAATAGCCAATAGGTGTCTTGTTTATCACTCTGTTTATTTTTTTGGTAAATGCAAATTGAAAACGCACTAATTGAAACATTTGCCTACCATTTTCGAAACAAATATATCACTAGAGCTGCCCGTTATGATAATATTATAGTAGTTACATTATTGGATGCCAAAATTATCTTGCAGTAATTTAATGTTAAGAAATCGTGTTAAAAAATATTTATACTATTAGTGATAAAAACCACTGCAATGTTTTGTTCGTTTAACAATATTTTCGAGACACGCGTAATTTTTAGACAATCCTACAGAAATATTATTATTTATTGCATCTGTTATTATTAGCTACCTATGGCATTGGACAAAATACGTTATTGTCTGCAATACGTTTCTATCGTTTGTCGCAAAACCCAATACCATAATATTATTATGTGCTATTGCAATGTAAACGGCTTTTAAACCGGGTGTAGTATATTATTTTATAAATGCGTTAAAATATTATATTTTAATTCTCAAAATAATAATATAGTATAATATAATATATGCAGTAAAATATTCCATCACCAATATAATTACGTGCACGACAATAACGATAGGTCTGCGAATATTGTATATGTCCTCACTACGACATATATACCTATACACTATCTCGCGTTTATAAATACGCATGCCTGACATACCTCACGAACCCGAGCACATGTATATAATATAGTATACTATACATACAACGTACACACATATATATATATACATATATATATGTATGTATATTATATTACAGTATAAACAGTAGGCGCGCACAAAGAACGACGATTTTCCGTACAATCGAAACATATTATTTGAATGAAATAGTTTTATTCGAGACGGACAATCGCCGCCGCCGCGCCGCGCGCCGATACGTTTCGTTAAACGGTAATACGCGACCGTTGTCATTACAGCGATTGTATGTGGATATATAATAAGTGGTAGGTATAATAATATTTAAATACTATTATTATAGTGGTAGTGACGGCGCTGTTTCATTTTTTTGTTTATTGGCATAAGACGTCTCGTTTGAACAATATTCGGATGTGTAAATAATAATACAATATTCTACCCGCGGATATCGTTTTATGTGTGCGCCCGACCTAATATTATAATAACACGATCATCCCTTGATCAGATTTCCAAACATTTTCTCGTCTCTTGACCGTCGGCACCGTTTACGACCGTCCACTGTTCTCTCGTATATATACAATATATTATATTATTATAATGACTTTGTAGTATTTGACCGCATCATAAAATATTCCTCGGACCCGTACGCAATCGAGCAATGCCTCCCCGCGATGTCTGCAAATCTCAACCGCCGAAACACATTATATTATATTAATAATATTCTCTCTCGCGTCGGGACCCGCCAGGTTTCGTTTTACAGAGATCCCCTGCACGTCGTTTGTGCAGTTTAAACGAAAAGTCAGTTTTCGGCGAACGACTTTATTTTATAATATTGAATTACGGTCGCCGCGGCGTGGTTATTATACAGGGTGATTCACCGAGCATACTCATCCAAATTTCTTCCTTCGATAATGAATTCATTCAAATTAAGATTTTTGGAATTTTTAAATGTACTCAAAGACCATCATTTAAAATTCTCGAATTTTTTTCGTACTACCGTGGTTGTGTGAGCACACCGCGAGCGACCAACCAGGATGGCACCTGACTGAAATTATTATGGTCCCGTGCATAAGAGGCATTTGGAGGACTCAAAATGGTTTATCGTTGGCACTCGTTCCTTAAAATAGTTATATTATATATATATATATATTTTAAAGTTATTAAATATTAAGAAGCTATCAACCTTTATAAATGTGGTTGGTGCATCCATGAGCATCAATATAAAATATCACACTGAACAGGAATGATCCATTTAGATATTGTCATATCGATGCAAATCAATTCAAATCTATTATGAAGGTAAATTTATTATTTAACAATGATTCGGTAAAAATATTAATAGACATAATATATTAAATAATAATATTTTTTATTATATTCAGTATAGTTGATTGAACACATTATAATAAAACAATAGTATTATAACTGTTAAATAATTGTCGATTTTTTAAATTTTCGTTTGAAACGCAAATGCTTTAATATAATAATATCATTATAGTTACTACAATTATTACGGAATGTGTACGCTCTTCACGAAAAGCCGTCTAGAATTTTATAGGTATGCACCTACCTAGATTTAAAGTGTATTTTTGCTAAATGCGAATAAAAAACAAAAAGAGCTTATCCATATCACGAATACCGCAACTTAAGGAATACAAATTGCGTCTATTTTATGTGCTCGACAACCTGCAGGTAGACACGCGTTCTGACGGTTTTTATGAACTGGATTTTCATTTCGCGGAAAGATCGATTGAGCTATTCGGAAGGTTCGACGTGCATCCAAACGATTTCATTGGCCTATCAGCGGTGTGTTGTTTACAAAATTGCACGTTAGCTCGACGCTGACAGACAAGAGATTGAATGGTTTTATATTTATAGAGCTATTCTGAATATTTGTACGAACCGAGTACCTAACGTCGTATTATACGCGTATGTCGTTCAATGTATAATGTATATTTGCATATGATATATAGTCGTTGGTCTCGTTCTCGATATGCGTTCGCCACAGACAAAGACACTTATAAGAATGCTGTTAGATCGGATCACCGCGTGCAGATAAAAATCCATATTATATTTTATTTATCTTCTCTTTTCTCGTGAGCGGTTCTAGCCGTTCGAGGTATATATAACTCAAGGCTGCCAGTCCTACTCGACTCGGACAACCTATATAGTTTAAGTTCGGTGGGTCAAAAGACAATCGGCTATTTTTTCAATTAAAAATATGTAACTTCGAAAAAAAGTAGTAACTTTAAGCTTTAGCCTTTTCTATCAAGGTGTAATAATGTAATATCGTATAGTTAATTGAGCGTCCATATCGAAGAAAATAATATGTTTTGCTTTAAAATTAATATTTCTTCGAATATTATTCAATATAGGTTAGTTAAAAGTGTACGGGGTGTAACAGAAAGACCTGTCAAATAAAATGACTTTTGTTTCAATCAATATTTTCTATATTTCTTTTTTATATATATGCAATATTTACAGCTGATGCGCTTGTATACATTTTTCATTCTCATTTTGAATACAGAAAATATGAACATTTTAATTTGATTACATTTTTTATTTAAATTTCAAAATAACCAATTTATAAATCTAATTTTTTGAAAAAATGTCAAGTTTAAATTATTTATTTAAGTCAAGAAGTTTATTTTTTTACATTTTTAAATAATATTTATATTTTTTTGGAGTTAATTTATTTGAAACGTAATAACTTTTTTCAAAATATTATTTTGGGAAATTTTCAGACGTACCTAAGTAAATCTTAAATTATTTATTATACATATTATAATTTTCATCATTTTCTTCATACGTTCAACTTTTATTCGTCGTCTTTCATTTTTATTTGTCAGGTCTTTCTGTTATAGTTATCCTGTAAAAGTAATCTTTTTGTTATAGTTAACCTGTAAAAGTAATCTTTCAAAAAGTTTAGTTGAAAGTTGTTATTGTAATGTTAGGGAAAATGTATGACTATAATACTGTATACTGTAAAAATAAACATTTTGCTGTAATACATTTTTCCGCGACAGTTGTCACGGTTTCAGCATATTTAATTTTTTGAACAATTGTATCGGATTTCTATCGGGTACAAAATATCAATCGTGTCGGAGAAAACAGACAGCTATAATTCGCATATAAATAAATTTCAATCATACTCTGTTCATAAGTCTTACCAACTATACATATTTAGTATATTACCGTTGATCATAGAATTGTTTTTGTGGAAAACACAATTTTATAGCTGATATCGTGGTCGAATTATATTGATGCGTACCACTGTCGACTACCATCGTCATTTAACGTACACGTGACTGGATGATTAATTGACGTTCTAGCTAGGAATGGTCTTGAACATTTCCAATATCAGTAAGTACATTTTAGTTGTTTTTATTATGAATAATATACATTTTTTGACACGATTTCTTAAAATTAAATTACTCCAAAGATAATCTTGACATCTAATAACGTCACTACTTTAATATTATTTTAATTTGTTCAAGTATGTCTTATTATTTATCAAGGTGATATTATACTATAAAATCCCAACACTGCAGGTTATATAAATAAATTCCTTGAGATTATATGGTGGGTGTTTAAAGCGTACGTTTTCATCCCCTTTATAGATATTACGCGTGTTGTAGCTTACACATAAATTTAGTTTTTGGATCGCGAAAAAAGAATATATTTTTTGTTTATTTACAGTATTGCCATTTGTTACATTATAATATTGTATAACTATTACAGTAAATTTCCACATGGCAAATACTGAAATACAACTTTTACAAATATATTTATAAAAAAAAAACAAACAAATCTTTGGCACAGGTGCATCGGATGGAACAGACACTATAATATATTATATTTGTATACATCATATATCTATGAACATCGAGCTGGGAGCCCTCTCAACTTACATCCTTCATAAGCTAGGGCCCGGATTTATATGCTCTAAAAACCTTAGAACTATGCACTGTAAAGTATGCATTTTGCTCTTATTTCGTAGGAATATAATATATGTATACCCTTTAACACGTTGAGTGCCACAGTATATTAATTTATGATGCGCATATAGTATGTATCCGCGCCAAAACTGAGTCGCGACTCCGTGTCGCCATCGGTTTCGTGAAATTGTTATTTAAATATTATTAAAATCATTATTTGCCGTTCATGGAACTTACGTTCTTGGAATATTGATTTGTTTTACCAATAATCGGTAGTACCAAGAAATAATAATTTTGTCGTAGACAAATAGGTATCAAAATAAATAATATGTAATAAACAGTATGTAGAAATATGATATTATATAGAGTGTACCATAGTCCGCGAACATAAATATACACTTAATATTGTTATTATACATCAGAGCAAATGATACGCTCTGTACATTATTAAAATAAACTAATACTATTTCGTCAAAATGATATTATAGTAACAACTAAAATATTATCGGAAATAGCACAGCCGCGTAATCGAAGGCGCCATCGAAATCGGCGTCACGCGTTGGCGTCGTCGTCGTTCGGGGAAAAATAATTAAAACTCGCTAAAAATAGACGCGGAAAATCCAAATATACCATTGAAATCACGAGATCTTACTGAATAACCACATATAAATATTGAAACAGTGCGTCTATAACCAATCAAATAATACGCCCAGATAGATATGCATAAGATGTACATAAAGACATACATTTGTCGACCGTGGTCCCCGAGACCGTGTGACGGTTGTCGACTACGTGTCGACCGTGGCATTGAACGTGTTAAAAGTTTAAACTAATAAATATAGGTATGGAAAAAAAAAATTCATATTTATTAGTTTGTTATTTTTAACATTAATTTTAAAGCATTAATAAAATAGAATAAAACAAAACAACATTTTTAACATTGATTAATTTTAATATTTTTGAATCTGAAAAGCAATGTTTGAAATATTTAAAAAAAATAACAAACGATGTGTTCAATAGTGAAAAAATGGGTTTGAAACACTTAGGTATTCGTAAAATACAGAAATATGCTGTAAGCATCACATCAACAAATTACAAGATATATATGCCAAAACGTGCAAAATAAAACTTTGTATTCCGCGGATCTATTGACTATATAATATTCAAACTCGTAGCTTGACCAGCTACTTTTTCGACCGTTCAAAAAAAAAACACGCAAACGTATAGATCCGGGCCCTAATCATAACGGTCCGTTGCCCGAGTTGCCGAACAGAAATCGTGATCAGACGGATGACTTATAAAGCGCTCGCCCCGCGGCTTATGGCCAACCGAAGCTGCACCATGTACCTGCCACCTGGACCATAACATTATACCTCATACCTAAACTATACCTACCTACCACTCGTTTGTTGTTGTAGTTATTGCTGTTGTCGTCTTAATAATATTGACTATTGTCGTCGTGTGGCCCGTTTGGAAATGACCGCCGCGGCAATGGGTGCTCTTCAGCAAGCGCGCAATGAATTCAGAAACCAATCGGATTTAATTTACTAAAAAAGATATAAGTCTGCACGATTAGGTAGGTACCTCGCGACATCGTCATCATCATAATATTATTATCGAACATTAGAACATATTATACGCAATGACAAAACGAAACGGTCGTTTTTCGAGAAAACAGAATGACCAAACAAACGGACACGCGAGCGGATAAAAAAAATAAAAAAACAAAGCTACGCGACTCGTAGACGATAAACGTCTGGCGAACGACTCGGAAACGCGCTCGGTGACAAAGAAAATAATGTAAAAGCGTATTCTAGAACACGGGAGCTGCACAGTTCGACATGATATACAATAATATTATGTACCTGCGGCATTATTATATATATATAGACACCAGCCCGCCTGCCTACCTATATATATATATATGTATACCTATATAATATATATATATGCCTGCCCGGCAATACCACGGTATACGGGGTTCGATGTTTATTATATATGAATGTATAATAATATGTGTTTTCTGTGACGTCCGCTGCTGCAGTATAGTAGCAGTATAACTCTCTTGTGTCGAAGCTCGTCGGCGAGTATCCACGTCGTCGTCTATCGAGTGTGTGCTGGCTGCTCGTGCTGCTGCTGCTGCTGCCGGCTGCCGCAGTGATTGTTCGAAACCGGACCGAGGACTAAATAATTGACGTGCCCGGCGTACATCGGATCAATTAAATTAAACGTATACGCGTACGTTTATATATACGTGTAGGATATTATAATACGGGGTATATGTCAACACGACATAGGTATAACATATCATATAATATAATAATGTAATGCGTGTGTGCATGACAAAAAAATAAGAAGAAAAAAAAACGAATAAACAAAACAAAACAAAAACACACACACACACGAGCAAATGTATTAACACTTGATCGTATATACACGTAAGTCCTCGTGCGATTTGCCAACATAATATTATGTGGGTATAGGTACCTCTACGTATTATAATAATATATTATTGTACGTCACCGCCGTGCGTATATTATTTTATAGCAGGTACCTCGCACACACAAGCGCGCGCGTGCATTCATGATTGTCGCCGACGTCCTATTAATAATGTAGAATATTATAATATTATATCAAACGAATAGCATAGTTGTCGGTAAACCGTTCTAAACACAATTGATAAATAAATTGCGTGTAACGCATTTGCGGCTAGAGACGTCGTCGTATCGGTAGGTACCTCCACGTCCTTATACTTATACCTATACCTACCTGCTGCCGATCTACGGCATAATATTATATTTTGTTTTTACCGCCATCGTCAGTGCTGTCTTATTATAATTATTATATTACTGTTGTAGGTATTACAATATATTTTACGATATCGAGAGTCCGAGAATGATTAAGCGAATAAAATTATTCTCTCGCTTATAGCTACGGTAATTATTTATTGTTCGTTTACATGGTTGCACCATATTATAATATAATATAAGTAAACTAGAAGTGCACGTGACATACTGTGCTTTTCGTGATTTACGACTCATGACTTATCATTTATGGAAATTGTTTTAATTCCGAGTTCCGACTGCAAGACTCGAGCGATCTACAATCTATTACCTACAGTGCAAATATTTATTATTTAATGTGGCATACCGTGTGATTATACGAGGAAAAGAATCAATGAAACCACATAAAAGTTTATTAATGAAAGCTGTTTTCCGAAGGTCTGATAAACTGCTCAGACTGAGCAGTTGACTTATATAGTTGACTTATACATGAAATCATGCTGAGGGTATTTTATAATTTAGGAGAATAAGGCAACAAAACTAAAGATTTCCTTGGTATTCACTCTCAATCATTTGACGATCGCAAGAAGTCAATGGGTCACATACAATTGACTCACATTCAAGAGCATGTTTCACCAATGAGCTAAGATGATTGCAAAGGAGCGGATAATTTAATATCATGCTTAATAACCTCTATGAAAAACCAACAAGTGCATGAGCCTTACAACATAATTCCTGAATGTGCGATCGGGGACTTAATTTACGTCATAGGGTAGTAACATTACGACGTTAAATTATTTAATAATATGCAAAGGCAAGGTAATGAAAATGGTTAACTCAAGTTATAAGTAAAGTTAAGTGAACCTTATAAGTTAGAAGTTTAAAGTTCACAAAAAATTAATTTAACTAGGTAAATTTAAAGATAATACAAAAAAATATTTTCTCAAGGAACTCAATTAAAAAATAAATTAGTACGTACGTGAATAACATAATATATAATACTATTTGATCAAGGACCATAACACATATTATTATACCTAGTATTATTATAGAGCATTATCAGAGGTTACGAATTGTAACTAATCAGTAGTATTATTACAAATTTGGTAAAATCATTGCATTTGAGAAACAAAGTGTAAATACTATCAGTGTTTTAAAATTGATGTTTGAAAGGTGTCGATAGCGTGAAAGTCATGAATATTTAATAATGCATGAATGATGATGAATCGAGATCCGTAAATATACTGACAATAGTAACAATAGTACCGAACATAAATAATTTAAATAGTAAATTTAACATAAATGGTTCTTGACTGAGTAATTGTACTAATCTACTTTACATTTTTAATAAATTGGATAAGTAGTACATTTATAATTTTGTACAAATGTTGTATTTTATAAGTAAAATTTCACGTTGCCCTCCAAGAATCGACAATTTTAATGTACTTTTATAGCAAGGGGTTTTTTTTATTAAAAAGAAATGCATAAAAACTTCGGGCTTCCAACACTGTCTGAAACATTACTTAAGCTTATAATATATCTATAATATAGGTACTGCAGTGGTCATCGTTATTAGAAAAATTATCGGACAATTATTACAATTTAAGTAGGTACTTTTCAATTATCTCTATTATATATTATATTATTGTCCGATGGCAATGCTTGGTTTCTATATGTAATATCGATTAAAACGAATTTTTCTTTTGACCTTGGCAGCTTCTGAATCATTGCAGTTATGCCTGTTTTTGGATTCTTTTATCGTAGTTAAATTATCATTACACATTTCAAGCCGACAAATGTGTTTTTGACATCTTCAAAACAAGTTTAAAAAAAAAAAATGTTTGTTTTTTAAACGGTTTTAAACTATGGATAACATATTATAATATAAAAAAACCCGTCATCTGTGATATGCACATCGCATGTCAAATATTTATGTATATTATGCACAGAGATAACTTCAATATATTACTATAAAATCGTATACTATGAACACGACCCCGATCGTGATGGCCGGCCTCCATGCCAACGGTAGAACTCGTCGAGTTGTGACAAATAATTCCATAAATTTCACTATCAGTATTCTACAGTAATTACGTAATAACTGTGACAGTATTACAATGTTTTATCAATGGCAAGTACCATAGTCACCAAACCGGTATTATATTATATTATTTAAGTGCTACCGCTATACTATATACAGCTGGCATACAGTCTCATAACATGAACTGTTCATCGCCAAAATTGGGGGTAATACGCCTCTCATCGACCATCGTCGTCGATAAATAATTGTTGATTCTCGTAGATGCTCGAAAAGTTCAAAGTTAAACGTTTTAATATATATATATATATATAGGTATAGTACCTACTATATGTATTTTATGACATATATAGTTACTCGGCGAGCACACAAAACAAGACGTGTATATGTTAGTGGGTATAGGTAATTCGGGCGATTGTAAACATGGCCAAAGGAAAAAAATGTTCAAAAGGTCTATTACTTTTTTCAGGTAAAAATTATTTAGGTGTGAACTCGGCCCGAAAAAAATATACATATCATTTTTTTATAATATTTTTGAGAACCATTTAGCATTACCCAGGGACGAGGCAAGTTCACTAATTGTTTTAACTCGTTAAGTTAAGTTAATAAAAAAAAATGTAAGTTAAATTTAAAGTTAAAAGTTACTTTTCTTTTTTATTTAGAAATAATGCGAAACACTTTCGGTAGCTTACAATTTATAGAACTTATTTAGAATACAGAATAAAATACTATAAATACAATTTGATTTTTGAGACAGTGTTCATTTTTTCTAAGCTAGAAGTTACTTATGAAAATAAGAGTAACTCGTTAAGTAACTTAACTTTTTAACTCGTTAATGCCCAGCCTTGCATAGAGGACACCACGAGGAGGCAATTCTCATCATTATCCTCTATAAATTATTTTCATTTTCATATTATTATTCATATAGTATTAAATTTGTTAAATAAATAAAAAATGTTTCAGTATTGGATTTCATTTGATAAATTATGTCATGCTTATTATATTTTATTGGTTAAAATTATCGGGCCGAGTTTACAATCGACCTATTTTAGTACCTACAATTTCCGGACCGAGTTTATAACCAAAAAGGTAACCGCGGGCCCAGTTTACATTTGCTCGGTAATTCACACAATATTGTTCATCGCGATGTCTTCTATTTTATAAGCGAGTACAATGCAGGTATCTATATAGGTACTCTATAGTGGCTTGCCGGAGTTCAAGGGGAATAAATAAAAGTAGAGTTAACGAAAAATATAATTGACATGATGTCAGTTTTGAAGCGTTATTTATTTATAATTGGCATTTTACTACTATCTAGGATTTCAAGATATTACTGTATATTCACAAGTATCCTACTGATTATATTACTTTGAAACAATTCATAATTTCAAACAATAATAATATCGTCGTGAGAAGTAAACCACATATTTTATGAATGTGTTGCTTATGAAAGCTACTAAACAATATTGTGTCGTTCAAAAAGTAAAAAAAAATTGCATTTGAAAAAAAAAATTCGTTTTACGCGTTATTAAATGTACAACAATATAAATACGTTATACAACTTTGGGCGTTTATCATTTATCGTTAAAAATAATATCTAATGCGGGAGAAGGCCCGTATAAGGAATAAACTAATTTTTTGGATTGATTACTTGGATAGAAATAAATCTCTTGGAATAAAAAATGTCTACGGAACCAATGTTATAACTTTTAAGTACTTAAATGGATTTTTACTTTTTAGTTATTTCGTTTTGCGTTATTTTTTGTTAATTATGATATTATTCTATTTATTTCATTTTGCGTTTTGTTTTGTTTTGTTTTGTGATATTTAACTATTTTTGTTTACCGTTTTTCATTTTAATTACATTTACAAATTTCAATCGTTTTTTCATATATATATATTTATATACACATTTATCTATTTACTATAATCATATAAAGTTTTGCAAGCCCTGCTGGTTTGATATCAATATATTATCAAGTTAAACAAATTGAACATTTTTAAATAAAATACATTTGAAAAGGTATTAGACAGACATTGATGATTTTATAATTTTTTTTTTTTTTTTTTATTGATCTTGAAATTTAAATTTAGTTTAAATTTCCGCTTCGACATCTGAGGCTATTAGCGTTACATTAAATATATATAAAAAAAAGGTACACATATATATAATTTTACAATATTAGTGTTTTATCTTAAAGTAAATTTAATAATTTAGTTGCAGTTAAGAATTCTATGATGTTGGATTTTATAATTTATAATAGCTACAAAATTCATTTCTATTAATTTTTTTTCAATTATTATTATTTCATCATAACATTGATATTTTGAAAATAATATAATAGTATATTAATATTGTGGATAATTATTTATTACGTTTTATACACGCATAGTAAATAACACCACCAAATATTCAAATAACATTAATTATAAGCGCATTTATTAAACCATTTTTAAAGAATGCTCAACTTAAAAAAACATAATATAATATATTACTATATATAGTATGTAGTAGACAATTTATAGTCATCTAGTGTTCTGATTTATTTATTTTTTACAAAATTTAAATTGGTTTCTGGTCAATTATAGTTGGGATAGTTTCAATTACTACCGATATAGGTACTACAACTACCGTATATAATAAATACCTACAGTTTAAATTTAATTATTTCATATATGATACAGCTGTTAATCACTTATTGCGTTTTATTTGCTGATCTAAAGTCATGGCTGAAATTCATCTTTAGCCTTTCAACATATTATAGTGTCGTTTAGAATATTGTACTTGTCTGTTGATCGAAAATTACCATAACGTTTGTCAACACTTTTAAGTAGGTAATTGTTTTTTAATTTATCTATAATATTATGTATTTATTTCAAAATATGAACATACATAATATCATACTCGTAAATAAAAATAAAAATAACACATATCATAATATATTTGAATTGTTTCGTAGAAGTATAAGGAAACTAGTTCCCACGGCGTCGTCGGTTCAAACAGGAAAAAAAAGTTGAACAGTTAAAGCGAATTGAAAATAATTTTATGAACAAATACCAAATTGAATTCTCTCCGTTCTATAGTCTTAACCGTCAACGTTTTTAAAACTTCTACGAAACAATTCAAATATATACGCATTTTAATTATCCTAAAACGACGTATAATAAATAAAACATGAAATATCATTGCATTAAAATTTGTCAAAAATAATTAATTACGTTTCTTCAACAGGAGTATCAGTATGAAATCAAAAAAATCGCTGTCCTTATGTATGTCCAATAATATTCCAATTGATTTGAAGTTTATTTGACTGAAGTTAACACAATAAAATAGATAAAAATTGAGGTAAATCAAGTTCAAAGTATACATATAGCATAAAAAAAAATGTCATTAAAAAATAATTTGTTGAAAAATCAATTTAAAATGAAGTTTTGAAAAAAGTTAAGTTGATAGCGGCAATTTACTAACACGTCACGAGAGCTCGCACACGAGGAGAGAAAAATGTCAAACTTTAAGCTAAACATTTTCTTATTTTCAAAGACATATTTTAAAGTTTGAGATTAAAATATTGAAAAACAGAGTTCAATGCGGCTTGTAGAATATTACCATAATATATTAGTTTTTAAAAAAAAATATCAAATTTGGTTGTTTCTACAGTACTGAAATATTATTCTTGTAGACTGAAGAGTGTATTTTTTGTGTACACGATGACATTGACACCGGGCACCTTAAATTTTTTAAGCCTTTCGTAAAAGTTTTCTCAAATATATTTTATTGATACTCTTTAGTCGCCAAGTACTATGTGCTGAATGGAAAACACGTATTACAGTGAAAAAAGTTATTAAATTAATCAATCGATAACACTTGAGAACAAATTATAGTACCGTCAATACGAAGCATCGAGATGTTATAATTATTGTTTCCTGCGTCTTGAAATCGATCGAATATTTTACGATTAAACGAAATGAAACCATATATTCACGAACCATTCGACTATTTAAGCTGTAATTCGTATATATTGTTCTGGCTGAAATCATCTCACATTATTTGAACAAGTATGCGGTTTAATGTTAAAACTATAATTATTATTTAAAATAAAAAAACCTCGTAAAATATTATACCACTTGTGTTTTTATTATTATTATTATTATCATCGTATCAATGCAAAATATTAATAAATGTTATTATAGTCAATTTATGTGGTCGTTGATTATTTAGTTTTAAGTCACGTGTTAGTGTGGGATATTTTGTCATCAGTAATTAATGTACCTATAAAAATCAAGAGGTTATTAATTATAATATGTTTCTGGTGCCATGTGCTCAAGTACCGCTGCATTAAAACCTTTAAAACGATTTGGAGCATTCCTCGCGTTTCGCACATGTGAATAATTTCGAACTACATACTTATTATACAATTAAATACAAATATCAGTATCACGAATGATGCTAATTGCAGTGATTACTTGGGTTATAGATACTAAAACTTGTATATAATTGAATAATATATAGTTTCATAATATATATATTCTAAGCTTAACAATTATTATAGGTACCATATGCAGTCATAAAATATAGCCAGATGATAAACTGCTATTTGAGATAAACATAACAACGATCGATGCCAACTTATATACTGGTCCTCAAAAAAGCTATAATCACAGTCCTTCAAAAATACAATTAACATTATACAAGAGATCAATAAACACTATAAAACGAGGAAGACAAATTCGAGTTTAATAGTTAGATTGACTTCACATTTGATCAACACTACACTTGGCCTCTCGTGCTGTACAGGACGACGTAAAGAAAGAAGCTGTAAAACATAAAGTAATATTTTTTAAACCAAAAAAATCAATATTTGGAAAAAATTTAATTTTTTTAAGAGTTTTTCTTACACTTGTCATATATTGACCTAATTTTTTTGCATCCTTATAGCAGTCTGTGAAACTGACACAACTTTTGTTCATTATAAGTGGCAGTTTAAATTTTAAACTTCATAAGCTATAGAGGAATCATACTTAAATAAAAATATTGTTTTATGAATAGTTTCCGTTTATGATAAGGTATTAAATTGCAGAAAGGTACTTTCCGAAATGTATGGTTCACCAACAATTTGCCAATCAAAACTTAAATGCTTACTAATAAAAAAAAACTCTATTCGTTTAATATTTATCTACCTACGAAATTGTTTCCGAAGTATTCTACTACAAATTAAATGTATAGGTTACCATTAAAAAAAACAAAGTTTTTTCTCATTAGAGTATTATAGACATTAGACATGTAAAGTTGTGAACAGTGTAAAATGTTAGATTTGAGACAAACGTATAAAGTACCTTCTGGAGAAAAATAGTGTGTATAGTTAAAATGATCATCCTTCGTTAAAATTCATGTGTACGCACACACGAGACAGGTGATATTTATACATTTTTTGTCTTATTTATTTGAAATTTAACTGATGATAACCATTTGGTTTCTTATACGTTATAGTAAAAATATTATACCTCTTACATGTAATATTACGAGTGACTTGATTTTTACATGAACTTGATGTTTATAACAATTATTGTCTTTTATAATAAATAAACCCTAAATAAAAAAAAAGCACCAAACACCTAGTCCAAAATCGTAGTGTTGTAATTGAGTTTAAATTATAAATAGAATTAATATACTCAGATACTGCATTATAGTCTACCTATATAGCATTATTTAATAGATTTCAATTATAAAGATTATATAATCGATTGGACTATGTGTATATATAATTGAATTGTACGTAATTCGATTACCGGTAAACCTCGAATAGTTTTATTAGTACCTACATAATATTACGTGCGCTGTTCGTGTATTATTTTTATGACATGTAAAATATAATATTATAGTAGTATGTCAGCCATCACAGACCATGTCTACAATAGAATACAGTCATATCGATGTGTGGCTGTGTTATTAATTCATTGAAAGCAAAGGTCTTCGCCTAAATTAGTTATTTTTATTTTTTAGTTTATTTTTCACGAGAATTATCCCTTTGATTTTTTCTGTAATCACTTGAAATATTCATTCGAAATAATTATGCCATTTTCTTAATATATCATGATGTGTTCGTTTAGATTTTTAGAATGGCAGTTATTTTCAAAAATAAACAGCTCGCTATTTTAATGTTGAAATTACATTAATATTTTTTAATATTATCTCCGAAAGCATATTTATTGGTAAAAAATACAATAAATAAGTTTAAAAAGTGTGGATGTCTTCAATATTCAATGGCCTACATTGATTACCGGAATTCAATCAAATGGATGGTTTTTCAATCATCAAGTGTTTTGTTTCAAACCGCGTATTATATTCAAACTGTTTAATTAACTATATATCACTATATCACTTCAGACTTTCAGAGTATCAAAACCATATTCAATTTGGTTAGGCCATCAACATTAATTTTTATTATGTATTTTATATTTATTAATATATATGTTTATCTTTTTAAAAACTTACTGTTATTCTGTTATCTGAATTGTGTAACAGATACCTGATTTAACGAAAACAGTTTTACATTTTTGAACTGAATATTGTTTTCCTATTTATGGATCAGACAATTTAATGGGTTCTTATTTGTGACTCTAATTATTTTATTAACATTTTTTCGGCGTGTGTTGTCTAAATATTAAGCAATAAAATATAATATACACATTTTTCCGAGTACCCTTAAGCTATCCATATGATGACTTTATAGGTAGATGTCGATAGGATATTAAAAAAAATCTTTAACAATCCTGCATACCTCAGCTATTATCTATTGTATTTTTACTAATCCTATAATACATAGTCTCATACTTAATAGTTATTTCGTTTTTAATGAGATTTCGTTACATAGTATTATGATTTAATGGTTTTTTAAATAATGCACACACGTAATTATTGTGCGTATACATAATTTGTTATGCACAAGAATATTGCAGGACACAAAATGCGTTTACAAAATATTATACGAACCCACAGGAAGTTCGAAATAATACCGGTTTTCAATCGCCGCGTATCAATACGGTGCCGAATTGAGGTTTCTTAATGCCGTCCGTCCATTTTTGTTTTCTATGCCAATAATAATAATAACAATAATAATAATATCATATCATCGTGTAATTGATTACGGAAAGATTGTGGTGGGAAACGTATTCCACCACTATATATACGTATTATATTATTATTATGATACAGCCCGGTGCAGAGTGTATCGATTCAACTCCGATCTGTATTAGGCCTTCTAATCACGATAATAAAGAGTCTTTCACCGGTATAATAATAATACGAGTCGCGATAAATCCGAAAAAGAGAAGAAAAAATATACGTATAAAGGAATATTAGCGTACCTTTTGGCACACCCCCCTCGCAGCCTTATCTGTTTTGTACTTATACCATTTGTGCGACGTTACCGTGGCGGCCGCGGCATGCAGGATCGATTTCAAAATGATATGATGACGTGCGCCATGTGTGGTTGTAATAATAGCATTATATTATACCGAACTTTGTATGGTACCTACTGCCTACCTCTCTTATTTGGACGTGATAAATAAATAAAAAATAAAAAAAAACAGATCGGAACAGCAAACGGCGTAAATCGCATTCCGCGCACGTCAATATAATAATATACTGCACACGCGTATATAATATAATAATAATAGTTGGGTTGTATAATATGCATTATAGGTATTATATATAGAAAACGTACGGCGCGTTATATCTGTGTATAGGGATGTAATAATATCGTATACATATACATATAATATTATATGGGTACTATTTATTTTTTTCTTGAATGAAGACGTTTCTTTTTTTTTTCTGTTTGACGAATAACGTGCCACGTACAAAGTGCCATTGTTCGGCGGCAACAACAAAAACCCACACACGCTCACATATGTACATAATAATAATAATATCGTACATAATGCGTTTTCCCCAAAATACCGGAGCGTTTTAGCGCCATTTCCTATCGTCGTCCGTGTGTGAAGATTATATTATTATTATTATTAGGTACCTATTTGTCGGTGAAAACAGATGAATGACGCGCGTCTTGTATAACATCGCATATGGCGGTCCATTCGGCCGTTTCAGCGGGTCGCATTGATGATGATGATGGTCATAGTGGTTATACACTCTATACAGCGGCGTAGTGGCGGTGGCGGTGGTGGCGGCGGTGGAGGTGGTGGTCGTCGTTGTCGTCACCGCGGTCGTCTTTTGTGAATGGAGAGATGAACGCACGGGCCGATATGTATATAATAATATATAATATTATATTAACACGCTGCCGCAAGTATCTATATGGGTATATACCGGCGGTGAGGAGGCTTCCTTTTCACGCCTGCACAAAAAACACACACGTTAATAGAATTATAAAACACACACGCACACAGAGACACGCTCGTGTAATGTATCTCTCTCTGCACGCCGAGAGAGGTGTAAAAAGAACGCCGGCGCGTATTAACGCCTTTTTTTCCATTTCATTTTTTTTTGTTGTTGTCCGCGTCTCTTGTGTTCCTGCATAGCTCCACCGCCGCCGCCGCCGCCGCCGCCGCCGCCGACGACGTAAGTACTATATTATATTATTATAATAAACGTTTCTCTCCGCACACGCATATTATTACGTATTATAATATAAAGGTATAGGTACACAATATACTTGCACGGTTGATTTTTCTATTTTACATTTTTTTAAATGGGAAAAATGTACCCCGCCGGCGCGGCGCGCGGCGTACTGGTCGTAAACGGTCCCGCAGTAAACTTGAAAGGGTCCGTGAACGGCACTTCTCATTCTCATTCTCATTCTTGTATACGAAGGCACATTATATATTATATATGTATATATAGGTATATGATATATACTTCGCGCGTATAATAATGTATAATGTAATAATGCGTTATATATTATATAATATAATATAATATATAGAAGAGGGACGATAATACGACGAGTATGTATGGGAGAGGGAGTGTATGGGGTGGGTAAGAATGGAAAAAAAAGAGTATAATATATAACTCTACTCGTGTATTATATAGAATACACGCGTTTCAGTATATTATAAAGAGACCGGGCTCGATTCCGGTGAACGCCATCACACGTTGTTGCGGTGGTGTTAATAAATACATAAATAAAATTGGGTAAAAAACTAATATATATATATGTATATAATATACGCGCGGGTATGATATTATTATAGATCGTGTGTGTGTGAGCGTGTACCAGAAAGAAAGGAAAAAAGGAACCTCAACCAACAATTACCATGCGATGTGTGTGCGCCGGGGTCACGATTACGGTCTGACGGTTTGACTCCAATCAACTCTAAAATCGATATATATACTACAGGTGGATTTTTTTCTTCTTTCTTTTTAGGACCACCCAAAATACCCATCGCCTCGTAATTATGGATGGTGTGAAAAAATTTCTGGACCGATTCCCAGTGGCTTTTGGTCGTGCCGCCGCCGCCGCCGGGGCCATAAATTGTGTTTTTGGAACGCGCGGCTGCAATGGTTTGGGGCGTGAGTTTTCGAGTTTTCCGACACCCGGGACGAAAAAAAAATAACAATTCGAAATAAAAGGGTGTCCACTGCTGTATTATATACAATATCAATGATACATATTATATTATATACTATATATACACGCGGAGCAATGGCGCGACAAAGAATATTCACATCCCGTTCTCACCGCGGCGCGTATTAAACGTATATATTATATATATATATATACAGTCGTTCGCACAATAGGTAGGTGTGTGTGTGTGTGTAATAATATATTACGCGTGGGTGTATTTTTATTGTTATTTTTCGATTTATTTAAATGAAAAACCAACCGGCGGCCAACCTCACATGACGGTGTTATATGAGCGCGTCGTCCGTACGGTTACAAAATGGCGTAAAGCGTATATAATATAATATATAATGACAGTAGTTAAAAATACGAAACCTATTTCGAAACCTTGTAATATCTAAATCAAGGTCTCGAAATTACGAATAAACGATAAAGTTGTGCGTGAAAATGCGTGTGCATGCGCTATGCGTATAAACGGTATACCTATAAGTACCTATACCTATATATACTATATACTATATACCTATATATACTATTCGGTATTCATCGATTGGTTCAAACACAAAATGTTCAAATTTAAATCTCATTATGGCTCACGACTCACGAATATTTATAATATTATCGCAGGGAACATATAATAATATGACGTGAGTATAGGAATACTCGAATTCATTAAATTTAAATTGTATGAATATAAATTATAATTTACCAGGAAGAAAACCTTCCTAATTTTGTGTAAGTATAATACATCTTAATATCAGCAGTATATATATGTGCATAGTAAGTAGGTACTCATTAAATTAAAGTTAAATGAGTAAACAGGACGTAATTAAATATACTTTGCATAGTATTAAGCATATACTTGTCCCGTATGGTTTTTTCGATAAAACTAAATTACAATTAATCGGTTTATTACTATTTACTGCCATATATTGACACTGCAACACGTCAAAATCAAACCATAATATTATGCGTTAGGCGCGAGTGAAATAATAACATAATATTATATACCTATAACTTCTTAGTTCTTACTTTTTTTAGCTTTTATAAGCACTCTTGAGGCTAGTAATTTTTACATTCGTGCAATTACTATCCAAACTAGCGTATAGGTATATCAAAATATTGTGTTGTATCTTATTTACATTACAACCTAACATATACGTTTGTTATTTCAGCTTTTATTTTCATCTCAACCATGCCAACTTTAAATAATTTTAGTGTGGCGATGTAAAGATAAAATGTAGTAAATATACATTTGCATGTTAATATTATTACTCTCTACTTTCTAAGAAATGATAGTCAACCTTATTTTTTACAATATTTTTAGGGATATTAGATCAAAATCTATTGGTAAAACTATAAAAGCATTACCTAAGTACCTACCCAACTATAGAAACTAATACAACATAAATCTAATCACTCACATTGTTGGATGTATATGTATTTTAATTATTAGTTTTGATCTTTGTTCATTGCTTTATTTAAATTATTAATATTTGTATCGTCCTTTCCGCACTGATAAATAAAAACTATATAACTATAATAGTAACGTTAAGATTATAATGTTATATATGACAAAAGACCAGTTTATTGAAATATATAAACGTAATTAAAACTGAAAACAGTAAATAAAAATAATTAAATACCACAAAATAAAACAAAACGATTAACAAAATCTATAATATACATCATTAAACAGAACATAATTTATAGAATATCATTAAACAATAAATAACGCAAAACGAAATAATTTAAAATCCATTTACTTAAAAGTTATAATATTTTGGTTTCGTAAAAATATTTATTCTACGTGATATAGCAATAATTAATCTCGTCGATCAATTCCAGAATTTATTATATTTCATATCCGAGGGACATATTCCCCGCGTTAGATGTTATTTTTCACGATATGCACTATACACACAATAAACGCAAAATGTGTATAACGTTGTAATTCAAAATAACGATAAACGAAAAATTGTATGTAACGTTTAGATTGTGAATAACGTAGTTAAAAGAAATTTTGATTTCAAATTCTAGCCCCGATAATAAGTCATAACCGTGAGATCACGTCTTGTAGGTAGGTACTGCTCGATTTCGCGCTAGTGTGGTGGCAGTTATAATTTTTTTCAGGCGTTTCAAAACACACGGTAAGTCTGAATAGAATACATCAGAATTTAGCCAAACGCCTGTGCTGCGTATTATGTCGTTGGTCTTTTACAACACCGTGATTTTGAATTGTATTATGTAGGTATCATGGAAACAATTCATTAGGAATGTGCTGACACAATTTACACTGTAAAATTGTTTTTATTATTCATAACGATTTGAAAATACTGACGCGACTATTTAATACTCTGTGATGGGCCAATCATACGTTAGTAACAAATAGGTTGACAAAAACTCCCTGCCTTTGTCAAATGATGGTCCTAAAAATAAATTATGTTTAAAAAAACAGTGCTACAGGGATGGAAAAAAACAATGTTTTTAAAATAATATAAATCGAACGTTTTGCTTGTTTAAAACGATGTTGTATTTGTTTTAAAGGTTTTTTTTTGTTATGTTTTAAACAATATATAAAAATTTTTAATCTATTACTTTACCACAATATTTTGTTTCAAGTGTAATACACCGGTACGTTACAAAATATATGTAAAATAATTTTGGGATTTTTGGACGGGCATTATACTATGATTTACACACAAAATGTTAATGTCATGGAAAAAATTACGTTACAACTTTGTTTTTTTTAATCGTTGATCAAAAAGTTTTAAACGTTTATGTATATAAATTATTTACCACCAGTTTAAATCACATTCAAACTCTGTTGAATCAGTGGTGTATTTTAGTATTTTTTGAAGCGTGATGAACGTCATAGTGGCTACCATAGGACGTATCGAATTCCATACTTGCTTCATGCTTGCAAAATGGGAATTCATAAATTTTCTTGCAAATAATGAAATAAAATAAATATATATATTAAAATATTATACATTTGAGTGATTCGTCAAGCTCATCACATCGTTTTCTTTGATAATTAATTTATTCATATTCTGATTTTTGGAATTTTTAAGTGTCCTTAAAAACCTCGAGGTCTTTAAGATTTTTTTGGTACCTAGGTACTTTGTACCACCACACGACACTTCTTAAAATAAATGGTACACAAATTCTAATTAATTGAAAATAATTATCATATACTAAATGTCTAAATGGTTCCAAAAATCATAATTTGAATAAATCAATTATAAAAAGAAAAAATGTGGGGGGGGAGCACGCGTATTGAATCACCCTTATATACAGTTATATACGAGATGCAAATACTCAGAATTCTATTGTTTCGTAGAAATGACGCCATACTGTGAGTATATTCAATGTACTCGAGACACGAGTCTCGTAGTGTATAGGAGGTACATTTTGTATGTATACGAAATCGATCGCAGTCTTCTGATACTGCTGCAGCATTGCGCCTATGAATTATTATTTAATTGAATTAATATTGTGTTGAATGATGTATCAAACAGCTGTCGTTGTGAGCTTCGGAACTTTAATGGTCGTACCACTATCATGGGGGTCAACGCCGCCGCCTCCGCCGTGTAGTCGACATCGCCGAAAACAGAAATACACGGCAGCGCCGCACACCTGAACGATTTAGGTACCTCACACCTCGCACAGTCACACCTCACAGCATCATCGTATACCTACAGCACTGCAGCAGTTAAGCGATTGTCTCGTATATGTGGAAAAACGGTAGGTAGGTGTTAATATAATATAATACGTCGAATACAAATTGCGGTTTATATTATAATATATCGTCCGAATCGAATGGCATATTTGTCAAGAACCGTTGATAATACGTCGTGTAATACAATTATTATAATATTTCCTTTTCGCCACGGCCGTCGCGGCGACCACTGTCGATCGTCCGGCCGACGACGACGCCCACGCCGCCGCTATCGCCACCTTCGGGCCACCACCGTCGACGACGACCCCTTCGCGGACACCTCCGCCTCCACCGCCGCCGCGCGCCCTTACACCGCAAAGACCGCCGCCGTAGTCGTCGCGCGGACCACCTTTGCCCGAGAGCGATGATCGTCGGCTGATGGGCATTGTGCCCGGGGGACGACCGTGTAATGCGCGCGTCCGGAGACACGACCCGGTGGTGGAAGAAAAAAATAAAGAACGTCGTCGAGAAGAACGGAAAAAAAGAGGTGACGATAAACGACGGATAAACACATTATGTACAGCGACGGGCCGCGCGCACAGAAAAGAAATCTAGATCTACATGGTTTCCTACTGTTAAAAACAGGTGTTAACACAGACTCCTGCTGAACATCATCTTGTGTGGTTTGCCCGCAGGCGAGGCGTTTTGTCCAACATTAGTCCACACTTTTTTTTCCTCTCTCCGCCGCCGCCGCAGCCGCAGCCGCCGCTCCACCCCGCACGCCCATCGCCGGTATATACCTTTCACTCCGACACCACCCATTCCGCCTCCTCGACGTCGCTCTTTGTCCATTGTTATTGTGTCGAAATTAGCGATACACATACAAGTATACTACTTGCACACGTGTAAGTAGTATATATACACGGCGCATAATACGTGTATATATAGACGTATATATTACTCATAACGTGTGTATACATACGTGCGCATTACTTGTATTATATACGCGTGTGTATTCTTATTAGGCATACCCATAACGTAGTCTGCATTCATCGATCCGCGGTGTAGGTATGCGCCGGTATTTGTGTATAACAATAATAATAATAATAATAATAGTATATTATAATATAGATACTCTGGGTCGTGATATTGTTATTAGGTATACACGATAACCATATATTAACCATATTATTATAGTATCGCATATCACCGCGGTTACACGCCAGCCCCTATATTTTTGTGCGCGAAAATGCAAATGTGTATATTATAGTATAATAGCGAGGTGCCTACGAATTATTTACGACCATACAAGACGCGTAGAAGCGTAATGTGTTCGGATTTGTTAGAAACTTTATGACTTTGAGCCCTCCATCGACCCGAGTTTGAAATTAATGTGAAGTGCTCACGAATGTGTTGAAGGAAAAAAAAAAAGGTCTTCATCTATAATATGTTTACTCTATAAGAGGCCTCTGCTATTATACTAGTATATATATGGTACAATAAGTGTGTAAATAAACGTGGTTCGGCAAGACTTGGTCTAGCTATATTTATCCTATATTAAGTACGGTAGCCCGCGGATGCGCGGTTTATAAATACAAACCATTATCACGCCACAACCCGCGGTAGGCGAAGGATGTATGGAACGAGGAAATAAAATTGTAATGTGTTTGACAAGAAATATCTTTCTTTAAAACATAATATTGCTCTATGAATTAGTTTCTGTATTTTCATAGTCCTGTGAAAGCTTTCCCTAGTATAAAAGTTTATGGTAAACATTTTCCCGAAACATGTTGTTCCTAAATTATATTTTCCTGTCTGTAGCATGTATCCTGCCATACGAAATAAATCAATAACATGATCGTCGGCTTTATATAGCATATATTAATTGTTATTTTTATATATTGAGGTAATTAAAGAACAAATGGAAAACACAATATATAGGTCGACCAGTTTTTTACTGAAATAGTGAAATACTAAAGTCGTTGACTGTTGTGAAATATTAAATAATATTGTGCTATTGCAGCGACGAAATCTTAAGTAAACGGCGAGAATTTATATCACCATTAATCTTTCGTAATATCTACTCAATCCTCAACTGAATGTATTTTACTTTGTTAGTAAATAATTCATAAGTTTATAATTTGTATGTATAGGATTTCTAATAATATTTGTGCTAGTACATGGATGGTAAAACTATAGGATTCCTGCATACACTTGACAACATACACAGTCACATAAGATCTATTAGAACTCTTGATGGAAATGTCTTATTTCAATTCAAAATGTTGGGTTAAATTAACTCTATATCAGTCGACTATTTTAGGTTTTCAATTCGTGAAATACTATGTATATTTAGTGTAAAAATGACTAATAACAATAATTAAGTTATTAATTCGAAAACTTTTGATACCATCAATACACAATTGTAGGAGGTTAAAATCTTTTTTGTTGTGAATCATAATATAAGCATTTAAAAACATTAATGAGAAACAACTTATCAACGGGGACTCACACGACGAGACGTTTAATATATAATATTATATACGCACTCTTTTATAAAAAAAATAAGTATTAACACTATTAACTATATACAGGTGTAGAGATATATAGATATATATGGTACCTAAATGTGTGTTCGTCATCGTTTGTGTTTGCAGCGTGCTATGCGCGGACGGGGCAAAATGTAATTTATAAAATGACAAGTATAACAAAATTGGAAAAACGGTTTTACATTTATGAAATATATATACAAGTATATTATGTGCGTGTTATTCGATAAATCTTCTAATATAATAAAATGCATAATACGAACCGTGTCGGTTTGAAACTAAACGGGGGAAAAATAGCTGCGTAATCGCGAATCAATGAGAAATACTATATAAAAATAAGTTCAGTGCATCACAAAGATTGTTATTAATGGTTGTAGTATAATATAATACTATAAAGGTGCCTATACCTAAGTATTTTATTGTGAAAAAAAAAATTGAATATATAAAATTCACCTGCGAGAGGCCGCGGGCGGATCCAAAATAGTGTGTTGGTGGCATAATAATATATGTTCGGCGGTCGTCTTTTACACCTAACACGCGTTATTAGAATATCGAATAATTATTAATATTTTTTTTTCCAATATCGCGGTCCTTTTATCCAAAATCGGAGCACAAAAAATATACAAAATACATGGCGTCGTAAACACCGCACGCCGCTCTAATCCGCAAGATATTCGTGCTGACATGTATATATGATTTGTTGTCCGTCATAAAACAGGGTTGCCATATTTTATTGTACTTAAGCCGGGACAAACATTTTTTTGTTTATCTTTGTGGAAAAAATCTTACCATCACCACTCTTCACGGTCAACCGCCAGTTTCAGCATTCTATTTTTCCGTAACCGGAAGTTGACTCACACAAATACACAATGATGGTTATAATATAGAACTCTAAGATCTAGATCGCATTTACGCGCTTGTGAAGTAAAAATTAAATCGATTTTACAAACTGGAATGAGTAACAGCTGATAATGATCGAGTAGCGATAAGTGATAATAATAATATTAATGTTGTGGTGTAATGGGAAAACAATAAACTTAGGTTTTCGTCAATAATATAATATAGCCGTCAACAGGCCGAGAAAATCATTTTAAAATATATTTCCTCAGTCAATCTAGTATAATCAACTTGTTTATTGTATCACTTTTTAAAACAATATTGTTTTTCTACAACCGTAGGCATGTTTGATAAAAGATAACATTTTAACAAAATTTAATAGCAATTGAAATGTAATTCCGGTACAATAAATTGGCAGCCCCCAAAATAAAAGTGTTTAAAAATCAAAACCGATAAACCAAGACGTATATATAGGCGCTATTATAGCATCCCTATCATAAGACCCTGTGAGATAGGACTTTGACTTCTAATAATCAAACTATTCATCGATACTGATCGATATAAAACGATTATAAATTGTTTTTATAATCGTTTGTAGTCCCAATTTTACATAATTCGTCAAATTGTCAAAATCACCAACATTTTTAAATTATTTTGTACCTAGTGAAAAATGTATAAAATATAAATTTTAAATAGCTAGACATGTTATTCGAGGTTCCTCAAAAGTTGTCTTTATAGAAATTTAAGAATATCAAAATTACATACTATAAACAGTTTATTTTTATAGAAATTTAATGTTTACATTTTTAAAAAATGTAATATTTAATTGAAAAATAACGATATTAGTAGGTAATTGTGTAGTTCAAAAAATATTGTTCGTATAGTGACTTGAAACTTTTTTTCATTACTCACCTATATTATTATTTTCCACAATGAAATTTACAAAATATTACACACTGTCGCCGCTCCGAGTCGTTTTTTATCGTACACAATGATTTATCATTTAATTCAAATTTAACACATCCATCACAGTGGTCAGTGACCTACTCACCTAGCACATATTATAAATCAGAGCGACTACCCCGTTTTTTTTTTTTTTAAACATTACCTACAAGGAAATGGATATTTTCTGTCTCCTGAAAAAGACAGTTTTGATAAAAAAATATCTGAACTTTTTCTAGAAAAATCAATTATAAAAAAAAAAATTAATTAATTAATAAATTAATAAATTATAAACACGCCACTTTATATGCATATAGTTTTTCTAATCGATTCGAATCAATACGCCATAATATGCATAGTGTTTCACGAAGCAAATGGTTGAGGGATGACATTTACATTGGCTAACCCACTCCGAGTAAATACATTTTTATGGGATACTATTATATGTCTTCATAATGTGTGCAGATCTAAGATTTTTCGTGGTGACAGACATTTTTTAAAACAACAATATTAAATAAATATATCTAAAAAAAAACACTTATATTAGTTACATTATGGGTCGCCAGTATAATGTCACGTTGGTATATTATTTGCAGGCGTTAACATGAGTTGACGTTACACGAGGTTTTGGTTGACATATAAAATATAAAGTATTATGTAGTTAGATATTTTATTACTTACCATAACGAATATGACTCTGAAACCTAAATAATAAACCTATACATACACGCATGTGCAATTTAACAAGTCATAAGTGTTACGTCACAACTATTAAAAAATAGACTAGTATATTAGCCTACAGGCGTTAGGCTAATGGGCCGTGTGAGGCCCTTCTGCCCCTCCCCCCCCCCTTAATTCATCACTATATATGTGTATACTTGCATAATAATATATACAATATTACAATGGAAATATGGAACGTGTATCCATCAAAACGTTTTCCAACCTCTAATACTGTTAAAATAATAATATCATATAATTATGTTTAATAGCTACTATAATTATTATTTTTTTCTATTACAATATTAATTAATATTCTTCCTCCCAACCTTTAACGATAATTTATTAAGGGCCTCCGTAACCGTAACAATACATAATAATATAACACTCACAACTCAGTAGGTACACAAAAGACCAACCTGATTCCATTAATATAAATCCTAATTAGTTTTTTCTTACTGTAAGTTGATATAATTCGTCATAAATAACAGTTTCATATTCTCTCTAAGATGATTTAAATAACTGTTAAGTTTCAGCGTATTTTAAGATATTGTCCAAAGTATTGATTAATTGATTACAATAATATAATAAATTAATAACAATAAACATGACAATATTATAACGTCATATATACCTATCATATTATTTTGACGTGTGTATGTTTAAGTATTGATGTATAATTTAAATGTATTGTTGCATTATTTACTATATTTTTTGATATTTAAGGCAAAATTGCAGATTGTCAATAAAATCAATATTCAAAATATTATTTGTTTGACATAAGTAGGTATATGCGTCATTGAAGAATAAGTTTAAAAATCAAATAAGGAGGTATACTGCTGACCATCCATCATTGATGGTCAAGATAAATTATTCCAACTTTCAAAATGTATTTGTCCGATTGCTTACCGATTATTCATTTTCACAGAGGATGATCTTATACATAACATACATTTTTAGTGAAGTATCAAATAGTGCAAATAAACATACTGAAAGTTTTTTTTTTTATATAAACATGATAAAGTTATACCTATATGTTATAAAATATTCGATTTTCGGCATTAAGTTGTTTGTATTTTATTGAACATCTGAAACAACTATTACGATTTATTATTTGAGTGAATGATGTAGTATAAGTATATTATATTATGCCTACTATGTAAACTTAAAAATTTTAATTTTATTATGATTTTTTTGAAATTTTATTGAAAATCTATTGTAGGCAGATATTTTCATTATTCAGTTAAAAATAAATTAAGTTATATTACATTAGTATAGGTACCTATATTACTGATTCAAAAAATTGAACGTCTTGTAGGTACTTAATAAAATCGTGTATAGCGTAATGAAGAAAGTATATTATATAAGTCAAATCTACGTATGTGATAGCGTAAACGAAAAATATGCGTCGGCACGAAAAGGCCCGGTTGATTAGTTACAAAAACAAAACTAACAAAAAAAAAAAAAAATCGTTAAAACCCATATAAAGCTATGTAGTGCGTAGGAATGCATTGTAAAACGACGCGGTTTAAAAGACGTGGAAAAAAAAAACTATGTATAATATTTACCGACTAACTGCATAATATACTATCACGAGCCGCGTTTCGACCTCGAGCATGTCGAAAATAAATCGAGTTTTCGGCATAGTTACCTAGACAGACGGATGACGAAAAATAAAAAAAATCGCACGGTTATTACGGAGAACTGGTTCGAAAATCATTTTTATATTTTATACTAATATTAATATAATATACAACATAATATATTATTGCACGAGCGAGAAACTCTGTGTGTGTGTGTGTGTGTGTGTGTGTGTCTGTGGTACCGTGTATATAAATAAATGAACATAATAACAAAAAGGAAAACAATTATGAAAACCCATCACCACCACAAACTCTTGCGGGGGAAAGGCGTTTACACCCCTTGACGAGCATCGCCGGCTCCGGTGCACGCGATTCGGTCCGAAATAGCGTATATTGTCGCATTTCTCCGGCGGCGGCGACGACACAATGACATTATACCTATCCACTAATAATAATGGCCCCATTCGTTAGCTTCTACACGGAAACGCCATTACAGATATAAATACGTATAATAATATATGCGAGTGAGAGATGTGTTTGTGAGTGCGTATAAACGACGTGGACCAGCAGCATATTATAGAGGGAGAAAATGCGCATTATATATTATACGCTATATATAGGTGGCGTGAAAACGACCGACACGGCGAGAGAGAGAGAGGGATAGTCACTGACGTGGATAGAGGACACAGCAATAATTATTAGTTGCCCGAGTTTTACTACAAAATGTGCAGGACGACGACGACAAATGGAACGGCACGCTCGTCGTCCGTATATTATGCGTAACACAAGTCGTATTGTATATACAATCTCGAGAGAACTAGTAGGTATAATAATAATGATACGCGGACCGCGCACATGGCGACGACACTTATAATAAGTGTCGTCGCCGTATAATATAGACACCGGAAGAAAACTATTCACCCACAAAACGACATCATGATATTATTATTTACTTATATATATGCATAGTATACGTGTGTATATATATATATAAGTAGGTACTTAGTTGATTCGAATTCGAATGTACCAGACTTCAACCGCGTTGAAAATAAAATTAGTGGTTTTTTTTATGTCTCGACACAGTATAGGTTTAAAGTTTTCTTTTAAGTCGTCTGCACTTGTCGATAGTGAGTATAATATAATATTGTCATTTCCGAGAGAATCTCACGATGGGATGAAATCAAATCCAGCTCGATCGATGTAAAATCCTGTTTTAGCTAGTTATTTTAGCAAATCGTCAAAAAACACAGTAGGCACGTTTCTAGTGTGTCCTGCAGACACTCGACGCAAGGAAAACCAATTGGAATAATCGTAGATTTTTGGTGTGTAGTTATTTTATTAACGAATACTCGACAGTCATAACTTAATATTAAAACCCACTGCATGAAATTGTATTTGGGAAAAAACAATGTTTCACTATTACTATATACAGGGTGTCCCAGGTCTATTTGACTAATGCAATAACTTTTAAAGCAGTAACAGTGATTAGCAAGAAATAATTTTGAATTTTAACACACTTTGAAAATTGTTTAAAAATTAACGACCTAACCAAATTAAAAGTTTTGAACGCCAAAATGGTTTTTAAATACTTATTTATTAAATAGCTATCTTGGGTTATTAGAAAAATATTAAATAAAAAATTAAAATTATTTATTTCTGTTGTAAAAAAAAAAATAAAATATAAGATATACAAATTATAGCGCAGAGCTCTACAAATCATTACAAAAAAAAAAAAAACTTAAAAATATTGAATAGAAAAAAAGTTATTGTATTAGTCAAATAGACCTGGGACACCCTGTATACTATATTACTTTCAAAACTAATCTATACTATAGGTAGATTGATTGAATGTGCACGCGATACCTACACTATCTACCAATAACCAAAGGAGTATTATAAATTGTTTTTTTAACTACAAAAGCTATCAATACATATAGTTTAATGATAGTAACTACATATTCAGAGACAGTCACTGGATTTTAGATAACCAATAAAATAATTTCATGATTATACAAGTGTATAATAAACTTTGAATAAAGTTATAAAGTTTATTACTATAAGTATTTTAAATGTGAAGTACCCTACGATTTATTTTATATATTGAGATGTATTGCACGATGTTAGAGTAATAATTACAATAAAAACAAATTACATACAATTCTAAATGCTATATAGACCAAAGATATCATATTGTCATAGAGGTGTAAGTCAAACATAAATTTCTTATTGTACCTATATGATTGGACACTTCGAAAATATAATAATTGTATTACCTGACCCATTTTATAAGTCTCATTATGAGTTTAGCATAATACGACCCGGGTTGACCTAGATCATTATAACTTTCAGTGAGTAGTCAATGTCCTCTTACAAAATATTAATTATTAAGCACGGAAAAGCACAGATACCTATTTTAAAAGTACCAGTTTTTTATGTGTTGGTATGTAATTAATAAATGCAAATATAAATTAAACATTATTAAATTATGTATTCTATACTGCTTCTATATTTAGATTAACTATGGGTTATAACTTATAATTAATGAAAGCAGTTAGCAAAATATAAGAGATAGGAACGTACACATAAAAACGATTGTTTTAAATTAAACCAAAACTCAGTTTAAAATTTGTAAGCCGATTTAAAACTAGGCGTTTAATCTTAACATTTTTAAATAAGAGCAAATCAATTAACATTTATCATTTATACAGTTTTTAAAAATTATTTATGACGTACGTAATATTATATTTAATTAGCACTGCCTTGAAATATTAGGATAATGGTATTTTTTAAATTTCCAATGTAATTTTGTACATTATAATTGACATAAATTAATACATTTGTGTACTTATATTAATATAAGGAAAAAATCCAATTAAGAACAACATAAAACATTATTTTTTTTCATTAGCAATAGCACAAATGAGAAAATTAAAATAAAATATATTATAATTAAAATAAATTAAATAATTTAGGTTGTAAATGTACAAGTTAAGTATAAATAAACAAAACAAAAACAAATTTATCCAATAAAACAACATTTAACAAAATATCGATTTACTGATATTCATAAAATCATTAAGACTACAATTTATAATAAATCTACACAGACTGTATTACCATCAGACATTAATAAATTTGTGAACGAGAGAGCAATAAATAATTCTTATTATAACGTTTTATAATAAATTAATCAGTATTTTCAGTATTTATTTTACAATAAAACACGAGAGCAGACAATTTTGCTGTTTATTTATTTACATAATAACATAAGGTTAAAATACTGTTTACGATTTTTCAAAAATGAAATATTTAAGTTGTTTTAGACCTAATTTTAACAATACTGATGGCTGTCCCCCCAGGCTGTCCATTTTGAATTTAAAGGATAGAAAAGTTAAATAGTTAGATAATTAAGTAGATAATTATTATGGTACTATAATACTAACGATATAAGAAACAAACATGTTTTAATTATTAACATACCAATAATATAAATAAATCTCAAAAATAAATTATTTCAAATACTTGTTTAATAAGACGCATTTATCTCTAAAATAAAAGTAATTATATTGTAACTACTTATCATTGTTATTAACACTTTTACACAATAAAAAAAGTCTCATTAATATAATTATATTATATTAATAATATTATTAGTTTATCATATTCTTAATTCATTTATAAAATTGCTATTTAGTTCTTACTTTACGTCTATAATATAATATCGCGTAAGCTATTATTATTCAAATATGAGTATAATAATATAAAACTACACGACTATAATATTGGCAAATACATAAACATGTGTGTTATGTTGTATTATACCTAGCTATTTATTGGTTTTTTATTAAAAACACTATTGTCTGTTTGCTAAAATTAAAGTTATTTGGACTTCTAAAATATAAAAATAAATAAAACTAATATAACGTTGAAAATGTTGATAGTAAATCAATAGGTCATAAGATTTACTTAGAAATAACTCGGAATCAACAAAAAGATAAACACTAAATCAACAACCTTATTACACAATATAATATGTTGAGTAGTATATTTTATATAATGGAGGCTGATCACTACCTCGTTTTGTTGAATATTAAACAAAAACAGTTACTGAATAATAAATTCAACTCGAAGACAAAATTTGTTCCACGTTCATAATATAGTGAAGGAATGAACAGTTAAATTGTTGGATGATTTTAGTGTTATGACATAATTATATGAATAAATTGTTTGCTAAAATCGGCTCAAAAACCATTGGCCCTTCGGTTCGAAATAACTACAATAATAAAAACATAATTAAGACAAAAATAGATCAGCCTCGTGGCATATTCATGCACTTAGGTATATTATATTCGAGATTGTGCGTGCGGTTTTTATGACAGTTGTGTAACGATTTCGTGTATCGCAGCAGTACGTGCCACTTGTAAACGTCTTGTACGGGGTGCCTGCAGATAACACTTGTACGTGAACGGTGAACTCGTGATGATACTCTCAAACGGGACTGATCTTCGAGTTGATATTGTGGTATTAAATAGGTTTGCAATAAAATATCGTCTACTGTTTTTGTTTCCAAGTGTAAAAATCTAATCGGCCAATGACTGAGGATGGTATCGCATAATATATAGTCGATAGTGCAGCAGCAGCAGTAGTCGCAGTGAACGTATAACTTTCGAACTTTCTCTATATTTCGCTCGATCGGGCGTCAAATGATAAAACATTCGAAAAACCGTACACGAAATGGCATGTGACTTGTATACCGTTTGAAACCGAATGTAATATCACCTCGCGTGTGTCAGTTTTTTCCCAGATAATAACCCGAAAATAGAACCTTATCGCAAGTAACTGCACCTATCCACTCAAGTACAAAACTACAAACGATATTGTGAGGGCGAATGTAAGTTCCTACACGAGACCTAGTAGGTAAAAAAATACATATGTTAGTTCGATGCTACACGACGGACAAAGGTGCATATTATGACGTGTTCCTACGCGGTAAAAAAAGTTCAAATGTCAGTAAGCGTATAATACGTCTTAATCCATATATTATGGATTAGGCGACAAAATAATAAAAATAGGTACATTTTCATAAATAATAATAGATGACGACTCTAAAATATAATAAAAATCGCATGACGCGTTGATAATAATATACACGCTGTATTACCTACTATAATAAAAATCGAATAATAATATCTCATTTTTATATTCGTGTAGGAATAATAATTAACACATCGCATTTGTAGGAACTAACGTATGTAATCGTTTACCTGCCGGGTCTCGTGTAGAAACTTACGAAATTCCCCTATCGCGATACACACACGCACACACACACACACACACACCCTGTACACAGACGGTCGTCTTCGATGATGCTCTCCGATGCAGCTCGATCTGCAGCATCATCGGCGGCGGCGGCGGCGGCTGCGTATGTGTTAATTTTATTTCGTGTGCCGTTCGATCCGGAAAGCGTAAAACGTCGGCTGGTCGTGATACGCGCGCACACACACGCACACGCGCACACACACACGCCACACGCACGCACACAAGGCTATGACCAGTTGCCGGTTTCGTGTTTGTAATGATAGAGAATTAGCCAAGGTGTCAAGGGGAGGTACCAAATAGTGGGCCTTAGGGCGTCCCACAACGCCTCATGCTGGTTCCTGTGTCGACCAACCTGTTATTATAAAGACCTCACAAGATGTGCATGGTACCCCGGCCGACGTTATAATATTATACGCGCGTTCCGCTGGAATGAAAAATTGCGGTAATTCTTATTTTAACATTTACACAAAATACACACCGACCGCGTTCGTATATGTATATATATATAATGATATCGTATGCGATACAAGGAATTATTACATTAATGTAATATATAAGTAATATTAGGAAATATTGTTATTACATTACGCGCGTATATTTATAGATATTCCCATTAGATCGGTGTAAAGAAAGAAAAAAAAATGATATGTAGGTACCTCTACAACACCCATTATACCTATATAATATATTATATACGGCGCATTCGCAACAATGTGGAATGATAGCTTATATAATATATAGGTATATAATATATTATATAGTCGATGGGTGTATGGTGTCTCAATTAGCGGTCGTGGAACCGTCTTTCTATAATACGCGTATTATATATTATATTATATTATATTATATCGTGTAATAATGATAGCAATAATAGCAATAATAATAATAATAACGCGTGTTTGCGAGCGCCTACACACACACAATACACATGACACGCACATAAATCATGAAATGGCAAATTTCGGTCTTTTCATCGTGACATTTTAACACCGAGATCGGCCGGCTCGCGCGGCAACGGTCAGATTATTCTCTGGCGGTCGCGGATGTGTGCGCGTGTGCGTGCGTGTTCGGTGCAGTGTGGGACCGAGGGAAATAATAATATGGGTAATATAATAATAATAATAATAATAATAATAATAACACGAGAACCGAGAGGAGAAAAACAAATTAAGACATTACGGTCCGCCGCCGCGGCGATATTACATATTATATGTATAGGTGTAGGTAACCCTACCGTAGTCGTACGCGCCGGCTCGCGCGTAATTGTTTTAGACGAAGAAGAAGAAGAAGAAGAAGAAGAAGTGGCTATTGATTATTATTATTATTATTATTATTATTATTATGTAATCGGATTCAATAGATTTTTACGCCGCCGCCGCCGCCAACGACGACGACTACGACTACGACGACGACGGTATAACGTTATTAATATTATATTATTATATTATACTACCTATAATACGCTGCAATAGCGTCTCAAATGCGCAGGATAATATCGTAACACGCGTTATGTGAATCCTTCGGGTACATAGCAGGTATATAACATAATATAATATATTCGTGTATATATATTATATGTATAGGTAGGTACGACACTATACGCGGTGCGGGTCGTCGGCGACAAACGTATAATTGAATCGTCGTTTTTGCCATTAACCCTCGTTTTAAGTGTGTAATACGATAAATTATTATCATAATATTATTATAATATGTAAGCCGCAAAGGAGTGTTGAGGTTGTGATGTAGTTCCGCACATTCTGTCGTCGCGCGAACGGACCGGAAAGTCTCCACGTCGCGCGTCGCATTCAACATTATCGCTTTTGCCATATAATAATAAACTATTGTGAAATCGTCACGTCAGCGCCTGCGTCTTGCGGCGAATGACGATTGTGTGCGTGACGGACCGCTCGAGGAATATCGAACGATAACATTTTAAAACAACCTATCGGATCAAATATGTACAATATACGACTTGCAGAGTTTCGTTTGACAAATAAAATAAATTTTATATGATTTTTACAGATCATTTTCTGTGCAAAATCGACTTTTTTTTTTGTCAGTCAGCATCGTAGTTAGGAGCAGTAAAAATGTTTTTTTCTGCGGTTGGAAAGTGAATTTAGACGGTACTTTGTGAGAGAGGAGGCAAAAGTTAATTCCCAGTACTTTTCCTAATGATTGGTCAAAACAAAAATTATTTGAATACCTACGTGAATTTTTATACAAAACCGATTTTTAACAAATTCGATCTTCTTATTATGTTGAAATTCAAAAACAAATAACCGTAGATACTTACGATTTGTACAAAATGTTGATAATGGTATTTTTTATACGTCATGGAATCTTTTTCAAAATATTTATTTTTAAATTATTTAGTTATTTAGAGACATTTGAAATCAACAATCATTTTTTTTATAAATGTCAATAATTAAATTATACTCTCTCGGCTTCTCGGTAAAAATGTTTGACAATTTTATACAAGGTTCCTCACAAGTTTTTTATACTGGAATTATACTAAAAAAAGTTGAGTGTAATCTAAATTTTATGAGCGTATGAAACAAAGATATTGACAAAATTAGTCAAAATCGCGAAAATTTTTAAATTATTTTGTATATAATTGAAAATTCATAAAATGTTAAATATCCATACCTACCTAAAGTTTGAAAATTGTATACAAGGTTCCATATACATTTTGTCACCGAGAATTATAAAAATAATTGAGTGATATTCCACAAATATTTGTTGTGAGCGTCTAAAGTTTAAATTAAAAATTGTATGTTTATTGTCTGTCATTTCAAAAATGAACAATGTTTTTATAAGTTACTAAAAATATTATCAGGTAACAATAATGGTATGCATAGTTGTAGATTCTGAAAGGAGGGATGAATGTATTAATTTCACAATGTGTGTGTTTGTCATTACTTTAATAAAAACTCTCATTTTTTCCCAAAACAATCAGATAAAACTAAAATAAAATCAAGAAACGGTAAAAATTAAGCAAAACAATCGAAAAGTAGGGATTTCTTTTTGTAATTCAAAAGTAATTAACCTAAGACTGAAATGTCTGAAAATTTGACAGTTTCACCAAACATTTTTTTTTTTAAATAGCGTTTGTTGAAAATTTACATTCTCTACAAGTTTTGTACAATGAGTAAATTGGAGGGAGGGATGACAATGATGGAGCGGCGAAGGGAAGCTCACAGTTGAGCTACCTTTTAATGAGTCTTAAATCTAGTTAAGTTAATATAATGCAATTTTAGATAAGGTCTCTGGACCAATTTCTGTTTAGTCGGTGGGTAGAGTTTCCGGTAATTTGTTTTGAGTGAAGATTGGATACTAATTTGTTTGGGTAGCCTTACATTTTGCAGTGAAGTCTTGAGTAGAATGTAATTGCTGTTTGGTTGATGGATTGGACTTTGAGATCTTGATGTAAAGCGGCGTTTGTGACATACCAAGGTGCTTTGGTGACCATGCGAAGACATATCGATTGGAAAGCTTAGATTTTCCGAAGGTTTGATGGTTTGGCAGTGCCCCAGAGGGCGATTCCGTATGACCATATTGGTTGAAGGAGACTTTTGTATAATAGTAATCGGTAAGACAAGTTCATGTTAGATTTGAGGAGAGGTCTGATGTAGTGTAGGCGGGAGTTAAGCTGTTTCCTTTTGTTTTTGAGGTGAGGACCCCAGGTGAGTCTCCTATCGAGTAGCAGTCCGAGGTATTTTGCTACACTTGAGTGGGGGTACTACTGAGTTGTTAAAAGAAACTTCAGGGCAGTTCTTAGGTCTGAGGGTGAAGGTGTAATATAATAAAGATTTTTCCTCAAATAATTATTATTATTTTGACATCATTCAAAAATATTAATCGTAGAAAATTGAAACATTTCACTATTAAATAGTGACTATTACCTTTATTTTAGTTTTCTTTGCACATTGCGATTTTTAAAATATTTGGAATCACCGACAAAATATCGCCGGTAAATTATCGCGTGACCAAAATATCGCAACTAAAATATCGCGAAACCATTATATCGCATGGAATAAATATCGCCAGTATACATATCGCCAGCACGAAATATAGCAGTAATTTAATTATAAATAAATAATATATTTCAAGCATATAATATTGTTATATTAATATATAGTAGAATTTATAAAAATGATAAAAATGTGTATAATTTAATAAAATTGATATAAGTAATAAAAAAAAATTAAATACCTATGTATATTATTAATTAATGGAAGTATACTCGTATATTCAATGAAATGATAATCTTCAAACTCACGATTATGATAATCTGCGATTAGGTACTTTCTTTACTCGTTCAGCCCTACTGACTGTTTTGTTCTTTTTATTAGGAGTATTTGGATTTTCTACTATACTTTGACTTATTTTATTTTCCGTAAAACTGTATAAAAGTGTGAACTATAAAAGCGTCAGTCACAGTGACAGTACAAAGTATTACTAAATAGAAATTATAAAATGAAAAACCAGTGTACTTGAATACATTGCTAGGTAAAAGGTGAATACGATTATAGATAAGATAAAGTTAAATGCAATATACAGACGCGATAATAATGTACGGCGATATTATTTCTTTACGATATAATGGTTTCGCGATATTTTAGTTGCGATATTTTGGTCACACGATATTTTACCGGCGATATTTTGTCGGGGTACCAAATATTTGTATATCAATTTTAACCTATTTATACTTTGAACCTACACACACGTTGATGTATTAAAACTTATGTTAATTACCTATTATAATGTATGTCTCATGATATGGGTTATATTTTTATAATTAATCATATTAAAATAAACCTATGCAATGATTTCACTATGAAATAGTTTAGCTCAAAGCACGCCTGATAGATAAATAAATTGCTCAAAAACAATGTCAAACTTGCGGTGAAACTTCCTCGGTTGAACACCTAATATGCCACTGCCGTAAATTCACCGACATCAGAGCTAAACTCAATATAGAAGACAACCTGGAAGAAGCTCTTAGTCCACAGCCAACCAACATAAAAAAAAAATTAATTATCTAAAATTAACCAAATTATACCACCTAATATAACCTAGATATATTTCGAACATATTATTTATAATTCATTCATTTATCTATTTTTTTTTTCTTATTTTTTTCTTTCTTTTTTTTTGCATTTTCTTACTCTATTACTATATATATATTATTATTAATGTCTCATATTTGTGTTAAAAAATATTAATGTTTGTAGCCAATAACCGCTGTTGTTGCGGCTTAATAAAATAAAAAAATAAAAAAAATTGCTCAAAGCACTTAATATAAAATATAAACTATAAAATATCCTAAGTAATAGAGGATGATGCATTGGTATCACTCTTCTCTCCGTCGTCCTTATAACCGTCTCCGCTTAGTTTTTCGTGTTATCGATGAATTCATATTTTCCGCGCGTTCGCTATATACAGTGACGATGAGGTACACTCGAAAAGTAACTCTGCTGTATTGTATATTTGTATAGCAGAGCTATATTTATTGTTGAAACTTGAAAAAAAAATCACATGAGCAATTTATTATTATATGTATAATTTGTATATTTTATTACAATAATTAATACGCCAACTACTAAAAATAAACATCGTTAATATTTGACTGCAGCATATAGCGGTAGGTACGTCGTTCGTTCGTTCCGCACCGATTACCAACCTTTTTTTGTTTTACAACTATACTAAAGAGAATGAAACGAATATTATAAAGAGCTGAGATTATACCTTTTACAGTTTCATTAGGATTGGATATTATATTTTATTATAGTAGGTAAATGTTAAACTTTCCGAGAAGGGTTTGCAATGATTGCATACCACTCTACGTGAATTTAAATGCTTTGTTGAACCGAAGCCCGTAAAACGACCGTGACGGCGAGATGATGATGCGATATGGTAGAAAGGTAAACGGTAAAACGCGATAACGGATACCTGCGCTATTTATTTATTATCTCTTATACGTATATACATAGCTACAGCATAAACGAGGCGTATTTGTGGAAAAGTGATATTTTTAATGCAGATGTATAATATAGTATTATTGTTATTATAAAAAAAAAAAAAAACTACTTCAAAATTATTGCGACCACCTCGGGGGTCTAAAATAATCATACGTTTTATAATGCGTATAATAATGATATAATAATAATAATAATAATAATAATAATAACAACGCGCGTTATTTACCGAACGTACTTATGTAAACCTTTTTAACGTCGGTTTGCAGCCGACGATCGTCGTCTTCAATCGGCAAGCGACCATATTAATATCTATGTGTTTTTGGGAGCCTGACGATATATTTTCGCGTCCACTAAAATGCTCGCAACAACAATAACCATAATTTTTGATGATGCGTTTACCGCCGCCGCCTGCTGCACGCGGCGCATCATCATAATGCTTGCGACACTATATATATATATTATTATTATTATTATTATTATTCCCTTTCGGACAACACAGTTCGGCATAATATTAAACGATTATTGTTATTGCCGCAGCTTGTTTCACAGAAATTCGTGTGTATGCGCGAGACCGTTCGTGTCCATCATCATAACGTGCAGGTTTAGGTAGCGAGCGTGCATCCCTTTGTACGGCGCGCCGACGCGGCTATGGTCACACGACGGCGTGACCTACCCCCGCCGAAAGGGAGAGAGAGAGAGAGAGAGAGACAAAAAATAGAAAGGAAAAAAAAGGGACAAATAATAATAATATATTATATAGTTAATACTCTCTCGAGCGGCTTTTCTTTTTGAAAAATCGAATTTATACGCACTGCACACTGCATATTATATATATATATATATATATACATACATATTGGGCGCGACGTTTTTGTGTGCGCGAGCGCGTGCGTACCTAAACACACACATATATATATATATATATATACATTATGTATATATGTTGTATATCGGAGAAAGAGAGTCTTATGTCGTACCTATATATAATGGCCCTCATCGGATCCCATGGTATAATATTATTATATATATTATGTCGTATGCCGAAAGTGTGTGTGTGTGTATGGGTAATATCACACAAAAAAAAAAAAACGCCGCTTATTCTCATAAACGAGATTATAATCGTACATCGTATATACATCATCTGTAACGATATATACACGTATATCTGTTGTATAAGCACGAAATTGTCGTTTTTCGATATTATAGGGACCTCGTGTGTTTAAACTCGTGTGCGCATAATGTATATAGGTGTATGCGGCCGATGACGCATAAACGAGCGCCTCCGCCTGAGACCTACTGTCTGTGTACATTACAAAATAAATCACAATTTATCGCGCGAGAACCCGACCGTACGCGTTACCGAGATATAAATTGTTATAATTGGTTTTTTTTTTTCGTTTTGTTAATTGAAGAAACAACGGCAACGATTATTGGCTTTTGAAATATATACAGAGTAATTCATACGGAAATAGTATGTAATAATAATATGTAATTTTACGTTGTGGAAGCAAAGGTGAAACAATCATAGTTGTAGGAATGTTTATGTTCTACAAAAAATGTATGATATCATAATAGAGATTGATATAGTAAATCATAGGGCTTTACATTTTGGCTTATTTTGAGAATATAAAAATTGGGTCGATGCTGTCTGGAGCGGTGCTTAATGGTACTCGGAAGAGGTTTTCAAATAATGTACTTTATAATATTGTTATACTAGTATATTATAATATGCGAGGTTACATTTTGAAACGCAGCACGTCTTGATGTGTAAGAGGCTTGCCTGTGCGCCACCTTATTCGAGCAGTATTGTATTATTACCAGAGCTAGCATTTGAAATCAAAATTATAGTTATTATTATAATACTTTTTTTTTTTATTATTAAAATATAATTACAATCCATACACAAATAGTACAATAAGTAATTTTGATTCAGTTACAATATATACTAAACCTCGACTTGCAGATTGGGAGAGCACTCCGTAGTGCCACCCGACATGTTAAATTTAAAGGTCTCTAGGCCAGGTTCGTTTGAGATGTCTCTGGGGGTTACCTGGGATTGTGAAAGAGGCTGGGAGTTTAATTAGTGGATTATTGTGGTGCATTGACTTACAGTGAAAGGAGACGTATTGAGATTTAATATTTACAATCCAAACGTTATAAAATGTTTGCGTTTATCTTTATTTAGAAGTAAACCGTTATACGACTTTATTGAGTTTATTGTTCATCGTAAAAATTATGTCTAACGCGGGGAATGGCCCGGAAACGGAATAATATAATAAATTCTTGGTTTGATCACTAATATTGATTGCTAAATCACGTGGAATAAATATCTCTAGGAAACCGATATTATAACTTTTAAGTAAATGGATTTTAAATTATTTCGTTTTGAGTTATTTTTTGTTTAATGATATTCCACGAGTTACGTTTTGCGTTATGTTTTGTTTGATGATAATATATTATTATACATTTTGTTAATCGTAATGTTTCATCTTGTGGTATTTATAATTGTTTACCGTTTTCCATTTTAATTAGGTACTTCTACAAACATTTCAATCGTTTTATTCTTGTCATATATCACGTTACTATAAGGTTTGCAAGCCCTGATTATTGCACAACACAACATTATATTATAATTTATAATATTGCGACGACGGTTCTCCCGCGCAGCCATCAACGACTGTATTGATAAATGCGTATGGTGCACGAGACCTAATATAATAGTATATTAAGCCGTTGCACATAATTGCACACGATTTACAAGCGGGTACGCTGTATAATATACCTAACATAATAATATTGTATAATAAGGATATAAATTGTTGGATGCGAGATGGCGCACATTATGTGATTACGAAGAACTGCACTTAAACACATAATTATCGTTTAAAATTAAGTATATTATACAGATACAGCCGCCGAGCCAATCGCATGTAGAAAACTATAATCATTTTCATTATAAGCGAAAAAAAATTAAGTACAAATAGGTATATAATATTATAATATTATATTCGTACAGCGAAAGACGTTAAGTTTATGGGGGTTACCTGTAACATAATACGGCGGCGTTAGATCATATTATTAATATAAAGATCGATTTATATATCTTACTAAGCTGTCCCGCCTGGCCGTTGCCCGTGCCAAAGATACGATGTTGTTTTTATAAATATATTTGTGAAAAAATGTTCCTATATTATGCAATATATTTCTACTTCTTGTAATAGTAACTAATGGCACCCCTAAAAATAAAGTGAGCCTAAGACTAAATTCACGTATGAGCTACTTGCGTGCACTTTAGATATTTAGATACCTATATAGTATATAGGGGTTAAAATATAAGCTATAAACAACCGCCAAGTGTCCAGGAATCTATTGATATAATTTTTATTGAAAACTGTCCAGTAGTTTTTAAGTCTACATAATGTATAGCTATCAAACAGACATAGACATCCATTTTTATAAATAAATTAATATAAATAATAATAGGCGCCTACATGATAATTATGTCAAGGACTCGAGTTCCCCCGACCACCCGTTTACAACGGGCCGCCGACTCGCCCGCCTCACCCCTTTAATCGTATTATGATAATATATAGGCTAAGAGGCGCTTACAATATTGGTTCGAACGCCCGCACGTGCGGACAATTGATGAAAAAAAAAATGCGTTGTTTTTTAATATACCTACCTATACAAATATAGAAAAAATAAAAACTCAACTCTTTCCAACGACCCAGAAATTAATAATGATAATATTATAATATGGTTTGCATTCTTACAGAATTTACACGATTGTTTGTCAAACATCGTTTTTACAATATGTATATACACGCACGGCGTAGGGTTCACACCACGTGGACATAATATACCGACTACTTTTGTATCCAATAACCGTCATAAAAGTTTTTACAATAACATGTATACAGGCGCAGGGCCGTGCCTAGGGGGGTGCAAGAGGTGCGCGTGCACTGGGCGCCATTGACCACCGGGGCGCCAAAAGCATTTTTATAATCTAATTAATATTACTAAAATACCCAATATTAATTCATATTTTTTTTCTCGTCGAACACCACTATCTCGACATAATTAGCCTTGATTGCCTACCAGTTGACAAATATAGTGTTTTTATTTTTGTTTATTTTTAGCGTTAGTATTTATTTTTTCCGTGAAATGACGACGTCGCTGATTGCTGTCGTCGATAACAACTATATTATTATAACAATATTATTATAATTATTGTTAAAATTAATTAATTTAATAACATAGACTGCGACATATAACAACGACTGGAACGATTGGAACGAGTTGTACGTTTTTTTTTTTTTGAACCCTTGAATCCATGATATTATCTAGTGTTCACACGTTCAGTGTTCACGTCATAGTGCATATTTTACTTATAAATTACAATTATTAATTAAAGCCTTTAAGGTAAGTTACTCTTCGTTTAATCGAACAAATAAACTTCTGTAAATAAATGACACAGGTTTACCCAATAGGCGTCTATGATATTGAATTATTTGTTATAATTTTTCACCGGATTATCGGGAGTCCGGACTATCGAGGCTCCACTGTATACATTTTTTATACTTGTAACCTAAATAAAAATAATTAACTCAATGATGCGATCTTTTATTTTTATTAACATATTAACTTAAATACCTCAAACATTATCACCTATTTTAATAACATGTTTATACTATTTCATACTTATAAGTTACAACTATTATATTATAAATACAGATTTGGTGAATTTCTGAGTTCAATTAATAAAATGTATAATAATTATTAATACTATTGCATTTGTCAATATTATTCACAAAATATATTTTAAAAAGGCTCTCTCCCTGTTTACATATCATCTTTAGCAGTGTTTGTACAATGTACATGTCGACAAAAATGTTTAATGTGAAAAATAAGGTTAATCTGACGATTCCATCTCCGCCTCTAGCCTAATGTTTGTACAAGTATAAAAATATTTGGTAGAGAGGGTGGGGGCGCTAGAAATGATTCTTGGCACCGGGCGCTGATTATGCTATAGGCACGGCACTGTACAGGCGCAGTACTTGCCTTTATGGCGCGTGTACCTATTTATTGTTTTCTCGAAATCTGGTAGTCGTAGAAAAGAATCTGGTAGAAAGAGTACAAAACCGCAGCTATAATAATTATGAATTTGTTGTGCTACACATAAGTTCTAAATGTATGATGTGTACACCGCATGTAGGCGGAAATCTCAGGGAGGGGGCTAACATTTTTAACATCAATGTGAGTGGGAGGGTTCGATCGCAAACGACTATAAAAAGCTGTCCGTTCGGGGTGGGAGGGGGTCTTATAAGATATTTGGGGGGGGGGGCTAAGACCCCTCCTCCCCGATTTCCGCTTACGGCTTACGCGACATAATATTATAATATAATACAATAATATGTCACTCGACGTGCAAACCGACGACGGACGAGACGACCTTTTGCAGGGGACGGATCCGCCGCGGCGGGTATACAAAAATTGTGCTTTCCAACTGGTAGACTCTCGAGTTTACACACACTATACTATCCTCCAAACCGACCGGGCTAGACGTTAGGTGTGTGCGCGCCTACTACCTACATACATATTATTATTATATAGATTGACGAATATTATAACATGTAGAACGGTTAGTCGGCGCGGCCGAGGCGTGTAATATATCGCCGCCGCGGCCGAATCATCCGACCGAAATTAGCTGTCACAATAGTCGGGTAAAAAAAAAAAAATTACGTGTCGGAACCGAGATGATATCATTATTACTATTATTACTATTATTATTATTATTATTATTATCGTGTGTAAAGGGGAAGTGTATTATAATATACACACACGCACACATGCGCGAGGCTAGGGCAATATATATATATATATATTATATACGTATGATATACACACAAGAATACGACCACCGGCGGCGGCGGTCGACTGTGCGGCGGAAAGGTAGCGGAGAGGCACGGCCGCTAATGGTTTTAATAACACCCATTCGATATCATATAAGCGCGTGCGTGTGCTCATATTATTATTATTATTATACATAGTCGTACGCGTATTATAATAATAATATTATTATTATTATTATTATGTACCTATACACAGATATTAATAAACACATCAACTCGCGGGCGGCGTCGGTGTCGGCGTGTGTGCGTGTGCGTGTGTGTGTGTGTGTGTAGGTATATATTATTATTATTATGTATATTTAATATCGTAATATAAGTCGTATAAAATAATAACATTACACACATATAGACATATAGCGTATAATATTATATACATATATATTTTTTTTTTACGCGAGTGTGTGTATAATAATAATAATAGTACGTGATATTGCCGCCGCCGCCGACGTATGTGTGCTACACTAGCGCGTATTTTACCTAAGTATATAATATACAACATACATGGGTATATACCGTGTATATATATATATATATATCATAATATTATATAATATAGACAATATTATTATACGAATCGCGCGCGGGCGCTCGTGTGCAGCTCGCCCCGCACCGTCGACGACTATATACTATGACGATGACGACGACGAAGACGACGACGAAGACGAAGACGACGACGACGACGACGACCCGTTCTCGTGAGAAAAGCCCCACGGCCACCTTACGGTAGAATATAATAATAATACATTAATTGACTCGGCTTAAATAGTTTTACTTTTACACACTCACACACTCACACTCACACGTGCATATATACATATACAACATATTATACGATACAACATAGGTACGACTATAATATACGAGCGATCGCACACTTCGGTTTTCCGCTCGACTGCAGACCGAAGACGCCGCACGCCAGAGGACTTTAGCGGCTCGTGTTTTGACTTGAGCTGGAGTTATACAACGATCGGTTTGTTCGAGTGTACAGAATAACAATAATATTACACGTAATATAAACTATTTTTGCAAAACGTTTAAAGAAATCATCGTACCTATACATAATATGATTGATATTCTAACAGCTGGTAAAAATTGTTGCGATTTCTCGTTTGCGTATCACAATATTCATTATTAGGTATAATAATATATAACGCAGCTGAGGATGACAATCTGTAAAATGCGTTTGCATTGTTATGTAGCGGTTTTGTATCATTTGAACAATTGCACATAATTACATTTTTCATTAGTTGTTGTAAAAGTGTTTAAATGAAAATTAACACACTGGCTTTAATAATTAGGTTCTTGCGTATTATATATATAGGTACAATATGCTGCGGGCATTAACGAATTAAAACAACAACAAATTATCTTTTAACTCTTACCTTAAATACATATTAGGTATATATTATAATGTAATATTATTGTATTAAACACTCAAATCTTAAGTCTTAAGATCAAGTTAAAAACAAAAAATTCATTGATTTATTAGGATAATACCATTAATTATACATAGTATCTATAATCAATGATAATACCTAGCAATATACTTATTTACATATCCTACAAACTTCTGGTATAAGCAAAATAGGTAAATAACAGAACTATGCGAATTATCACAGACAATATTTGTCAAACATTTATCTCTCGACGAATGATTCCTACGAGATAATTACGCATAACTTTAAAATGTTGTAATCGTTGTTGAATGCAGTTTAGATGGCACACAACATATTATGCTTCTGCTGCAGTGTTTGATTATAATATTAATATTACATTAGGTTTTAATAGCAATATATACGCGCTAATGGATGTTATTATTTAAATCGGTTGGACGGACTCGTCCTCACGCGTATCGCTTTCCCAAGGCTCACAAAGCCGAAATAATATTGAAACGTCATCTGAGACCATGTGTATCGTGAATTTTTAAATTACAACTTTATAAACGTTGAAAACTGTAGATATTTTCGAAGAGATTTAATTTAATTTATAACTCCCCGCCATCAATAATGTTAGGTTGTAAGCATATTATTTATTTTGACAGAGAATATTATTTTTGAATTCCTATATTATGACGTATAATACGCGTAACTTCATAACATCACCTCAGTATAGGGTTACTCGCATTAGGTATGCATTTAGGTGCATAATATCCATGAAATCTAAAATTATGTGTACTTGGTAATTTTTAATATATGAGCACTTGAAATCGTTTTAACACCTCGCAGTAAACCAAATTCCGTTCATAACAGTTTCCTCAAATGCGGCGCTATATTATAACTTGTCCGCACAATCACATACACAATACCAATAAGTGTCTTTCGAAGTAAATAATGTTATTTATGTCTGCGGACATGATATAGTTCAAAGTCAACGGCCGCGGCAGTGACGTACCTACGCGTAGTATCGGAATAATTTTCGGGGTGGGCTACTTTAAAAATCAACTAGCAAGTTGTGTAGCACCCCTATAATTATAGAGGACGAGTGCCAAGCTACCACGCTGTTGTGATATCATTTTATAAGTCGATTATTGAGCGACTTCGAGGGGAGGGGGAGGGGCACCGGGCAACCCCTCCCCCTATATATATGTCACTGCTGCAGGCCCGCGGTATGACAATTTCACGCGTCACGTGACGTTATTCGATATACGGAGACACGGCAGAATAATATACACGCGTATATCGCGACGACTGCAGCACGTATAGGTATATAACCTAGGTCCGACCTTAATAAAAAAAATAAAAACAAAACAAAACAAAAAACGCTCGGTACCCGCGCGCACATTATAAATCAACGTTAACGACGGCGGCGACTGTAAATTGTAATATATAATATATATTATTTGCATATCGGCGCGCGCATAATATAATATAATAGCGTCGTCGTGTATACCCGGAGCCGGCGGTGGCGGCGGCGGCAGTGGTGTCGACCGCAGCGCGTCAGTGTCACGACGTCAAGACGGAGACGCCTGCAGCAGCTTCGCGGCGCTCGTATAATATATTATAATACTCATATATAAAATATATATATATATACACACACTATATATAAGTATTCGTATGTACGATTTATATATACAGGTATATACACATAATGTGTATATATATTATATATAGGTACGCATAGGGCGTATGACCGCCGCCGCCGCCGCGCGCAAGAGCATTGTCCCGACGGAAGAAGCGGCGGCGCGTTCAATATATTATGCGCGCATGTGTATGTGTGTGTGTGTATGCGCGCGCACGTATTATAGGTATGGACGGACGTTTATTTATTCAATAATAGTAATTACGATTCGATACGTCTCTATTGTTCGCCGCGCGCGCGCGCGCGCGTAGACGTAGCTCGACGTTATCTGACGGACACATCGACGACAACGCCGCCGCCGCGACTTACGGATCCCCCGCGGGAACACCTAACCTCGCTAGAGTGGTTTGGAGTTTGGACACTCGCGCTATTGCAGGAGAGCGGATGGCCAATATCCACGAGAACAAAAAAAAACTACTGATGGTAAAAATATACACAGAACCACTGGTGCCCGTAGGTAGATCCGACACCCGGTGGACTGATGTAATATTGCCAATGACGCCCGAGAAAACTGCAATAGACTAGAATGTGACCTACGACTTATAAGTCGACTATAGTATTAGACAGGGGTGGAAAGATTTACATCAGCTGAAGGCATTGATGGTCCTTATCGAACCGCGGTGAGCTAAGAAGAAGAAGAAGAAGAAGAAGAAGAAGCGAATACATAATGTATTACGTGTGAGGGCAATCGAGAATTATGTTAATTTGAATTTTCCGATAAACATTTTCAAAAACATACTTAAATTGCAACACCCTGCAGGCTATTATAGTCACCCACATAGTTTTCCGGGCCTAACAGGTGGATATGAATGTGCAGCCGTATCCCGCGCGGGACCACCGAGTGCAGTCTACCGTATAATAATAATTGCGACGACTATCCACCCCTCGGGGGAAAAAACAAAAATTCTAAATGCGCACCTTCGGCGAGATTTTAATCGAATGTCGCCGTGTCGTATAGGTACCTACCTACATATAATTTACGGTTTCAAACCGATCGGAACGCCGGCCGCCGCCGCCGCCGCCGTTTTCAGCGATCATCGTCGTGAAAGCCGAGTCGGCAAACCCGTTGTGGCCGGAGCGCACACGGTTCGGCGGATCGAAACACCCACTTCGAAATCGAATTATACTCAGGTCGGCGCGGCGCACATAATATTATCTTATAATATACCTATATATAGGTGTACCGTGCTCCTACATCGAATTGCACATGCACATGTTGCCGTCATCAATATGCAATTTATACCTCACCTCATTATAATAATATTAATAATAATAATAATATTACCTTCGCGGAGAGGAAAAAAACATATTTATATTATTATCGCGACCAGACGCGTGAACGAAATCGTCGAAATTAAAAAAAAATATTACGCCAATAATGATACTGCCGGTTCAGTGTATTTCACATAATAATAAATGTTCCAAACTCTTTGTTTATGCGGAAAAACGGATTCTATTTAAACCTACTAGGTGCGTGGCGATTCGGAAAATAATAATCGCATAATATGAAATGAGTCAGATTTAATTGTTTTTACCAGTTGAATCTATTTTCCTTATTATAGCTATATCTAATAAATGTAGTATAAAAAACATCCATACTTATACATTTCGTTCGGACCCACTTTGAAAATTCGATGTTGTGCAATAATATGATTTATCTATTAGCTTTCAAAATTAATCTCGGAACCTGCACCCCAGAGGCAGCACATCGTCCGGTGTGCAAGTGGCCAACCCACGCTCGCACCACAATTTCCAACTTATTTCCAACTAACAGTTTTTTTCGTGCTCAATCTTACTACCATTCCTCGCTATTATATATATATTTTTTTTACTCGTAATCGACTATATACATATTAGTATATTACATACCTTCGTACATAAAAAATATTATAATATATGTATTGTGTAACGAATAGGTGAACCTGCATAAGGCGATTTTCCCGAAACGCCTATAATAATATAATGCATATAGTATCATTGCAAGATTCAAGAACCATGTACCTACAACTGCAGCAGCATCTAGAGACGTTATTTGGTAGTGGTGGAGGAGGGGGGGGGCAGAGTGTAATGCATATGAGTTCCCGTTTTTGTTCCATTAGAGATGATGCAGCATGCTTACAAACTAAAAAATCAAAAGTTAATACACATAATTATACAAGACAAAAAATATCTCCAACCTTCCAGATAATATATTTTTATTTTTGGTATGATAAAGTAATGTATTATTTATTTTAACCCTATTATTATTATAATGTCGTAATTAACTCCGAGAGAATACTGCTAGATTGCCAAAAAACACATTATTCAAAACTCTTGAATATGAAAAATGTAGATTTATCATTGTTGATTCTGTTTGTTTAAAGACAGTCGTTTTTAGACCGGATTTTAAAATCGTTTGACTATTTTTAGGTTGAATTACTACGTACTACGACTTACTACGTAGAGTATATTATTTTGGTTAAAAGTGCATAATATTTATATGCATACCGAAATCGAAAAGACAAAAGATGAAGCATGTTAATAATTAATAGTTTAAATTCATTAAAATCTTCAATGATGTACAACCCTTCAACCCCGTACACGTGACACTAAATAAAATACAAGTACCTATTTACTACTATTAAGAACAATTATTGACCCAATGGTAAACAAATTCTCATAAATATTTTGGCACCACTATAACAAAACTCAAATGGCGCCACTGGCAGTATCGATGGTTATTAATATTATGATTATATTATTAATGTCGTGATTATTATTCGTATAGCTCGAAGTGTATGTATCAAAATATAATATTTTACGTATACCTATAGGTATAATGGATGGATCAGATTACAGCAATAAGTATATTTGCCACCACCGTGATGTATTGAATGATATATATTATAAATTTATAAATATAATGATTTGATGGCCATAAAACATTGCTTCCCAAAATTAAATCGGTTCTTCCACTACGTTCATGATACATACATAATGACAGACAAGTATCTTTCCACCGTAAATTTGGGCTAAAGTTGACAAAAATACTGATAGGACTACAAATTGTTGCGAATCGTTCCATTCAAAGCTGAATAAATAATTTACAAGTGCCAATCCTAATATATTTTATTGTATGGAGACTTTAAACAGCATTCAGACATTAAATTATATTAAATTTCGAAGTATTAATACTAGGAAACTTACTAGCAAACAACAAAAAATTACCATGTACTTGGAAAATTGTACGACTGAGTACATTAATGAGAAACTTACCGAAATTGAATACTTAAAGAAAGGTTCTTCAAATTTGCAAATCAACGATTTTAAATAAATGTATTTATTATTTATTATTTGTATTTTGTACCTACACCTAGTGATGACTATAGTTGACTTCCAAATCAACGATTTAAAATTGTATTTATTATATCATTTTTTTTATAACACACATTAACGCACATTTTTAACCAAGCCTACTTTTAAGTTGACAGTCCTAAGCCTGTACAATTGAGAAGGGAAATGTGTGTAATTAAATGGGAATCAATTCGGCTTACCTTAATAAAATACCTTTTTCAAACGGGAACCTATTCGGAATGTGGGATTTAGGCTCGGGAACCAATTCGGTACCAGCCATCGCAGTCGCCCATATTATTAAAATGCCATAACAGTGTACCTACAGAGAATAATAATATCGTATAATATCGTATGTATTGTAATGAATTACAGTCGACTCTCGATAATTCGAAGTTGACGGGGCTGTTGAAAAACTTCGAATTACCGAGAGTTCGAATTGTTGAGTAGTTCGAAATAACGAGAGGGCGAAAAAAAATTCGAATTACAGAGAGTTAAGAACAAAATGTTGTAATACTATAGTTATCGAAAATAATAAGCTAAATAGTAAATTTCTACACGATTGTATGGTAAATTATTAGGTAACAAAAAGAAAATAAGAATACAGACAAAATACATTTGGTGGATATACTTCGAATTGCCGAGCGTTGGACGAATGATACTTCGAATTGTCACGTGTTAGTGGCCAGTTTTCTCAAAATTTAATTTCGAATTACCGAGTGTACTTAAATGCATTGTTTTTGTTCGAATTACCGCGTGATTTTCAAGGGACCGAGTATTTACTTCGAGTTACCGAAGGTTTGAATTATCTAGAGTCGACTGTATATTGCAATAATAATAATACTAATATATTATACGATATAATATACTAGTCCCGACGCCGTGCGGCAAATGGCCTCGAGTATAGCTGGTATACCCATAACCCATATATTATAACACCGCGACGAGAATCTCGCGGACAGCGCGTCGATTGATAGTGACGCGTATTATAATATTATTGTTGTTGTCGTTATTGTTATTACAACGTATACGTTTCGATTTTGTTTTTTTTTTTTTTTTTTTTCAAACGTTTACTTAATTGGCTATTTATCTGCCACCACACGTCCGCACGTCTCTCGCCGCCCTCGACCGACGACGTCCGCGCAGTACACCAGCTGATGTACCCGAACGCGAGATTGACAGCCCCCGTGAGATCACCGGATTCACCGGCGGCGGCAGAGTCTCCTGCTGTAGTAGTAGTACTACGAGGTGCGCCGCAGCGACGACGACGACGACGACGACGACGATAATATTATACGCTGGACGACGGCGGCGACGACGGCGAATGACAAATGAATGACGGCGCGGCTGTCGTCGGCGGCGGAAGACTTCTATCTCTCTGTAATAATAATAATAATAATAATAATAATAATAATAATAATAATATACTTATTAGACGAGAGCCTGCGCGACCTCTGTTCCCGCGGACGTTTAACGTTTCCGCGTACGTTTACGATAATAATATTATAGGCTGCAGGTACACATTACATACGTACAATATAATATACATATTATATCGATATGTGATGATCGTATATTTATATAGAGGTACATATTATTATGCTTACGCGATTTGCGTTTGCAATATTCGATTTATATAGTAATATAATATAATAATAATATGCTAAGAAGAGGTTGCACTGACTGCACACACATAACCCGTGCACGGAAAAAGGTCAACCTATGAATAAAACAATATGGACTAATTTTATTATCTACTATTATTATTTTTACTATAATACAAATTAAATATTTGTTTCATCGGTGCCTGCAGCTTTTTCTTGAAATATTTGGGAATAAAAAACCTCGTAAATACTTTGTGCTTTCTCAATTGTTTTCCCGTCTAATGTCGTAATTATAAACGTTGTATAATATATACCTATTTGTTTAATATTTTTTTTTTACATGTTTAAGTTGTAATAGCACTGTTGATAAACATTATTTTTTATACACTCCACGAGTGTAAAGTTGCACTCCAAAAGTTACCACTTACCGCAGTAGATAAATGTCCACATAGAAACTCTTTTTTTCTCATACGTCAATTAAAACTGCTTTACTGATACCTAATGAGAATTGAAAGGTTTGACGAAAAAATGTTATGAAGTGTGATACAATATTTCGCTCAAATTTCCATTGAAAATGTATATATATATTTTGTACCAAATATGTATTTATAAATTTAAAAATAGGTAAGTGCCTATGTGCTTTTTAAAACAACCACAACAATATTGCAAAAATACAAATTTATTTCTCTGCAACATGGCTATGAATTAATGAAGACATGGGAAAAATCATGTAGATCCCATTTAACTTTTCAGACGTGTCGGACCATCTTAGCAGTTGTTGAATATATATGTAAGCAATATTATGTAATAGCCAATACGTGTGTCGTTTACCCATCCCCATACGGTCATATATCCATCGGTGTCTTAACTTTTAATTGAGTTATGTCGTATAAAATATAAGAATAGAGACATGATATCCCTATTCAACTATCTATAGAAGACGTGTAATATAATAAATATATTTATTTATATTAGAAAAAGCCACACACGTATATCGCATGTGATTTATTCGATAGTCTTTAGAAATCTATTAGCTTTCTTTTTACATTTAAATTGTTTTTTTTTTTTTACGATTGGAATTACCATTACAAAGTTACGCATTTCTACGTGTAATATTATATCTTTCCTAAACGATGGTATTAATAAGTACAATAAATGCGTTGTATATTATGCAATATATAATACACACTTACATATTACCTATAATATACAACGCATCATATTATAAACCTAGCGAACAGTTAAAACTATATATTATAATCGTACATTTTAGTGTTTGGGTTCATTTTTTTTTTTTCAGAAATAACTTTGTTAACGACTAGTTCTCATATAAATTATGAAGAAAAAAAAATGACTACTTTAAATAAATATCAGTACCTACAGTAATAAATGAGAACCGGGTAGGTAGGTAGGTAGGTAGGTACATAATTGACACTTCTATTCCATTCCATTGACAAAATTATTAGATCGTAAAACCTGTCGGGCAGTAAACTAATCATTACTATGTTCACAAAACATTTTCAACAACATTGTATATCTTGACGTTATATACCTACCTACCGAAAAGTAGATATTTAATAGTATATTATTATTATTATTTTATATAGATACACGCGCATATCATAATTTATTTATACTGAAGTGCGGTACTGCAATATAGCGCAATGCAACACGTAATATGACATTTTACATGTAGTTATAAAGTGCATAATATAATATATTATTATTATTATTATTATATTTGAGCGTTATAAAACGGCCATGTAGATCGAGATGTAGATGTGTACCTGCTACGATGCATAATGTAATAATATATTATGTCGTGTAGCTTACGGGCCATATAATACTACATAGGATATTATTATGTATATGTTAGATGACATCGTATCGACGTCCCATGAATACACGCGGTGGTAAAATAATATTTTCAAACTCATTTTCTCCCTACGCGTTCGGAAGACGCAAAGCATGCGAATTATAATTAACGTGCTGTTGTAGTTTATAGTTGCTGTACTATATTATGTAATATGTATATGATATTATTATATTGTTCCGTCCGGAGAATATAATTATTTAACCGAAGATTTATCGTGCATATCGTGGCGACACGGTGTAAATAGAAACATTAAAGTCATACGATTTATATTCATTTATTATTTACAATACTGCTCATTTAATGCAGTTTTTCTTGCCATTGGTATTTAAAAAATGTTAATTTTAACAGGTTTTTTTTAGTAACAATGATATATTATGCAATTTTTCAAATTAAATCCTAACCACTGCACCGCGTTTGCACAGCGAAACATTGTCCGACACGATCATAGTATCGTCTAATTGTTGGTAACCAGCTAGTAACCACTAACCATCAAATTATACATTATGCACACTAAGTTAAATATGTTTATACGGTAATATAATATATCGTGTGCATTTTAATGTAAATAATGTTGGTAGTCAATTATTAAACTACTTACAACTTACAAATTATAGTCTATACTTAAAGGTTATTGAAAAAAAAATTTTAAATGATTTTTAGCTATTTGATATATTTTATTACTTCGAACAACGTAAAGTATATATTTTTTTAACTTTTACAATATATACTCATACGTTTTCTTGTTATTCTGTTAGATTGTTAAAGTGTGAAAATAAAATGTTTACAGTAAATAATATTAAATATTCAAGTTTCTAAATATTTATCACTTCAACGCGTTTGTATGGATATTCCATTTTATATATATTTATATATATATCAATATAATTTATGACCGAAAAAATAATATTTAAATTTTCGACACATCTTAAATTACCGAATTCAAACAGCATTATACGATTTACCCCAACTCATATTATATATAGTTTATAATTCATATAACACTATATTATACTCGGTTGACATAGCTATAATTTATAAAACGTAAAAAATAAAATAAATAGTATGTCGTGACTATAATAATGATTAAGATCAAGGTTATATAGGTATTGGCATAATTTGTAACCAAATAATAAACGTTTTGTCAAAACTGCTCGTGAAATAACTTCAAGATCAGTCAGGTTTATAATCACACACAGATATTAAAAATAATCCCCAATACTACTTTTTTAATATATTATATATATTTATATTATAGCGCCATGGTTACCGGTTTAATACAAATAATAGTAGCAGATTAAAATCTTGAGTCTATATAATATGTAATATTTAGAGACTCGAAGTCATAAAAGAAATGCAAACATTTTCCTCGAACCTCCCACCTGCGGATCTCGCACTGTCGGTTGCCGCGGTGGTCAAAGCGGTGTTTTTTTTTTTGGGAAATTTAAAATTCCTTCTGTGCAGGGTTATTGTGTAAAAATGTCGAGGCCCTCCATCTTGCTAAAAAGTGTAGACTGACTTCAACCTAGTCGACGTGTTTCCTAAAATATGTAAAAAAAAAAAAAACCACACACTCCACTCGGAATTTATAAAATCAATAATATAAATTTATTTTCACTTTTTTTTTCCCCGACAATCCGGTATAGTCCACTACACGAAACCCAGTGTTTTTGGTAACGAGCGTTGATATTAATGTTATAATATTTTGATGCGTCGACCCGTGCACGGCGGCGGCGGCCACCGCGGATAATTCCTCACCCGCAAAATATATCATATCACAACATAAAAAATATATAGGTACCCATACGTGCGTGTGTGCATATTAAATTATATATATTATTATATTGCCTTCGTGCCTTCGTACGCGTCGCTAATATATATATATATATACAAACCTAATTGCTACATGCATGGTTATAAATGTAGTTTATTATTTCGTGTCCGCTTTAGTTATTCAAAGCGTATTACCCCGGTGGAAATGCATAGGAATGCGGTCCGACGCATTGGAAGCGAGAGATCTTTTGATACCGTTCGATCATTGTATATCTCCTGGAGAAAAAAAAACCCTATTAATTTTCTAATATCTCTTGTCTCCCTTTGTTTAAACGCGGGTGCATAATATATATATATATATATAGTATATCATACGAGCGCGCACGCACACACACACACTATCGCCGTGCACACTCTCTCGTGTGCGTGTGTGTACGGTTTATATACGCTCACCTACACACACATACAAAAGTAATTTATAAATAGCATCATATACTATATAATATATGTAAAGTCTACGCTATATGTATATACACACACACAAGTGAGTGCGGGCGCGTATGTGCGTACTCCGAGTGAATATTGAATAGATGGCCATTTTTCAAAACTCAAATCGTATTCGTCCCGGCAAACGGAGCAAACATATTTTTCCTCTTTCTTATTATAATTATATTGTCATATTGCCATATACAACATATACAGAGTTATCGATATATATATATATATATATATATATATATATATATAAGTATTATACAGGTACATTTCGTGTGCACAATAATTTAAGTCTTTGGCAGGGAGGGGGGGGAGAAGTCTAAACTTATCTTTTAATACACATCCCCTCTATCAGAAGAAAAATTGTTATCAAAATCAATAACAGTATAATATAAATAGATATATATAAAATATATAATATTATATTATATATTTTGGTAGGTAGGTAATCGTGTTTCAGCAAAGAATTTTTTGACTATATCGACTATGATTTAAATTTTTGTTCATATTCACAAATTCGTTGAGTTCCTATACCTATACCTACATTTTCTTATTATTTCAGTATATTTCATTAACATATTAACTTATAATAATGATACGTTTACCTAAATACCAACTGATCTAAGTACGTATCTGATAAACACATTATTTAATACAACCCTTTATTATGTAACAAAATGATAAGTTATACTAAATATATCTGGCCACAAAAGAGTGAGTTGTTATTCTTCTTATTAACAAAAAATGTACTCACAAGTAAAAAAAAACTAGCTGGGATGGTGAGTAATACTTTTAAAAGTTTCTATAAGACAGTATAAACTTCCTCAGCAACCACTTTTTTAAAATTTTTATATGTATTGAACATTTGGTTTTCTTTCATTCCCGCATTGTACAAATTACACCTCACAAATAGTTAGTTGTACAGCTTCATTTTTTCAAAAATTGTAATTTGGTAAAATTGTCTGATGTAATTTAATGATTTTGACAAAATTAGATGAGAGGTTGTAAGATTTTAAACCCCCAGGTCATATATTCAAATCGCTTAACTTACAAGTTCCAAAAGGAAACTTTTAATTACCTTTTCTTTTTTTTTTTTTTCTATTGTGGTATCGAGGACTGGAGGAGGGACTATAGTGCCAGTACTTCTCCTCCAGCCCCCAAACTTTTAATTACCTATACCTAAGAATAATAATTAATCTCTACAAAATTAATTCACAGGAATTTTTCAAAGAAAGCAATTTTTTTATTGATAATAATTAGATATCATTCTATAGTATTGTATATATTACTATTTTTTCATCTAAACATTATCATCAACTTTTTTTCCCTACCACAATAAAATGGTTTAATGCAAGGTATACTTATATATACACGTATTATATTATGTTTAAAATATTTCATCCAATGGTATTGGATTCGATGGATAGTGTTCTTATAACAATAATATAAACATTTGTAATTTTTTTGTAATACCTTTAATACGAATACGATAAGATATGTTAAAGTTATGGACTTATATACAATCCAATATATAGGTAAGTGTATATTCAGTTTCATTACAGTCTGTATCATTGGTTAAAGATGATAATATATTGTATTCATAATAATATATACATTTTTAATTTAATTTTCGAGTTGTTATATTTTATCAAGTAATTCGACTTTGCGGCAGAAGTAGGAGATAATTTTCCACGATATAAGTAATAATAGCACTGCTGTTTCTTATTTATAACATCAATATCTACAAGCGCTTGTAAAATGTAACATATTATAAATATTGTATTTCCTATCCGTAATGATGAACCTGAATGACTAATACAATTAATAATAATAACTTGTTACTGTTTACATTTACAACCCTTAAGTCACTAAAGTTTAGTGTAAAATATAATAATATATAAGTAATATTATCACGGGTACAGCGAAGATAATGATAATATTGTGCTATAAATATACCACGCTGTAAATAATAATTGCTCATCGACAAAATAAAAACATTAAGCACACTTTTTCGATAAAAAAAAAAAAAACAATTTTAAACGTTTTAATCGGTATCTAAGTGGTATTAATGAAAGTCCAATTAAATCAAACAACTATTACTCGACACTTATAGTTTAACCCGAGATAATTATACGGTGCAATTTTAAAATTGCCAATCATCTAAGACCCGTTTTTAGCAATAGCTAACACGATGCGTGTGAGCTTGATGAGGTCATCTGGATGTAAATTCGAAAAACTTTACTCGAAAATTGTGTATTTTGGACCACCAACTGTGAAATTTTAAATAAAATGTTCAACCCATAACACATACATACCTATGCATAAGCCATTTGGTTAATTATCCGGAAAAATAACTGTTTGAAATAATAGTGTGACGAATTTAAAAAAATAACATGATAATTGTTGAAGACCAGTTATTCAAATTTTAGATTCTGAAAAGGAGCGAAGAATGTATTGATTTTAGAACGTTGAGTGGTTTTTTTTGGTGTGTATGTGAACACGATAAATTGTCCAATAATGTTTCGATTTTCAACTCCAGTAACATCTCTGGTGTGAAAGTGAATCTATAAAAAAGCGTCGGGTAAAACAAAAAAATAAATATAAACAAAAAACGGGAACTTTTACACAAATCTAATTTTGTTTTTGGTGTAAGACAAATAATAATAACTGTAGATATACGTTTAATATTAGAACTTCTAATAGTCTAATAGTATATAGTGTGTCAGCGAATTGATTTGTCGGCTAATCGGTGCGTCACGGCGACCCACAGCTAGGCCAACCTTTTTATAATATAATATTAATTGTTTTTTAATTATTTATGTACTTAAATTCCAAACAAAATATACAAGCCTACTAGACGGCCCTCTAGAAACTAACACAACAATTTTGAAGTTTCAACAATCGGTTTGAAATTGTTTTCACTCCGAATGGTCTATCGCGTTTTATATATTATTATCGATTGAAGATAATCTATAGTAATATAATAGCTTAGTACTAATTGAACCCACCTTAAACCTACTGAATTCGCCTTCACGGACATCGTCTAAAATCGTCGCAAAGGTTGCGGTCGAATCGGATTTAGGTACCTATATGTATATTATGTTTATATAACATATATTATAGGTAACGTACGTATGTCTATATAATACATCTCGTCGAATCGTCTCTTGCAATATACGAAATGTGCGGAATACATACCTCATGTGGAGAATATATACATCACCACGCGGGTATGTAACTTAGTATAGGTACCTACGACACGGCACTACGATGACAACGATGACGGTGACGGTGACGATGACGATGACGATGACGATGATGATGATATAATAGAAACGTCGTCCGGCGGACAGCGAGTCACTTCGAACAGGATATAATAATATGATATTAATATTAATATCCATATTATATATATATATATATATCACTGCTACATATTATTATGATACCGGTTATTACCAGAGTTACCGGTGCCGGCTGCTGCAGTCTTACACACACACACACACACACACACACACACACACACGCATAAGCTACTCGACGACACCATTGCGCTGCCACTGCGGTGGACGACGACGACGACGACATGATGACAATATTTGGCCACAATAACTCGCGCCGCGGTGGCTCGTGATTTATTGAAACGATGCCATTATGACGGTGCGCGTTCCCGTTGGTTTCGTACACGGCCGCTGCAGCAGTCCGCCGAGGTACACACACACACGCGCGCACACACACACACATATAAATATTATATATTTTGTATCGTAACAATGATATTAATATAATATTATTACCATTAACGTACGATTATTTCCCACGCAACGTTGATAGCTCCTCTCCGACGTGTATTATATAATATATAGGTACCTCTACCTATATATAATAATATGATATACAGCGCACGATAATATTAATAATATTATATTATAATAAACTCATATGATATGATATACGTACGTACGTAGGTACCTAACGTTTCGTCGAGAATAATAACAACGCGTGGGGAGGTCTTAATATCTCTCAAAAAGGGTATCATCGCGACGACGATTTAATGTACCGACGACGACGACGACGACGACGACGACGAGAACGCTGCACATATTATATATATATATATATTTATACATATTATACCTCTACATAGGTACCAGTTATATATTATAAACGCGGATTTTATTAGTTTACACGCATTTTTCTCGTGATGACTGCGTTTACTGCAGCCAACGACATTCGATTTATCTCCCTTTCCCCGCTCGCGCTCATCCCGATATACATATTATTATTATTATTATATAATACACACGCGTTATGCGACAATGCGAATATTATTCGATATTAGGTACTGTTTTACTCTGACGTCATCATACTCGCACAGCACACACACACACACACACACACACACACACCACCAGTGACATACCAGAATCTGCAGCACGGCAACTGCAGATATATACAGCCGATGGTCGGTATACTATATGTATATTATCATAATTATGTATACATGCAACTAAGTGGCAGGTTTAAAACTGCACTTTATTTCCCCGCTTATATAGGTATATATGCGCCACGCGATTCGAACACTTATATTATATACGACGACGACGACGATGATGACACGCACATTTGGACATAAATAAATTAATATAACGTTTACAACACATTGAGCGGACTGCGCGTTTCCTCCTTCACGTCCGACCGGGAGTTCCTGCAGGGCCCGTGCAGGTGCAACGTTTCGATATACGCACATACATATAATACTGCTGCAGGGACGCCGCATATGACTTTAACACCCCGGTTACGGTATATAAATATATAATAATAATAATAATTCATACACGCAAGCTGCTGCAGCAGTCACCGAAATAATATTATAATATGATGTTCTTCTAAACGTCGTGCGATGTATATATGGCGAGACCGATCGTCGTCGCTATATATTATTACTAAACGCGTGCAGCATATTATTATAATATTATATCTATCGACGACGGCGGCGGCGTTCGCGTTCTTAATTATTATTATCGTGTTTCCGAGAGCGACTCATTATAAGCTATATAGACATAGCGCAGGTGCATCGTTTTTCACGACGGCCACACCGCGAGCGAACGCGGCGCGCCCATAATATGTTTGACACGATTTCGTAGTTCGAGACTTAAATATTATATTATTTTAATATAGGTAGAGGTACATAGAAAATTTGAATTTCAGCGAGAGCGCGCATCGGAGACGTTACGTTTCAGACGTCAATACGAGTTATATTTTCTCGAAAATACCTATACTTAACACACACATATTTTGATGTTATACGCATTACAACTGTGTGCATGTAAATAATAGCACGAATAACGCAAAAAAAGCGCATTCAACGTGTAGTCTGGAGATGATGGTCGGACGTTGCACAGTTCACACTTCTTGGCAGTGGCGTTGTATTATAAATTTTTTTTTTTTAACTTTGAGCACTGTGACGAATAATTTTCGTATTCAACAGACGTTCCGAATTTCAAGTCATCGTGGTATCTATATTCGATTTTCATTGTTTTAATTAAGAACACGTAGGTACTATTGCTTTTGAGAATATATCAAGGCGTGTCTTATGAATATATTTCAACATCGTTGTGTTGGGTAAACTCCCAAGTCTAAAACCGCATCCATGTGTTGAATCGTTTATCTATTATATCTGTTATCATGCATTCGTGACTGCTTAAAAGTTAAAGGGCATATATTATTTAATGGATAGTACATATTTATTTCAAATAATAAAGTGTGTCAATACAAACCAAAAAATAAAATAAAATCTACATAAACAACCCCGTGAGAAAATATTTTATTTTATATCGCAATTCTATCACATTTTGGGAAATAGTATATATAGATAAATTAGGTATATTCGGTGCAAACTTGGAGTACCACTCTAACCGCACAACAGGGTGTACACAGGATGCGATGTTCTAAACGGTATAACAATAGGTAATATAAATATTATAACATTTCACGGTACAGTATAATATTATTTGTTTTGCCATTTTTTCCAAACACTTTTGAGAGATTTAAAATAATGTGTTGTTTTTACGCCGTCGCGTCGTCGTCTGCAAATACAGAGACAAAAACGTTAAACGTTCTACACATACACCTGCAGACACTAAACAAACACTAAAAATAATATACCGTAAAGATACATACGTCATTGTTAAGGCGTCGTATTTAGCTTTCTCGAACCTCCCTTCCGTTTAAGATCGAAAATTGGTCATTTACGTCAGCCGCCGCAATATTGTCGAGGTGCATGTGCGTAAACGTGAAGTGCACTTGTGCCCGCTGCAAGCGTATCGCTGTCCGCCGGAGGTGTTGTAGCGTTTCGATTTTGCGTCCTCTCGACGACGTGCATTTAAAATTCTATATACACGAGACGGTAAACGGGTTAACTATATTGTATACCGTGCGCTTTAATCTGAGGGGGGTGGGGTTTTAGAAATATAAATTAATAAGTAAGTTTGAGTTTGTGTTAAAAATATATTTGAAATGTCGGGGGCAGTACTCCCTTAGTCCCCAATCCAGATGTACGCCCGTGCTATACCATCCGAGCCATGACATGGTGGCCAGTATAATATTATTATAATAATAATTAATTAATTAATATAATTACGTTTGAAAATTTCAATCGTTTTTGTCATATAATATAACGTTACTTTAACATTTGCGATCCCTGTTATATAGGGTGCAGAGACGCTAATTTAAGAACAAAAAAAAGTTGACGCTCAGGTTTTTCCACGTGGATTTAAAATCAACGTTGTATTATGTAACTGCATAATATATTATTATTACTGTTATTGCTTATTGTTGAGTAAAAAATCGTAATAAATACGAGCACAGACCGTTAAACGCTGTAAAGTAAGGGTGTGTGTGTGTGTGTGTGTGTGTGTGTGTGTGTGAGAGTGTGCTTGATTCTGCAAATCGAAAACAATATTATTTTGTTAATAAATCCGTCGTCGAAACGTTATACATTAAATTATGATACTAACAATAATAATAATAATAATAATAATAATAATAATAATAGTAATATAACGATAAAGGGTTAATCCATAAAACGCGTGAACTATTAATTTGTATGTTAAATAAATCATATTATCAGCACACCTTATATTTACTTAATTAAGGTCATGCAAGAACTTTTACTAAATCCTAATACATTTATTGTTTTCGCGCCACTTTTGTAAGTCTTCAATAAATGTTTTCCTTGATATTAAGTTATTAACCTAGTCCTTAGACAATATATAGGTCTCGATAATGCGAAACTTATCAGTAAGAACTAAGAAGAATAATTAACCTGATGAAATGCATAAATAGGTGCACATAGTTTGTTACACAATTCCAGTGACACCCCGAGGCCTCCATGGAAAATCAGAATTTTTAATTCAGTTTTTTTTCGAGAGTATTTTATAAAAAGTTCAAGATATTCTTCTTGATAACTTTTTAAAAATTTAAGAATAACAATTTTGTTAATCGATTACTAAAAGTAAATTAATAAAAATTTATTAAAATTGAGTTAACATTGGTCAAGTAACAGCCAATATTTTTTTGAAATTAGTGATTACGATAGGTAGCAAAATACAAAACCAGATCGCGCTTGTCGAAATCAAACTCGATCTTAAGGTCGACTGTTCCGTAAAAATTAATAAAAAATATCTACCTCTTAGTAGACGTTTCAGAGCAATTAACGAAATATCCAAAATATTGAAACAGAAACCTCCAAAAATTAAATGAACTCCTTTCTGGGTACATAAACTACAACTTTGTCCAACCAATAATTAAGGGCATTCCTAACACCTGTATAAGACTTTAAAAATAGTTATGAAATTTTAAAACAGATGATTCAAAATGTATATTTAGTACATTTTATATTTTAATCCCAAAATATAATAGAAATTATGATTATTTGTATTAAATGCCTGACTGCTATAGTGTACAACATTTTCTTGTATTAAAATTATTTTACTAATGCAGGAATACAACAATTTACGAACAATTATTATACTATATTAAGGTTGGTAACACGAACAAAAGTTTTTCAAAAATGAAAAAAAATTTTAAATTGTGCTTACATTTCTAATAAGAAGTATTATTAGATATTTGTATGAAAAGTCGGCATCGCGATTAAAATATACAATAATTTTGATCTGTTTTGAATTGTTGCTGACCTAATGATTTAGTTTCAAGAAAATCAGAATCAAAAGCTAAACCAGTTGTGACTTGCTAAATTTTTACTCAATTTATATATAAATTGTTTTTTCAATTCACTTTAAAATAGGATCACAAAATTTATATTTAGAATTTAGAATATCAAAAAAAATTGTTATCAAATTAAATTCTTAAATTATTTTTGAAAAAAACCCACATTTAAAAATATTGATTTCTATGAAGATCTTTGTGGGGTTGCTAGTGATGTGTCACCTAGAATATTCACAGAGGAATGTTCACGGCACAAGGAATATTCAGGAAAATTCTTCTATCCTCGGTGAAATTCCATAAAAAGTTAATTATAAAATTATATTAAATTTTTTTTAACTTTTCTAGTTTTTCATTCTAATGACCCACTTGACACCTACTGTACAGAAAAGCAGTAAGTACCATATGACCGATTTTTTTTGACGGACTTTTTTTATTTTTTAAAAAACGAAATATAAATCACTCAACATTTTTATTTATTTGTAATAAATACATACATTTTATCTTTATTTATTCATAATCTTAACTACTTCTTAAAAATACTATTTGTTACGTTTTTTTTTAAATATAATAATAATACAAAAAAAGATATAAAAATATTTCAATCTAAAAACGGGGGTACCTATCAATAAGTATGTTTACGTGTTTTTTTTTTAAAAATTAGAGAAGTCAAAAAAAAATGTAAGTCATACACACTTATGTACATGATAAATGAACTTGTACTCGGCATGCAATTTGGACAGACTCCTGTAAGGGGTGTCACGCAATTCGGATGTAGCCAAATTTCCGATCTTGGAATATTCCGGAGAATTTCCCGAAACTCATTTCCCGAGAATTAGCACATCGCTAGGTTCACATACAGGATTTTTAAGACATTCTGTATACATTGACATCCGTGCGTTGTACATATAATATTATAATTAATAAAACAATTTCTCAAATTATTTTGAATATTTATTTTATTGAATGGAAAAGTAAAAAAAATACATAGATATTAGATATATATAAAAAAGGCTATTGGCGCAAACAGTACTAAATTAATTTTTGTCATTATGATAAATTATCAACTATCGTTGATAATGTTTATAACATATATGTTTTCCGTAGTTTATGGAATGTTTAATACGCCTTAAGTGATACAAAAAAATAAAAACTAATGTCGTGCACCACTCGTAATCATGTCATTAATCGCTATATCATCATGCGAAACACATATTTTATACCATGCAATCACATGCTTAATATTATTGCTGTCCACTTATTTTGGGTAAAAAATAACTCTGACAAAGAAACGATTAAAACAAAAATATGAGACAACTATTATGGCTAAAATATTATAACTTCTCTTGAAAAATAATAATAAAAATAGATTTTTATTTATAAATTGTATTCAGACTTTGGCTTATGGTATAGTATTCGGTATAAAATCTAAATAATCATAATGTTATTAAAATAGACAATTTTAATATTTGTTTCAAATAAATAATCATGCAATTTAATGTCGTTACACGTATGGTTATAATCTTGTAGATCAATTTTTATCATAAAAAAATATTTTTTAATTAATTTTTGCTCAGACTATAATATTTATAAAGTGGTAAATGCATATGACCATAATATAATACATAGTTTATAAATTACTAAGTAGTGGTATAAGCTACAGTCAACCGTAACATATATACGGTATGTCGGTATCATATTACATTGGAGAGGTGCGTACTTAAAACAATTTTGTTTTCAATAATTTTATTTAAATTATAAACAATAAATATAAATGTTGTAGTTTTATGTATATGTATAAAACGCGGCTTATTGTTATAAATTAAAGGCAGATTATCTAGATGTAATACAAATAAATTATTAGTATTTACTTTATAATGTAATAATGTATAATAATGTATAATATCTGTTTTATTTATTTTTTATTCATAATTTTATAAAATAATTAACATATTATATCAGTTTATACGATCTAAAATTATCGTTACAATAACGCGATGACGCCGGAACATAATTGCAATCATAAATGTAATGCAATTTGTAACCGATGTGAATGGAAATAGAAGATACAAATTAATGGTCATCATAAATATTATTTACAAATACGTTCAAAACATATCATTATAATATGGGTACCGCTGTAATCTGTATTACCTACAACCTATGTATGTATTGAAAGCTTAAACAATGTAATATTTATTAAACCGTACCTTGTACGGAAACTCGTGTAAGAAAATCGTTTCATTCCAACGGATAATTTGCAAATGCTTACATATTATACAATTAATACTTTTTAGCATGCATATTTTAACTTTGTTTCGATGTGTTTAATTACACATATTATTATAGTTTCGAAAATACATTCAACTATCTATAAAATATATTAATTCTGCAATAGAATAAAAGCTGACAATTCAAACTCGAAAATATTTCACTTAACTCGGTACCTATACCTAGCATATTACATTGTTTTAAGAAAAACGGTCTTAAATTGTGCAGAAAAAACAATACACACGTTGACCGAGCGTGCGCGCACTTCCGCCTAATCGAGAATTCGTTCAAGTTCCGAGTTCAAGTTTTCCTATGCATATTCATATAATCATATAGTAATGTACCTTATATTACAATATTATATTTCAAATACTGCAATCGTGCAATTTAATTTACGTTTTTAAATTTTTTTTTTTATTCTCAAAGCTCCTATCGTAGTACGGTTCTCCCGCTGCGTGCTGCGTTTATTCCCTCACATAATATAATATATATAATACACAAATAGGTGCACGTCGGTAAGTATACACACTCGTAAGTATAGGTATAAACGGTTTATACGCGGTTCGAGAGAGTTAATGTAGCCATCTCGTCAGCATGAGTATTTGCTCTAGTGGTCGTATTGAAACACTGTATTATATATAAATATGCGCTCGTTCGGGCAGTCCGAAAGGAAAACACAGAACGTATTACACTATGTTATTATTATTATTATTATTATTATTCAAACAAACACACGTGACAAGTGCACTCGTCTGTCTGTCTGTCTGTCTGTCCGTCTGTCCGTCCGTCCGTCTTCGACGAGCACCGCTATACCATATAATAATATATTATAAGCACGTCGTCCAATATATATATATTATATTATTATATATTTATATAGGTGATGGTGTATACATATATATATATATGTATATTATAGTAATAACACCGGTGCATCGGCGGCGGCGGCTGTTTGCGATTACGACGACGACGACGACGACGACGACAATGACGACGACGACGACGACGACGACAATGACGACGACGACGACGACGACGAGTGCATTTAACCGGGGTTTAGTGCGGTAACGAGTGGTTTGAAAATATTTGTCCAAACCGTCGTCGAATGGATATCAAATAAGACGTGTCGTCGGAGGGTTTCTCCCCCTGCATTAGGTGCATGCTCCACCATGAACCACCATGATGCACCGCCACCACCATTCGTCGACTATATTATTGTTGTTCGTCGCCTGTACAGTGAAATGGAAATATAGTAAACTTCTATATTATAATACCTCAGTGGCGTAACCAGGATCTTTTTTCGGGGGGCTGATCAATTTTTTACACAGCGGTGGTTTAGTAATATACAATAAATTATTTTACCTGTATTATTTATTTAAAAAAAAACAATAAAAATAGTAATCAATTATCTTTTCAATTGGACATAATTTAGTATAATAAAACAAACTCGAATTTAATAAAATAATTTTTAAATTTTCTTAACTTTTCGGGGGGGGGGCTGCAGCCCCCTCAGCCCTCCCCCCCCTGGCTACGCCACTGTAATACCTATATTGTACGAAATAAAATATATTATGTAGGCACACATGCGAAGATGTAATAATATATACAATATCTAATAATATTATATATCATAATGTTGTATACAACGATACTGCTTCGGAATACCGATTGGACACTGTTTAAAATAATATGTCTTTATTGCGTTTATGTATAGTTGATTTATGCGAAAATATGTAACGATTTAAATACCTAGGTCTCAAATTTCACCCATAATATGTTTTCTACGGGTACTTTTGGTTTATAAGCTGTCAATAGACTATTTACTTACAAGTATTGAATTGATATGATATATATATATAGGTACCTGCCTTCATATAGATTGTGCCCAAACCTGCACCGTAGGCCATCATTCCTATAGATCCATCTCTGAACTGCTTAATAGTTTGTTGATTCCTATAATTTCTTATTTTTGTAAAATGGTTGCGACTGCGTCATGACAACCGTATCAAAATCCCACACTGCAGAGGTCAAATCTGTGCTACGCAGCTTCATCGATTTTTTTGAACTTTAATTGTTCGTATTTCATCATAATATAGTTATTATTAATGATGCACAATGCAGTTATGAAGTTTCTGTTCATAAAATCACTCGTGAATAGTGATCAATTATTATATATAGGTCTTCTACTGTTCAAACGTCAGATAGTTTAAACGGTTAGGTACTGGAAATGTATTTTGATGTTTGACAACAGCGAACTTTGACGATGCACTAAAAAGAAACCTGTGACTTAATTTATGGACCTCATATCGATGTTAAGTATGTATTATGCATAAGAGCATTAGGAACTGTACGAAATGTGTGTAACTACTAAGCGTCCAGATGTCCCGATAAATGTAAAGGAAACAGAGTTGTCTCGTATATAATATAATATATTAGCAGCACCGGTTCCATATATTATTTTATTTATACCTATGAGATATATTTTTATCCACGAGGCATATGGATTTAAAATATAAAATGTTTTTCAATGGTTCCTCGACGGGAGTTGTGCAGAGTTGTAAATTTTTTTTTAATAAAATGAAGTAACTATACGACAATATATTGGATCAAAACATAATATTACGCAATAGGACGATGTTTGGATTTTTTTTCTTTTATTCATGATGTCAAAGTCTCTCCACTGGGATATTTTTTTCATGCTGTGAATCACAATATATTTTATCTCTTTCCGTCTCTCTCCAAACATTACGTTCACTTGTTGTTCTCCGTTTATACAAACATAGATTGTGCAATAAAAAATAAATTGAAATTATTAAAAAAAAAAAAAAAGAAACGTTTGAATTTTTACTCTAGTTTACGGCTGTTTTGACTTAATTTTACGTGACGTCTGTTACTTATGGGCATGCTCACCGTTTTCGGAGTACTATAATATAGCGTTGTACTATATACAGAATATAATAATATATGGAAAACCGTTTAATATATTATTATATTAATGTATACCGGATGGAATAGGCGGCGCTAGGTGTTTGACGGGATTGTGTGTGTATAACGTGACGATGATATTATTATATCATATTATTATGTACACATTTCTAACAGCATTTATTGTGTTTCGGTTAAAAACGCCAAGCGAGCCGTAAACTGCGAAAAACGTACTCGAAAAAGTGTTACAATCAAACTATAATAATATATAACAGGCCCACACGCGCACGCGAAATAATATTATCATAGAGGCTCGCCATTGATCATTATAATATTATTATTCATCGCACACTTGTTCGCATTCTTCGCTATCTCTGCAAAATGTTATAAGCGTGCCTGCGTGTGCAAACGTCTGTCGCATAACGGTCTATGAACGGTCATAATATTATATAATTTATAGTTCATCGATTCGATTAAGAGTGTTATAATATCGTTATAATTATTAAAATAATATTTATGTTATTACTTATTATTATTATTATTATGTCGTGAATATAGATGACGCGTACAACTTCTAAGTTATATAATATACGCTGCAATGTCATACGCAAGTAATATCAATACTATCAATCCTTCGCAATGGTCGAATGAAATATTTCATTTGAACCTCCCTAAAATTGTGTTCAACCTAACTCTACAAATTCTCTCTTTGTCTTATATTTTACAAGCAAAATATGCAACGCACTAGGTACGAAATAAAATCGTTAAGTTATTGTATATTTTTATAATTTATTGTCATTGTCATACATAATCATTATAATATTTCAGACTTACGAATTTGTCTGGGCACCAAATTTAGTTAAAATCTATAACAGTGTTGTACAAAAGTGTAAATATATTTCTACTTTTAAATAACTATTTAAATGAAGTAAAATCTATTATAATATAATATAAATACTAAGCAGATTTTCACAGTTAAATGTGTACAATTGTGCAATTTTATAGTGGTGTAATACACATTTCAATTCTGTACAATCGAATCTATTGTGCCTTTATTTTTTTTTTGTACTTTATGTACTTTTTGTACTATTTTTTAATTGATTTCATTTCATTCATTATAAATTTGTAATTTTATATTTTACAATGTCAAACAGTGTATTTTTATTTTATGTTTATAAACTTAAATAATATATCTACAATAACAAGAGTATTTATTATTTAGTGATTGACCTCAATTTAAAACGGTATATAATATTTCGTATAAAATGTAATTAAAAAAATAAAATTCTGAAATAACGGATTATTTTTATATTACCTTTAAAACTGAGGGCTATATGTGTATAGGATGCTAGGAAATATTTTCACAGTTGTTGCATTAATCAATTATATAGATTATAGGTACATGTAGGTTATGTAAACCACAAATAAATGTTACCTATTCTTTACATTTCTCTACAGAGTTTTATTTTTTTAACGAATATTTAACACCAAATATTATAATGTTTATAGATTGATTGATTGATATAAAAGGTACTGAACGCTTTGGCTTATAACAAACACACTGATTGAGTTATAATAATTCTTAACAATTTTATATATTTTCATATCGTAGGTATAATAGGTATGTTTGTTGTAGTTTTGAATATTATTTTGAATTGTCTTAAAGGCAGAATCGAGGCGAGAAATTTGGCGAGTGCCTGCGGTCCGTAGATCTGAAATGATATTTTAAGTCCAACAATCATTAACTGTAGTATTCGATTATATGATAATTTACAATAATATAATATACCTACATAATACTAAAAATTAAAACATGAAAAGTTAAAATATTGTACAAAATAACATGTTTCACTCGTGGTAGTAATTATTGTAGAATATAGGTAATTATTTATATTATTATATTTCAAAAACTATTACTTACACAATATAATAAGATAATATAATTATCTAATTACACATACTTAAAAATCTTTCGAGTGGATATACAAAATATTTAAATGGTGTTGCGAGTACGAAATTGTTCCTAAAAAAATACTCAAAAATGAAAACGCATTGAAACGGTTATGTACATATAGGAAGTCACTTTTTCGGCTTATTTGATGGTGTCACAGTTTATTTGTTGTTTCCTTCCAATATTAGGAGAAAAACCATGCTAAGTAAACCGACACTAAGTGACTATCCCTTCACGAAATTCTGAGGTCTCGTTAACGTTATATATATATGTGTATAACGTTTTACTTCTTTGATTCTATTTACAATGTATGTGACTGAGTAAACATATATTAAACGTTTGGACGAAAAAGATAATAATACACAAAGATACGTCAACGAGAAATCGACATTTTTTCCTAAACAGAATGAGATGACGTTTATTAGCTACCTATAGCAGGCAGGTCCTACCTGTATGTTGTATAATATATGACGTAGCGTACGAGTATCGTGTGAAAAAGAAAAGAATTTTCAGGTTTTCAATCCGTTGTGCCGTTTTCGACGTCCCATTCGAGCCGTTTCTATAAAATTCATAATTCGATTACACGACGATCATAATAATAATTATTATTATTCAAACGTCCGAATGGCATTGCGCCGCGGTGTGCGCCGTTCTAGGATTTTTTAGTTTTGCGACACGCGTTTCGTTTGAGAGCTCTTTTGACGTGATGTGATGAGGATAATATTATCTTAATATAATATATCATTGTAATCTGGAGTGATCCAAAAACTGTTTGAAATATTATAATATATCCGCGACACGAAATCTTTATAACCCGCGACGACGGCGCATATCACCACCTTAACCCGGCGTTCTCGGTTCTCAAGGACAATAATATTATTATTATTATTTAATCATCATCCGTGGCAAAATAATAAAATATTGCACCTCCGACGTGGTTTATTATATTATATTAATAATAATAACACTGTATATTATATACTATGGTCCGGTGATTTCCGTCGCCACCTCCGCACGCCTGCACAGCTATATTCTTAACATTTTTTTTTTTTAAGCGTTTGAAGCGATTATTATATTATATATTATACTATATAGGTATATACTATATAGTTATTCAATCGGACTTCGTGTTATTAAATATCATGGTATTTTTATTTTACTTTTATTATCATTTTTTTTTCTCGTTGCTTTATATACATCCATAACCACCCAAAGAGATTGTGATCTCGAGCCGAGTTATTATTATATTATGCTCTCTTAATTGTCGAGAGGATTTATTTTCGACAGAATAAAAATATGGGTAATAGTTTTACATATTTTATACGATAAACGTGTATTCTAGTCGGTAAAAAAACCACAAGCCAGCGCTCGCTGCAGTCTGTCGGCGTTAATTTCGTACACACAAAATAATATACTTATGTGTATTATAGGTAGGTACCGTAAACTACCTATACATAATCATAATGTGATATTTGGTAGTTTCACTCTGTGGTGAACTCACGTGCCTAAACAATAAATCGTGCAGAACTGCCCCCCCCCTTGTCCTCTATAATATACAAAGCACGGTATTAGTGTGACGTTTTACATATAAAGATTATTTAACTAACGAAATTTTTTTATTTACTGTATATTTATAATACCGCAGTATATCATTTTGTTCCGTGTATTGTACATATATTATAAATATATATATATATATATATATATTAGGAATCAAACTGATGATGCTTTTTCAATATTTGCAGACGAGCAGTTGCGGTTTATTCGTCGTTGACGTATACTTTTATAATTATGTATGTAGGTACTGTACGAAAGGTATTGCAGCATGTACTTAAGACACGAGAGTGACTATTTTGACCAGAACTTGCAAACTTTATATTATAATATGACAAAAAACTATTGAAATTTGTAAACGTAATTAAAACGGAAAACGGTAAACAATATTAATTACAACATAACGATTAATAAAATATTTAATATTCCATTAAATAAAACATAATGCAAAACGTATTATTTATAGAATATCGTTAAACCAAAAACAACGCAAAACTAAATGGTTTAAAATCCATTTACTTAAAAGTTATCATATATCGGTTTCATAGAAATATTTATTCAGCGTGATTTAGCAATCGATCTTAGTGATCAAACCAAGAATTTATTATAATATTCCGTTTCCGGGCCATTCCTCGCGTTAGATATTATTTTTTACGATAAACAATAAACTCAAAAGTCGTATAACGTTTTACTTCTAAATAAAGATAAACGCAAACATTTTATAACGTTTAGATTGTAATAATAACGTAAAACGAAATTTTGATTTCAGCCCTGCTTTTAACCATCCAAATTGAAATTAATATTGTATTTTGACACATTATTAGATCCAAATGAGAAGCAATTTATTAACAACCGTTTACTAATGGATCAATTTGTTATTTTCTATACGCTAAAAAAACTAGGGAAACGTAGTTGATAATCGAGATGTAAACCGTTTTATGCATAAATATAGTCATCTATTTTATAATATTTAACGTTTAGTAATAACCAGAGCCATGAAAAATTGTAATGCACTAAAACACCAAGAGTTATGCACACAACTGATTTTAACCAATCGATATGGTTATAAAAAAAAAAATAGAAAAATATGCATTCAAAATTCAAAAATAAGTGAAATTATGCAGGTTTAAATTATAAAATAAATTCACATTATTATGTTTATGGCTTGAAAAAATAAAAAAATATAGGTACCAATATATAATTTGCATAAATTATAAAAATCCGATAGTTTCTTGATGAAAAAATAAATAGATTAGTTTAATAAAAAAATTATTTTCAAAATTATTTACAACAAATAAATTTATTAATAAACTTTTTCAATTGAAATATGTATACATAGTGATATAAAACGCTAAAACTATTAATGTTTTCCCCAAATATGCACTAAAACAGTGATGTGCATTTATATTATCTTTTAAAATAAACAAATATAAGTAAAATATAATTGGTATTTAAAATAAAATATATATTGAATCAATTTTTTATCACACTTATTTTAAATTTAAAATGAACATCGTCGATATGGCAAGGTCGTCGAATTCAAACCTTGTAATAATACTATATTATATTGAATTAAATTATTTATTAAAATACATCTCTCCATATAATATTTTACCTCTAAACAACTATTTATTTTTGGTATTATTTTTTTGTGTGTAAACAATAATGTTTTTATTATTGTTTATTATTTACTCTGTTAATCGAAGAACAACATTTTGACCACGCAGAAATATTTTGTTTGTTTATGGGGCAATTTTACAAGTGCTGGTTTTTCGAGCCATATTATTCTAATAATTATTGTTATAACATACTAATATTAAGATGAATCTTCAGATTATATATTTTTTTTTATCTTGAAAAGATATTATGTTTGTTTTGTGTACATGTACAACGTACCTACCTATTATAAGTCTCAATCTAAATAATTTATATAGCTACATATTACATACATACATACATAGAAACACGTGAAAATCGCAACGTTTGAAGTGTGGGTAAGTAATAATAATATTATATACACCCGGTAACATATTATAGTCAGTTATCTTCGTGTCGACGATAGATATTCACACTAAATTAGGTACCTACCTACTTGTTTGAATTTGTGATGTAGCCGCACGGCCACGGCGTATATACTTGAAAATTACGCTCTGCTCGTGTACATATATAATATATATATAATAATGATAATAATAATATTATATTATATTATATATTATTGTACACGACACCGTCACAAAGAAGCGAAACTAATGGTGTTCCAAAGTTAACCTGTTCTATGGGTTTAATGCAATTATGATACGGTCTTTCAAACTGACCCGCTTTAATGTAGTGACAAACCAGCAATTAGATTATGATTACCCGCTTAAATGATGTAAACGCATTATGCCGAACGGACAACCCAACCACGGTGAATCGTATATACCTATATATACGGTATACATATATACATACATACATACATACATACGTTGGTTGCCTTAATACGATCGCTGTTAGACCGTTCGTCGTCTGACCGGGCACCGGCGATCTTATTATAAATATTATACAATTATTATTATTATTATTATTATTATGAAATATTTTACCGAGGGGCAACCACCCACGTCACAGAGGAAGAAAGCATATCATATTATATATAGGAGGAAACGACGTAAACGCGTTTCATTTTATTGGCTACAGACTCGTATGATATCGAAATAGGTCCACATGTCCTACACACGTTATAATAGCGTGCCTGGCATACAGCACCGTACGACCTTTTTGAGCACACCGCCAATTCAAACGATGACAATGCTGCAGGGTGTCTAGGTGTACGTGCGAGATTATCTCTCTTTCTTCTTACTTTCTTTGTACCACCCCCTCCCCCCCCTCCCCCCCCTTAAGCGACGCAATATATAATGATTATTTGTGTGTGTGTGTGTGTGTGTGTGTACACCGACGACAAGTGTAACGGCGGCACGGGCGTACACCGATCAAAAGCCGTCCTCGAAAATATTTCACACCTCCACCGCGACAAAGCAGTCCTCGTCCACTACACGTCACGTAACATTACTCTATATATAATATATTAATATAATAAATATTGTTTGGGGATAACGATTTTCTGTAACGTTTCACGCCGACAAAAGTCCGTTCTAATAATGTACGAGATACATATATAATATATACCTACCTATACCATACGCCATGTTCGCGAACAATGTGCGCGAACAACGATTCCGGTCAGTATGACTTACTGCACTGACAAATAAAACACACTCTCACGGGCGCAAAGTGCCGAGTGGCGAGTACCCATTGAAATCGCGTATTTATTTTTTCAAAATAATGCGTACAATATTATACGTCTCGTTTTAATTGCGATTTTTCTGGACGCCCTTTGACTTTTGTTTTTGAAACCCCGGTGTCTATACAAATATGAACATACTCGGTATGATTTATACAGTGGTTACCTATGTATACATTTAACGTTGTGATGTGTATACCACGGCGTACCTACAAATACCTATGTTCTATACGTCGTTATTCGGGAGTTGGGTATAACAAAGGTATTTTTGAAACGTTTATACCGTATAGTATTGTGTCATTCGTAGTTGATTGACTATATTATGTACGGATGGCAAAAATTGTTATTATAATTTTTACCACAACTATATAATATATTATAATTGTAGGAACAATTTATTGATGTCGTTGTGCTCTTTTTATGAACTCGACAAACTCAAACATAATAATCAATTCTTATACCAATGTATGTCACACTCATGTAGGTATATTGGTATCAATATATTATATAAATACAATATAATTAACATTTTAAATGTTTATTATGGTTTGATTCGATTGTGGATACGGCAAACTGTCTAAGTATTAAGTAATATCTTTCATGAATTTGTTTATAATATTAACCCCGTTTTGCGGAATTCTCTATATTATGTTCGATAAGGTCAAATATTAGAATAAAACACTGAAACCCAATTATATACACTTACCTATAGACGGTGAAAAAATATAACCTATACTCTTCATAGTTCTACTAATCTAGTTACGCCATCAATTAAGTATTTTCACAACAATACAATGTTGAATGATATAACTTAAAATAGGAAGTGATAAAAAAAAAATATATATACATAGGACATATATTATTACCTTATTACCACCACAAATCGTATACCCTTAGGCCAAAATAGTATAACTTATTGTAATGAATTTAAGTGACAATACAAAATATCAAATTATTAATTATTACAACTAAATATATATTATTATAATATACTGTTTTCCTCTTCTTTGTTCGTCGCATTGGCCACATAATATGTAAACGAAGAACGATACACACGATACATCATGTTAGTACAACTACTTATAATTTTATATAATAAGGCAGAGTTATTTGTACTGTGAAGCAATTTTACGATTGCAAAAATGTTATCAATGAGATATATACACTTGTATATATATATATATGTATACTCGTAAAAATAACATGTTAGATGTTTTTTTTTTCTTTTATCAATACACATGTTTTGTTAATGAAATGACAACTATTTTCTATGCAAATACCTGACGTTATATTATGGTATGCGCCAGCATATTTTTCTGAAAGGCATCCGTTCGTTTTGATTACTAAGTGTTATATTCGTAATTTTTTTATTATTATTTTGTCTGCAAATTGTTATGGGATTAAATGAAACACTACCTAAAAACTGATAAAATATCTCGACTGAAAAAACTTTAAATAATATATTTCCTCGGAGGCAGACCACAGACAAATCAATGTCAAATTTAGGGTCAAAAACAAAAATCATTTAATTCTAAATATGTAGCAGGTATACGACGTTGTTAGCTATCAGCATCTGACTATAACGACCTCGGCATAACTTTTATAATATAATTTCCATAATCGGATGCAAAAATACTGTATGTGTTTTTAAATCATAATTTCCTAATATTATAAGGCTGTAATATAGTGTATAAAACCAGCACGAAATGCATGCTACAGCTGTTACGATGATGTGGGATGACCGGTGCCTATATTATATCATCTCATAAACTGTATATATTATTATATTATAATATAATGTCACACTGTCACATAGTTATTTGTATTATACACTATATACTTTAATAGAACCGTCAATAGTTATTTAAAAATGTGACCAAATTTAGGACTATCGACAACAGAATAATCAAATCAAAAAATTGAATTTTTCAAGTAATGACAAAACATCATTAGATTTCATTAAAATCAACAAAATAAAAAAACGATTCACAGTCAACTGGGACAATTATTAGGTCATTCTGAATGGGGTTCATTCCAAGTGGACACTGTGTAGTCTAGAAGTTTATAATATCTTACAATAATATACTGCACGCATATTACATGAATTCGCATATACACTCATATATTTGTTTTGTCGAAAATGCGTCTGTGCATAATGCATAATGCATAATGCATATTCATAAATGTTTTTTATTTCAAGAAGCTATCAACGAATAAGAACATCAGTCTTATAAAACTGATTTCGGATTAAGATGTTCTATTGTATTTATAGTAATTATAGTTGGTGTTTAGATAAAAATCAATAATGACCTATCTATAGATAAAGTACAATCGTTATATCGTACTTGATTGATCGGGATTTGTTATTGAGTTTATGATATTTTACAATCATTTACTGCACATTACACGAATTCGTTGAATATAATATGGATAATTCGACTAGTTCGACGGTGTCGCTTGGTTGGTCCCGAGAACTTCTTCTGAAAAGCGTTTGGAAAGTCACAATTCACTTCATTATTTTCTTTGTATTGTACGTTCTGCATTCTGCAAAGAAGTGTTTGATAATAATTGTGAGGGGGTGCCACGGCCGATACATATTATCTATGGGAGGTCTTTATTCTTTTAACCGAGTGTTGATGTAAGAAGTTTAGAAGTGATGGTTAATCGCGGATGTCTCGTGTTTTCTGGTTTTGCTGTCGGGGAGGAAGAGAATATTATATGATAATAGATGCGATAGTTGTCTTAACGCTGTGCATAATAATATAAAAATATATAATATTCGCGTCTTTCGTCGTGCGTGTCGTCTTTAAATTCACTTTCCGATTAGGAAAAAACGCACACGCACAATAATAATAATAATATTATGTCACCAACATAATATCATATAATATCACTATAATTGACTCGTTCGGGGCCGAAAAAAAAACTAATTTTAGCACAGGTATAACGTACAATATTATTATATTATATACGATTATAATATTATTGTCATACGACGTAACAACAACAATAATAAGACTAATGCACACAATCATTATTAAGTTGTACGCGTATTATATTAATATATATATATATCTGCGGTTGTGCAGTTCAAAAGGGCGTGTAAACGATTTGGTGTATATAATATAATGTTAGGTCATCGGCACCCGAGAAGTGTTTGATAATATAATATAGTAATATAATGTACCTATAAACATAATAATATAGTTGTGTATCATCTGATCGCGTCTCGGGTATTTCGACTACAGTTGTAATAATAATAATAATAATAATAACTGATTATTATTATTATTATATTGTCAGTCATACATCGCCATTGGTATGAAAAAAAATATGACAATGACGAACGGAAAATTATTTTCATGAGAAACTCTCATAATATTATCGGCAACGCCCTCGGCGGATGGACGAATTTCCATTATGAGAAATCGACCACACCACAATATAATATTATATATAGTAGCTTATAATATTATTATTAACGCGAGGAAATATCGAAACGGCCATATATATATTATTATATAAATATAATACCTATGTCTACTACTTACTCGTCGTATATAATAATATAATGGCGTGTGTGCGCTTCAGACGTCACTTTTGTACGTACCCTTCTTGACCCTAAATATATGCTTCAATAGTTTAACTAGACGGTTTTTATTTATTATTATTTTTTTTTTCTTTCACTTAAAATGTGTCCTCTAAAAGGACATAATATTCGCATTGTAATCATATAACACATTGTATGGACGGCCGATAATATCCCTTTCTGTAAACCGTGTAGGTACAGCGTAGGTACCTACTACCTATATGTGTATATAATAATATAATATGAGGACCAGCAGCGGACAAAGGAATTCCGCACTCTTGAGTATTCCTCGAGTATTATAATATAATTTGCACTGCGGCAGCAGCAGTGCCACATAACGCCACGATAAGACCATAATATGTGTGTACACATGACTACGGCATGCGACGTGTATTATACACCTATATAATAAAATATAATGTATATAAAATATAAAATAAACGTACATGTATCTCTACCTGTAATAATACGAATTAAAAATAATATTGTGTTTGCATAATATTATGATATTGCGCATCGGCGCGGCGGTCCGGTTACCGCGACTACCGTTATAATATGGCATATTAATTAAACAATATAATAATAATATGATTATCGGTTACCATACGAGTACCATTTATACTTAATACCTATATACCGTATAATATATAGGCATGGCATACATAATAATAATAATGTATAGGTAAATAATTTTATGATGCCAGGGACAAAAAAAATAGTCGTCTATTATAAGTAATAAGTAATAACTAATAAGTATACCCACCTATATGGAGAAAAAAATAAGTATTATGTCATTCAATTTAAACGGGGTAATTATTAACAGATGAAAAAAGCAGATTAAAATTAAATCCGTCGTTTAAGAAAAAAATTCAATCATTTTTTAACACGAAATGTGTTATATTTCCAGTATAAACTCCGTAAATGAGACTCGTCGTACTCAAAAACCTGTTCAGTATTTAGTACCAGCCCGCATTCATTGAAGTGTAATTAATAGACTTTATTCCAATGATTTAAACATCAAGTATTTTCAGAAAATTCCATGTAATTAACATTATCGGATTAATGTTACAAACATAATCAGACTGTATAAACTGGATTTATCATCCTGGGATGGACCCGCGGGGACATAATATAATATACGAAAACCGGGCTCAACTCAGTCAAAACTTACTAATTTTTTTTTTCTTTTCCACAATTTATACACCTATATATAGGTAATAATAATATGGAAGTCGACTGTTGTGTAAATCGATGAATAACTTAAATTGTCCATGTTGTTTAAGAATAAACTCTACGTCCGAATAATATAAGTGGCATTATTTAATCCAGGTCATAAATATGCGTAAATAATTTTTATTTTTCCCACTGAACCGTACTAATACATAGTAACACGCATGTTATAATGTATACGAAATAAATATTTATTCTATTATAATATATATATTATATTTCGTGCAGACCCGTTTGTACAATAACTCGGGAGTGTACGTGTTATTATAACGCAAGTGGCTTAAACGATTCACTTTATAAGACACATTTTTATTAATCGTAAATATTGGTATTAATTTCAATTTGGTGGTCGTCGCTCGTATCTCGTTCCTAAATGATGCCATACGCCGCTGCAGGGAGCGGAAAAATAACCGTATATTATATGTACATTTCAATTAGTACCTAGGTATATTATCGTGGTCCGCCGTGTGATTTTCCGTAAGAAATATCAATTTCGTAATGAAAAATTGTTCAAACACGCCACAGCGGAAATATTGTGCCATCTCACAGACGTGACGTATGGAGCTACTCGTTTTGAATAAAATATCTCTACTATATATTATGTTTAAAAAAAAAAATTCGAGGAGTTTTGTTTTTTTTTATGAACAAAAATAAATTTCTTACCGCTTTACCATATCAAACCTTTATCAAGGCATATTTCATTAAGAATCGTGTGTGTTATTTCTTTTCCGTTTAGCGTGCAATCAGTAAACGTTACGATATCGGTTTTCGTTCTTCTTTGTTTGAAATATTTTCATTGCAAAACGAAAAGTCCTAAACAAAATACATAACTGTTTACCAATGAACTCTCGGTACAACTCTAAACATTGCGTAGTTATATTCCAAACCAAAAACATACGTACGTTACGTCTGGAAATCCATTAGAAATGCAATGAAATAGATTGTTAAAACTTTTTTTTGTATTGATATCTCTGAGAAATATTATTTTGAAAACGCGTGTGCGCTGGTAACGTTATTTTTACATACCTAAAACGTCCGAAAACCTTATACGGACTTGTCGAAAACATACGCCATAGTTGGTATATTATATACCGTTATCCCGCATGTAGATATGATGGGTATAAATTAATAACATATTATAATGACGTCGTGCAGCTTATTATATGTTTTACATTTTCCGAAAAATGTCTGGGCTATTCTTTAAGCTGAAATATTATTAATACTAATGTACGTATAATATGCAGTTGTCCGTTTGAAAAACGCGCGTTTTTCAGATATGGAATCGTTTCGAACCGTCGAATATAATATTGTTGAAAATAAACATTATAGGTTCAAGCAATAAGCAATCTTAACGGTATTATTTCTTCTAAATTATATTATTTTTATAATCTGTAGGCGCATGGTCTATTGTACATTTGTAAGTAATAATGAATTTAATAGGTAACCAAAGTGCCTATAGAGTATAGTTCTTTGTTTTTGAATTATTGTTCTTCGCTCTATATTGTCCCACCGCAACTTAAAATACGAGTGTAACATTCATCGGTCGAGGTTGCAACAATGTTTACACATTTAATTGAAATAAATACCAATAGGTACTAACAATATTTCATTCATAAAACATAGGTAGTACAACAAAAAACACCCTCGTGAGTCACGATGATTTCAGCTAACTTGTACATTAGAATCCTATCGTTAAATCATTTTACAATTTCCTAAATTTAAGTAGACACGTTACGCGTCACTCTGGAATAATGTTCACTCCAAAGCTATGCTATAAATCATAGGAAATGTACAATAAATATTTTAGACAAGTACGAAAACAAACAGAAATTTAGTAGAGCGCCTGCCGCATATAGTATATTCGAATTATCCATAACCCCGTTTGTCACACTTACAAATTACGGGTCCTCTTAGTCTCGTACACACTATATGTGATTATAATATAAGTTCGGGTCCAGCTGATGATATGATGACGATGATGATATTATCTTCGTTAAACTTCTTTATTAATACAGTATGTTTATATGTCTATTTGTTAGTATGTTTTATTTGCAATGATCGATCGTCTTAATCGAAAGTTCGTCAATATATCAATATATTGTAAATCTGAAACCGTTCAGTTACAGACAAATATTAACTAAAAACCCCGAGGGATTTTTTCGAAGAGTTACAGCGGGTATGATATTTTAAGGGTTACCTCCCCTCCCATTGAAGACGCTCCTGCCGCGTATAGTATTCGCATTATTCAAAACCCCGTTTGTCACATTACAAATTCACGGGTCCTCTTATAAGCTCGTACACACTATAATATAATATGTAATTATTATAAATGCGCTGACGATGATGATATATTATATATATATTTATCTTCGTTAAACTTCTTTATTAATAGTATGTTTATATGTCTATTTATTAGTATATGTTTTATTTGCAATAATCGATCATCTGTGAGAGTTCGTCAATAAAATATAATATCAATATGCAAATCTGAAACCGTTCTGCAGTTAAACAGACAAAAGTTAACTATACAAACGCCAGAGGACTTTTTTGAAGGGTTGCCGCGGGGTATGGTATTATGAGGGTTACCTCCGCTCCCTCAAAAGACGCTCCTGCCGCGCGTATATAGTATATTATATTCGCATCATTCAAAACCTCGTGCAGTGTGTCAAACTACACATTCGCGGGTCCTCTCCTCGTACACACTATACAATATAATATGTGATTATTACAAGTGCGCTGACGACGATGGCGATATATCGTCGTTAAACTCCACAGCGATGATAATAATAATAATATTATGGTACGCACACGACGAACCGCGACGAGCCGTGAACGACCGCCGCCGCCGTCTCGTCCGCGAGCGTTGTGCCACGGGTTCTCGTAAAAACGCCCAAAAATAAAAACCACGCGGGTCGCGTCGTCGTCAGAGTTAATTGCCCCGCGCCAGATGTCCAAGGCCGCGAGACACGTCGCCGGCGCGCACACGAGTATTGTATTATTATCATTATTATTATTATACACGTCGTGTACTATATTACGGCGCCGCCGCCGCCTCGGACGCGAATGATTTGTGTCGACGCGCGCGCTAAGCCAATTAGCACCCGCCCGCCGCCGCCGAGTCCTTGTTTTTAATGGACGAGTCGCGTTAAGAACGAAACGCCACCGCCGGGACGGTCAATTATGGTTTTTATGGGCTCTATTTGTCGCCCGCCGCGGTACACGCGCGCATGATATACCCAATAACGGCGACACGACAATAATTATAATAATAATAATACGTAAATGTAAAATATTATAAGACGTATAATATTAGAACAATATTGGGTTCAACACGGTCGTCTCGCGCTTTGCCCGTAGGTATAGACATATACGGGCAAACATACGTGTCTCGTGCGACAATATGATGTTATCGTTTTAATTAAATCTGCCGGCCGACAGCGAAAGACTGCTCCCGAGATATCGCGCGCTGCGGCCACGCAGTGACGAGGCGCGACAAGAATTTTTTTTTTGCTTTTAGTTGGAAATTTTTTTTTAATATTATTAACACGTTATGACGTACAAAGTGTTAAGTATATAGGTAACAACGATTCCCTACACCTTTGCTTCTTGGTGGTTTAAGGAGTTGTAGTACCCTACTACCCTGCATATGTGATAACTGATAGCAAATCAAATCAAATTAAATAACAACACGGATTTTAGATACGCGGTGTGATTTTATGAAGTCACTCGTAAAACGCAACGTGTAAGTATATTTAAGCATTTTTAAAAATTTGAACGTTATGCGTTGGTCACACGGAGTCAGCATATTATGCGTGCACACGTCTCTAATATAGATGACCCCAAAAACAATCGGTATCAAATTTTAATTGACTTGAGATGAATACAATTATTACAAAGATATAATATTTTTTTTTTGTCTGGTGGTTGTTAGACTTTTAAATTTAAGAATAAGTGTTTCCATTTCAGACAGGAAAAAATAAGTACATTAATTCACTCAGATATACAACATTTAATAGTTTTAAAATGTTTACAATAATATGGATAATTTTCTAGGATTTTTGTATTTTTTTTTTTATAACAGATTTGGAATCCATCCCCTAGCGACCGAGAAAAATAGTCCTCGGGTCACTTGTTATTTGTTCACGTCAAGACGTTATTTATATAATAGTCAACTTTTAATAATTGATCCCTCGGGAGAAATGTTTATATTTTTTTTCGAACCCGAATTAACCGAAAATCGTTGTATACTAGATTACTACTTACTAATATTATACTACACCGTGAACACGAGTACGAGAATTATTAGTCCATATTATCCCTCTCTATACGCATGTGTTTGCGCCGCCGTCGAGTGATGTTGACGGTCTCGGGTCCCATTGTTTACGCTTCGCTCGTCTATTAGTCTTTTAAGTGATGTGGTGTTCGCGGTCTCTAAGGATATATAACGGTCTATTTTGAGTGGTAGCGCGGTCGTCGCGAGGTAACGACACGCCACCGAATTATATCCTTCTCGCGTTAATACGATGATTGCCGAGCACCAGTTTTCTGATGTAGAATTGAATTCGTTCCAAGACTATAAAGAATGAAAAAAACGGTTTGTTGTCGAGATTTAGTCGGGTAGATTGTTGTGTACACACATGCTTTTATTAGTTTTATTAATGCATACAAGACTACAGATAATTAGGTAAGGACTGTTATAGGCTATATCTTATAGCCGTATAGGTAACCTATATAGGATCTACCTCCTGATTGGCAACTCGTGAAATATAATATTCTCATTAAAATATTAAAATAAATTAAAGTGTGTCAGAAAATGTAAAATTTCTAAAAACTCATAATTAATTTCAAACTGTTTGGATTTTTTATAGACTATTTATTAGTATGCAACGAGGCAGGGCAACTGGGGGCCCGTGTACCTTTTTTATCCGTCCGTGCTACATTTACTTCATAAAGTTGTATCGTTTATCTGTATCAATAAATTGTGCCATTCGTATAAAATGTAGATATAAATTATTACCTATACTTATACCTATATAGTATTCAAATGCTGCTAAATTATTAAATGTCTAAATATATTATGTATGATGACTACTGTAACATATATATTATAATACGCATAATAAATCAAAAGAAGAAATGGCCTTACTGATGAAACATTAAGTTAGCTACTTCCTGTTTCCACTTCAGAAATAGAAGTTGATTTTTCTGAGTTATCATTCGCAGCCATCCATTCTCAAAACTCACATTAAACAAATTGTAAAAGTTATTCAAAATAAATGACAACTATAACTTATTTTTAATGACTTTTTTTTGCGCTTTAGCCAGCTACATTTTCAAATTCTAAAACTTGGCCCTCTCTAAACTAAGGGTTCGCCATACCTGGTACATAATATATATATAGATTATAGAATAGTTTTATAAGTTATGTATCTTGCTAAATCAACGGTGTAGTAATAACAGTAATGAGTACACGCCGATTTTTAAATAATAAAAATTACTATCTATACGGACATAATATCGTCTGTATAAATATTTAAATACTGTGCCGTTAGTTGCCTATTATATTTCAAATGGTCGGTACTGTTTTGTGTGTGGGAAATCCGTGTATACACGCGGGTTGTCTCTCACTGCTTATGTGCTTTTAACATTATAAATTATTATGCATATTTTTTATTATAATATGTGTGACTTTGACAATGAGATCCCATGACACTCGAGTGCATCTGTCTCGGGGTTCTGCCCTACACTTGAAGATATGACTACCACCGAAAGCATCGTGGAAAACAAGTGCGCGACGAGACGAAATAGTGTCTGAGTATGAAACACGCACAAAAGGGGACGCAAATATATAATCCATTCGAATCATTTCAAAGCATTTGACTTTCAGCAAAGTATATGTGCGTGCGCTCGCTGTGTTTGGTATGGTCGTAAAATATTTAGACGCTTTTCGTCAATATACGCGTAACTAATAAAATAATAAATTATTTTACAATTTAAAATCAATACACCGCAGGGTACATCCGGGAAGTATCATAATCGCGTTTTGCAGCGAAAATTTCGCCCGCGATGGACACGCGGTGACAAAGGGCAAAGGGTTGTTATTATTAGTCAATGTTGGCATATATATTTTATCATCATAAAGCGGGCAAAAGCGATTTCGTCGACGTTTCCCAAAACGAACCGTCAGCGTGCGATTTTGTACGTTTTGCAGATACGCGTATATATTATTAATATTAATATAATGAGCTGCAGTAACGGATACGGTTTGTAATATATATATATATATATATATATATTTAATATCGATTATCTGCATACGGCGTATATTTTATTTAATAATAATGACGCTGTATGATTTCTTTTGATGTATTATAATATTATGATATATGTTGTGCGGAGGATAAGAGCAAATCGATTACCTCAAACGACTATTCGTGCGTAGTTTTATGCTTACCTATATAGGTATATAGGTACGACTGTATGCCGATATATATAATAATAAAATATATATTAAAATATTATACTATTACCGCGGTATGTATGATAATATTGCGTGGAATTGCGTATAGGCACCAGCTATATACCTCCGGAGTCGTTGCCGAGTATAATATGGAATTATAATGCGCTCGCGCGTATAAACGGTATATGAGTTCAAGACGCGCGCGAGTGATTATAATATGTGTGTACGCTCGAGAATCATCGCGACGGTATAATAACGATAATAATAATAATATATAATAGTAATAGACGTTTAATAATATTATAAAGATGAAAAAATTTAAAATAATAATAAGAAGAAGAAGGCGGAGAAGAAAAGACAACTGCTTACGCGCGACACTTGGCATTGATGATATAGGTACCGCTGCTCGCCGCGGCGTATACGGAGTTACAGGCAGCTGTCGCGGTCCAAACACTCGCGTGCGAGTAGGTATCTAATATAATATAATACAATTATGATAATATGCATATTATACGGATAAATATAATAAAAATAAACGTCTGAAAATAATAGAGACGTGTGTGTGTGGCGAGATATGATATTATTATTATTATTATGATACTCATATATTATTATATAATATATTATAATACCCGAAGAATGAAAATATTTTCAAAGCTTACACGCACGAGCACAGCAGCAGCAGCATTATAATTTATAATATTATACGATTGATAATTAGTTGTTAACTTGTGTGTGGGCCCGACTGCCGCTGATATATATATATAGTACAACCGATGGGCCGGACGACCGACGGCTCAGCGGGTATTCGCCGCCGAGAGAGTTGGACGAGAGAGAAAAAACGAGAGACAGAGAGGAAGACAGCGAGGGAGAATGACCGGCCAGCAGCGGGGCGACCATACCTCCTCCCACCGTTACTTAGTCCATCTCGACAACCTCCACCGCGGAGGTCATCTAATTTTACTAATTATTATTAGACACACTCGTCGCTCTGCGCACAGATCGCGGTCGCCGAGAGTCTGCTCGCTACACGCCCGTGCGTATATAATATAATATACGATATTCCTCTCTTTCGTCTCGGTCGTCAGCCGCATAGAGGTACTTTATACAAATTTTGAATATTTTAAATTCAAAGTTTTCCGAGTAAAATGATTACGCAGGGAGACGCGTGTTGGAGTCGCTGCGACCGACCGCGGCATCAGAGCGTGTTTTTCGCGACAACGTTTCTTGTATATTTATACAGACTGCAGCTGTATAGTTATCCGTGTACATAGAGTGCATCGTTTATATTTTAATCGAACCGAAACGGATTTATCTGAACTGGAGAAAAATAAATTTGTTCGCTCGAGTGTTTTGTAATATATGGTAATATTATGCGTGCCGCGACGGTTATTTGTTGTAAAAGTATAATAATTAATACGCGTTATCGACGATATAAAAGCAAGAATTTTGTTTTGATACAATATAATATAGTTTAACCGCGTCTGTATATTATGTAGTTCAAACGGTCAGTGTAATCCGAAAGCCATGTCTGAGCAAATAAAGTGATTTAGGGGTGGATAATAATATACCCTGCTACTCCTTATTATATACTCATAACCGGTACTCCCGAACACGCGTTCCATTGCGCCTTTATTAAATGTTATGTTTTCCGTTTCATACGTCTTACTCTGCGACTGACGAGCGTTTTTCTGTTCCCGTATAATGATATATGATATATGCATATTATACAGTTTCCACGACCGCGTGTACCCCATCATATATATTAAATCGTCGTGTTATTCTCGTCACGTATCCCGACAAATACGAAGCGCGCATGCCCGTAAAAAAAATATACATACATACGCGTACATATACGTATATTATGATATAATAATATGATATCGTAGTACGACACAAGCGGCGGCGTGTGTGTAGGTTTCGGGTGTACCTACCCCGCGGGCCGGTAAAGAAAATAGCTCGTCGTCGCGGGTCGTATATACGCGCGACACCTATCACGCGGACGTATCATAATATACTGCAGCTGCAGTACGGCATATACGCCTAGGTGTACGTGTAGATTAATATTAAAGCGCAATAACGAGCGAGTATATTGTAAAATAACAGTATAGAGCTGCACGCGCGCGACGATACGATATTATTATATTCACGTGCGCCGCGTATATTATAATGTTATATAATGTTATTATGTGTACCTATATATAGGTGTAGGTATAGGTACCTCATATTGCTCGCCGTGTGAGCCGCCGTGACTGTATACACAGGCGCGGACGAAAAACGATTGTTTTTTTCCTCCATCGTGTAAACACTTATCAATCATTGTTCGTCTGTATTTATTTATTACTAGTCGGTTTTTTTTTTTTTTTTTTTCGTTAAGGCCGGCTCATCGCGAGGGCAACCAGAGTTGACCCCCCGACTGTATATATAATATATACTGTTATGACAGCGGCCACGGAAACTATATATATATATATGCGTATATCGATATCATACGCATACCGTATATATACACCGTCAATACCTATTATAGGATGTATTGATGTATTGCGGTGTATACAATACAATATAAAGCCATCAGGAGAAATAAAAATACAAACACACGCTGACATCGATAACCAAATCGAAAATATCTGCTCACCAGAACGGGACATAATATGAAAAAAATTTAAAAAAACATAACCAAAACCTATGAGTGAAACTAAAAGATCTACATAAGAGCATAACTATATTGTGATCCTTAAATGAAAAAAAAAATATGAAATAAAATAAGTGGCTGAGAATTGGAAATACAAACCTATAACACGATATATTTGATAACTAAAGAAGAACTTCGACATGTCCGACCATATATGAGCCGATTGTTGATTATTTTTTTAATACTTTTGCCAATATTTTTAAAAGGATGATAGGTCTGTATCCTTCTGTTGTGTATTTGTTTTTTCCCGGTTTATAGGTAAAGGTATTATGATTCCTATTTTCCATTCATCGGGTAAGTTGCCCGTTTTCCATTTATGATGTGGTAAACCTTTAGCAAGTGTTTCTTGGATTTAGGCACTAAATTATGTATAAAACTAAATGGTACTCCATTAATACAGTTTTTAAATCAAACTGATTTGTATAGAATAATTTAGAAAAAAAGAAATAATAATTTTCTATAATAAACGACAACAAAAAATGTATAAATAATATGTAGATTTGTTATATACTATAGCTGTAGCTAATAAGTAATAACTATATTGTCGTTTCAGCGTATTGATCAATAACAATAATAAAAAAAATTATATACAATTATATTATAAATATATAATTCAAATTAGCGATTATATGCATAGGATATTATAATTTTTTGACTAGTCAGCGACCGGCGAATGCCATATATTTTTTGCCTCCTTAAAATGTAATTTAACGGCTGTTGAGTAGGTACTGCGTCCATGGAGAAAAAATAATAAAATAATTTGTTTAATTCTTAAAAACTTAAAACCCAACAATTGGACGCAGAACGCCTCAAATAATAACTACCTATTACCTGTAGTTGTTATATAACTATAGTTGTATACATTATTATAATATTAGTGCGTACATGAACGTGCGATTGAATGATATGCGCTTTAAACAATAAATATTATAAGTTTACCATTTTACGATCATTGTGTAGATGTTATTCTATTTTATATACGTGTAAATTATTACCATGGGAGAAGACAAGAAGTGCATGTTCATTCCATCAGTTGCTCGGAATGAATGTCGTGTATATATAATATATTATATATCTTATATAATAATATAATATATATATATGCGTGTGTCTGTGTGTCTGTGTAAAGACTTCGTAACAAGTTTTTTTTCTACAAATTTGTGACACATAAATATATACAAGTTTTTTTTAAATTTAATTTAAAAGTGAATATATTTTTCATAGGCGCTTCAGTGAAATAATAGAAATTCCAAAACGTTGGCCCTCGAAAATATTCTATTGTACATCTTACAATCTATTATATATTTTATAATATACCTAATAATATATTATACTTTAGTTTATGGTTTTTTAAAGTTCTTTTGAAAACCATAAACTGCAATCTGTTTCAATACACTTAGAATGTACCTATTTAACTTTATTATTACATTTATTTTATTTTGAAAATATTATTATTATTATAGTAGTATGCCACGATAAAAAAACAACATAAAATATGTACTCGAGATTGATATCAGTGTATAACTGCAGTAATACAATTATTTAAACCTATATTATACTTATATATGTGTCATACTCATACATGCATTTAACATTTCAACTTTGTATCGTTCTAGTTCTTTTTCAAAATAAAAAAAACGGAAGGCATCTTTAATAATACTTTAAGTATGGCATTATTAATTCGCTTGTTGTTTGCAGTAAACATCATATTTCTATTATTATTTTCATTCCCATTATCATACGATTGACAACGTTGTCTGTATGGTCATTGTTCGGTTAATGGTGCAAAAACACTTGAACACTACATAAATATGTAAACTGGTTTTCATTTCACTAACAAAGGGTATTCATTTGAAGTCCTTTGAAGGGTCAGTTTTTAGGGAAATTCGAAATGGAGAGCATTGAATGCGGATGAATAGAGAATAATTTTATGTACGCTTGAAACGGTTTGGGATGAAAAAAAGTACTTAAAAAGTTACAATAAAAACGGTGCACTTAATAAAATCTCAAAATGGCACAACAACAACAACATAATAATATAAACAACCGTGTGTGTGTGTGTGTACAGAAAGAATTTCGGCAAATTGCTGTTTGCTTTTATAACCGCGAACAACTCACACAACGAGATAATAATAATATAATGCACGTCGTATAATAGACGCACAATATATAATATAATAACATGTCTAGCCACGCGGGTTTTCGCAGATTTAAACAGGATTTCGACGTTTTTGTACATAATATTCGGAATTTCTTCTAACACAACACCGCCGGTAGCCGGCATACCGGAACCAGTACTATACCGCGTATACCGCGAATTCCGTGGCCAGCCGATCGCGGTTGGCTCTCCAATATATTATTATATTTGCGTCTGCGGACGGGGGTCGAGATCTCGGCCCAAGAGGATACCTGCACGTCATCAAACACGTTAAGTCTGCGCGAGCGAGAATGCGCGTGTGTGTGTGTGCTCGCGTATGTAGACTATATTATATATATTATATATATATTTTTAATATTTATATTGTATTATTATTATGCACCTTATATTATATGATAGGCGTGTGTTAATGATTCGACAGTGGCTGCGGCGGCGGCGGCGGCGGGTCCGAGTTCTCACAGTAGACTGGAAACGCGCTATTACATTATGTGATTCTGACAATGATGATACTACAAAAAATTGTTAATGGTTAATAAATTAATAAGTAATACACGATTATTACTGTGCAGGTACTGTACTCCGGACCGGGTAATATGTCAAACCGTATTGTGGGAGGATGTGTATTACACATTATATATACGTGTGCGTCCATCGCACTATATATATACCGTCACCTCCACCTCCACCGCCGCCGCCGCCGCCACCACCGTCGCGCGTTAAACACTACATGTGTGTGTGTGTGAGTGTGTATTATTATTATACGTGTATAAAATATATAATATTAACGCGATGTCTGCAGTAGTAGTAGTAGTAGTAGTAGTAGTAGTAGTAGTAGTCGTACAGGTATTATACAAGGGTGGACCAACGCGATCCAACGGATATCTATATAAGTGCGCATATACACGTGTAATATAGTGGTGTAATAAAGTCGTCGTCCCGAGCCGGTATATAATATTATACGCCGCTCGCGGGAAGACGGTTTGATTTTTGTGGTAGGTACCTGGTACCTACCATATTATATACCGCGGTCGGTGCGCGCGCGTGCGTGTACGGGTGTGCCGGGCGAGCGGCGCGCGCGCTGCGATACGACACTCGGTAGGTACCCATAATATAATATAATATATATATAATAATAATAATAATAATAATAATAATATGCAGTACCTACACGGCGAGAGATGACTTGCAGCAATGTACCACGGCCGCGCGCGTACACCGCCTTTTCTTCTCCTTCTCCACGTTTTCCTCCTTCTTCTTCTTCTGCTTCTTGTTCCTCTTCCTCCCGTTCTCCGACTCCGTCTACGCGTCGACCTAGCGTAGGTATATATTATAGGTACTCGTTTTTCGTCTCCTCTGTCTCCTCATCCGCACATATCGTCCCGCGATGATATCTTCATTATAAATAAAGAATAAATCGTATATTACACGACCGGCAGCATTACCCGTACGACGACGTTGTATACAGGTATATATACTGTGTGTGTGTGTGTGTGTTTATATATATTATATTATATTATTATTATTATTATAACTCGTAGTGTGGCCGCGGCTATAAGTTAATAAAGTAATGGAAAACACGAACCCACGACTCGTGAGAATCGTTCCGGGCCGCACAGCACTCGTCGTCGTATTGCATTACACGCACCGCACACGCATAATAATGCTACGACGACGCGCGCGTCTATATAGCCGACATTATTTTCATTAATAAAACGACCTATAGTAACCGCCGCCGTGTGCCATTTGATGATGGTTATTTATTGGCCGGACGAAATGCACTCTAATACTATATATATATATATATATATATATTCACCGCGTACGGCACACATCATACCAGCGTGCACGCGTATATATATATATATATTATATTGTATAAATATGATATTATATATATTAATACACCACCGACCGGTAACGTGTATACAATTAATTTTTTTCATTTTATTTCTCCATATAATATAATGCCTACCTACTACAAGTTACATATTATATACGATGTTATTATATGTAATATTCCTCTCTCTCTGTCTCTCTCTCGTCGTCGGTCGTGTCCCGCCCGTCCTGCGTCTGCGGTGTCGAGGCGTGTTTTCACTGTATAATACGCGGGTACGCGTCACGTTATGTCCGCGCGAGATGCAAATAAATAAGCCTACGAACAATATATAATATAATGTTATTGTTTTGATTGGGGGGGGGGGGGTGCGGGTGATTATACCGAAGCCGCGATCGCTGTTTGCTCGCAAAATCACTACGAGGTTATGCGCAGTGGCGAATATTGTTGGCGGGGGAGAGGGTGGTCCGTGGTCTCGGAAGTAGTCCGGCTCGCGTTGATATTCAACCGTACAACCATGTTAAATTTTGTACTTTAAGCTGCCTGATAATAGATATATATATGCCTAATACATGCCTATTATTTGTATCATAATTATATTATTGGTATACAATGCCACATTGGTGGAGGTAAAATTCTATTGACTGGACAATGCCGCCGCGGTAGAGGTAATGATAGTGGTATATTGTGTTGGACTGCATTTTACCGCTACCGCTGCAATGTGTTGGCTTAATAAGAATACTTATTATTCATTATTCATCGCATACGATGAATGTTGCTGTTGACTTTTTTCGATACTTCTATCCACGATTTTCGTTTATTGTAACTAATCAGTATTCAAATTCCTATTATTGTGTGCGTTGTTACTCGTGAGCAGTGTTGAGACGAGATTAGCAAAAATTATCTAGATATAGATAAAAGATTATTGCTCCAATATTATCTAGATTAAGATAAGATAACATGTATTTTAATTATCTCAGATAAGATAAAATACAAAAAATTTTGATCTAGATAAAAAATAGATGAAAATTTAAATATTTAAAATAATTTCATTAAACCAACAATTAAATTTATATTTTACTATTGGAAATTATTATACCTATCAATGATAAAAATCTTAATTAATGTTTAACCAATGGCCATTCTTATTTACATAATTCAAAGATTAATATAAGACCATAATATTAACTTGCATGCATACAGGGCGCTCAAAAAAAATTTCGGTTTACACATAATATTATCTAGATAATTACTAAAAAGATACCGATTTTTAATCTAAGATAACCCTTAGATACCTATTCAAATTTTCATCTAGCTAAGATAAAAGATGAACAAATACTATCTAGATGAAATATCTAGATAAATTTATCTAGATAAGTCTCAACACTGTTCGTGAGATAGTGTGTTGAATGTTAGAGAATGTGCAAGTCTAGGAGTAATTTTTTTTCGGACGGTTTGTTAGTCAGTGTAAAATTTATCCAAACCTACCCCGTAGTCCATGTGGACAATTTATTATTAAATACAACACGTATTTAATCGTTATTTAGAAATGTCGATTTTTTCCCGGGAGCAAAATGTTTTAACTTCTGGCTCGTGTTAGATAAAATAATGCATTATATTATATAATTTGCCGAACGCGTGAATATAGGTAAAACAAATCGTGGTGATAAAGCTTTAGGCCTGCAAAATCGTAAATGTCCTCTTTTCTCCAATACACATAATATTATATTATGTAGACATACACGCAATATAATATGCTTTCTCACTAAATGAGTTAACATCCGATTCGATCCAACCAAAAACTATAACATGAATAATATTACGTTTTCGTGTTTTATCCGAATAATATATAATACGTATAGTACGTATAAACCGATATCGTTCTTCAAGAGCTGAGGCGTGCCCGCGGTTAAAAACAAAAACAATATGACACCACCGCCTCAGAATTCACACGACGGCGGCGGCGGTATAAACGCTGCAGTATACGTCGTGCGGGTCGTTCTCTCGCCCGCCGTAATTTTCGCGAGTTCTTGCAACTCGACTCGCCGCGTTCGCCGCCTGTGCCTACGTTATAATTTATTTATAATAATATACATTAAAATACGATATCATTATTATTGTTATTGTGTGTCGGACAATCCGGTTTCCAGAGTCGTACACGTCGCGATACCGTTCAAGTTAAGACCGCGCGTGTGTAAATCGTGTAAATCCGTCACCGCACATCGTCGCAGGGGGGCATAATATAAAATAATAAAAATATACATGTACATATGTTTGTATATATGTATGTATGTATGTATGTATGCATGTATGCATGTATATAATATGTATATGTATGTACCTATCTATGTATGTATGACTGCAGCAGCAGTCTGAGATCGGGAGGACGAGATAATATGTGCACCGGTGTATATAAAAGTATACACGATGGTGATGATAATAGTAATATAATATTATTAGGTACACACGGAAACAATAATAACGTCGGTCGATAAATCACGACGGCGACAACGGCGACGACAACCGTTCAGTGGGTTACCGAAACGCTCATCTCGTCGCGCTTGTATATAGCCGTTCGAAATCATCGTACCCCACTCGTGACCGCACTCCGTTATATAGTGTAAGTGTGTGACTCGTGCGATTTATTTGATTTGATATCATATTATAATATTGTACCTGTTACCTGTATATAATATACCTACGTATTTTACGAGTAATGTAACCATTTGGATAATGTTAACACTAGCCGGATAACGTGTCATTAGCCAAATTTTAACATTGGCCGCGATGCATATATCGTTATTTTCTTGAATAATATGACATTATCAAAAGACCTTTGTCTTAACGACTATAAGAATGCGTATCAATCGTGAGATAAAATAATTTTAATTTAGTAGCGTTATTGAATATATTTCAAAAGTTATATTATTAAATAATAAGAGTAAAATGTAATTTAAAATACCTAGGTATAGATATTTTTTAATGAGTTGCTAAGATAACATAAAATTGAGTATATTATTTTGTAATTTGTTTTTTGAAATAAAGCATTAAAACGTTATTATTTATGACTACATACCGTGCTTCCATGAAATTTCGAATTGCACAAGTTACTAGAGGAATATTTATATTTACATCTATTGGTATCACATTTAACATTTTCCCTTACATAAACACTCTTTATACTCTTGACCAACACCATACATACATTTTAACATTATCCACTATTGACTGAATAACGTTGAAATTATCCGGATAGTGTTGATATTTCATGTTTATAATCGAAGGATTCTACATTAGTCAAAACGCACGGCTAATGTTGACATTATATCCTGTAAATGTCAACATTTATCCAAATGTTAACATTACCCGTAACGGTTGTAACATATATATATTTATGCGTGGACTTCTATATCAGCTGGACGGAGGTTTCCAAAGTTTTTCACCTTGACATTCTTATAGGAGGCCCGCCGGTCAACATCTTTTTGCTTTGAGTTTAAAAATAAACAGTACCTACACGACAAAGGGCGATGCACCGAGTTCTGTAGAATATAGTTCTGTTTAATTTAGTCTTTTAAAAATTGTTTTATGCGATATTATTTTATATAAAGTATCAAGCTCTATAATAATGAACCAAGGCTTATAAAATCAAGTTCCATAAACCTTTGAATATAAAATATCAAGTTCTATAGTGATACCTTTGATTTGAGTTACGTGTAATATGTACCCCAACTATTATTATTTAATATATTATTTTTTTTACACACTTTATCAAATTATATCAATAATAAAGACATTATTAAAATATAATTTATAAAAATATAAAAATGCATACAAATTACTTATTATAGTATTTAATATATACCTAATTCAGCCAACTTTTAAATATTATACACATAATGAATTTAATGTTTTACAAAACTCTTTAAAATATTATTTTTAACTTTAGAAAATCGAAATTTTAAATCATCAAAAACAATTAATAAATTAATATACCCATTGCCATTTGCCCCCATTCATCGTATACACATCTTATATACTTATACAATTAATACTTTTTTCACGTATACACATTTCTTTATAAATATATTATTGTTATGAGTATACGCGCCAAATACACTCCAGATAGAATTTTTTTTTATATAACTTGGTTTTATAGGGTCTATTTTAAAACTATTTTCATAATACTCAATTTTAAAGGACACGATTTTATTCCACACCGATTTCAGAATAAGAGACACGTTTTAAATCGAATATAAAACTCGCTCGGGTGGATATTATATATTATATTATATAGCGATGCACTGTTGCCTTTATTTTTGTTGAATTTTTCGTTGTTTAGTACCTACTTGCTAATAAAATGTACTTACTGAATTGTATATACATCTAAATCCGTTTTGTATAATATATAGACAATGAAGATTATTATTATTATTATTATTGTACGACTGCACAATACAATAATGGTCGTTGACATTGTCACAGCGATCATCGCCGTTAATTCGATTTTTATTTCGTTAGTCACACGTCTTATACCTGCACCGAATTACTCTCTCTGTGGATATATATGAATTGTTTATAGGTATAATTATATATTATAATAATATCAGCGTGCCCTCCGCCGCCAGCCGCGCTTCGAGAAAAAAAATTATCCGAATCGCCGAGGTCGCATGGCGTTATTCCCGATTGCCCCTGCCCCTCCCCTCCTCACCCTTATCCGCCGAACGCGACTCATTCGGCACCGGCAGTGTGCAGCATATCATATAACAATAACAATAATAATAATAATAATAATAATAATATCTATCTGTCTGCTGCAGTTGTATTATCATCGTAATGTAGTCGTACAAAAGTATGACCGTCCGCCGGAAAGGGGTTCGTAATTCCGCCGCGTATATAGTCATAATATACATAATAATAATATTGTATTAAAATATAAACGCGCGTTATATATACGTATATATATTATACGCGTGTACGATATATCGCTCGACGCTGCAGAGCCCTAAGGCGGTTTTCACTGTATTATATTATATATTATGCTCGATGTGTATATATAAAACATATATAATATATATATATATATATATATTATACGAGCATTATGTATATACCTGCAATATCATATACACGACGAGTGTACACGCCTGCGAGTATAGTACATCATATTACGACTAAAACGCATTTAATAGACATCTCGGCGGAAGATTTTCGGCCGCCGCTCGTGTCGGACCGCTCCGTAAGGCGGCCACCCATAGGGCTGCAGCTATATGCAGCTCTCCGACTCCTCGGGTCTCCCATTAATGAGAAGACGTTTGATCACGACTCTCGATCGCTCGAATATAAGTCAATTTTTTTTTCTACCTTTCACAAACAAATTTATGTTAACTATACGAGCTTACACATTATACCTATACCTATACTACTAATACGCATGACGTAGGTACTTCACCGCGGACCTGCAGCTCGAAATGCGCTTACGACTCATAGACCCCCTCCCACACACGAATTATGGGCACGACTGGACGACGACATGTCTGTGTAGTGTGTTCAATGCGAGTAAATAATTATAGTTTACTATATACGATAGAGGATTAATATAAGTTGGCAATAATTATTGCTGTAATATCAACGCAATACCTTTAAAAGCGTACACTGCAGCAAGTAGGTATAACAATAATTTAAATATACTATTGAGGATGAATAAAAAAATAATATATACACCTGTAGGTAGGTGTTTTGTAATTTTGATTACCTACTAGTATTCTTGTATACGACATGCACGATTATCATCTATAACTTATAAGCATTAGGCGCATGTGTAACTTTACTTTTAATCGCTTTTAAAATCATTACAATCATATAGGTACCTAATACAATGTTATACGAAGTTTGTACATTTATTATAAAAATATATTAATATCTCCTCTGCATAAAGTACAATAGTATGAAGTACATATTATATTCTTATATACCATTATATAATAAAAAACGTATTTATAGCTATTATAATATTATAGTATTTACCTATATTTAATTAATATGTACGTAACAGAAATTTTAGTTTATCCAAATGTATATCTAACTAATTTATTTATTATTCCACTCATGTAATTGTAGTATGTCATCATTAGAGTTTGGATTTCGTAGTCATTTGCTTTTTGTGTCTTTCCATCTAATAAAAAGATATATGATGTATTGATGTCAGCCAATGATAAAAAATAATAAAGTCTTTTTTGAAAGAAATACAATTATTACTAGGAAATTTATCTTGATCCTTGACATTGAAAATGGTTAATCGTAGGAAATTTTATCTAGTATGTGATGTGTGGTTATTTGTTTTTGATATATTACAATTATTGTTATAAGAAAACCCAATGTTAAATGTTATATGAAAGTTTCAATCATTTTTCCAAGCAATGTTACTAAGTAATTAAAACTAATATTTATTTAATAGAAAATGTGTAAAGGTTTTATACGATTATTATTTTTTGAATTACAACAAAACAGCAAAATTTGCTTGGGATGAATCGTGTTTATATCCAATTTCATTAATATAACATGAATAAAGTTAAAGACATCGTCGTTCATAATATAAAGTTATAATAATATATTAATTATTAGAGGAATACGTGTGTGGACACGGGGCCTGCAAACGTTATAAGATTATAACGTTATATAATATGACAAAAAACTATTGAAATTTGTAAACGTAATTAAAACGGAAAACGGCAAACAAAAATAATTAAATACCACAAAATAAGACATAACGATTAACAAATGTATAATATATCTTTAAACAAAACATAACGCGAAACGAAATAATTTAAAACCCATTTACTTGATGCTGTAGTTATATATAATATTGGTTTTGAAGAAATATTTATTCCCCGTGATTTAGCAATCAATCCAAGAGTTTATTATATTCCGTATCCGGGGCTCGGGCCAGCATTATATTATATTATTTTTAACGATATAGACGATAAACTCAAAATCGTAATAAGGGTAGCTTGGTGTTCCGGTTTTGGGTGATGTCAAACGTACGTACACAATCGCAGCTGCAGTAAAAATTACGCCAACTATAATAATTGGTAATCGTCGTCGTACACATCTCGGATCGTGCCGGACTGACGAGACAAGACGTAAAAAGTATTACAGTAGTGTTGTAGGTATTATACGTGAATAATGATTCTAGGAGGTTTACTATACACACTACAACAGTGGTCATACAAACGTTTTACGACGACGATTATCGGGGCGAGACAAACGGGTCGACCTTATATTATTACAATATTGTAATAAACGACTATATACGATGCGCGTTCGCCGCGCGGTATACCACTCGTCGACCGCGTATACCAGTTCATTTAGGATAATTTTATTCGACGGAATAAGGAGCCACTTGGCCGAGAGTCTGTTATATGCCACTTATACCTCATATATATATTATACATACACGCGTACACCTCCGCACCGGTGTTGTAAACGCGTAACACCATATATATATATTATATATATATTATATACACACGTATGCGTGCGTATTATTATACATATACATGCGCCATATGGTATAATCACATTATATCTTTTCAAACGTTTTGTGAATTGCATCGATAAAGATTATAATATATTATATTATGGACCCTGTAGGGTAGTTTCTACAAAGACGCCGCGCCGCCGTGTACAACAACACAAAAAAAAAACCATAATTTATCGCGATATCGTCAACGATCTCCGCGTCTGTATATACCTATATATATATATATTTTACAATAATATTATATATATAATACGGGCCCGTTTCAGTTATTTTCGGCGTCCGTTGCAAACTCGCGCGCGGCCCGAGCACCACCATTAACCGCGTACAATATAACATATACGTATATATAATAATATTATTTTATTCGTGTAACGCGTTTGTGCGTCGACCTAATTTCTCCGGGACGAATATAAAAAAGAAAAAAAAGAAAGAGAAAATACCGATGAGAGACGGTGCGAGAAAGAACGAGCGCGCGGAGAGGAGAGTCGGACTCGGTAGGACGGCGCATTGTTCCGGGCGGTGAGCGTCGGAGGGATCGAATCAGCGGGACGACGACGACGACGACGACGACGACGTTGCGGTTCTTTATGGCGTTCGGCGCAGGCATTCCGGCGTCGTGTGTTGCCCGGCGGTAGCGTGTCGAAACGGCCGCGGCGGCGGCGGCGGCGTTGGCGGGCGGGCGGGCGGGACGGGCCGCGAGAATTCGGCATAGGCGGCGTCGGCGGCGGCGGCGGCGACGGTGATAGCCGAATATTGTTATTACCCGTGCACATAATAATAATAATAACGTGTATAATAAAATAAAATATAATATAATATCGTACGCACTACTGTTCACTCCGCCCGGCACACATAATAATATACTATACATATAACATATATTTTATTGGCATATATTATTGTATTATATTATATAGGTACGTTATATTATGTGTATATACATATGTATATATAGGCAGGTACATCGAATAATAATAAAAGCGGCTCGTTTTTTTTCACGGTCCGCAGACGTATACCCCCCACACGTTTCCCGGTATTGCGGAGTCGCACACACGCGTACGTATTATACGCGCACAACGGGCACAATATAAAAATACGCGCGTACAAAATGTATAATATTATAACCATAACGGACGAGAGCGCGTGCGCGTGTGTACGCGCGCGGCAGGCCCGCAGGATTGTGCACACGCGGGCGATTGATGATATCGCGCGAGAGTGCGAGACGATAATATCGTTATTATTATTATTATTATTATTATTATTATTATTACATACGCCCCGGCGACCGGCGACCCGAGTGCGAAGTATATTATATGATGCGTGCGTATATAGGTACATAAATTCCGACTTCCGAGGGGTCGCTGTATGCCGGGCCGTTGATATATATATTATGCGCGTATATAATGATAGAAGGCTTATTATATTATATTATTATTATCATCATCACCGTCATCGTCATCACTGTGATCGGGCACGTCGTGAGGGGACGCGGAAACGTCCGTGTGTGGTGATGCGCTTTTCGCGGGGTCGCAGTTTTCGGGCGGTCGCGCGAGAGGTTGGTGGCGCGGCGAAAACTGGTCGCGAGACGAGCGTGACGTGCAGCAGCGCGGTGGCATGAACACGCACAATGCACTCGGCAGCCGCCGGCGAGAGAAGAAAAAGAGAAGAAGACGTAGAGAAGACGGACGCGATACGACGAATAATAATAATAATAATAACGACAACAACAATAAAGGATATCGCGCGGGGTGAAGGCGCAGAGAGTGTGAGAGAGAGAGAGAGAGAGAACAACGACGGCGGTGGCATATAGTATAATAATAAAATATATATAATACGCGTGTGTGCGGAGAGGAAGACCGCTCGCGCCATCCGTCCGGTGCGTTTGCGGGTGCGGGGACGGGGAGGAGTGGTGAAAAAATTAGATAGTCCTTTTAACAGTCGAAGGATTAGTATTGATCGAAATACATTTACGTTATTAACAACAGCATTGCATTGTGGGCGCCCATTGTGGAAATTTGTAAACCGAAAAGAAGAGAAGAACCCGATCGTTTACTCTCGCGCGGGGCAGCTGCAGCTACAACACATACGTATATGCCACAGCGACTGCTGCGACGACCACGACCACGACGACGACGACGGTGACGACAACGAGTATATAGTATATATATATTGGTAGGTACGTGATATTATTATACATATGACGGCCACTACCAACCATGGTACATAAAAATATTATAAATATAATACATATATGTGTGTGTGTGTAGTTATTCAAAACGCGTCGATGCCGCGCGGACCTCCTACCACTATAATATATATCCTTTTGTCGAAAACTGTTCCCCGGAGTACCATGTATAATATGGTACCTCGCTATATGTATATATATATATATGTGTGTGTGTATGTATTATGGTGGGTACACGTTTATTTATAATAACGTGTGTGTAGTGATGGCGGGATATTATATATTATTATTATTATTATTTTATTATTTCGGGGCTCTCCGGTATCTCATCTCTTCCGTTTCACGTACCCCGCTCCCGCTCGCGAGGTACGCACATTTTATTATCATCATATATAATACATGCACACAGCACACACACACACACATATATATATATATTATTATATACACAATATATATCATATTATTATATACGCGGGCGCACGCCACACACAGATACAAATACACTCACACACACGCACACGAACTCACGCTCACGGGCTAATCCGTATTGATCAGTGTAACTGTCGACAACTTTACATTGTTGGCGGGTACCAATATACACACACACACACACACCCGACATCATTGTCGATATATATGCATACACATAATATATACATATATATACACAATATATATAGAATATTATACACACCGCGGCGCTCTATTCAACGTGCTCGATGTCAACAACATATATATGAGGCCCCGCCGAATAATACGATATCGAGCTGCTGTGTGTGTGTGTGTTTGCCGCCGTCGAGGTTCAAGCACGCGGTATAAATGGTATAATGGAATATGTATGTACCTACTTACATCCGACTAATTTCTTGCTTAATATAATATATTATATTTTATACAATATATGTTATATTGTACATTATAATATAGGTATGTAATGTATACATCGCACAATATCACTGTAGTTTCCTAAACGATAAGTATATAATATTATGTATTAATATATAGGTACCTCGACATAGCGGTAGGCATTCAAAATATTGTCGTAAGGATCCCCGCCGTTCATACACGGCTGTAATGTTGTTTACAACGCCGGATCGATATAGATATAAACAGTGCAGGGTCGTCCTTGGGATTTTCAAGGCCCAGGGACAAAATAATTTTCGAAACCAATTTTCCTGTTTTTTTTTTCAAACCCGTGGCCCGGGCCCTGTCCCCTGAATGGCTCTGAACGAGAGCTTGAATTGGGAAATAAACTATAAGGGCAGGGGGGTTGTGCAAAAGTGTAAAAAAGGGTACCTGATTATTTAAATGACTTATTGATAAGAATAAGATTTCCCGAAGGGGTACGCATAAATAATTTCTAAAAAGATGAGGGACTCTGTCCCACCACGCCCATCCTCAATTCAATCACCGAATATTCTAATTCGACTATTTCGCAATCGTTCGCCGTTCCGATATTAACCACTTCATTAACCACGCCACCTAAACGAACCTAATCATTTCTCGAGACCGATCTGAACTCGTACGCAATATAATATAGGCTGTGAATATTATGATATAAAGCGGTGTTAATGAGGGAAACCAGCTATTCATTATTTTATACAATAACAATTTGATATTTTAGAGATCAGTTGCGGAGATTGTACTTCGGGATCGGACTAACTTAATATTAACGTTATTTCTCGCCAAATCGCTTGCTGTACCTTTGTGAATGAAATTTAAAAAAGACTACCTAGTCTGAGATAAAATCTGCATTGTACTGTAATGTTAATGAAAAAAAATCAAATCGTCAATAAATTAACCACCAATTAGATTATCTAGTCCAAACATCTAATCTAATAAAGTGTTATTATATATGATATTGTTTGATCTTATTTTATTTCTTAAATTTAAGAGTCTACAGAAAACTAAAAAACAAAACAAAACCTGAAAATAATAGGTTATTATTGTTATTTAAAACCAAAAAATTAACTTAAAATCCATCGATATTATAGGTACATACGATATAATATTACGGCTCCTTGCGCATCTAGTACTAAGTTATTGGAGTACTGTAGGTCTGTAGCTCACATATTTTCTACTTGTTAATCTGCGTGGTCGTGTGGACCTTTCCATAAGGCTCTTTAACTAGTTGATATAGTTGCAAATGGCTTGTAATAAAATATATATACTAGGTAACATAAATATTTATATAGGTAAATTAAAGTATTATATTTATGTATTAATAATATGTAATAATATATGTATATAATATTTATAAAATATGACCCACTAAGCGTGCACACTCCAATTTTTTTCGGTGTTTCCTAATGGCGGCGATAGTAATAAACACCATGCGAGTTAACATAAAAAGGACATAAAAAGGTGACATACAAATTGAGAACAAATTTCCAATCATTATTTTTGATATAATGATAGCGGACTTTAGACAATTTGTTTTTGATATCGAGTATCGACGATGGACATTATTGATATTGATATACATTTAAAAATATTTTTTCAGTATTCAAGTTATATTCAGTACACCCTGATGTTTTTCCACAAAATTATAAATGATATTTTAAACCATTCAGATTTATTAGTACAAAATCAGCTAAATAATTTACAGTAAAAAAGGTCGGTTCTCATTTGAAAAAGAAGCTGGTATACAGTAGAAACATACTACTATTAAATGGTAAAATAAAATTAAGCATTTTCTAAATTTGATAAACAGTCTTGCCGCAAAATTGTGCTTAGCCAATTTATCATGCCTCATTGAAGAAAACAATTTTCATGACTTATTAATTATTATCCTTTACTTATAATATAAGGGGCTAAGCCCCCCTGCCCAAGCCCCACCTGGTTGCGCCCACGAGTCAATATATTATTATTCCTGTAATTCAGTTTTAATAATAATATTAATAATGACAAAATATGACATGCTTATGAAAATACATGGTAAAATTATTGTTGGACTATTTGGACTAATTTGATGATTATTTTCGCCAAACACAACTTTTGTAAACATTTAAATCTGTTGGTAGGCAAATGGATGTTTGGCGAAATTACGCCTGAAAATCGTATTCAAGGCATCACTTTAATGAAACCACCCACGCCACCGATAAGCCCGATCGAATGACCGTATGTCATCAACATATTATATTGGCTATATGACATAAGCGCCAAGGGTACAAAAACGACCTATCATTTGCGCCAAAATTAATATTTTATATATTTAAAGTATTAAGTAGGTAGTTATTTAAAAATGTCTATATCTTATAACAATAAAATGTCGATAATAAATTATAATATACATGCACATCAATATTTAATTAAGATTAAGCGTTTGGAGTTTTTGAGCGATTTAGTTCTAAATTTAATATCTTTTATTTAATTTCTGGCGCTTATGAACGATACGATTTTGGCGCTTTTGTACGATACGACTTTTTTTTTCTTATCTTATTTTGGCGCTTATGTCTTCCACCGATTATATTCATATATCCATAAGACGTAATCTATATAATTATATTACTTTCGCGTGTGCGCATTCACACTGCACATCATACCGGAACTCGATCATTTTAATCCTCTGCCCCGTTCGTGGTATTTGGCTCATTCGTTTGATAAGGTCATACTGCTGTAATTGAATATCGACCCGATGCGCACAGAGGAGCTGCAGCGACGTCGTAAAACAAATCTTACATTTTATGTTCTCCGGCCCGCGAAGTTACGATGACGGCGGTAAATAGTTATTAAACCGTTGCGGGATGCCGACAAACTTCGGGGGAATATCGATATCTCGGCGGTTCGAATGGATCGAAACACCATATGTGAATGATCGTTTCGATTTCGCACCGGAGAAATCCAATAATATACTTTACGACTTAACTACGAGGGGAACATATTATTACACGTTTGAGAGATATACGCATGTCGCTTTACGGCTCCATCATATATATTATAATTTTTAATACATAATAATACTATCGTATATTATATTATTTATACATTATGATACTGCGCAAGAGTATAATATATATACCCTGCAATAACAGCTAGTATCAGTGGCGTACGCAGATATTTTCAATGGGGTGGGGGGGTTATATTAAAAATTATACATACATACATAATATTATATATATATTTATCAAAACGATTATTTAATTGTTTACTGTACAAGATCTAGTTTTCTTGGTTTTTTTGCCAACTCGTTCATGACCTCTTCAGGAGTTAAATGTGTACCACGGTACACCGACAACATTAAGGATCCCATACGTCCCGTATTTTACGGGATTGTCCCGTATATTTGAATGAAGCGTCCCGGTGTCCCGGCAAAAGTTAAAAAATAATACTATTGTCCCGTATTTTGAATAACCCGTCCCGTATGTACCTTATTTTAAAACTATTTCAAAAATTAAATTTTTTTTCATTATTTGGCATTTTAAAATTTAAATTATTGATAAATGATAATAACTAAATCAAATGATAATTATTTGATTATAATAACAATACATTTTTTTGTTGGTTTTGTGGTGGTTACACTGATTACTGATTAATGATATTATATCGGTTATCAAATCGGCTGTCGGCATGTACATTTCAAGTATATACCCAGTGTCCCAGTGGCGTATTTAGGTTTTTTCTTGGTGGGAGGGGGGATATAGCTTTATTAAATTAGAGGTCTAAAATTAGGACTCCAAAAAATGATGCATATTATATACACCCCTACGGGGGAGATCGATCAAGGGGATCAAGGGGGTCGGCTTTATCCCCCCCCCGTAAATACGTCACTGTATATACCTACTATACAGGTATGTTTTAAAATGACCCGTATTTTTAAAAAATAAATCTGGGAACCTTAGACAACATTGTCAATCCGTTTAATCTGTCCTATGTATACAAATATATAATTATTTTTCAGTTAAAGGGGGGGGGAGGGTTTGAACACCCCCCCCCCCGTGTGTACGCCACTGGCTAGTATTGATTGGTTGCACAATTATAATATATTATTATTATTATTTGTACGACCGTTTTTTATTTGTATTATTATTTTTACTAGATATTATTATGATTATTAATTATACATTGTTATCTGCACGATAATTAATATTACTAATTATTATTATTATATAGGTACATATTTAAATGTTGTAAATATTATACAGGGACAAACGCACTACGCGGGGGGTTTGAACCCTCCCCGGAACTTCAGAAGAAAAAAAAAGTAGGACCGTACATATTATTATTAATTCCCGCAACGATGCAATAATAATTGTGATATTTTTCACCACCCCACACGGATTTTTCCTGCTCGTTCACCGCATTGATGTATATAATACAGGACACATACGAGCATATATAAGTGGATTTGAAAAAAATCCTTATAATATAGGTATACTTACGTCTAATAATTCATTATAGGTATTCTTTTCTTTTTTTTTGCGATCCGCCCTTGTCCTTCGTCCTCGTCTCCCTGCGTATCATACCTCCTCGCCGTTCCATACAGCACACGGCGGGTTGCGCAAGACCTCTGCTCTGTCTGCTGCGAAGAAAAAGGGCTGCTGTTATTGCGATACTGGATTTCGTGGGGATCAATGTCGAGAATGTGTTTTTGTTATTACACGAGCGCACATATCGCGTTTACTCGTACCTACAGCATTATATTATAGTAGGTAAGTATATATATAATATAATATATAATTTAATAATAATAATAATAATAATATACACACACTGCGCTACACCAGTCAGTGACGTGAATAGTTTTAAAAACGATAAATTCACTCCGGGCGTAAAAACGTAATAGTTTATATCCTCTCATTGCTAATTTCACAATCTTAAGACCACACACTTCAGTGTTGTGATGCCGTTATATATGTATATAAATATATAACGGCATAGGTGTATATAATAATTTATTCGCGTTTAGTCAATTAATTTTATCGCTATAATATACTGAAGCGTGTCTTTTCTTTTTTTTTTTTTTTTGTTCGTAAATCAAAGTATTATTTAATTTACATCTTGAAATTAATATATGACATAGATTTTTATTGTAATGCGCATATCACATAAAATCAGAACACTGCACGATCCCAATCATAAAAATGTCTAGTATACAAATTTAATTAACAATAATATTATATCGAAAAACCTTCAAGTGTTGTATATTATAAACATAATTAAAGTATGATATTATATAGCAGGCGATGCAATACGTTTCAGAAACGCCTAACCTGCTGCAATACAAATTAAGTCTGTGTCAGTTTCTAGCCTGACGTTGCTAAAACCCTCAACCTACAATATTATTATAAATTAAAACCTGAAAATTAAAATTGACCATATTTAAAATTTTTTTTTTTGTAAAAATCCGATGTTAAATATTTAAATGAAGCGGATTGAATAAAACTATATGTATATAATAATATATGCTTATAATACATCATATTAATAGTCGTATCGCGACGAAAGTCTGTATACAACAATACTCGAATTCGAGCCTAAGTTTCAAGAATAGTGAATAATACACACATATATACTCGTATATATATAAATATATTTATACATTTTGTAAGTTTTGTATTTATTGTTATGAACGATTCATTTTCGTAACAGCGATTATTGAATGAAACGCGTTTCGTTCTGGACGTCGACGGACGGACGGACTGGGGCTCGCAGTGTCGTGCGAAATATTAAATATCAACGGTTCGCGCCTCAAGGAAAAAAGAGAGAAATGTCATTCGACCGCTGCGGCTTTCGAAAATCGTATTTATCTTGGGTTTTTTTCTTCAGATTTTTGATCTAATAATATTTTTTTTCATCCGAAGGTCAGATTCGCGCGCGCACACTCAGTGCCACGAGACGGCTGCTTACATAAGTGCACAATTGTAGAGAGTGAGAGAGAGAGAGAGAGAGAGAGAAAGAGAGATAGAGACAGAGAGAGGGTACAAGAACGTCGTTGCCGACGACGAAAAATATACGCAATTCAAGTATTTTATCCCACGCTTTGGACGGACAATATAAAACTGCTAAAACGAATGGTCGCAGGTATATTATAAATATATATATGAAGCGGTCGAGTAGCGGCAACGACGGCAGCGGCTTCCCACAGTTAAAGGATATTATTGAGTTCAGTATTTGTGTTTTTTTTCTTTCGTTTCATTTCATTTCTGTTTCGTCCTACCGCTCGCCTTATATATTTTCCGGTCGTCGCGCGCCGCGTCTAATAGAGAAGATTGCTCGAGCGCGAGCGCGCGCGCACGCCAGCTCTCGCCGGATACCAACCGGACGACAGACGGAGAGACGGAGAGACAGAAAGCCAGGTATAAAGATCGAGATCGAGAGAGAGAGAGAGAGAGAGAGAGAGATAAAGTGAGCTAGTAGATGTATATGTATATAATAAATAAATGAAAAAAAAAACAATAAACAATGTGACATTTTCGAACCGTTCCAGGAATTTCGAAACGTCTCTCGCGCGCGCTCCGGTCCGACTGATTAGCAAATATGTCTCGGGGGGGTTATGCGTGCACACGGCCGCGGAGGAAACCACGGCGGCGCACATATTTCGGCTCGCTATTGACTGGCAGAGAGCGGCGGCGGCTGTGGCGGTTGCGGTGGCGGTGGCAGTGGCGGTGGCGGTGGCGGTGGCGGCCTAACAGCAGCAGCAGCAAAGGCAACGGGCATCGGTGGCGGCGGGAGCCATTGTAAATTTCAAAGTTATTTTCACACGCTTCATTTATATATACGTAGTTATATGTCTACGTATATAGGTAGGTATTATATACGCACACAAATACATAACACATATATTCTGTATATATACCTATATATCGGCCGAAGTCACCGAAGACGACCCCTTTTGACACTGTTATCCCCCCTCTCTATCTTTGTCCCTCTCTCTCACACACACACACACATACACTCACTCTCTCCCACTCCGTCCCCTCCCCTCACTCTCCTATATTCACTATAATATAATATGTGCTGCCCGCTCTTCAATTACCATTATGTCAACTATGCGCATGTGCGAGACAGAGATGAATTTTTTTCGCCTACCCCGCCAGGCCCGCGTGATAACCCTGCAGTCGGCCACTTGTCATAGGTATATATACATACACGGTTGTCTAAAAAATTCACATAATATTTATACACATATATAATATTATACGTATACCTACACGATTTCTCTATGACGGCCGTCCGGTATACTTACATATATATACGTCGTTTGTGTATACGCGTACCTATATATATATACCTCCCCCGTGATGTCCGCACATCACGATTGCTTTTTGCTCGCATACTTCTGGCCAGCCTAACCAATTACGTCATTCGTATGTTTTTTTAAATTTTTTTGCAAGCGTGAAAAATTCGGTGTATCACAGGAGACCTTAACGCGTTTTTTTCGTGTCTACCGGCGGCGGCGGTGATGAGAACAACGAGCATTCAAAGAGCACCCGTGAGAAAAATTGCGACTGCCCTTTATTTCGACCGCTTATATTATATTATATATCTTATATACATACCCGGCCGTCGCTGTTGGATTTTTTTACCTTATATTAATCAACTGACATAATTATCGAAGTATTCTGCCTTTTTGTTATTATTACTATTATTGTTATTTTGTTATTTTTTTTGTAGATTTCAAATCGGAAACAAATGTTTTGAATTGCGAGCTAAACGCGCTGTTATATACGCGTCTGAAGCCGCGCTGTAGCCATGTCACAGATACAAATTCGGGTCCAGTCACCCGAGCTCGAATACGAACAATGAACATTGTTCGACTCGTATATTATATGTATATATATGATATTATATAGTCGACGAGCTTATATAATATACGCGTACAGTATACGGCCGAACTGAAGAGACCGTCGTCGACGGGCCATCTCAAAAGCGCGAGTACATATTATTATTATTATTATTATTATTATTGCAATAAATAGGTATAAAGTGCAGTGTACCAATATTATGCCTGCAGCTTAAACATATATATATCATTTTACTCGGGCCGAACGGATTCTACGCGGTGATGACACGCTCGTCGAATACTTACGAATACTTACGATATTATTATACGTAAATTTATCCCGACGGATTGTCGTCGCGTCCGACGACTACCAGCCGTAGATATATATATACCTACGTATATACACCTGGTACCTATATAATATTATGTACGGCGTACGACATATTATACGACGACGACTTTCCGGGGACGTCAGTTAACACACACACACACATGGGTACCTATTACAGACCCGACAATGAATTCCAAGTTCCCACTGTGTGTGTGTGTGTGTTTTCGTGTGTGTGCGCGTATACCATTGCTACTATATACTAATACGGACGTTTATCCGGGTGACCGATCTCCGGGCGAGAGACTATACATTATCGTAATATATACACACGTAATAATATACGCGCGAGCGCGCGTGCAAACGAACATAACGCTCCCAGAAACGACGAAACGCGCGTGTGTGTGCCCCTCCACCGGTTTGATCTCTCTCTGATCGGCGGATACGCACTATAGTCGTCGGACGCATATAATATATTATATTATAATAAATATTTATATATTAGACGTATATAAAATATTAACGATTCGAGTGAAGAATTTTTCGATCTAAATGAAATATAATCCGGCACACGAATACGCGGCATTCCGCGCGCATTAAAGGTTACTCTGTGTCTTAACGGCGGCGGCGGGAACTGTGAAGGAATACGCCTATACGTGGTATACCACCACCGCCGTCGTCGCCGCCGCCGCCGCTACCACCTGTAGCACTGAATATAATATACATACCTATACATACCTATACCGCGGTGAAGGGAAGCTGCGACGACATGTCCGATGTGCATACATAATATTTAAAAGAGTAGCGATTTCCGACCATGTCTCGAGTAGTCAAGTCCAATCCGGTTTTTCGGCGTTTCGGTCGACATTTTCATGACAAGTTGCGATGGTATTGTGTACGACGTGCGCCGATCATCATTCTCATATTATGTACCTACTCAGCATGTATTATTTATAATATAATATGTATACATACACCTAATAAGTATATCAGTTATTTACGTGCATACGATTATCCTGCAGATCTGCATCGATTGAAAAATTCCTCTCATTAATGATTCGATCATATAATTGTATATATTACTAGATGATCCCGTGCACTTTGTTTCCCATTAAAATAAATAATAATGACAACTCTATGTAGGAATAATATGTTTTAGTTTAAAATATAACGGTTAAAATATTATAGGCCAAGTATAATATAGTTACAACAATATTGAATTTAGTCCCACCCGGCGTGGCCTGATCCAAATATTAAGTTAAGATTAACCTCAAGTGATGTACATTGTACATAATATGCATCTAAACCACCAGGCAAAAAACTGCATTAGATCGCGGAAAACATGCGAGCAGAGTATTATCGCGGTAATAATGGGTATAATAGGTTAACTGCGGTGGATTGAGGACCCCGCAAGGAGCTTAATAATAAATGAAATCAGAATATTTGGCACATGAAAAACATCACAACGGCAGCCGGAGATTTGTTTTTTTCGATAAATTTATTTGCGAAAATGTGTATATGCCATATTCCTAGTACTAATTATAATAGTTATGAAATATGTAACCAAATTGACAACCCTATAAATAAACAGTGGTTATACATACCATAGCAACCATGGCTACCAATAGCAACCATCTATAAACAAATATTTCCATCGTAAATCTCAAAATCCCTGTGTGAGCACCTCACCTCACCACCTTGTGAATCTAAACCATCCAGGGTGTCAACCAAACGCATACAAAAATTTTTATTCAAATCGGTCTAGCCGTGTAAGAAGAGTTCAGTGACATACAAACGTATACAGTAGAATTATATATATAAAGATGGTGTGCAAAAAAGTATTGTTTATTTTATTTTAACGTAAGACAATATACTTGTATGATGACGCTTTAGACACAAATTTAATTTTATGATTAATTGAAAACTACACTGTTATCAGCTGTCTGCCTAATCAGTTACCTAAATTTAGGATTATAAAAAATTTGATAAATTTGAAAGTATGCAGTATATATTTATTAGCAATTTACAGACAATATTCCTTAAAATATTAAATTTTATATCCTCGTTTTATGTGAAATGTACCTACCTACATAATTACATTATTAGTTATTACTATATAGATTATAGACTATAGTCAAAGCTACATATTATATTTTTATTGTCCTAGCGCTGGAGAAACGTCATACTCGTATAATAATTATCATGATATATTGTGAACTGAGAATTCAAGGGGAATATATAGAAAAGTTAATACACAGCAGAGTGCTTACAAATCCTTCAAATTTATTATTAATACACAATCTGTACCAGCAGGCGCAATACGAGTATATGTATAAAGAAAAGACTACTAAATGAAAACTTGAACAACTTGATTGAATAGGAGCCACGCATTGAAGGCACTTTCGTCTTCAATTTATTTATTTTAATAATTTTATTATAGTATAATAATAATCATTTTCTTTCGGGGGGGATTTAAGGATTGTTATCTAGCAGGTCTTTGCATCATTTGCGCTTAAGGCGACTATGAGGGTTTCCAGGGATGCTAATGTGTTATGGCGTAGGTGGAAACGTTTTAGTAACTCGTGGCTTCTTATAATGTATAGTTTTCATGTGAGGGTCTTTATGTAAGGTGTGATTAGATACATATTATAGCGGGGAATTCGTCACTTTCCTGAGTGTGATATTTTGTAACATCTATATTTTATTTAGACTGGAGATTTTGCATTGTCTCATAACTCTAAGGTATAGGTCCAAATTATCTTTAGGAGTGATTTATAGAGAGATAATTTAATGTTTAATTTTGAATATATGTTGTTGACGGTTAGAGTTTTTAGCATTTGTAAATGCTAGTTTAATAGTAGTTTTTTAGCAGATATAGGATATGGTGAGCCCAGATAAGACAGCGTTCGAGAGTCAGCCCAAGATATTTTACAGTTGTGGATGGAGGGATTTGAGTACCACTTCTGGACAAGGTGCTAGCTTAAGTGTGAATGTAGTATGAATGGATTTAGTTAAAACGCCACATTTTGTACCAGTCTTCCATTAATGACTGATGAGTTCGTACGTTTGTGGAGGTTATATAGTAGGATATGAACTGGACGATATTATAACCTTGTCGTCTGCATAGTCTGCTCTACTAAAGTATATGGCATAATCGGTTGATCACATGTATAAATATTGTACAGGATTGGGGAGAGAATTCCACTTTGTGAAACACTTGCACCCATTCCTGCTATACCAGAGTCATTAGAACCGTAGTGGATCTAGAAGTTATGGTCTGTGGGATATGGTTTAAGTATAATTTATTATATGTTGTGAGAAAGTTGGTTAGTTTACTAATCAGCCTATCGTATATACGTAAATAAAAAATGTTAAAAAAAAGTAAATTAAACTATATGTTACATCTTTATAAACATAATATGTTAATAGAAAGAACGAAAATCGTAATAACGGTAAGTAATTAGTATAAGAGCGCACCAAACAAGTACGAGCGTACTTGTTGACGGCTACCTTGGAACTTGATCAAATTAACTATCCTAAAAAATCATGCTCCGAAATTCGGTCCCTGAGAATGATCGATGTGAAAATCGGTTGTACAGTGAAATTCAATAGTGATTGATACGTGCTTGGTGTCTTAACCGATATTTCAATACCTGCTACATAATAATTGTGATGAAAAGTGATCGATAAACAACACTTGCTATCACTTTATTCGACTTAATGTCTCTAAACGAGACTAAACGACGCATGGTGTCGCCGTATGGTTTATTTTTTATGTACGTTTCTGCAGCATATACCTCGATTTTATTCTTTTCACATAACCATCATATAATATACAAGACATCATCAAATCTCGCGGAGTACTAGGCGCGTTTCTTTACCACTCGTATTATTCCGTTTGAAGTCAGATCATAATATTATTATATTATATATTATAATATATAATACACGACACAGGCACACGGCTCGTCAGTCTCCCGATCCGGCCACACTCAGTCACTGTGCGCAAGTGCATGTGCAATGCAGGTAACCTATTATATATACTTATTACCTATCTATATTTACATAATGTATATACGTTTTTATAATATATGTGTGTATGTAATGTATTAACACTTATATATAACGAGGGTATCTCGACGACGACGACGACATATTTGCGCATTGTAAGCTCTCTCTGGAAAAAACTTCTCACCCACCTCCGCCACCCCTGCAGGAGGAATGCCGTAAACAGCAGTACTACACTGCAACCTTGAAACGGACACGGCGCAAGGCTGCGCGTTAACGCGTATGTATATAATATATATAATATATTTGTGTGTGTGTGTACTGTGTGTACACTTATATATATATATGCGACTACAAATTTATGCGAGCAAACAGCGTCTCCGCCGTATAGTCCGCCGAGACACACGCGCGGCAGAAAAGCTCGACGGACTCTAGCGAATGTTTTTGAGTTTGTTTTCTCTTTCGAATATCCATTTTTCCCATTAGACGCTGATGCGGTCTTCGTTTTGTTTTATCCTTTTTAAATTCTTCTCGGAGTGCGGTCACCCGATCGCCGGGGCTTATAGCAGGCATCACACATCGGCTATATAATACACGTCCCGCGGCGTATGTTAATTATTACGCACGCGAAACGCACCGCGGACACGTGATTCATGGGAACACGGTTTTACGATTTCAATATATATATATATATATATATAATGACTATTATACAAATATACAATAATATATTACCTATACATACATAACCTTTTTTTCTTATTTTTTTCATCTGTTATTCATTTTAACCTCGTAAGGTCAGCCTAGTGCATATAATTATTATTATGTTTGTATAAATATGTTGATTATGTGCTTTATCGTATTACTGAAAACTTATAACTTAAATACTGCAGTCGTAATTGCATTTATTTGATTTAGTTGATATTTTATGAACATTTTCCCTTTACAATACAATATAATATTACGCATGCTCGCGAGACAAAATTATTGTGTTTCAAATACTACAAAATGTATTAAAATTAGGTACGATTAAGTGTAAGTATATAATCTACAGTACCTACCTATATATGTGTACAATACAGTAGGTATAACCCAAGTCTATGTTATTATAACTATGATTTTATATAATTTACATTTTACTGTGCCAAAACAAAATATTGCCTATAAATTATGGGTCGTTAACTACAAATTCGTAAATGTCCTTAACGATAACCAATAATAATTAACGCAACGCTTTTTGGAGTATACGTCCTAAACGGTTGTAATTGGATTGCGCTACAGCGCTAACGACAAATCTGCAGCAATAATGCGTTCTAAAACAACTTATTATATGAAAATCGATTTCGAATCTCGCTGAACGATGATCCGTAAATGGTCATCTCGGCTGTCGATATAATATATAATATATAGGATTAAAATTAATAATAATATAATGAATTGAAATAAACTCCATTTGTCCTAAATATCGTATGAGTCACAATCGCGCGTCTGTTTAGCTGGGCATTCGTATCGAGCGCAGAGTTATCTATACTAATCTACACAATTTAATAATGATTTATACGGCTATGCATTGAACGTATGCATGTCGGTATATATATATACCTATATATAATATTTATTTATAATTGGGACGAGTGCGTATTACGGTCAACTGGCTGTCGGAAAATGTTCTTACAATCAACCGAAGTGAAAGAATGTTAATAGAGTAGTAGGTATATATTATAGGTACCTATAGTGAATCGTATATAGATTAGAAGAATTTGTTAACTATATGGTCGTTAATATCTCTCGCGCCAACCTATATGGTGGCGTAGGTTTACGTATTAACCATTATTGGAATTTTAAGTTATTAGCCGCCTGTGTAGAAATTCAAGACTACCATTTGCCGCGATTTGCGCAATTTAATTTTAAAAAGTATAAAAACAGTGAAAACTTATGTTTGAAATAATTTTGTTTGTTTAAAATTCTAATCTCTCGATCGCATATCTGTCATCATATTAATTCATTTTATGTAATATCGTATAACATTATAATAACAATATACCTAGGTACTGGCGCACGCGATGATTGAAAATCCTTTCGAATAAGTCACGAGAACCTACCAATATCTGGATATCTAAATAATTCAATACAACCGCTCGTAGAATCATTTTAATTCGTTTAATTCGTTTAGTATAGTTTTTAATTTTTATGAATACTGTTGTGAAACTAATATTCTTTACATTTTTTTTGACTCAATTCTTATACTATATTATAATGTTGTTAAAAACTACAAAAAAAAAATACGAACAATACGTGACAATCGGGTAGGGGTAATCTTGTTCAAATATTAGCCGAGAACAATAAACATTCAATAACCCGTAATGTATAATGTACTCTCGAGCACTCGACATAATATATACCTAGGTAATATATATATTATAATATTATCTACCTATATCCGTAATCGTTAATATTTTCAAACAATTATTGTTGTCACCTTTGGGCACGGCGTGGTTATACATTTGTACATGGCTTAACCCGGTGCACGCGCCTCAACTTTTTACCGAATATCGATGATCATCGAATAATACGCTGCAGTTTTGTATTTTTGGTTTACGTGGAAAAATCGTTTCGTCCACGCTCTGCAGTGATATGAAACGTCAATAATAGCATTTTCGTAAAATGTTGAAAAATAAACACAGTTTGTACAGATCTGAATCGTTAATCGGTAAATAATTGTATAGTATGTACCTATATTTATAAATATGTATATAGATATGTTAAAAAACCAATTAGAACACAATTATTATAATATCGTAAACCGCGTTAATCTGCAAATAGCTATTATTTCGGCAAAAAGTATGTTTACGGAGTATATACATACGGTTTGGTGGGTTTGCAGATTTATTCAACGAGATTATATTGTCGTGTGAGCAGTGCATATTGTATACATAATAGTTATATTATGCGTATAACTACAGTTTACTTTCGAATTCGCATTTTAACGGGCTCGAGATTCATTGAATACTGCAGCACCGGAGAAGGAAAAAAAAAACACTACAATATAATATAATATAACATAATATAATCGCGACGTACTATATAGCTGGTACCTCTGTACTTGTATATAATATAATATATACCAAATGCGATTATTATTGTCAACCGAATGCGCATATTACTCGTACCTATACGGCTGCGCACGGTAGCGCGTTTGTGCGACCAGATGAAGACGAGTATGTATATAATAATAATAATAATAAATAATAATATAATAATATACTTGCGTACAAAAGCGGAGACACAGTAATAGATCTTAACAATCGCCGTCTCTTTATATGATATTATGTACCTATATATAATATATAATGTGTGCCTGCTGTAGTACGTCGTGTATTTATTTCTTCTGTATGCGCCGTTCTCCGCGGAACATATAATAATAGAAATAATAATATGTCATATCGTGCTCTCGTCGGCACCGCACATTACTACTTACCTATATACTATATTGTATAACACGCCGAAAACGGATACCGCGCGGCCACTGATGGTGCACCTGTTGAGTTTGACACCGGTCAGTATATTATATTATGGTGGCGGAATTTTCGCATGTCGAGCATCAGCGTGAATATATTATATCATATATATACCTATATTATATTATATTGTATATACACTCGACATTGCTTCAATATCGTTACACATTTATACTGCAGATATAGGTACTATATATAATGTGTGTGTGTGTGTGTGCGTATGCGTGCGCGCGCTTGTATTATACGAAGAGCAGAGATGGGGTCGTCAATCACCCACGGGGTCCGCGCAGCAGCCGACCCGCGAGATCGCGTATTGTATACACGCAAAATGCTGCAGCCATGCAGGACACGACATGATAATAATAATATATATATAATCGTATATACGCTGCAGCACATACACACTCATAATATGCGGTATATAGATATTATGTATATATTATATAAGTACCTACCTATATATATACCGTGCGTCGTACAATATAATGCGCTCGGATTGTATTATATTATATATATTATGACGGTTGCTTCTGAGCGCGTGTTTATAGCGATGAATTCAAAATACGTTCCTTTGGACAAATCATCTGCAGTGTCCACACGTGAAATCGCGTCCGAAAAGAGACGAAATGGCGATGATCGACTGTTAAAATGTGAGTGATGGTCGAGAAAAATCGCATTTCGTTCGGAGCGCATTACAACTCCCAATATTACCTACACAAAACTGTCTACATTATGTACCTATATGTGCATTGTGTGCACTGTAGACGGTATCTACTACGTATTTATATTTTATACTGCAGGACAATGAAATATGTTATACCTATATATAATATATAATACTCTAAACGGTTTCACAAACACCTTACCGTCCACTGCTGTGACATTATTTAATTATTATAATTACTGCTGCTATATGAGGTATACGCATCAAAATAAGTCATATACTTATAATTATGAAAAACAGTTATGACGGTGCGCAGCATGTCAGTCGGCGTTAGCTGGAATTTCCCTGAGAATGAGGGGTAAATAATTTGAATATTTGGAGATGATTTTCAAAAGAGACTTTAACGCTCACGAGTACCGTTTTACGGCGATTTCCCAAACAAGCATTAATATTATTATCATGATGTAATTTCGGGGCACCGCGTTACCACTTTAAACCTGATTTATATATAAGTAACTATTTTATAATATTATATGTACTGCTTCCTTGGCCTCTATGTCAAGAAAATGGAAGACAACAAGTATATAATAAGTTGTAAGTACCTATATAGTTCAAGTGTTCGTATTTTAAAGATTCGTACATTTTGATTAAGCTACATTTGAGTGCAGAATATATATTCTCATATTTTTTTAGATAATGCCATGCATTTTGATCTAATAAAATAGCAGACAACATTTTAAAACCACACCTAGTCAAAAAAACAATTATAGGTAGGTATCTGTAATTAATCATTTAAGTCGACTTAAATCCGATCATGCATGATGTACATATTGCACAAATATGTACCTATATATAGACATTAAACTTATATACTTTTCTATGCATCCATTGTGAAAAGATGAGTCCATATATATATATTCGAAAATTAAAAATAATAAAGTATAGACCAAATAGGTAGCCAAACTTTTTTTTATTAAGATCTACTGAAAATATATTTTTTTCCTTTGAAGATCGACTAACGCAAAATACGTTATTTATATATTTTTTGGTCTATATCACTAATAATATAATAATATATAAATAATAAAATTAAAGTATAAAGTTATCTAAAAATGAGTGTGTTTTGCATTACATTTCTAAATAGTTTCAAAATAAATTAACATTATATTATACCATGGGCGTAGAAGCGTGTCATTGGCACTCGTTGCATATCGTTGGCCAGTTAATTATAATCTATAGGGAATAGTCGCTTGCTGCAGTAATGTTATAAACGAAAACGCTGCTCTAAATGATCATCAAAAACTGTAGCACATTGACATTCGGCTTTTGTAACTTTCATGTGATAAAATTTCACAAACAGATTAATCCGAAATATGTATAATATGTCACAGCGCGTAGGTATGTACTAAATATATTATAATAACAAAATTCTAACAAAGAGAGATCGACTTTGAAATCGTCTGCGATCGACTGTTTGGCCGCTCCTGGTATGAATGAGTTTATAGGTAGCCGCTCATCGCTTAATTTTATTAAAACATCACAATGTAAATAAGTCTCCTAATCGAATTCAATTAATTGTAACGACTAGCTTTTTCTCGAAGCTTCAATATTATTCTCCGTATTAGTATACTTTAGGTCTACATATTGTAATACGCGCCCGGCCATTTCACGAGATCGTCTTTTTCTTTTTAGAGAGAAAATTGTCTGGCAAAAATATATTTTATTAAATGTACGATGACCGCGTGAGACGGGATTTCCAGCAATAGAATATTAATTCAACATATTATATATTATACATAATAATATATATAATACCCGCGTTAGTGTGCAAAGGTAACCAACAATAGAATAAACGTTTGTGTTTCAATGTCAATGTAAATATATAGTAAGCCCGGCAACAGTGATCCGCATTTATTTTATATAATGAGTGTTTAACGATATGCAATTTTATTTCTCGATGTCCGTGTTTCAGCAAAAGAATGCTGTTTAAATGAGAGCTGCCGAACTTGGGTTTTCCGTCCGACGCCGTTTGGATCGCATTCGCACGGCGGACGCAAACGATGATTATGATTGATCAGTGGTCGATGTAAAAATGAAAAAATTACGCCGACAAGTATAACACTTTGTCAAATAAATCGGAGGGGAACGTCATGACAACCGGGTAATTTCGACCAATCATTCAAGCCAATAATCACATATAGCGGCGGCGTACCGCTCTGACTATAATACACAAAACGGTGCAATCGACAACAAGCCCTTCGGTAATAATAATATCCTCGACTGATCGTTTCCAAAATGTCACTTATTGTCCGATTTCAATATCGATAATAGGTACCTAGTTTCGAAATTTAAAAATAAGGAAACGTCATATTTTTCGGACCAATTTGAATAAATTCAAAATGCAGACACGCAATGTATACTACATTCATTCAGCTCAAGGATTATCGTATCCATATATACATCGATCGATTTGCATTTTGACGTATGATTTATACATTGATTAAGTATATAGTTTTAAAAAATATTAATCACATCGGAGAAGTCAAATGGTTAGCGAATACCCGTATACATTGTGATGTCATTGGCGGTGTTGTGTCTAAGTATATGAAAGTGTACACCATGCGCGGTTAATCGTTCGAATATGAAAAAAAAACTATTATTCTGTTGACGCTATTGCGTGGTTTAAACCGCGGGTGCTGTTTTTGCAATTTTTTTTGAACGTATGAAAAATATGTGCGTCTATTATAATATTATATGAGTAACCACTGCAGTCTGGTGGACCCGTCTGGTCGATTCGTCGGGAACCCATTTATATTATTTTATATACCCGCAGTGGCCGTAAAGAATGTTATAATATTATTATTTTAAGCGACGACTTGTGCCAACCCGCTACGGCCGGGTAATACATATTATACAATATACAGCTGCTGCAGGTTACACATCAAAAAACCGTATGAGCAGAGACTATAATATTATTATATGTAGAGAGAATGCTGCTGCAGGCTCTCGGCGATGACAATAATAATATTTACCGCTCACGGGACATGTCGCGCGGGCGAGGATCTGTCGAAAATAAATTAATTCGATGTAACGAAAATAAAATAATAATATAATAAATAGAAGTAGAATATCCAGTGAAAGGCGATACGTCTTGGACCGGCGGTGGCGGCGGCACTCGTCCCGCGGAGAAATCGCTGTTGGCATACAAAATGCACACATACACACACACACACACACACTTACGCGCTTTAAAGACTTGTCTCCCGTGCGAGATCCCGAGACGGCCTGCTCGCAGAATCGCACAAAAAATACTGTTGCGTTTTGTCGTCATAATATAGATATTATTTATATGTATTTAATAATAATTATTCGTTTGATTTAGAATATTATTACCATAGGCATACTATGCGAAACAAGGATTGTTATTATATACTTCAATTATTCGAAGATTTTGTATTTATATGATAAAGTCGTCGGCTACAGCGTGGGGTATAAACTTGGATAAAATTAATGTCAGGGATGCGCGAGGACGTTGTATAATATTATAAAATATAAATGATGTTTACTGTCTATGTATATAGGTACCTAGATTAGGTTTTTTTTTATGATTTATAATTTTTAGAATACATAAATCTATATTAGGTATTTATAATAATGTTACCGATGGCCATTATATACGGAAACTCACAAAGCCAATGGAAATTATCCCACAAATGCTCTATCTACACTGCAGAAGCCCTGGCTATCCTCAAAGCAATTGAGTTTGTTACAAATAGCACAGAAGTTAACCAGGCCATAATTCTTAGCGATTCCCTTTCTAGCCTTATCAGCCTCCAGAATCAATAGAAACCCACCGACATTGCAAGAAAAGTACAAAACTCGCATATAAGAGCCTCCCTCGCTGGTAAACACATGTAGGAACATGTGGATACCAGGACACTGCAATATCACACGCAACGAATGCGCCGGCAAGGCCGCGAAACTCGCCCATTCGTCAATTGATTCCCTCTCAGCCCTGGACTTCTCATACAAAGACGTAAAAATAACTATAGCCATAGACATACATGACCAATGGGAAAGTAAATGGGTTAAGCTAACACCTAAATTACACGAGGTCAAAAGAACTACCTTCCCTTGGACTTTCCAAGAAAACATTACAAGGAAACAGGAGACCTCCATTACCGCCTAAAGATTGGCCACACCCACATAACTCATCAACACCTAATGAGGAAAGAAGACCCCCTAACCTAACCGTAAAACACATCCTAACGGAATGCTGGAGTTACGATAAGAATAGAAGAAATGCTGGACTTCCAGAACACCTCTCCGAGTCATTGAACCATGCAACATAAAAAGCATATCAACATTTATTTATAACACTAAGCTTATCAACAAAATTTAAAAATTGTAACATTCCTTCAAAAAATGTCTTATTTAATGTATATTAATGTAAAATAACTATGTATATTGTCAGTCCAATGGCCTTAGTTGCCGCGGACTTAGTTTAATGTTACCCACATAGTTTAGTCCATATAGTAAATCGATGAAAGTATAAAATAAGCGATTCGGTTTGCAAGAAAAAAAAAATTACTCGACATTTACCCTCATCAGTTAATCGTTCGCACGAGTACCCGTCATTTATATAGAACATAGATTCTTAACCTTTTCTGGTCCATGGACCCCTTTGAAATATAAAATATAATCACGGACCACCCCCTCCATCATCAAAAAATATATATATAAATAATCTAAATTTTATATTTAAAAACATTGTAATTTTTCAAGTGGCAGAATGCGGGCAAGACAATATTATTGTTCTCTTAAAAACGCTATCAAAACAAATTTATTTTTGGGTTATTGAAAAAATGTACAGCCACTCCGTATGGACCCCCGAGTAACCATCGTAACCATCGAGTAACAATTATGAACCTATTTCTCAGTTTTTATTATATATTTGTTATAATATATAGGTACCTGCAGTTATGTTTAAAACGACATCCTATTATGACGGTTTACACTTTTACAGGCATTAGCCATTAAGTTTGTCATTTCGTCCTTGTAAGTGAACCGTAAGATGTTTTTTATTCATTAGGTATTATACAGAAAAAATCGCTAATACTATCGTTAGGTCTTCACCGGGGCGGGGGTGGTCTCAGAGCAGTTTTCACTGCAGACTACAGTTTCACCTACAAAATACCCCTATACGGCTATACGTTATTAAAATACACCAACAAACTGATTTTAAATTTAATGTATATAATATAGTGGAGCGGAAATTAAATTGTACATGCCATAGATAACACATATCGCATAGGGTTATCTTCCTCTTCCAAGTACCAACCCACACTACATATTATGGACATAACCATCCACTACAATATAGAATGCTTCAAAATTTAAACAGACTTAACTCCGATTTTATTTTTTAAAAAGCATATGTTAGTCTTATTTGGTTTATTTTTATTTAGTTTGATTTAATATTTATATGGAATTGTCTTTGCTATATTGTGTTCTGTATTATAGAAAATATTACTCGTTAACTTATACTTAAACTGTAAACCCTAAAATTGTCGATTGGCTCATACAAATAAATAAATAAATATGTTGTATATAGGTACCTACGATGAGAATTCGGTTTAGAAAAAAAAAACTGTACAAAGCACTGCTTGCAGTGTCTTTGTACGATATTTAACGTGATATTGTATCGATGCGATTCTATGTCATCCGACGTGTACGCGAACCGTATCACGTTGGGCCAAGTAAGGTCGTATTAGGTTAGGTCACGGTTGTGGTCGGTTATGGGGCCTGTCGTCGGCGGACACTGTTTTAAAACAATATACACACGTGCGCGGGGTGTACATGCACCGCCGACTGCAGCAGCAGCAGCAGTAGCAGCAGTAGCAGTAGCAGCAGTAGCAGCAGTAGCAGCAGTGCAGTCGCGGCGGATGCACCGGCGCGAGTATTGTGCCGGTAGGTGAAAATCTGCTTAAATCGCAGGTTGCACGTCTGCCGGCCATATATGCATTCAAATGCGCGCGAGCTGCATTACAATAATGTAATATATTGTACTTATTGGGAGAATACGCCCGCGCGGCCGGCTGTATGTGTGCGCGCGTGTGTGTGTTTGTATATTATAGTAGTTTGATTATTGTTCGTCGTCGTCGTCGTCGGAGAGAAACGGAGAAAAAAACCTCTAGCGAAACCTTGGAGGCGCAGAATTAATAATAACCGTTTATCTCCGGCTGCACTGCAACAACGGCACAAAGTCTCTCGATATCAAACGAGCGAGCGGGAGAGTGAGAGAGAGAGAGAGAGAGACAGTGAGAGCGATTGCAGCGGGCATTATATATTTTGTTTTATTTTTTCTTCTTCCACTCATCCTTATACTTAAATGGGAACGCCAAGGTCCCCGGGCATTGCGGGTCAGATGAATACGAAATAATCATGTACGCAGTGATACAAAAATATTACAAAACCATTTATTTACAAAAAAACATGTTTATAGTAGGAAAGTTTTTTTTCAACGATATCTAGTCGGAGAACTAGGTACAGTGTTGTGTACTTTAGCTAAAATTAATGATTATTAAATAGTGTATAGATATACAATAATAATAAACATTCGATTTTTTTTTGTTTTTTGTATTGAATATAATTAATATATATATATAAATAATATATATATTATTTTACAATGTATAGGATTGCGTTTTGTGTAAAACTTTTTGTCTATTTTTTTGTCAATTTTATTTTAAATTACATAAATATATAGCTAAAGGAACTAAACTTTTAAATAAGAATACTACTACAGTTATAAGAATAAATGTAACCAATAATAATAGTAATGATAATAATAATAAAAAAAAAAATACAAATTAAAATAAATGTTTATGACAATGTTAGTTAAGAGGTCCTTACTCTTTACTGTTCATAAAAAAAAAAAAACTAATAAAAAACAACCATATTTTGCTTATATAAAAAAAAATTGATAATAAATTAATCGCATAATAATAATAAATTAAATGTCTGCACAATAATTACAAAATGATAATATAAACTTGAAAAATGAAATCATGTTCTCTTGTCTATATATAGATTTTTATTTCAAAAAAACATTAACGTTTGGTATAGCAGGGTGTACACATTCGAAAATACGTGTAGAATAACGGTTTGCATTATGGGTTTTGACGGTGTCATAATATTTTTATAAAAAAAAAAATTGAAAATAGAAAGTAGAAGTATTACAATAATTAAAAAAAAAAAAAAAAAACCGTAGAAAACGAAATTTCTCGACATATTATGCCGTTTGCCCGTCTCGCACAGGTACGTTTCGAAAAACAGCAACGGAGCGGACGGAATATTTGCCCCAGCTGAGATATTATTATGGACAGTGTGAACGGTATGCGGAATTTTCGTTTTCAACGATAGCGCGCAAGCGGACGCGTTATAAATATTATTATTATTATTAAAAATAAAATGAATAATGTAAAATGGTTATAGAACAGAAATCGTAAAAAATATGATAATAATGATTTACGTTTGGACGCGAACGTGTGTACACAATACGTAAATGATGTAAACCGAGAATAATAATATTATACATGCGTTAGGAATGATGGATGAATGGAATGATGTCATATAAGCGCCGCCGGCTGGTCCCCGTGCTACCGCCACCGCGGTTGCGACCGCAGTGTATAGTTGCGCGGTTTACAGACACGTGTTGATTGTCTTCCTGTACTGGCACACGCTGCACTTTACCTCGCAGCACCACAGGAAAGTGCAGTTGCAACGTTCGGACACCAGGGCCTGGTGGGTCTTGTAGCCGCGGCCGCAGCACATCAGATCGCACCCGTCCAAGCCGATGGACGACTCGTTGCACGCGCGCCCGTGAGTTCCCAGTACACCCAGACGCGGGTTCGGGTCACAGAACCCGGGTGACGGTTCCAGATACACCAAGTCCTTGGTGCCGGGTGCCTTCAGCTCGGGGTTGTACGGTTTCAGCTGGAAGTTATACCTGTTCCGGCCGCCGCCACGCCTTCTACCACGGCGTCCGCCGCCGTTATGTTGCGACTCCTGTTGCGAATCTTGGAGATCCTGCTGCTGCTGCGCCTGTTGATCCTGCGATTGCTGTTCATAGTGCTTGTTCTGCGCGTTGTCCTTGCTCCGCAACCGGCGCAGACCGCCCGCGTTGCCGACCATCACCCTGGACGCGCCGTCGAACCTGTCCTTGAGGTTGTCGCCAATCGAACGGAATATGGGCAGTCTCATCCAGCACGTCTTCACCGTACACGATCCAGACATGCCGTGACACTTGCATTCTTGTTTCATCTCCGACTGTACGTGCTGAAACATAAGAAATCACGAGTTGAGGTTAGAGACACGCTGCACACGGAATTATATAAAAGCAGCTAGACCGCACGCGTAAATGAGTTGATCGACAATAATCGTTCAAATTTACTTGTAATATATCGGCCAGATTAATACTTTGAATAATATTATTTGTTAAAAAAAATATGTTTTACAAAATGTTGTTATATACCCATACATAACATTATAACACATTCAAATATAATAATCTCTTTATATCGTCAATTTATAATTTTTTTATGCATAGGTTAAATATATTCACCTAACATTATTGTGGTGAAGTTCTATCAATTGTTAAAAACTCAAAACTAATAAGTCACCTAGTCATGATCTCATTGATAACAAAACCATGAAGTCAAAAACCGTAATTTTTCTCACCTACATCTTTAATGCTATATTTCGACTATCTTATTTCCCAACCACTTGGAAGTCAGCTCTCATATAATAAATATACTTAAACCAGGCAACCGACCTGATTTGCTCGAATCTTAAAGATCAATCAGTCTTCTACCCACGTTTGGAAACATTTTTGAAAAACTTCTTCTCGAGAGACTTTCGACTATCGCACTCAAACAAAACGCCCTTCCCAACTTCCATTCGCTTCCAAACCAAACATTTCCACCAACTTGACAGTGTAGTGGACCACATTGCTACACCACTCGAAACAAAAAAATATTGGTCAGAGCTTTTCCTTAACGTATAGCTCAAACCTTTGACACCGCCTGACATGACTGCTTATTATTCAAGCTTAAAAAAATTATGGGAAAGACCGTACAACTATTATGGGTCTCTTTTGGACTTTATATTTGGCGGTGGACATTTGAAGCAAGGGCGAGGTAAAACGGCCACTTGCTCACTGCCGCAGGACCAGTGAAATATCATGTATCAATATACAATTAATATATTATACGGTTCATAAATTTTAGGTACACACGAACAATGCGAGGTTAAAGGTTATCGGTGCGCGATACAGTCGTGAACCATCGCACGATTTGTCCAGATCTCTGACCAGGATTTTTGCGGTGCATGAACCGATGTATGATGCCGTGCCGAGACGACCTTGGAAACTCGTAATGAATCAACGGGTCATGACCCATATTTCACCGCGTCGCCAGTTCGCGGGTCGACCGATTTCCCGAAAAATCTCGACTGCGGATGCATATTGCATGACCGCGCTCGACTTATACCGAGAGTGCATGTATATAATCAAGGTATATACGTGTATATATAGTGTACAAATTACGTGCACAACACTGACCTCTTTGCCAGCGCTCATCACAATACATATATTATAATACGCGTACATAATATATACATAATATTATAATAGACTACCGCGGCGGCGTGCCGTGATTCCGGTGCGCAGCGATCTCACCGTACTGTATAGGTATATATATATATATATATAGGTAGTTATACGTATATATATATATACATATAATAATGTATAATGTTATATATTACGCTATGGTCGAAATTCAAAAGTAACGCGCGGCGCAATCGTCCGAAACTAATCTCGCCGTGTGCCACCCACGAGTAGAGATACATATATATATATACAATATAATACGCATATTATACCTATCAATGTATAATACGTTTATATATATATATATATTACGAAAACGTGAATAACAAAAAAGAAAACCAAGACCAAAACCGTCGGACATCGCTACTACCGCGGAATGGGATGCGATAAAATATTGTATATAGGCGTACCCGGGACGGTGCGTAAATTATAACCACGTCAAATTTTCGGCATTCATACTTAAAATATAATACTATATATATTTTCTCGAGCGCCGCGTATCGCCAAAACGTCTATCGGCTGGAAATAATAATAATAATTATTATTATTAGGTATATATCGTTATTCGTTTATTGTCGGGTGACCGCGCTGCAGCTATTGTACGGTCGCGGGAAGAGTATATATATATAAACGACACAAGCGGCCGTTTTGAACGGTATAAATAACGCTGCGAAACAAACGCCACGTAGATAGGTACCCTCCCCGCGATCGCCTCTCCCGCATCACACACACACACACACACACACACACCGGCATAAATGCGAGAGAGGACTCGCGATCGTATTATATACCCCTCCAGCGCCGCGGCGGCGGTTGCCGAGAGGCTGTGCAGCAGCCCATCGTATTATATTATATTATAATAATATGTATTATATAAATAATAAACGGATACGCGTATTTATCGATTTTAATCGTAAATAATCGTAATTAGACGGTTGTGAGTCGCGTCGGGATTGTCGCATCGTTTGTGTTTCACATGGCGCGGCGGCGGCCCGTCGAGTAAAAAACCGTCGAACGGGTAAATATAAATAATATAATATAATATATTATATTGCCGTCGGACCGCGGCCGCAGAAGGTCTATTGTGAAAAAAAAAACGGAAAAGAGGCGAACACAAGAGAGCCGAGTGCGAGAGAGACGGAGACGAGCGAAAATCAATGACGGCAAAAAAAAAACCGACCAAGACTATAGAAACGTCATGTAAGATTCGAGATCATATAATTGACAATGTCAAACGGGGTGAAAGCTAAAATTATTCCTCGTATTGTCATGTCAATTACACCGCTTGATGTAATGCTGCTGCCGGGCACACGCACACACACGGGTCTCTCGGTCTACAAGTGTGGTTTTTTATTTACTTTTTATACATATCTTTCCGCTCGTTCCGCCGCCGCGTCTTCAACTCATACGACGACGACGACGACGTATATAACTACGCATGTCGTCGTCGTCCGGTCCGATCCGGAGACCATCGTCGTTGTATATTATATCGCATACAATATAATAATAATATATACAGGACAATTGGTGCGCGCACGCGTATTGACGATCTATCAAAGCTTCGGGGGCTGCTGCTGCAGTGTGCGCCGGCCACTGTCTCGTTGATAAATTTATTGTGAACGCTTTTCAATGGGGCCCGGTGGCGGCGGCGGTGGCGGCTCGCTGTCAGCCGATTATCTATTGCGCAGCAGCCTACATATTATACTCCTTCATTGGTGGCGACTATTTTCGCGACATCATCACTTATATTCTCATATTATATTGCCGTCGTATTGCGAGCTACATTACAGTATTATTATTATTATATTCTCCTTCTTCTATTTCGTATATACCTACATAAATACCTATAATATATATATATTATAATGTCCTCCTCTGCTTCTATAATATATACTCCGTTTCCCACCGACTATACACTGCAGCAGATACCTTCGTCTTCTCATCGTCGCGCGTTTTGTCGCTCTCGCCGCAGTTTTATAACCCCTCGCCTCCTATATATACATTATAATAATATATAGTCGCCCGTTTGCTTCGCATTTGAATTTATATCGATCGATTTATACAACTGACTAGCCATATATTGTATAATACACGATTTACATGTATTACAGTATAAGCGGTGGTATATACGTGTGTGTGTGTGTAACAATGCAAAACGCGTCTGCAGCGTGTGCATCATTCCTGGCATCGGAGACTTGAACGACCATAGAAATTCAGTGACGAATTTCAGACTAATTCGTTTAAGGGAGGTGAGAAATCTCGTAGGATCAGTTTCCTTAAAAATTCAGATCTTTAAAAATGGTTGAGATCTAATATATACAAAAGGCAAAAACTTTTGAATATGAACCTATATTATCATTAAGCCTGCAATTGCAAGCACTAAACAAAACAATTATTGCAATACCTAACTATATGCACTCGGACGCATCACGCGTGAAAATCAAAATACAACGCACTGCGACACATTATTTTAAAATAGCTTCGAGTCCGATGATGATATCGTGAGTTGATTGCATATCGAGTTTTGTCAGTAATAAAATGTTTCGCCAAGAAAGTCGTGAAAATTGAAAAATACGCCTGTCTGGCCTGCATAATATATTGGCAAGGTGGCCAGACACTACAGCAGCAGCACCGATTCGGTGCACGAGCGTAATTCGACAGAGATTTCTATATAATATAATATATGGGATATCACTGCTGTATAGGACTCTTCACGAAACAAATCGATCGCCCAAGTCCGGGCCGTGTGTACAAAGAGACGCGCGCGCATACATTATAATATACGCAGCACGAACACAAACGCATAAATAATAATGTGATATACATATTATTATGATGTATAGAGGAGGTAGGGGGTGGGAGGGGGGTGGTATACGCGTGTGGTAGATATACCGCTGCAGGTACCTACTGCTACGATAACCGCGGTCGAGGTACGTATATAATATATATTATATAGTTTGTGTGCGCGCCGTGTCATATAATATAATATATATATAGGTATATAGGTACAATAGGAAGTAATATAGTGAAATAATTACGAGGAACGGCGGGGAAACCGCACGCTGTGATATGCCGCCGCCGCGGCGACGTGCCCGAGAGGGGTTGGGTGGGGCGGTAGAAGGCTGTCCAGGGTCCATTATAATATATACGGACGCGCCGCGGCGTGTGCGTGTGTAAAGCTCGCGCTGCGGCGGTAAACACACGCGAGTGTGGGTGGCCCTCGACGACGACCGCGACGACGACCGCGACGACGACGACGAATACGAAGACGGCGACGACGACGAAGACGGCGACGAATACGAAGACGACGGCCGACCGTGCGGGGCGTTTTAGTCATGGCGAGCGCGCGCGGTGAGCGTGGCGAAACCCGCCGGGCGCGGGGCGGCAGACCGCGGGCCATGATGCTGCCCGCAGTATAATAATAATAATATACGGTACATGATAATATTATTATGATAGATGCCGCTCACGTTGTACGACCCGTCGCGAGGTAAATATTATATTATTATATGCGGCGGCGGGGTCTCTCTCTCTCTCTCTCTCTCTCTCTCTCTGGTTCCGACACACGCACACAAATCTATTTAGATACACTTCTCTCGTGAGCCCGCCGCCGTTGTCTCGCGCGCCGCCGCCCGCAGACCACACGGTGTTAGGAGAGAATAAATTAAAAACAATATACATAATAATAATAATAATAATACCGATAATATTATACATATACGCACAGGTATTCCGCCGCCGCCGCCGTGTGCGCGCGCGATGCCCCCTCCGAGTTCGGTGATTTTTTTCTTCCTTCATCTCGCTTGCACGAACGATCGTTATTAATTGTTTTAAGTCATATATATATGCGCGTAGGTATCTGCCCGGCTGTTTTATTGTTTTCCTCGGCTCGCGGCCTTACTGTTGTACAGTATAATAATATTATACCTAATAATACTACCTAATGGCTATAAATAATACTACCTATAGTATTTATAAATCATCGTATATTGTATAGACAGTCGTCAAAAACTTGTATCATATAGGGGGCACGATGACACGGAGGTGGTCAGTAAGGGAGGGTTTTGAGGGATGAAGTTCCTCAGATGACGGGCGTACAAAAAAGGTATATATACTCAAAGTTCAAAATATGTAATTTGAATATTAATAAAAAGCATTATATCTTATATAAAATCTAAATTATCATCAAAATCGAATTTTTTTTAATGACACAAAATGTATAATAAAATAAATAAAAATTTAAATCGATAACTTATTTAAAAATAAAAATTGTTTTAAAAATACATTTATGCATACAATACGTTTTAATATTATAGGTTATAACGTTATATTTATGACAGAAAACGATTGAAATTTGTAATCGTAATTAAAATGGAAAACGGCAAACAAAAATAAATAAGTACAACGAAACAAAACATAATATTGAAAAGAAATCTAACAAATCATTAAACAAAATATAACGCCAAACATAATTTATAGAATATCAAACGAAAAATAACGCAAAATGATATAATTTAAAATCCATTTACCGCATCAGATATTATTTCTAACGATAAACAATAAACGCAAAAGTTGTATAACACTGTAAATAACGTAAAAGTTAGCACGAAATTTTTGATTTCAAATACAAGCTTTGCTATAAACAGTCGTCAAATAGGTGTTGAAAAATACTATGCCAAAAAAAAACCTACATATTTATTGGACCGTTTGATATCACGAGACTAATATATAGGTGCATATTTAACGTCTAAAGTCCCCTACCGCTAATATATTTATTCCGTGATTCATCGCATTTCACAATATACGTGAATGACCACAATATATTATATGTATACGATACGATATCCGTTTCACGAGCCGGGACACTTACCGGCGGATATTATGTATACGTATATAGCGTATTATATATATATATTATAATATATTATATTATTTGGAACACAATATTATAAAATGTAACGTAAGTATAATAATATTATGTGTTATAATACATGTTACATACACACGCCGAGTCGCCGCCGATTTGTCGTCTTTCCGATGTTTACGTTATATATTTAAATTGAGACGACGGCCGCGGCGGCGGAGGACAACCGGTGGCCCGGGCCAACCAGACGATGGGAAACGGTCAACGGCAGCAGACGTGGATAAAAGTGAATAATATTACTACACACGCGCATATAAAATTATTACATGTGTGTGTGTGTGGACAAAAAATAAAAAAATAACAAATATGAAGAGTAAACCGCATACCAAACGACTAATCAAACTACTATATACCGCGTGTGTGTGCAACAACGGTGGTGGCGGCGGCAGTATACCAAAGCCGTTCATGCGACAAAAATCTGTTGAAACATATTTGAAAAAATTTCCCGCCGGGATTCGGTTTTTGTCATTTTTTATTTATCTGTTTATTTTTTTTTTCGTCCCCGACTAGTGACTACTATACAACTATACTAGTTGTATTGGTGCTGCTGCTACAACTACTACTGTGGCTGCTGTTGCGGCTACTATATAATAATAATAAGCTCTCTTGGCGCACAGCACACTTATTATAATAAAACAATTCTCAGCGGTGTGTCACTTTGACCGAGGAGCGACATTTTTAACTGGCCCCTTTTACATACGGTCAGGCCGAACAAAATTGTGAGTGAACGATTTTTTTACTTCACATTTCATCGCTGATACGCAATTCGTTTAAAATACATTATTTCTGCAATATCGTCACAGTATGACGGTTGTCATTTTCCACCGCGAAACCGGTCGACCATAAAACGATGCACTTTCCCGTCAACCGACCGAATTCCCTTTCGGGTAAGCAATCAATATGTTACTATACCGAACTCAACTTAACTCTTTTTCAAATGACTTGTCATACCTAGGCATGACGATATAAGCCTGTAGAATAATTTATAGAAAACGGGTTACGCGTTGAAAAAAAAACCATTTTTTCATAAATTAAAATCAAAATGTTCTTACACCCAAAATATGTTTGAGGCACCACTGCAGTATGTGCAGACCCGCTCGATCCCTCTTGTGAGTTGTGATATAATAACACACAACTACTTTATATTATATTAGCTGCCCACGATAATATTTAAAATAATATGTTATATATATATGAGATGATATTATAAAGGAGGCGTTATAGACACTTACCATGCGTCCGGCTTCGTTGTTGTGCAGGTTCATCTTCTCCCGGAGGCTGCGGCCCCGCTCGCCAGTGTCCACGAACATCCTGGCGAACTTGTACCCGAAGTCTATGTTGTCCGAACACCCGCCCCACTCCCAGTCCTTGACGCCCGGCACAGAGTTCTGGATGTACGGGCCGCGCCGCTGGTGCGTGGTGTCGCACGTGCACGTCTCGATCACGCCCTCCGCGCACGCCCTGGACACCGCGTGCGTCACGCCCGCGCTGGTGATCGCGTATATGAACGCCGTCTCCCTGAAACCTGTGGATCACACAACGTACGCCCACGCGCAACGCATAATATGTTAATAATTTCGTCGATAAATCGGCGTCCGTTTCAGATATACGAAACGTTATTAGGCTGTTGGTGGGTGAGAATGGGCGGTGTGTAGTGGGGCGCGAGTATGGGTTAATACCAAAACCGAAAACGAAAAACACTTATAAACGACGGTTACGGGTATATATATATATGTGTGTATACATGTGCGTATATGATAATATTATACCCACACAGTCACGCGCACACTAGAAGATTTTTTTACGCTTTTGTGTGCCGTGCGCGGTCGTGTGTGTGTACGGTCCAATCAATCAACAGGTCGAATCTACCAGAGTGGTAAATGCACTTTGTATTTATATAATAATAAGTATATGCGCACGTGCCCGTGTTTGAACACGAATTCCGATCGCATACCAATACAGTTAATTAAGATGCACGTCAACGGCGACGGTGACTTCGACGACGACGGTTTTTGTGGCTACGTGAGATATTTCCGTCATCATATTATAGGCGTTGTCTCTTCTCGACCCGAGAAACTCGTTTGCGAGCGCGCACATTTAAAACGTATAATTACCCGAATATTATGTTTATTTGTGAGAATCGGTTGTAAACTGCACTTTTTACGCAAACGTTAAAGAACGAAAAAACGATTGCTAATCAATAATATTAACTCCAGGGGTCAAAGAGGCGTAACATAATATTAAGCTGTGTTATACATTTGACCACAAACCACCGATCTAACGTCAAATGGAGATAATACTTTATAATGCATACGGTTTTGTATATGTGATACTTATCTTGAACATGTATCGATGAATAATTTGATAAAAACATTATACACACGATCGTGTTTAAACGTTTAGTATAGGTATCTTTCAAATTAATATTATTATGTTTATTTTATAGATACGATTATAATATTATACAGGACGTGTTTTCCGGGGCATAAAAAAATAAAACTGAGTTGACATAATTGAAATTTTGTTGAAAAAAAAAAGTAGGTACGTATATATTTTTATTCTCGTTTTGTCGCGGAAACTATTAGACAGTTTCTCGGTTTCTGGCCACACGCACGTCTGGATAATAATCAGTAACAGAGAGAACTAAATCGCGGCGATAACTAACATATTATTACGTATATTATCATATAACTATTATATTATTATTATCATATAAAACTGATTTCATCTGTCATTTAACTCGACCAAAATTTGTTTCCAAGTATATAATATATATATAGGTACCTATTACTAATTTATGGATATAGTGGATACCGGTAGCTACCAACCACGGTATTGTAATTTACAATATATTACTATTGCAACGGTCGCGCTAGGTACCATATTATATCGGTCGCGCATCGTTCGCATTTTAAACACCGAAGCGTATATATTATAATATAATAGTAATAATCGAACGACGGCGCGGCGGCGTCGACGATTATGCGCGTTATGTATAGGTATTATATAGTATTATAATATCGTCGTCGTACACCTTTACGACGGTCAAATCGTAAAATATATATAACGCCTGTCGCGACCATACTATATTATTATTATTATATTATAGGTAGGTACGTGTGAGCGTTGGACGGCGACGATACGGATAATTTGCTATACGAGCGCAGTGACTGCTGCCGTGCGTATAATTATATTACGAGAAGACCTGCGCGACGACGACCTCACGCCGCGGCGGCCGTATATACTGCAGCGGCCGATCCCCTTTTTCGAAAAAACAGAAAAGAATAATAATAAAAAAAAAAAAATGTTTAAAAAGAAAAAAAATTCTCCAGTCTTAAACCCGTCGAATATAAATAACCAGCGCAGCGCAACAATACCGCGACGACGACGACGACGACGACGACGACGATGATGACGATGATGTAGTAATATCGTAACGGTGGCGATTTCACGTGAGTGCTCTGCAGAGCCCGTAGCACATTACTTATATATATATATATATACACGATATATAGGTATGTGCGGGCACCGTGGGAGCGTGTTCGGACGTGTGGTACATTTACACGCCACCGCCCCCGCCCTCGCGGGATTCCGCCACCGGCGCGGCGTCGCGAATCGGGTGGAAAGAAAAAAACCTCCCTCGCCCGGCCTGCGCTGCGGCGGCGGGGGCGCGCGAACAGCATTGTGTTATTATTATTATTATTATAATGTTATACACATGTATAATATATATAGGCGAGGTTTGCAGCAGCAGGGTTATGTGCACTGCACGGGGCTTACGATATCATATATAATAATATTATATTGTGTGTATAATATATATATATATATATATAGGTACAGGCGAGCGCGTATTACACACTGCACGTGCAGAGTACCTATGTATGCCCATCCATGCCTGTGTAATGGCATATCGTCGTCGCCGTCGTCGTCGCGCGTGAAAAACGGGAACGGAAATTATGTACGGGACATAAATCTGCAGACCGGTCGAATGGGAGACGCGTCGACGCGACTCGCCCCCCCGGACGGGCGTATCTCCGCGCATATCGGCCCGTGATATATATTTTTATTATTTTTGTTATTATTATTGCATACGGCCGGTGTTCGAGAGTATATATACGTACATACATGTATATCGTGTACGTAACTTAAAAGGTGGGAAAGGTGTGCGCGATAATAATATACGTCCTTCGCGCTGTCCTATTATAATGCTGCTGCTGCTGCTGCTGCTGCTGCAGCGCACTAAAGGCCATTATTAATACATATATTGTTATACTATGTCACCGCCGCCGCAGAGTGGCTGCTACTCGTATTATATTTCTCTCTTTTTTTTTTTTTTTGTCCGCCACCTATCCGCTCGTGCGTGTCAAAGTTTACGCGCCATAATCGTCGTCGCCGACCAGCGGGTGGCCCAGACCCAAATACCTTCCACCCTGCTCCTGTCCCACCGTATAAATAATACTATATACACGCGCTTTGGAGTACGTTATGCGATATTATACGAGTTTTATATGCAGTCCGTCGACGGAGGCATGTAATTTTACGATTTTGTATTATATTATTATTATTATTATTATGATAATATCTTCGCGTCGCGCGGCGGTCGTCGGTTTTCGTTGTTCTCGGACGCGACCGACCGGTCCCCGGTGCTGTGCTCTAGCAGCAGCCGTCGCGAACCGCGCTCAACAGTTAAATAATTATTATTATATTAAACATGGTAAACGGCAAAAAGTAAAAAAAAAAACACGCCAGCCATATATTATTATATTATAATATATATTTATTGGTAATAATACGCGAAATCCGGTATTTTGACGCGACCAAACCGGATTTCACGACCGTTGTGCAGGCCGCCGCCGTCTCCTCCTCGTCGCGGCAACGGAAGCAACGGCGGCGGCGGGAAATCCGATACACCAGTCGCGCGAGTTTTCCAAAAGTTGCGACGCGTTTCCGTTACGCGCGCACTATCGGCGCCCTCCACCCACCACGCACTCCGCCCACCTCGACACCCGCGTAAACGTCAAGCCCGGCACACTCGCGAGCGTGTATATTATAAACGTTCTGTTCGAAAAACGGGTGCAACTACGTCCGCGAGACGCCTATAATATACCTCTAATATTGTAGGTATAGGACCTGTTGTATATATGTAGTGTGCGGGTAAGATCGGAGACGACGGACATTATAATATTATAATAATAAAAACGATATTACGCGCGTCTGTTGTATATTATATTATTATACGCCTCATACACACCGCCGCCGCCGCCTGCAGGTATATAATATTATTAAAGTACCCGACGAAAAAAAACACACACACTCTCTCTCACATACACCTACACACACACAAACACGTTTTTCTAAACGAAATAATTTGACTGGTTTACAGTGAGCGTGCAACCCGTCAAATAAAAGACACGTATGTATACCTTAAATCGTGTAATAAATAATATGCCCGGCGGACTGGGGCTGGGGGGGATCTGTTCGGGCACGCCGCGGGAAACCCTATGATGACGTTATTAGTCGACTAATAATCCGGCGGCGGCGGCCGGGAGGTCTAATGTCAACACGTTCTTCTCCTCTTTTCTTCCCGTCGCGGCTGCTCATACACACACGACATACACGATTTATCCCCTCGCCGCCCCTCCACCAGCGGCGTTCCGACTGTGCTCGCGACTACCATATACACACTACTACAGCAGCACTCGGACGCGGCTACTATTGTTTTTTTGTTTTTTTTGTTTTTTTTGCCGCCTTACATTATTTTTATTATGCGCACGGTGATGTTATGATGTATATTATTAATAATAATATGTATTATTGCGTTTATTGCTATATTATTATATCGTATGACAGTTGTAAAGGTATACAATATTATAATAATAATATCTCATCGAGAGTCTGCCGCAGCCGGTGCAGCGACGATGACGTCCGAGTGCGTTCGGACGGATAAACGCGCTGCGGTTTCACCGCCGGATAAACGGGTTAGATTTTAAACGTTCGATTGATACGACACATTGTGTGTGCGCGCGTGTGTGTGTGTGTGTTCGTACCATTATTTTACACATATATAATAATACCAGCCTAGTAATATTATGCGTGTAGTAATCGTAATGCGTTTTGGTTTCAGTAGTACAAATTAATATATTATATGGGTAGGTAGGTAGGTAGGTATATATACCGTCACGGGCCGTGCGCGGTCACGTGACTTTTAAACGTTCCTACATAAACACATTCGGATTTGTATAAATTATATCGGTCCATAGATGCTTAGTGCTGATACCACATTTTTCATCCGACGACTTTATATGCGTTTTCCTCCGTGTAATGAATTTTCATAAGAATCCGATCGTTATCGTCCGAATATTATAATCGTCGTGTAACCGTGGTAGGTTATAATAATAATAATATTTTATCTGAAACTCACGAGTTAGATCGCTGCATAGTACGTACATATGTGTGTGTGTGTGTGTGTGTGTGCGTGCCCGGCTGTGCGCTATGTAAGTATGCCTATATTATGTATAGGACGTGTGCACGATGGCGTCGTTGTCCGACAAATATCCGAACGATTTATTTAATAATAATAATAACGAAATGCTGTACGGTATTCGGATTTTAATTATTACGCAAGATTCGGATCTAAACAGTGTAACAGTGTAGGTACCTATTTTATTCCACTGCCAAATATTTGTACGATGTAAACAAATAAGAAAAAAAAAAAAACATTAAAAAACGAATATTATGTAAATATTTAACATTTGTGTCCCGTGTACCGATATAATAATAATAATAATAATAATATACCAGAAATAATATGTCAGCGCCGCCGTCAGCACGTGTAACACCGAACGGCGGATAATTCGAATTTATTGCTCCAGCCGGTGTATATATAATAATATTCAATACAATTGATTGCCGTCGCCGCCGAATCACGCGAAAAAACTCTTCGCGCTTAAACCCGTTTGATCGCAATTTTTATCTTCCGGAATATGGCGCGGGGCAGGTATGTATAATATAGGTAGGCAGGTAGGTAGGTAGGTACCACTACATACATATATATATATTATTATTATATTTTTTCGTGAAAGAAAAAAAAAAATGTCTATTAAAATATATATATCGTGGAGTCCGTATGTAACGACGTCGTTTTACATGCGGTTCACACGATTCGTTTACATAATTTAATCTTTTTTTTCCCCTCAGCTGTCTCCTCCCCCCGTGCGCGTCTACTAAAAATATAATATACTGTCCCCGCGACCAGTACCTGTATATACCTACAACAACGGTACCTATATATACGCGCCGTATACGCCCGAGGCGCGGTGGACACGTCGTCAAGCCGCACACGCACACACACACACACACATATATAATATTATATAAACGACACACACAAACTCGGGCGCGCGCGACAATAATAATATTATTATTATTATATTTTCCAGTCGGATGCGACGTGATAAAGACACGTTTTTTTTTCGTCCCGACCTCTCGATTTTCCCACCCCGGTCACACGGCGATCGTCAACGACGTCGTCGCATCATGACGGTCGTGTACGCGTTCGCGATAAAATCATATCACGCCCGAACCGAAAAGACACTTAGGTACGGGTAGACAAAAAAAAGATACATATATATATATATTATACACCTATATAATATGATATAAAAAATTAAATAATAAACGAAACTGGCGGCGGCGGCGGCAATAACAATAATACATATTATTATTATAATAAAATAATAATGTCGTCAGCTCGTATACTATAGGTATACCATGCAGCAGGTCTGCCCAATAAAAATAGTAAGAGCGTATTATATATGCCTACGACTGCAATACTACGGTGGCGCGAACCAGGGGACGTATAATAATAATATCTCTCTATAGATAATAATAATATTATGTACACCGTATAATGATATTATACGCATATTATATGTTATTATTATTATTATGATATTGTATATTATAGGTAATATAATATTGTAATATACAGAGAGATATATTACTGCGATGCGGAGCAGAGTACCTATACATAAATATCGCGGACACCCGGGACGGGTCGGATACACATCGGTAGGTATATATATATATGTATATGATGATGATAATAATAATATAATGCGCGTTTGACAATAATATTTTTTACGATATTGGACGACGACGACCCGTCGTCGTGTATATTATAATATACACTGCACGCGTACGCGTAGGTATAATAATAATAATAATAATAATGTTTCGAACCAAAGTCGTAACATTATAGCGCTGGAAGTTTCGTGGGTAATATTATACATATATAGGTACACACATAACATATATATATATATATATATACATGTATAGTCGTTCGACCGCCGAGAGGAGTGTAATATATAATAATGATCGTGTATATATATATATATACGCGTACGAAATGAGATTGACGATAACCGTCGATATATTACATAATAAATAATAACACTATCGTTTCCCCGATCGTCGTCAGATCTTATATTATATACCTATGTATTATATTATGTGTATATACGCGGCGTGTATATATAATACCTACAGATATCATAAAATGAAATAAAACATTTTTCAAACTTTATCCGACCACGATAACTATATTATATAGAGTTGTCTTTTATAAATATTATAATAACATAATATTATTATCATGCCGACGAGAACGTGCAAAAGTAAGGATTGGGACGATATATTTTAATTTTCATATACGCCAGTTGAATTGAACTAAACATATTATTATTATTTAAACAGTCGAATAAAAATGATGCGTTATCGATGTCATTATAATAATCGATAAATAATTTTAAATCAATCGCCGTTTCGAATTTGTGCCTTATTATAATGACCAGCAATAATATATTATTATCAGTTAGTCGTTCGTATTAATTTATCGTTATTTGCTCATCGATCAATATTAATTTAGTCTTAATGGCGTCGTTAAACAAACAAATCGACATATTAATGAACTGTGGAAATCTGCAGCAATTTATTGATGGCAAAATATTTAATCACTGAAATAATATTATAATATTATATAATCATACATACGCGTACAGTCTCCGCGCGATGAAATTCCGTCGATAAACCCGACGCGTTGAACTAATAACGTTGCAATAACGACTGCATTTTAAAATTATAATATTTTGTCGACGACTTCGTACGGTTTTAAATGTTCATAAAAATATAATATAGGTAAAATATGTCGATAAATCCAATGTCCCGGAACGTCATTTACGTTTCCATAATAAAACATATTATTATGCGACCGTACGATATAATAATAATAATAATAATATAATATACTGAATACAGCAAACGGCCATCGCGGCACGTGCGTGATCGAACGATAACACAGCCAGAGCAGTGTAGATATGTGATCGGGGCGCTTCGACGCACGATAATAATATATTGTGTCAATAAATGATTATGAATGGTTTTTTTTTTTTGTTCGATTAATTGTTTTTTAATAGTTTTCGTTTTTTTCGTCTGTATCTACACTATACCTATGTACACGCATAATATCGGCGTCACACAAAACGCATGCTCGTGTTCGTTTATTTATTATGTTTACCTACTCTATTATACAGTTATTATATACTGCAAATCACGAAATAATAAATAGGTACCTATCATTATATTATCAGACGCATCATATAATATTATCATAATAAGAATAAAATACTGCATACACGTACGCGCGCATATAATATAATACCTATTATACATTATAATAATATCGTACTACAATAACACTCTTGTTACGTCGTCGGTCGAATATTGTTTATGTCCTGCACGGCGGCGAACACGAATATCGTAAATAAGCCTCGATATTATACACCATTACCTCGTATACTATGCTATTATATATGGTATACAATAAGATGATTTGTATATTATAAATGTATAACAATTTTATCGATAGGTATGAACGAACGTATTAAAAAAATAATATTAAAATACGTATTATGTAATATTATATATGGAGATATCTCTGTAGAAAACTATGATAATAAATTTAATAATATTATATTATATTGTGAACCTCATTTGGAAGGCGAACAATGCATAACTTACAAGTATAATGCTCTTTTAACGTAATTAACGTGAATTTAACGGTATCATAATTTAATAATCAATACATTGTATTATATAGGTACAGCCATATGCCAATCCCAGGGCATAACTGGTTAACAATTTTCCTGGGTAAAAGCTTTGTAACTTGTATGTCATCGCTAACGTTGATGACGTAGTAGTGTTAATTCGCGATTAAGTCGAAACGGAGGAGATTTAATGTTTTTTTGACAGGCTTCAACGATTCGTCATTGTGTATACATTATAATACGTGAACGGGGGAAGTTGTTTTATGATTTAAAAAAAAAAACATTTAAAACAATTATTACTGTTCGACGAATAATATAAATTATATTGTATTATATAATATGCGTGGGTGGGTTGTAATAGAGTTAATACTACGTAATTTTATACTCGTACTTACGTACAAATTTACGTGGAAATAGAATATAGTTGATTTCAAAATATTTTATATAATGCAATTAGGTTTACCTCTGTCCACGATTTTCCCAAATAAGTTTTTGCCGGTTAAGAAGTTCTTGGTCGAACAGTTCCAACGCCTGTTCCGGAACTGGTGCTGACACTCTTGCAACGCCATGTTGACGCCTCTGCTGATTGCTTGCAATACGCCCGGATGTTCGCGGATCATTCTCCTCTGTTTGTTGCGAAGTAATGTCAACGATGAAGTGTCCATGAGCATCAGGCCAGGAGTCATAGGAGCCAAATTATTAGGTTCGCCAGCTTTTGCAATTCCCCTGTAATCGAGAAAAAAAAATTAAACTTTCAATCGTTGTTTAACTATAATATAATTATTCTTATGCACATAGTTAGATTTAAAAGTATTATGCTATAAAATCGATTACAAACGTCCTGTATAAACACGATATTGACATTCTAACTGAGTTTGAAAGTATATATTATTGTTTTATCAATTATTTTAAAACACAATAATGCGGATCAATGAAACATATATATATATATATAATGTATTATATACGACTACGTTACATAATATGAATAATATAGCGTAGAGTGTAGTAGATATTATAATATTTTATATTTTATATTCTTTCACAATATTCAAAACGGAGTATAATATACTTCCACCTCTACACTCTGTATTTCTTATCATTACAAGTAAAATGATCTATCAATAAACGTAAATTGTTCAATGCACGCGATAGAATGACAGATAGCCGAAATAAAAAATCATGTGAAGAAAGAAAAAAATATATTGTTTATTTGACCTTGAGGTTCTCAATAAACGATCGATTTATAATTTGTTTTTTTTTTTATACATTCCCGCAGTTTTGACATTAATATATTATATAGTGTGTACAAGCGAAAGACATGCGAATGCGAATAGTGTGTGAATCATTGAAGTGACAGTCGGGCTGAGAGTGATTCGCTTAAGTATACAGTTATTATAATAATATACAATTTAGGATGTGTATAAATGTATTAGTATGTATTTGACAAACGATAATTTTTATAGTCTGACCATAAGGATTTATTGACATTGCACCAGTCGGTTATCATATTATTGTAAGACAAAAAAGATATCAGAAAAAAAATTGAATAAAATACAAAATGTACAGAGAGTACCTATATGTATCTGGATATCAGATTATCGATTATTAATTTTTTTTTTGTAACGACTCTATATTTTTCTTTATCAAATACGCCTGTAGGTATAGGATGCGGAAGGTTATATAGTGTCGCGTTGGCGCTATAAACGCGCGTACCTATATATGTCAGAAACCGTGTCACTTCTGCAATCTCATGACGATAATGTTGTGCGGTCGGTGTATTTTATTATTTTAGCGCACGAAAAACACTCGTCTTTCGACCACACGATGACGACGGTCAATATTATGCATTGAGATGTTTCCTTTACGCATATACAGTCACAATACGCGATAGGTCTGAAGTGCGTCTCGGCCGCCACTGTCAAAGTGTCGTAGTCGTCGTCGTCGTCGTCGTCGTCGTAGTCGTCTATAGGACGTGCTCGAGACGGGAGTGAAGGGAAATCGACGTGCCTGGACAATGGATCCAAGCACTCGAGATCGACGTATGTGTGTGCGTGTGTGTCCATAAACACACACACACACACACACTTATGCCGTCTGCGTGGACATGAAGAAATTAAGCACATAATGGACAAACAGGGATGTATTATTTGTTGAACGTGTCGACGTATCGGCGGTATATATATAAATATTATAAATGTATAAGGCCGACTGCGGAAAGGAATGAGCAGCAGCAGCAGCAGCAGTGTCGAGAGCAAAGAGAAAAATGTGAGGAAAGAAAGAAATAACACATATTATGTGCGTATAGTATTATCGGACTACCCGCGCGCGCGATGACCAACACCGACGACGACGTGTAAAGGTATACACACACACACACATACACAGACAGACAAACAGACGGACACACACTCATCACACTTATAAGTTATAACATAATAATACGCGTCGCTGCAGGTATACAAGATTATATTATTATTAAAGCGTGTTGGTTTTTGCCGTGTAATTTTCGAGATGATGAGACTTATTTTTTTGCCAGCTTATATTATTTATATAATAAATAGTGTTACGTTATACGGCGCGACGTGAAAAAAAAAACACTAAAAAAATGTGTATTATTATTATATATGCGCCGCGTGCATCAGAAAGATCTATAGTGTGGCGTCCGTTTACCCGCATTTAAAAATCAGGCACGAGAATTATTATATAATATTATTATTATTATTATTATTATGCCTAATTTCATGTACACGAATCGGACGTTGTCACGCCAAACGTACGTAGGTATATACCTATACTCGTCTACCACCTGTCTGGTCGTTCGGAAATAGCTGTGATATAAAAGCTCACGGTAAGACTCGCCGGGGAAATTATTCACTTTTTTTGAGTCGAGTCGCAACCGACGTGACAACTGCGGCGATGCGCGTGTAATTTAGTAACTTTAAAAGGTGATTATCGTAAAACGTTAACTGTTGACGTGCAAGATAAAAGATAAATCAGTGAGGAATGTTCCGGTAGACATTTACTTGTTTATATAAACGGGGAAAAAAAAATGTATAAAGGTATATAGGCAAGGCAGGCAGGCGCAGTAGGTAAGTGTATTATATTCATAACTCGTTTTCTTTTCTCTTTCCTTCTTTCTTTTTGTTTCGTTTCGGTTTTTTACCTTATAAATTTGTTTTGTTTTTGTGAGTACGAGAGAGGGATACGGAGAGAGAGAGAGAGAGAGAGAGAGAGAGAATGCATGCGCGTGCGCGCGCTCGCGTTTATATGTGTGAGTAGTGTAATTTATAGTATCACTAGCTCTGCTCTAGCCTATCTCCCTTGATCATCGGTTGTCGTGGGAATATTCGCGTTCTGGCTTCATTCCGGTCGACATTTTTATATTTTAGGTCTCCTAATGTCGTTAATCATCCGATTCTTATTTCTCTCTTTATACACAAACACACACACACTCGATATATAAACTATCCAGACACACACACACGTAACTTACACGGTTCACTAACGCGCGAAGCGCATAGTTTGAACGCGCGCACAAGACACGACGCGATACGACTTCATTGTAGTACCACGCGCGCGCGTCGCACAAAAGACTATGTGTGTGTGTGTGTGTGTGTGTGCGGCTGGTTGCGATCCGATGGATCCGATAACGGACAAATCGGCCGGCGACGGTCGTGTTCGATCTGCAGCGACGAGTTCGCGTCGGGACTTCGCCGCCGCCGCCGCCGCCGTCTAAAGTCATCGGACGTCGACGCGCGGAGCTGTATAACATCACAGCGATAGAGGACGGCGACGACAACAATGGGCAGAAGACTGGCTATATTATTATATACCTGCAGCGCGGTTGCTGCAGTGGCGGTCGCGAATGATGAGACGAACTATATATATATATATATATATAATATAATCTATTGACCATTATTATCGATTGCCCGCAGACGCCGCGAATCCGCCGCTGTCTGTATATATATAGAGTATATAATAATATATATTATATATACCTACCTACGCGCATTATTATGCAGCGTGTGTGCGTGTGCGCGTGTGTGCAGATCCCGGTAATCTGGCCACGACGTGACGGCCCAGAATGCGTGGGTGTTTTATGAGCAATCGCGATGAGTGTTATCGACATTATAATATTATATGATCGAAGCTCGAATCGGAAAACAATTAGAAGCGGGTGCCAAAGTGTAAAAAAAAAATGAGCGTACCTACACGGAGAATGGAATTTGTTATGAGATATACGTAATATTATATATATTACAAGGCATAGTGATGATAAATTATATTTTTATAAAAGAAGCCCCCCCCCCCATATTTAACCGCCGGTCACCGAACTTTTGGCATCTCGCGCTGCCGGAAGAGCTGATTGTAATACAGCACGTGAACGAAAACGCGTCAGCTTACCGAAATTGCGGCATGTATATAGTATATTAGTTTACCTATAAGGGTATCGAGCAGTTGTGCCTAAAACGAAATTAGTATTTCAGGATTAGTTTTCCAATTGCACATACATTTTAGTTTTACCTTCTGGTATGAAAAATATGTTTTTGTCCTACGTAATTGAATTAACATTGAATGCGATGATACATTATAATATATTAACTTTTAAGTTTATTAAAAAAAAATATTAATTTTAAACGTGTAACAATTTATTGATGATTGATCAATAGATTAGTGGGTGACAAGTGAAATATTTTTTGTTTTAATAATAGCTAATTTGTGTAAATTATATAATTATATTGCTATTGTCTAGCCCAATCATTATAGTATATCAACCCTGAAAATTACCGGTCTAAATTGATATATTAACCCTGAAAATAACAGAGCGCAACTGGTCCATTAACCCTGAAAAGGACCGAGTGCAATTGGTTAATGAAAAGGTAATTTTACTCCTATACAATATAATATATACATAACGAAATTTTGATTTCAAACGATGAAACCCCTGTTATAGGTTATATACCTTATAATATATTATTATTATTAATTATTTTCTCCCACCAACGAATTTTTTTTAAAAACACAGCCAACTCTCGTTTGCTATTATACAACTGCAGTATAGGTATTGTATAGTATAATATGATTATATATAACGAGTTCAGTGGGGCTCATTATCTTTTCGGAAAAATAAACAACAATAACAATATTAGCAGTATATACATGGTGTAGTTATTACAATTTGACTATACTATATATTATGGGTAGGTACTCATACCGACGAGTGAAAAGTGGTAAAACGTCACATATTATACATATAATAATATCATAATACGTCTTGTGCTATGACATCGGGAGTAGAAAATAATGTCGTGGAAGTTATGGAATTTTTTTACGTGCCGAAAAATGGATTTTCATCGGAGACGAGAGAAATTTTATACTTGACGTGTGTGCGTAGACACCACTTGAAATGGTATTCCTCCGCCGCCGCAGCCGCCGCTGCCATGCATAATATAATATATATTATAATAGATAGTGTCATTAGTGCTGCAGCGCGCGAGCGTATTTCGAAACGAACCCGATGCATGCTGCAGCGCCTAATATATGTATATACCTACTATACACGTGTAGTATTGTACGTCGCCGTGTTATTATTATTATTATTATTATTATTATTGGTTACAAATTCGAAGAAGAAAAAAAAAAAAGGAAAATAATAACTCTACTGCCTACCGCCCGGGCCTGATCTCCTAAACCGGAAATTAATTAACAAACAACATTTTTCGTCCGCCCCGTGGTCCAGAGGTGTACCGCGGTATATAGGTAATTAGCGGTCTAAATGATTTTTACCTCAGCCTTATGATTATTATTATCATCGTTATTATTATTATTATTATTATTATGACGACTACTACCTATACTATTACTACCACTTATATATAGTGTTACTGTTGGCCGCAGTATACTATAATACACGCGCGTATGGATGCGGCAAAGACGCGTAATTTGGAGTGCACCAGTCATATATTATCGAAGACGTCGGCTGAGGGCGGTGTTGATATATATTTGTGTGACGGAAACACGTCCGAACAGATTGATGGACTTGAGAAAAAAAAAACCTATAACCGTTTTGACTTACGAGTGTCATCGTGAGAGAATATCACTCAAGTACTTGTCATATTATCATTATTATTATTATTGTCCAGTGACTTAAACTGTCTACAGAGAGTTGAAAAAAAATAATAAAATCATCCTGAAATGTGTCACGTGCGTCATTAACGTTATTTTAATCCAGAGGAAAAAAGTACATAACTAAATGGTAATAAAAATAATGCTCAATGATGCACCCAACGTAGATCCTAATTTGTTTACATTTACTGTGTAATATAATATAATATTAATGGTTATACAATTATTTTTATAGAGACATCTCGATCGTATTCTTTTTCAAGTGTTTAGGAACAGACCATAATGTTTATATATATACACACACACCTAAAAATATGTTTATACAATATATTATATTGTTTTAAAATAGCGAAAGGAAAGAATAAAAAGTGAGTCTCAAGTTTGAAATAGATATGTTTAATATATTAAACCTAAAATGTAAACCATAAGTACCTACTATTATATTTTTTAAACGTTTATAGCTATTCAAATAATATATATGGTATATATGGTATATACCGCGTGCGCGTTTGTTTGTGTGCGTGTGTGTATGACATCATCATTTGTTCGGCGGATATTTGTTTTATTTTTTATTTTTAAGAACTTAATTATCTGCCTTAGATAAAAAAAAAAGATGCCGGAAAACGAAGCATATTGTTCGGATTGGGGAGACAGAAAAATGTTTCATCAAAATATGCGTTTTGTATTTTTCATTCATATATCCGTACAATGGTTTGAAAGATTTAAAAAAAATGATAACGTAAAAGCCTCCATATATGTATACATATAAATTGCTCTCGTTTTTGGGAACAGTTTTTTTCGCCCCATTATCAGTGCAAATTGAAATTAATAGGGGGGTTCAATGATGCCCTCCTATTGAAACGCGTGCGTGCGTATACATGTCTGTCAACTATTCACAATAGTCTCTGATAGCCATCTAGACATACAGACGGCCACTTTGGGTGGTTCCCCCGTGTCTCTTATTAGGGTTCTTCTCAATTGACCCTGTCCACCCCTTTTAATGTCTGATGGATAAAAATAAACAAATGTTTAATAAAAAAGAATGCTTAGGTAACATTATCAAATAATTCACGCTGAGATCGTGGTGACATTCCTTCCGGTTTCTATGTCATAATCGTTGACTCTCATACTATAATAAAATAATAAATCTTGTACTAGGAACCCAATAAGATAAAACTTGAATTGTTTGAATGAATCGAACGGTATGAATTTCTCAAAAGGGTATACAATTATATTATTTTCTATAGAAACGTATAGAACATGGTGGATCTTCTGCTGTTTGTGTTATGTGAATAAAAAAAATTTGTCTTTTCTTTTCATTCTTTTTAGATTTTTTTTATTTCATTCGTTTTTCTTTTACGTCGTTTACACAACGCCTACCAGATATTGTTTTTTTTTGTTCCCAGAATTTAGATATGAAACAAATAAAAGGTATTATTCTTATGTTAACGAGTTTAAAAAACATATTAAAGAAAGGAGCATCTTCTAGCATTTTGGAGTTTATTAATTAGTACTTTAAATATTTTAAAATAAAATATGTATTCATTAATATGCGATAATTTAAAAGGAATTTAATAAAGCAATTACTGTTTAAAATGTAATGTCCTATCATGAAGACTGTAATCTATAAATTAACGATTTATAGAATATTTATTTATTATTGACATTTTGAGACAGTTACAACTTAATTTGATTGTGAACTAAATTAGTTTCATTCAATTTTTAATGATTCATTAGTTTATTTGATTATATTTGCTATAGATATACTAAAAATTAGATACACATTTAATTATTTAAAGATAATGACAAACAATTATATTATATATAGTTAAATGAAGCATGAATATACTGTTTTAATTAATAATCAGTAATTATCGTTCAAATTATATTACGCACAAAATATAATAGTTATTAGTAAGCTGAAAATAGTTGCATACTATAATTCTTATATCATATATATATCTATATAAAAAATACTTAATTTATAATTTATATCAGGAATAGGTTAATACTTATTACTTTTGGTTTTATGCACAGACTCACGCGAGTTTTAGTTGTTTTTAATTTCTAAAAAAACCGTTTATTGTTTTTATAGTGATGGATATTATTTTTTTTAAATTTATTTAGTTCTTTACATAAATCAGTTTTTGAGAAAGTGAAAAAGATTATTGGTACCTACTTTAAAGTTATATACCTAATAACCATTATAATTTTGTGGTTGCAGTTTTTGTCAAAATTGAGAAAATTTGTAGATAACACAATAAGACAGAAGTAAAAATATTATCAATGGAATAACTTAGTTATAGCTCCGATGAAATTCATTTTTAATGAAAATATGCAATGATTTAACATTAGGTACTTTAAATCAGAAAAAAACTCGGATAATATTATAACAACTACAATCTACAACGAATTTATTAAAACATTAATTATCTCACTACCTAGTTAATATATTTATTTGTCATATCAATTTACTCATTTACTGTGAAATAATTATACTCAACTAAACAATATTTTACTACATTTTTCTTTAATTAATAATTTCTAGTTTTAAAAAATATAACCTTCTAGATTCTGTCCTCTACATTTATTAAAAGTACCTAATCGTAGATTTTAATAATTTATCAACTATATTTTTTACCTAACATTTTATAATTATTGGAATTGAGTTTTGAGATAAGTATATTTTAATCTAAATTTATATTTAACAAATATAAATGGTATACATATTATTTTGATTTTGTTTTAATTAAAATTAAGTTAAGCACAATATTATTATTTAAATACTTATAAATTATAATTCCACTACATACCTACTTATAGTTAAATAAAATAAAATACTATCGACATTTCTATTTCTATGAAACTATAAGGCACACTTAATGTATATTTTAGTAAATTAGTATAGTATATAACACAAATGATCGACCTCGCTTGATCATACATAAATAAATATAATATAATGAAATGATTAAAGTAAGATTCGTATATAAACGTGAAAAAGAAAATAAATAACGCAAATATACGTATCTAGAACAATAATAATTAAAAATCACATTATTAAATCACTCATAACAAAACTACTTACCACCAATGGGTGCCCTTGTATTTTCCTTCACGGTGTTTGGCGTAGACTCGGGAGATTTCGACGACCACAAGGGTCATCAGTACAATTGTTTTGATTACAATTGTGGCCTTCATGTCACATGTCTAGGTGCACAGATATGGGGTGGAAGAAATGTCCCGTCAGCGCGAAGCGAAAGGGACCGGCGAACAGAGACGACACGAATACCGCGCGGAGGTCGTGAGAAACCCTCCCGTCGGGGGTGGCCGAGAAGACGCGAAAACGAAAAAAAAATAAAAATAAATTTCGAAAATGCAAATGAAAAACGGTACCGGGGGCAGGCAGCAGTGTAATATTATATTAAAATTATGTTTTACACGAAATGAAATAATATGTATTTATGAACGCGGTGAGCGCGGCCCGGAGAAACGAGTTTTCCCGGGAGACTGCGGACGACCGTGGTAGGTACAACGCACGAGCAAATTGTACAACACTGCGCGCGGTGATATACAATCAGAGATGAACGCACCCCAGTCCGGCGGAGCAGAACGACTGATCGTGAATGCGCGACATCTCGGCCGGCAGGGAAACCGCTCGTCCTCGTGGACCACGAACACGAAAATCATCTCCGTCCGGGAGGATGGGCGTGGCGGGCGGCCGGGGAGGAGGAAGCGGGCCAGGCCCCGCCCGCCGGCCGCCCATGCCCGTGCGCTGGCCCGGCGCCGCGCGCGACGGAGACGGGACGACGGGACGCGCCGGGCGGCGGCGGAGAGACGGCCACGAAAACGGTCCGGCGGCGGCGGCGGCTGTTGCCACAGGTTATTGGCGGCCGCCGGAGCGGTTATTGGGCCGACCGTGGAAGGGAGAACGCGGCTCGTTTCGCGCACGCACGCGGGTACGCCTCTTTCGACTGTCGCGGACGCCGCCGCCGCCGCCGCACAATATAATATAATAGTATATTGTATATAATATAGGCATACCTTGTTATATACACACACATATGTATATAAATATGTGAGCGTGTGTGTGTGTGTGTGTATATAACATATATCTATTTGTATACATATATGTGTAATGTGTGTGTCTAGCCGTCTAGGATTGGTTTTGTTTTTTTACGTTATTTGACTCGCGACCAAAAAAAAAAAAATTATAACCTTTTGATAATATATTTTGTATATTCAATGATGGAAACAGTGTATTATTATATAATATAGTTAGATATGAGGTAAGACTGGTTCCTTATGTTCACTCTGAAAAATCAAAATGTCATAATAGTCTATTTAAAATCAACGTGTCCAATCATGCGGCCAATCGCATATGGCCCATAATATATAAAGTGTAAAATATATTATACACTATCGGGGCACGCACGTATTCTCATGAATTATTTTGTGATGAAATAAATCGTTTTCGGGAATAATAACTTATTTTCAGAAAGACGCAGTATAATTAATATAGTCAATTATATATATATACATATAGGTAAGTATCTATATACATACTTCGCCCTATACTTACCGCACGTTTAGTGGCTTTGCAAAATAACCGTTCAGAGGCGCATATATAATATATAGGTACTCATCGCGACGAATAACGACGGTGTTCGATCCTCCCGAAAAGTCGGTAGAAAACTAAGATGGCCCGGAATAGATGACGACGACGACGACGATGTGATGGCTACATCGAGTGCGAGCCCCAAAGACTTATTCAGACGGCGATTCGTGACGCTGTCGTACCGCAGTTCGCGTCGTGTGGCCGACATCGGAAATAATTATTATTCTTCAATAATATATAATAGTTTTTCGCACGGATTTAGCGTCACGCTCACTCGGCACGGTCGTCGTCGTCGTCGTCGTCGTCGTCGTCGTCTTAGCGTACGATGGTTTTTTTTTTTACGAGCCCTAACGCACGCACGACACGCGCGCGACATTATAATAATATATTAATAATATATAATATGGGCACCGGCTGTGTGCAGAAGAGACACTTATCTTCCAACACAATAATATAATATATATATGGTATCGTATACCATATACCGGGTAAAATAAAACCCCCGACGTCATTTCAAACCGTTTCGTTTTGGTGTGATTTTTTATATCCTCGCAAATAATAATAATATTATATTATATGTATTCGACTTCGATATTATAATGACGCGCGCGTGTTTGTGACGGACACCGCAGACGCCGAGGCCATTGTAAAAAAGGCGCGAGACTTCGCAAGAGGCGTATATTTATATACCTATATATCGGTCGATGGGTATATCATCGCAGCTAAACATATTATTATATATATATATATACACATATATTAGGTGCCTGCACTGCGCGTATGTATATTATGAATATAATATGCATTTATGTGTGTGTGTATATATATATAGTGATAAATTTAAACACAGAGATAATTGAAATGCACGCGATCGGATATATTGTATTATATTATTGTGTTCGACATAATATAGTCTTCTAACGCATTTCGTCATCGTTTATTCTTTACGCCCATAACTATATATATATTATGATATTTATCTATATATTATCTATATAATATGTATATGCGCGGTATATTATTTCGTAGCACGTTCGTGATAATAATGATGACGGCGTTTCTCTCTAGCTCTCTCGCTGGTTCTTACCTCTAACTTATCATAATATATTATATTATACCATCATAGGGTTGACATATAATTTTACGATCGATTTCAATCGTCCCGTTTTCCTATATGTATATACGCATATACATAGATTCTCTGCTAAGACTTCACGATTCTCTTTTGTGCTGCATAATATATAATTGGTGGGAAATCAAAGCAAGTCGTTCTCGTGTACTGCAGCAGTGTACAAAATGATCGTTTTTGCAGGTACCCAACTATATATTATTTAATATATTATGAGGCGCGTATATATAGTATACACGGTCAAAAGCGACCGCCATTTTTATTCTTACCATAATTATCGAATTGCAGAGAGCATAATATATTATATTGTTTACTGTTGTATAGTTGCGTATTCAGAGGTGCCTATTATAGAATTATTATATTATTGCGTATCATTTATAAACGTATTTCGTAAATAAACATAAAATATTTAGGCACACCTGCTATATATAGGTATAGGTATGTAATTGTATATGTGTATTGCACCAATATATTTAGGAAGTCTTATTTCTGACGGACATCGTCGTTGCGACTTGCGTGCGATGGTTAACGCAACAATACGCGTGTTTGAGAACGATGTTGACTTCTCTATAGTTCAACCAAAAGTGTTAAAAAGTAACACTATAATATAACAACCAACGGTAAATACTTAAGCTGTATCATTATCGTTATTCGATTTCTCGGAACGACGAAACCAAGTCTAAATCGTATGTAGGTACATGAATAATTATACCGCGGTATATACCGCTGTATTTGTCTAGCATGAATCATATATGTCGTGTATACGGTGTATATACAGGTACACACGTCTTAAATGTTATAATATATAGAAAATATTAAATAAAATAATATAATATACTATTACTAATATGGTATGCTTAAAATATATACTAAACATTTAAACACTATATTTGTATTTGTTATATTATATTATAATATAATTTATTGCGCACCGCGCGAGTAATAATAATAATAATAATAATAATAATAATAATAATAATTGTATGTTAGCGTATACGCAGAACACGCCGCACTACACCTATGTACATATAAAAATATTATATACTATTTAACCGTCTTGAACTATGTATATATAAGAAATTAATAACACACAAACCATTACAGAAATATTAATCAGCTTAAGTACTGCAGGTATTTTTTATAAATGATTCATTATAGGTATATATATTGTATAATATAAATTAATAACTGCAGCGTGTATCTTATAAGCTAGTTTTTCTTATATACCTATTACGATTCGAAATATCATTTATTATAATAATGACTTGTAATTATTACTTCATGTTATATGATTCGACACGAAGTAAATAATAATATAAGTAGTGTATAAAATATTATCAACGACTAGTTGATTCGTACCTATATATAAACTACTATTTATCGATTTAATTATTATAGAGACTACAATGTGACATATAATATAATGTTATTGGTTTTTAATTTTGGTGTGACGTACAGATAACATTTGTTTTCCAACAACTTAATAGATATTTTTTTTTTTTTGTATCGACCGTGCACATTATCAATTTTTTCATAATTTTTAAAAATCCTTCTTTTGTTTATTTTTATAGGTACGACTCATATAATATTATTACATGACGTAAATACGTTACTTCCTACTACCTAATAATAATAATAATAATAATAATAATAATAACAATGATGAAGCACGATTTCGCTTTTTTATATTTTTTAAACGCAATGCAAATCAACAACTTTATAGGTAGGTCCTATTACACACATTGTATATAGGTACCTGCAGCATGGTACGGTTTTTGCTGCAGAGTTGGCAGTCCATATAATATGATAATGATTATAATGATCTCTGCTATTTGTCTTGCACCTTATTGTTAAAGAACATTAATTATGTGTAGGTATATTGTATATACACTGTAATATAAAAACGTCAGGCTTAGTGCATCCATTATATCGTGTTCATCTTCCCTGTCGCATGCGTTTTGCGTACCTAGTATATACTTGTATAAATAATAAATAAGTACTGCGCGGTATATGTTATTTTTCTATCTTATTTACCCGACCTACCGTCATAAAAGTTTAAAAAAAAAAAAAATTATACGTAGGTACTTACCAGCTAATATATAAAATAATGACACTATACGTCATATATTATATGCAATTGGTCACCAAAATAAAAAATACTTTAAAATCTATTTGTCCTTATCATATATTGTATTATAAAATTATTGGCGATCGATTCACCGCCGCAATATTATTATCCTACTATTTTACACTTTTTTACAACATTTAGTTAGGTAAAAATGAAATAAAATAGTTTTTCCTTCTACATGTATATTATTATATAGGTATTATAGGTAATTGTACGTGCATAATTGAAATTTAAAACTATTTAAGAACTGAATAATTATACGTATACTATTATATAATGGTAGATATATATTGACATAAATTATATAATCATCTTGAAAATAATAATTCTGTTACTATATTATATTCATCATCGATTTATTTTTAATAGGATATTGTGAAATAATTTAATAGAGTAGTAATGTTTTATATTATGTTAACGATTTTAATCAACCCAAGTTAAATCATATTTATACTGTCTTTACGAAATTATTGACAAAATTAATTTCGTTTATTGTTAATCAATTGCCATTAATTATGATATAAAATAACTGCAGGAAATTATAATTGCCCCTCATTTAGTAATAATTTGTCTCGGGGATATATTTTATCTGTAATTAATAATGATTAATTTCCTTCGATTAAAATATAATTGAAAAACTGCTTTAAAAATTATTTAATTCCAAAATGCATTTGTGAGGTACATATACATAATTATATCGTCGTACTTATTAATGTATATTAAACGTATTAATGTATAATACTCGTACTATATAATATTATAATGAGAAATACTGACTTTTCAAGTTATGCATACAAGCGCGAGGCGGTCAGGTATGTATTTAAATAAAGATCATATTACCTACTTATATAGGTACATAGTGTAGGTTAAAACGGAAAAGATTTTTTTTTTTTTTTAGTGTTGACATTGCTTTTTAAATATTTAGTTATCATGTAGGTATTGTGCATTATACCTGTTGAATGAGTTATTAATGTCATTACCACGTAAGAAGATATAATAATGCACATAGATAAAATATATAGCTTTGAACAATGTTAAATGTACACGATACAGAACGTCACGTGGTACCCGCCAAAGAATTAATTTTTTTTCACTATGCCACGAGTCGAGTCTATTATGTGGTTCGAGAATAATATTTTGAAAAATGTGAGTACCTATATAAAAATATTTAAGCCAATCCATACTCGTCGGCCGTGTTGTATATCCAGGCGTGAAATCAAACATTTATCCGATCATATTGCAAATTATATTATACTAGCGTGTTTACAATGTATATATCGCCGGGGCTAACTTTACGGACGGCGCTAGAATGAACCCAGAATAGTAATCATAACTTATAATCGATACCGCGCACTACCGTAGGTTAGGTATAGATACCTACTTTTATGATAAAATCTACAAAAAAAAAAAAATGTTTTTTTTTATCTATATAATATCATCTTATCTCATATTATATCAAGTGATAAAAAGAAAACGTTAAGCGACCGTAAGGTATTTGTGAAGTATTTGTATATACCGTTACACAAAGACGTCCGACTTGTATGCCTACATATTATTATTATATACTTATATATTATATGCTCACGTGGTCATCGATGATGGGTTCTAAAACACCAGAAGACAATGAATGTATATTATTATTATGTATTGTCGTATATACACCGGAGATTTATGGAGTTTTTCGTGGGAAAAGTACACGGAAATATTATGCTAATGAACCGAATGACCTGTAGGATTCTAGGTGATTTTTTGTCATTATTATTATTATTATTATTTATTTATTTGTCTACCGAAGCGGCCTCGGACGTTAACAATAGATACAGATCACCACGGTTCGCGTTTTGTACATTATCGGTATAGGCGGGATATACGGAATATACCTAAGTGAATTTCTATAATATTATTATACACTATATATATTATATATAGCCGGTAATAGGTACGGTATAATGTGTACCATTGTCGGATAGACGAGAAACGAAAACGATAGCCAAGGACGAGGACGAAGGACCCATCGTAATGTAGGTGTAGAGCCTCTGCTCAGCCTTCCCCTGCTCGTTCGTGATTTCTACCCGTCATATTATTATTATTATGTATACGTGATATCCTATATATTGTAGCGTATAGACGTGATTTTCGTATAATTTTAGTTATAAAACCTATTATTTTCGTATATACCCTATACCCATCTCTATGTCATGTATTATTACGCTGTAGAGTAGCGTATATAAATATAGTCGGTGAATTATGCGGCTGGTGTGAAAACCTGAAGTAAAAACTACAAAATAATATTATAATATTATATAAATACGTGTTGCGCGGCGCATGTAGAACAGCTTGGGTCGGGTAATTTGTGTTTAATAGTCGAACGAGAATAATAAAATTAAATTCAATTCGTGATAGAAAAACTTGTTTATTTTTTTTATTTTTTAACCACCGTTTGGAGCATTCCGATGTTACGTACGGTATGGCATGGGATAGTATATTATAAAATTTTTTTTCTGAGCGCGAAGACATAAATAGTATAAGAAATGTATTTTTCGAATTGTTTTTATCATATCGTCATTAAGGGTTACCTTGAAACATCGAAACTCAATTTTTATGCGACCTCAAAAGCTTGACAATTATGACGAAATAAATAAAAGGAACTCATCTGAGTTAACTTTAAAATCGCGTAGCGCAGACTTATAAGTAGGAATATAATACCTATAATACATAATGTGTTACTCGATTAATTTAAAAAGCGTCCTTTTTTAAGAGATTTAATTTAATTTGTAATGCAATAAATTAAATACCTAATTAAAAAGTAAAATAAATAATGGCTCCTTTAATCATTACATTCTATAATGTTTACAGCTACAGATTTTAACACTGCACAATTTAAAAACTATAAAAATACCAAGACAAATAATACTTTTTTAAATTTAAATTAATTTGAATACATTAAATATGATTTTATAAATCAAACGTTTACATTAAATAAGAAAATAAATACATTTAATAGCTAGAATGATTCTATTGTTTTGTTAAAAATTACAAATATTTTTTCAAATGAATAAGTTTAAAACTAGCTATAAAATTCATCATAAATAAATCGTATATACCAACAAAAAAAATGTCGTTATTTCAATCATTGTAAATAACCTAACCTAAAGTTACAGAAAATGTCAAAAATGCAAAATAAAGATTAATTATATAAACTTGTAGGTTATTTAAATATATTTTTAGGTAGGAAAGCATCGTCTAAGGCGTTTCGAAAAAAAGTCATCAATTTCCTAGTTTTGAGCCCCAACTTAAGGCTTCAACAAATGCTAGTGCTATGGAAACATAGGAGTTATATATTAAATTTTTTATCACTCCAATTTCCTGCACTTAATTATTTTCTAGAACTTTAACATTTTGCGCCATGTTATTAAATATTCATTGAATAGATTGCATATTTATAATAATATGCAAAAGGAAATATAGGAATTTACTGAACAAAATTAAGCAATGAACTTGGCTCGTCAGATATACCTACGCAACAAGATTGTTGGATTAGAAGTATAACCTGCAATATACTATGATTATACCTGCCTACACGTAACAAGGCTCCTTTGTAACAATAATATTTATTTTCTCTTTTTAAAAATAAAAATTGGTAATAAATGTCATTTAAATCCATTCATACGGCAATATTGTGAAAATGACTACGCATTTTTATAAATTATTACTTTGTGAAACATTAAATTTAATCACCGTGTTTTCTTGTAAAACACTACCTATGTCTAATAATAATATATAATAACATCCCTAATAAAATAAAATTAGCAATAAAAAATTATTTTTGTAAATGAATACAATGAACATAGGTACTTATAGAGTATACTAGTATAATAAAAACAAAATGTTGCCGAAATTAGTATTTAATTTTAATACACAGAGAAACTCATAAATTTACCCGATAATTGCAACCAAATAATAATAATGAGCTTGTAAATGTCTAATGACTTTAACATTTCACTTAATACGAGATAATTGTATTGAATGAATACGATAACAAAAAAAATTAATGCTATGATAATATCCATTCAATACGGCTATATAATACAAATTGTAATGATATACACTCGTGGTGGGTGGGTAAATGTTGCTCATGCTATAAAAATTCGATAAGGAAATATCATTCCAACTATGGAGATTATAATATAGCTTGTATACCCAAAACCCATCGAGATGTTTTAAATAATTATCGTTTTGTATGTTATTAATTTTTTTTTAAATATATAGGTTGTTATAAGTTATAACATAATAATAATAATATGTATTTCGATAAAAATACTTTTTCTTATATAAGATGCATCGTATTATGTCGTTGTATTACGCGCCACGTTTTTTTTTAGTGACTATGGATCAATATAATATATTATAATATAATTATTTATAATTATAATACATTCAATATAATACTATTATAAAATATCAAAAAAATGAAAAAAAACATGTTTCTTTATTTTCTGGACATATTTTTTTATCGCAATTTCAAAATAAATTGTTGAACACTCAGTTGCACCAACAGAAAAATTAACTTATTTTTTAAAATTTGGAGCGTTTTCTCTGAAAATGTTGATTGTAAAATCATCAGTTTTGAACACTAGTTCATTAACTACGATCCTTTAAAGTTTAGTCAATTCATTAATAGTTTTAATATAATTAGTATACATTTCATTTACGTGACCTAAATTATTATTTTTTAACAATCTTTTAATCGGATTTCATATTTTGTAATACACTCGAATCGTCACCTACAATACCAGATTGGACATTTATATTTTGGGGCTATTGAGTATAATAATATGTTTTTGGCTCAACTATATAATGTCTCCATCTTACACAAGTGCATAATTTACGTTCGTGAATTCTAGTTTGACTTTTTTAGTTTCAATATTTGAGTGAATTTATAAACTAAACGTTGTACTTCTAATTAACGATAAACGCGAAGACTGTATACAACGTTTAGATTGTAAATAACGTAAAACCAAATTTTGTTTTCAAATGCAAGCCTGGATGTAAGTATGTATAACACACGAGGGTGAATCGTCCTCTTATCATATAATGTTATTATGTTGTCTGTCGAATGGAGATATAATGTAATATAACACAATAATTATTATTGTTTTAAAGTAAATAGACATTTTGCTCGACTACTTGACCGCTATAGAAATATAATAAAGGTTAATAGAGTTTGTGTTTACTCGAAGGTTGTGCTATATTAGTTAAAAATTGTATGACTTATTTTCCTTTATCATTTCCGACATAATAATATTATATTTTTGGTTAACCGAATCGAGTTGTTTAACACAGTTCCACCCATGTCTAAATCTGTATAGTGTGGAAAACCACATATATATTCTGTCGATTCGTTTCGAAACTTTCATCGTCCCGTTTCAGTACTGCACGGATTCGTATAATAGTGTATAGTGTGTAAAACATGTCCTTATGTATTATTATAGTCATGTAGGTGCCCATATATATATACCCTTTACACGGGGCGGCAAAGCAAAAGATCCTTTGTGATGTGTACACTGTATAGGCACTGTTGATAAAATAATATTGTCTTATTGACACTTTTTCGTATAATATGATAATATATAGCCCATATATACCTTAATATAGGTGTAATATTAACACCGGGTATATAGAGTGCAATAAATCAATCGAACCGCGTTTCATTGTAAATCATAATTTATTAATGAATGAAAAACGTGATGGCGAAACGTTTGAACGGATATATTTTACAATATTATATATACAATATAATATACAGGTATCTATTATTATTGTACAGTATGGTCTGAGGAGGGCTATAATTTTTCTCGAAATCTTTGCGGCATTACGCCACCCACGTTTCGTATATTTGGACAATTCTAAATTCTTTAATTTTATAGTAGTTCATTATGTAGGCGTTACATTTCTAACCTTTTACAATTAAAAAAAAAAAAAAAACACTTAAATAACAACTAACAGGTACCTGTACATAATTTTAACACTATATAATATTATTATGTTTATGGGGGAACTTTTCGTATGCATACCTGAATTGTATGAATAACCTATACAATATAGAAACACTGACGGTTTTTGAAACTTTTTAATTATAATATCTTCAATATTAAGCTTTTATAAATGTATAAAACATTATTATAATAATTATAGACACTAAAAGACTTTATTAAGTCATAACTTGTAAAATATCGTGATATTTTATTTATTTTTAAGTTATCGCCAAAACATCACAAAACTATCAAACCGACCGCTGTATCATAAAATTGAATTTGTTCGAAAACGTGTACTCGTACTGTAGCTTTTTGTCAAAACAAAAGGGACGAAATAATACGCAATATCTATATGGTCGTACGTATATATATCGTCGTACTGACGCGTGTAGTTTCAATAATAATATATATCTATATTTCTATACGTCTCTATTATAGTTTAGACTACACGAACGAGGTGGTGCTGACGTGTGCAGGTAGGTCCGACACCTATGCCTATACATTATACATATTATAATAATATTGTTATATCGTTCAAAATTATTAGAATTTTGATCTCGAGGAGGGAAAAGAAATAACATTTTAGGTGGAAAGTGTTGAAAAAAAAAAATTGGTGAATTTCAGAGTCCCCGAAACAAGTTATGTTTCCATACGAACCGGATGTATACCGCGCCGCACCCCCTACGCCCCCCCCCCCACCCACCGAATTTCTTCTAAAAACCAATCGTTCCGGTACCTACGTCACGAAAAGTTATTAAAACGTACCTGCGCGGTATATCGGTACCTATACGCACCTATTTATTATATTATGCGTACGACTCGGCCGCGAAAGCACGCGACGGCTTCATCATCGCGCGCACTGCATCGAATATATCTCGAAGACCCGTCGTAATAAAGTGTGGGTGTAGGTTACGGGCGTGTGCCCCGAGGGGAAACGGCGGCGGTGCATGTAATATGCGCGCGCGTATATATGATATTATTATTATATATTTTATAGAGACAAGAGTGTCGGTCGCCGGTCGCCGCCGGGCCGGACCACACGCATTCAGCGCCACCCAATATCATGATATATATACCTATTATATACATGTACGTACACACGTATTATGTATGTATATAGTGTGTGTGTGTGTGTGTGTATATATATATATATATATATATATATACACCTATATATGTATATGTATATATATATATAAACGTATTTACGTATACGCACGGACTCGAGGCGCGCAGGTGTCCGTGATTGCCGCCCGGCATTATTATTATTATTATTACTATTATATGTATTTTCCCACCTTTGGTAATTTTTTTTTTCGTCTTTCACCGCGACGTTAATTCTTTTTTCTCTTTCCCGAAATAAGTAGTAGCCGCTATACGCATTATATATATATATATATATATATACCTCGCGTACATACATATATATGTATATAAATAACTGCTACAATCGACGGCGGGGATCAATGGAATCTCGAATAATGTAATAATATATATATATTGTATAATGCGATTCATCGCGCAACTATATATACGACGCGAGAGCGTTTTTACATTATAATGTCGTGTCCGCGATCTGTGAATTACTGCAGCGCGCACTGCAGCGATATTCTTTTATATAATGCACTTTATTACGACACGCATCAGTTTATATTATTATTATTATTATTATTATAATAACTTCGGCTGCAGCGTGATAAAAGAGCGCGAGGGGACCAGCACGCGCCCGTCTTCCATATATGTATATAAAATCCTGCAGCGTCCGTCGCAGCACGCCCCCTGCACCCCCCGTAAGTCGACGATTTATTAAATTCTATCATCCCCGAGTCGAGCACCGGGCCCCCGCCGCCCACGACATACCACCCCGATAATAGTGTATTATTGTAATAATGCCGTGAGGGTAGGTAGGTAGGTATATACGTATATTATATATATACCTATATATATATATCATGTATATGTATAAGCGATGACAACCCTCGGACGTCGGCGTCGGGTGCCGGCAGCGCTGCTGCGACAAAAACGCATCATAATAATATATATAAAGAAAGCGTGTATATACATATATTATAAATTATACGTATATATGTATACCTATATATTATACGCAATGCGCACCAATACATATTATTATATACATTATATTATACCTACGTGGGAAAGGTGTTCGTTAAAACGAATATAAAAACGCTAAGGAAACGAAACGTGCGTGCATATATGTATAATATGTAATATGTGTGTGTGTTTTCAAAATCGTTATACGGGGAAACGGCTACGCGGTAAGCGCCGCCCGCGCCCCCGTCAAAGCCACTTTTTCGATTCGCTTTGATTCCGCCGCCTGCACTGAAATCGGGACGTTTGTACATTATTATTATTATTATTATTATTATTATTAGGTACGTATACTGCTATCGTCATTATTGTTATTACGGGGTTGAGGTGCGTTTCGCGTCCCAAAGCCTCCGTTTTTAAATCAATCGGCCATTGTCGTCGTCGGCGCGATGACATTTTTATCACTTGATATCCAATAATTTAGAGCTTCACGGTCTCGGATCGGTTACCTGCGGTAGGTGGTTAAAGGTATTATCGGTACATCAGGTGCCGACGACGCTATAGAACGGTGAACATCACGTATACCCCGTACGGGGTCGTGAATAAAGTACAAAAAAATATACATATTTGTCGTCCCGACCGTGACGCGCGGAATCGACGTAGAACCTAAACTAAATAATAGATAGGGACTTGGGATTTTGACAGTATACCTTCGTTTCATAGTGTGCAACCCCGACAAAGCGTTGCACACTAAACATTCAGTTTCGAAATAATATACTTAACTATAAATAATTGAACAAACTTTGAATCATATTACAATATAAGAGGTGGCACTTTTTAAGGGAAACGAGGGAAATGGTGGCAGGCGTTTGTGCGTGGCTTATCGATTATCGGAAACTATATTATATTGAATAATTGGCCACAAATTCCTTAAAAAGTGTTCTTTGTTTCGTTTCTCAACCCCTACAGGTTGCTTTAGATTTGCTCACATATAAACTTCGTTTTGGCTCTCAAAATCGAATATTTTTTTGTTGACCTATACAAAGAGTAGGTGACAAAACATTATTATTATTTTTTTTTTTTAATGCACTTTGCGTTGCATTGGGATTTTTTTTTAAATAAAAGAAGACCATATTTGATTTATCGTTATTCAAATGTACATCAAAAAGGAATGCTCATCAAATCATATACATAATAATATACTAAACTTGACAGATTTTGATGAAAATCGCAGAGATTGTTCTTTAACAGATATCAGCAAAGTCCAGAGAGTAGTTGTTTAAACCACGTTAGAAAATATACCAAGTGCTCTAATATGCCATAGTCAGGCGGATTGTCCGTCTCAGTTGAATTATAGCTCACTGTGCGAGATAGACTGATGTCGATTTGCCCTCGAACTGAGGTATAACACTAAACCAAGATAAACCCTGTAAACCAAGATACACCCGCATACAGGTGGTGTAGCGCCGTGTTTTACATTTCTTCTTTCTAATTTTTATCCAAGTCGGGTCATACAACAGCCTTAGTAATATTATATTTACGAATACAATATACAATATATAATTTATTATATTACAATATTATATATTATAATATATACTCGCACGCGATATCCACCGATTTTAAACCGGTTCCGTCTGCGTAACAACAACAATAATAATAATATGATAATCTGTGGTGTGGGTACGCGCGCGTGCGTGCAAGTTGCACGGCGATATCAATAATAATATAATGTCTTATAATATTATTATTATTATTATATTATATATTATTATGATGGTATATAGGTAATATTGTAACGTTATTTTTACCGCCGCGCCGTGTTATTATTATTCGAGAGAGCGAAAAAAAAAAAATAATGCGAGTTTATACTATTATTATTATTATATTATATACATAAGATACGCGTCATACTACTTCGTAATAATATTATTATGTAAATGTATTATTGGAGATACGGCGAGTGATGTGCGCGTATTGAAAATTAACAGTACGCGAACGCTATTATATGATATTATTATATATTATTACGTCTTATAATATTGTACGCGCACGGAATCGTAACAAATAATCGTAAATTTTATGTGACGTCGTAAATCATAAAAAAAAAAAAAAAATAAACTCATACATAGGTACGTACCAGCTATGTTTTATTAATTATAGCAGTATTATTATAATAATATTATTATCGTATATCGCCTCACGAGAGCGCGCGTCTGCACTCGAAAATCGTGTTGCACACTTCTTATGTTTATAATATCGTACGACGTAATGTTTACAATGACTTTACGATGATGAATAAATCGCTTATGCTTGTCAACTGCAGCGATCGCTTCAAGTCGATCGTCAATACGTTTATTGATAATCGCTCTCTGTTGCGATATCCATCTGATCTGGACGTAGACAGTCATTAATTTTCGTTTAAGAGGACGCCTGCACATCCGCATAATATATTGTGTGTCGTCTCCGTCTTACTATCGTATAATAATATATAGGACGATTTTTGTTCAGCAGTTCCGATTCCGTGAAATAATAGTAGTATGGTTCGGATTTGAAGGCAAACGATGCCCTTTTTGTATTTCGAATAAAGATCGAAAAACAATTGGTCTATAAAAACGCGTTTCGTTTCGTTTCTTCGCCAATGGGTAAACATTAGTTTGGCTTTTCGAACGAAACAAAAACATGCGCCTGGAACGGGGTGCGAGCTTGAGCTCCAACCCCAGGATATTGGGATATTTTTTTAATTGTTTGTACTATATGACAATAATAATTACTATGTATTAAAGACGAGGGGTTATGTGTTCGAATGATTAAAATTATTAAATGTATATAGGTATATCGTCAAGTAAAATAAACATTCAAAAAACAAATAATTTGTGTATAAATTATTTAAATTTTTTAAATTGAAAAATGTTAGTATAAATGTATATATTATGTATTAAAGTTAAAAGTTGAAATTGTACGCAATGCCTCTTAAAAACTCAATGTTATTTTGATTACTATTTTTAAATCTTAAAACTAAATTTTTAATTCTATCTTCATGTTGTTGTCAGGAATTTGGGATACCTTAATTTGTTTTGCAATTCTGCCTTGAATACATTGTTTAATTAAGCTTTCGCACCCGTTCTATTCGTTCATTAACTATAGTAACATATTTTTCTGACGTATAGTAGATATATATATAATTTTATAGTACACGTCGACATATTCGTTCGCTATTTCGTTCGGTCTGACAATCGGAAATATACTGCAGCAGACGGTAAATTACAGTCGGAGTCGGTACCTGTGTTACAGAAACCCATATTATTATGATAACGCTCACAATAATATAACGAGCAGATAAAATGTATTGCTCTATATCAGATACTATATATTGGGCCGGAGGCTCGTTTCACGTGGACGCGTATCGTACGCCGCGTTTCGGATTACATTATTAAAGTTCATACGCGCCACAAAAATATTCTTTTTTTTGTGAGCATTAACTAAATTAATGTGTGAATCACCCTATATAGAGGTAGAAAAAATATCCGCAAAGTCTCGAGGAATCTATTGAGATATAACTTTAATTGAAAACGGTCAAGTAGTTTTTGAGCCGTTATAGCGAAGTACCCATACGACTTTGTTCGATCGATTCGAAAAATAGATGTCAATATTTTGAAAGTTAATTGCAAACAATTGCAAATTTGTTTTCAGAATTTGCAAATGAGTTATTCAAATATTATAAGCTATGAACACCGTTATGGGGGGACAACCTCAGAAAGCTTCCAACTTTGTCCGATCGATTCGAAAATCATGTCAATATTTTGGAAAATGTGTTTAAGAGGCAAAGTTTACACTTTTTTTTTCAAGACCCTTGTAATATAGTTTTTAGCTTATATTATTTTAAAGACTTATTTGCAAATTATAAAAATCATAATGGCATATTTTTCAAATTGATCGGAAAGAGTCGGGAGTTGCATGAAGTTAGCCCTCCCTAATGATTTTTAGTTTCTATTTAATAAATGACTTACTTGCAAATTCTAAAAATTGATTTGTAATTATTTTCAATTCATTTTCAAAATATTGGCATATTTGTCGAGTTGATTGAACAAATTCGGGTGTTCAACTTCAAGCCAAGGGTTGCGAATATTATGATTATAACGTTATATATTGTGACAAGAAATGACTGAAATTTGTAAACGTAATTAAAACGAAACAGAATACGGTGAGCAAAAACAATTAAATACCATAAAATAAAAGATAACGATTAACAAAATGCATAATATTATATCATTAACAAAACATAACGACACAATGTAGATACGATAGGTATGATTAAAAAAACTGATATTATATCTACATCAAATGGTTTCATATTTTCGGCAGTATTTCAATCTCTTTTGTACATTTTGTGATTGTGTGATACTGTGATGTGTTGCGCATTTGAGATCATAATCTCAGTTTTTATATTTTATAACTGCGATTTTTATTAATCTATATATTATATAATTATAAAATTAACAGCTTAACATTTAACGGCTTCGTCTTACCAGTTATTGATTATCGCAGTAAAAGTCAATTAATGATAACGAACGGTAAATTATTTTAATACATTTGTCGTAAAATCGGATTTTTTTTTTTTAGTTAATTCCGTGACTACTTACACGTAAAATAGTGTTTACAGATAACATACTTTCGGAAATTATACATAGATTATTATTTTTTCTGTTATTGCGTTTATTACTTATTATTTAGTCATAATATAATCCATTAATGCATATGCACATTTTAAAACTATTTAAAGTAACTAATTCCTCATTAAATATCATTTTTTATAAAATGTTTATCACAATATTTGTGATATTATTCGTATGTTTGAAACTACTAAAATCCACAAAAAACATACCAACTCTTTGTTTGCAAAAATGTTTACATTTTATATATATTTATATGGGTTCCTGTAGTATATTATTATGATATGGACTGTAAACTCAACATGCCAAAGAATTATTTCTCATCGAGTGAAAAAACGTAATCTAATAAAGGACAGAAAACCGTTCAAGTATAAATACCAAGACATGTCAATAAAAATACCAATATTCAACATAGTCCATCATCACTGCCACTGACGTGGAAAAATGATAAAAGTATATAATACATTGATAACATTTTTGAAATTGTTTATTTCATATTACTACGTTTTCTAGTCTGGATAGTTTCTAAGCACATCTTTTAAAAATAACTTAATAACTGCATGTTTATATATTAATTAATAAATCCGCTATAACTATTTGAAAAAAAAATTGGTTAGATAGCTATTTAGGTATCTATATAATTTTATCAATTGTGTTTACAACAATTTAATTTTTTTCCACATTTTAATGGAATTAAAATTGTATAAATGATTGTATTTACTCGAAACTACAAAAACTATGATTATACAATGAAAATACAAAACAATAGACGAACAATTTTAATATTCAGATCACAGGGTGATTCACCAAGCATGCTCACCTTTCGACCCCCCTTTTTTCGTGTAATAATGAATTTATTCGAATTAACATCAAAGAAAATCTCCCTTATTTTCTATATGTGGCGTATTTCTCACAATTTTAAAAAATAAAACAATTTTATCAAAATTAAAGTTCAAACAATCAGTTATTAAAGTGTTTATATTAAGGATAATAGTTCTTAAAAATGGTTTTACAATAGTATAAAATAATTCATTAATATAATGTCAGATCTAGTATTTATTATGCTTGGACCAATTTTATAAATTATATAAATATTGATCGATAAATATAAATTACTAAAAATGTTAATAACCATTGCAGAATTGCTCTCGTATACTCCAAACCCATTATTGTTGTCCTATAATTTATAATTATCCAGAGATCATTATAGTAGGTACTTACAAAGTTAAATAACTCAAAAAACTTTAGAACGTTAACATTTTGAACTTGATAGTAAAAATAGTCCGCTAAATAATTTACAAAAAACAAGCCCCCTCTCGTTCAAAAAACAGAAGTTTGTGTCACCACTGCAAGACTCATTTATGTTGTATGGAAAAACCCAAGAATTTTAAAATATGATCTTTAAGTATAGGTATTTAAAATTTTTTAAAATAAGATTTTGGATAAATGTATTGTTAAAGAAATAGACATTGGGATGAGCGCTCTTGGCGCTATGAAATGTTCCATCAGTGGATTGCCTACCTAGGTGGTTTAGATGCATGTAAATCACTTCAGGTTAATCTTAAATTAATATTTGGCTTAGGCGACTAAATTGAATACTGCTCAGTATATTTTAACCGTTATTCTATAAAATAAATCATATTATTCATATAGAGGTGGCATTATTAATTTTTTTAATGGGCAACAAAGTGCACGGGATCAGCTAGTTACGGTTATATATTTTACTTGTAGAATTTTCAGGAAAAAATTGTTCAAAAACTTACTGCAGAGTAGCATAACGATTGACGGATGCGGAATGGCGATAGACAAGGTCACGATGATTGGTATAACATAAAATCATTACATTTCATCTTTGACGGGACGGGTTACCAGTATGGAGATTTAATAAATGTTGTCATAAAATAAATATGTCACGCATAAGACGAGAGATGGAATAATTTAATGACTAAAATTGTACAGCTGAGAATACAAAAGACGAAACCAAAGGATTTCCAAGGCGATGTAACTATAATACTATCGGTGGTAATAATTCTGCATTTTTGATTCTAGAGACGACACGTAGACGAGTGTATAAGACGAACAAAAGATGGAATTTTAATGACACAAAGAATGAAAGAAATATAAACAAACCTGCAGCAGTATAGTTCCTGACTGCGGGATGCGTCAGAAAGTCAGAATAGTCTCGTCGCCAACGATAAATGTACCTAATGACGTTTAATCCAAAGTTTATCGACAAGAATTCTGTCGTATGGATGTGGAGGATAGGACATTGCGGAAAATATGGAGACAACAATAAAGACAAGCAAGCATTGAATACCGGGCTAACAATATAACAATACATACGAATTATGTTGCAATAATAATATGTGCGAGTACTATGGTGTTACTTAAGTTACTATAAAGTCAAGTACAATGCGCAACATATATCTGTCAAGAGTATATTAGCTCATTATTTGTTTCTATCTCTGGCCCACAAGCCACATAGAAAAAACGCAATCACCCAAATTCTTTTTTTTTATGTTTTTAAGTAATATTAGAGTAAAATCAACCATTATAAAATTATAGAGAACAATATTTTTGAGGATCTGACTTATAATTTGTTTAAATATTGTACCATAGCAATTTAATGTCTATTTAAATTTATAATTATTTTTTATTAACTTTTAAGTAGTTAGAATATTAAGTCAATAGACAATAGTAATAAATTGTAAAACCAAAACTTCAAACCCTTAAAAATTGTATTTTCTATAATTTTAATAGGCAATTTTTCTCTAAGATTACTCAAAAATCATAAAAAAAAAAACGATTTTACGTGAGTGCGTTTTGTCTATGCTGAGCGTGGGTCTGAGAGAGAAAACATAAATATTGATTTGAACATAATCCCCTTAACTCAACTTGTAAATCTACACTCAACGACCATTGACGCTGGGGGTTTCAATAAATAAAAATAATAATAATAATTAGGTATTTGAAAACATAGTACAAACCCTTGTTTACTATTCTTAGGTAAATCTGACTAACCGGCCACAGCACTTACTATAAAATAATAGATATGTGAATAAACCAAAAATTATACTAATCATATTTTAATTTAATATTGCATTTATTAAAATTAAAATTTTTATAATTTTTTTCAAGTATTTAAGTACCTATAGGTACTTAAGGATCATATTAAAGAAAATGTTGATGTTTTAAAATCAAAATTCGAACGAGTTACTGAGTTATTTAAATGTAAATATAGGTACTAAGAATAATAGTCGTGTTGGCGCATTTTTCCGTCGATGATGACTTCACTTTTTATCGGTAGAAGGATAAATTTAAAGTCATTGCCTGAAAAGTGAAAGGTCTTAGACCTTATCTTATTATATTATGGATAAATAATTATCAATTGAGTATAGCCAATTAGTCGATAGGTCAACGAGTCGATATTTGAGTAAAAATAAGTTTGTTATCTCTTTATTTAAGTAATAGTATTAATGAAATGCTATTTTTTTTCAACAGATGCATTACATTTTTGAATATAGATAAAATATGCATTATAATTAAAAATGTTCCAAGAATGCAAAATTATGTAAAATCAAATTCATCCTACACACTTTGTGTATTAGACTAAAATTCAAATGTGTCTTACCGAACTATTTCTAAACAAATAAATAGAAATATGCAAATGAATACGATTGCGGGCCCTATAGCCATAAAATAACCATTATTTATTATATTTCATGTATCAGAATTTTATTGTACAATAACACAACAGTGGTATCTCATACCTATAACCAAATGATGAAAAAAAATGCATTTTTCTTGTTATCATATTAAAATACAAAAATTAACATTCCTGTAAATATGTCACTATACTCCAACTATGATAATACCTATAATAATGTACTTTTAAAAGTACCTATATTTGTACGAATAAACGTAAACGAACCCATAATAACATAACAGATAATATACAGGTCAATATAGATCATAATATGGTATAATCTATTTAGGTCACTAAATCATCACTCGATTGAATTAGAGAAAATAAAAACTTAATCCAATATTTGTCAATAATAAATATTTTTAACAGTTTATTAACAACTAAAAATTATAAACATAAACATTTGAACAAATTATGCTATAGTTACTTATTTAATTTACTTATATATATTTAACTGGAGGTTTCAATTTGTATACTTATCATTACTTTAAGTTTCAAAATTATTATCCGTAAATATATGATAAAACGTAGATACACAATACTTTAATAATTAAAATTATTATACACTTATATTAAATATTATAACATCATAATAGCAGCACAATATTAAAGTACTTTAATATAAGTAACTTTAGTACCTTTCTATCAGCTACCTCATGTACTACATATTTAAAAATGTATAGCAATTATATAGCTTTACATTTTTAAATCTCATAACACAAACTGTGTTTGTATAGGTAAGTACTGCACTATTGCGTATAATATTACGTATATAAATCCTTGAGATTGTTTTAAAAAAACAAAGGAAAACAAAAAAAAATCTTATATTATAAAAAATTGTTTACTATTATTATATACCAGCATGCCGAACGTTTAAAGGGTTAAATTGTTTACAAGGTAAAACATTTCTAAACGTTTTTAACATCCTGCTGTTGTTTTGATTTTTGTTTATTAAGGAAAAATAAAATTTGACTAATTATTTTTAGTACCAGCTGGATACTCTTTGTACAGCATTTTTATTTCTGATTGTATCAAAGTTTGTATTAAAAAGCATAAGCATTTTATACAAACTGAAAAATGAGTATCGCTTAATGTACCGGGGGTACGTATGTATCACGAGTACTACAGGTGATTTTTCCTAGAATTAGTCACGGATGAGACACTAGTAAATTATACTTTAAATTTAACACGCACAATGCGCCAACACACATTAACCCCAACTGTGGTTATAGACATTTTACATATGGAAAAAACGCAGTGAAATCTGGCATCCGCTGCAATAAAGCGTTTAAAAGGCACTATAATTTCGGGGGTTTTGCACACCGCATTTTACATAATACCTATAAATATACATGCATTGTATTACAATGTCACTTCGGGCAGTCTACCCTGCACATTTTTGTTCGATTATCTTCGGATTCGGTGTGTATCCTGTTTGTAATTTACTTTTATAGGTGTCTTATTCAGAAAACTTGGCCCGTGTGAAATCGTTTAACTCGCCCACGGAGAAAAAAAATCGGGGAAAAAGAAAGAAAGAGATAAAGGGTGGTCGTCGATCGTTTGATTAATCGTCGAGTGGCCTCCGTCGTCGTCGGGCCCGCTGTACAGACCTCCGCCGCCGCCGCAGCAGCAGCAGTTTTATAGGCACGGGACACATGTTTAATATAATAATAAAATATTATATTAGGTACTGCCGAAAATCCGTGTACCGTGATGAAATTACTATCGAGATCGCTACCTATTATATATTATACTTTCGTTCGACAACTCAAAAATTACCTATATATATATATAGCACGTCATGCTTATTATAATATAATATATGCTTGATATGTATGTACACATATATATTATCCGAACCTACGCCCATACGTAGGGACCTAACCTAATCTGCGCGTTACACTTGTAGTTCGTAAGCGGAAAATTTTACGAAGAAAGACACTTGTGTGGCGGAAAAAAATCGAAAAAAAATAATAAATAATAATAATTATACCCTTTGTATCAATTTGTAGCGGATACGGGGAGGGGCCAAAGCGCGACGGCACCCTTCCCCTTTGATATAGATGATTTTTACGTAGTTCTACAATATTTTATATTTATTGTTCATACGGTTTCGATATTATATGGTTATTCTAACTTTTAACTATATTATGTTTGCCGGCAATAGAATTTCAAATAATAAAAACCCCTCATAAATTAATATACCTATAATGTACATAACTCATATTTCGTGTTAATAATTTTTTTGGAAAATCCTCTCTTCCTTGAACAACCTCTGGCTCCGCTACTGGTACCGATAACATAATATATTGGATATAATAATATAATATTATATATTACAACTACTCGGTGGCGATTACCCCGGTGGCGTTTATTCCGTTCGGTCGAGCAATCGACTGGCTGCAGTTGTCCGGCGACTTTCTCGGGACTCACTTCTCGAGTAACCGTAATTAACGCTTCCGGTGTGTTCATTACCTGCAACACATCATTTCACCAGTCAATCATAAAGGACGGAGGTGGTGGAGGTAAATTAATTATTCTATCGACGACGAGAAGCCGGAGATGAAAAAAAAAATTAAAAATACAATAAAATGTGTGAGCAGTGATAGAGAAATTAATTTAAGGACAGATTATAATATAGTGCGATGTGTACGCAAATCGAATATATAATTAGGTAATCAAACGGTCGTGGAAACTGATTACAAACAAATGCTAAATACGTCATCGATATCACTATTGTTTAATTATTTCTTGCTGATATAACGAGTGTAACTGTAAACTAATTGCTTTGAAAGATAAACAAATTAAGTAAATTATTTGGTATGAAATCGTTGGTTTATAAAACTGTTTCCTTGCAAAAGAGTATTGGTTTGAATTTACTCAAACTCATATATATTATATATTGTGAATTAGTTAATGTCTGTATAGATTAAATACAGATCATAAATTCAAATGTAACAAACATGCATTACGATAACATACTCAACGACGATGAACAATTAACACTTACAGCGAACACAGTTTTATTTATTTATTACGTTAGGTATTTGAAATAATAATATTGGAATATTGAAAAAAAAGATTAAAACGTGAAAACATTTTAATTATTGTACATTATATTGTATTAAATTTTTGTAAACGTACAAATGAATAAATTCCTATAATTGATTATATCAAAATACCTATGATAATAATGATTATTAGAATAATCTATATGATAAAATATTCAGGCTTACTTTCATTGCAATACTCAGTGTACTCATCAAACGTTGCATTACAAAATGACAGTTGGTGATTAGACAAATCATCAGATAGGATTGGATTTCCCGTTACTGTAAAACGAAAAAAAAACATAATCGGACGTGTTTTCAACGATTGGCAATATTCTTAATATTTACTTTGAAACGGAACACATAATTTTTCATCTAATACATTTGCCCAATTGTTCTTATGCGAGTATGTGATTTTTTCATACGGCGTGATGCCTTGAATTCCTTTCTGTGTCACCATAAACCATTGGCATCTGTACCATAAGTCTTGAATTTTCCCACTTCCTATGTGTTTTTATTAAACATAAAAATATCATTGTTATGGGGGGCCGTTTAATATTATTTAAAATTGTAAAAAAGAAATTATAAATATTGTTAGATATTTTTGCCAAGTAAAAATTATTTCTTAGCATTTGAATAATAATAATATTTATAAACCTTATAGGCTATAATAAGCTATTTTATGTGATTATTATAGTTTTAATATTTTATCAATATGTAGACATCGTATATGGTGAACAAAATCATTAATGAAATACGAAATCAGTCTAAACTAAATGCATATAGGTAAGTATTTTAGTGAAAAGAATATATTATATTGTATAAATATGTACCTATGTTAAACACAATATATTATTATACAGTATATATATGTTAAACTTTTTATCTTGAACTATTCTCTTTATCTTATTTTTTTAAGACAGTCCCAAATTGTACTGTTTGAATACACTTAATGCCACTTACCCATATTGTATAAGACATTTCTCGTGTTTTTTGTTAACTTTTTAGACGCCTCGTCGAACGTAAAAAATATTACTACGTCCCCAACTTTAACCATGTGATCAAGCCATTCGTCTAAATTTGAACTGTTATACTCGTACGTGTCGAAGTTTTTAACATCCATGATAGTATATGTAGTTGACTCTATCACTGCTACGTTGATGCCACGGCCACCTGCAGTTCGGTTGAACGACATAACGCTATATACATTTAAAACGCGTATAATACCTATATATATAATATAAATATATATCATATATTATACTATAACGTGGGTACAAAAATTGAAGATAATGTTTTTAATTTCAGTGCTTTAACATTTTAACTCTATATTTTGTGTTATATAATATTGTTCAATTATATGTACATTTTTAGTGAAATGAATGCAACCGTATAATAGTGGGTACGAAAAATAATAATTATATCATTTGTCGAATTACGAAAATACATTTTGCAATATTTAATCATCTTCAATAAATATATACTAATATATTTTAAGTGTTAGTAAATGTTCTTGGTATTTTTGAAATCTTTAGTTAATTACTAACGTTTAAATGTATAAGTAAAGCACAAGTGAATCTTGAATAATATATTATATTAATTTAGGATCAGTTTTTTGGGATTTTAATATGGCCTACGGTTTTATTACAAGTTGTGAATTAAATGTTCATGTATTTATCTATACTTTACTTAATTATAAATGCGTATTTTTTTTAATCCATTGTGTATTAGAGGAAAAAATGCATTGTTAAAATACATTATGTTGTATATAAAAAATGGTTACCCATACGCATTCAAATTTTTATAAGATCTGCCAAACGCCAACCCTCTATAGTGGCCCGAGAATATGAATATGAAGTCCATGAATATTTAAAAAAAGAATGTTTTATTAATATTATTATTATGTAGCCAAACCTATCCATTGGCATACTCAAGCTAACCTATAGGTTTTTCAATATAAAGTCTGATTATTTTCCCATAATCAGATTTTCACTCAATCATTATTTTACCGGTAATAATGGCTACCCATTTTCTTTACCAGTTTTTTTTTTTATGTATAATGATAAATGAAAATCACTAAAAAGTAATGTGATTGGAAAATTATTATTATAACAGATTTAATGCATATTAAATTTAAACAGAATTTTTTTAGTGCAATTTATTTTTTCAAAACATGGTTTTAATATTTACTATTTGCCCATGATACACAACCTCGGAAAGTCGGTCTTATTTTTTCCAGTATATATATGAATTGGAAAAGCATTGTCCGAGCAAATGGTTTGTAATCCACAATTTGGTAGTATCTCAATTACTTCAATTGTTGGTTTTCCGTCATCATATCCTAAAATAACAAACATAAATTGATTAGTACCTACCTATTCTAAAACTTTGTATTCCTTAATACTTTCTCAAATCTTAAATGTAAAAATTGAAAGATTTGTACAAAAAAAAGATAGGCAAGTGCGGGTACTGTTCTGTTGTATACATTAGATGACACGCGTGTCACTGTTATATATGTTTTAAATTTAAATTCGATGATATAAAATCATTGTAGGTAGGTAGGAGGATTCTGAGCGAAGACAGCTCAATTGCTAATTATATCTTATGATATTATTACTGTTAAAATGATTTATTTCTGAAAACATTTAATCTGAAAATGGCTTTGTGTTTAAAATGTATAACAATATACTTTAAAAGTGGCAAGTACCCATGAATAGTATTTTTAGATATCAAAGACATAACTATAACGTTGTTATTCGTCGTTTGAATATCTAATTTTGTCCAAATTTGAACTTAAAATGTCTATAAAAATTAACAAAGTCAATATATTTAACAGATTTTTTACAGTATAAAATACTCATGAGAAATCTTATTTTGGATTTTCTTATTTAAACATTTTATACATTTTTGGCTATAAAATAAGTTGACAATTGTTGATATATTGATGTATTTTGTCGGAATTCTAACTTAAGAAGGTTTTAATCCACCTAGACGCCTCAAACGTAGCTGGTGCCGCAACCTCCTTGATCCCCCAATACAAATATAAATTAAAAAAAAAAAAAAAATCAGGACCAGAAAAGAGGCTGATGAAGAAAATTCAAGCATTTTTACTATCTCAAAAGGCGATGACAGACACAAAAAAAAACACATACATTGTAAAATCAATACATTCATCGCTCCGCTCAGAATCTAAAATAATATAAATTATAATAATAGTAACAAGACCTTGTAAAACCAATAGGTTTAAATAGCATGCCTTATTCAAAAATGTGTCAATATTCATACATTATGGCATAAAATTAAGTTATGTAGTTATTATAATATTATATTATACTTCTAACTCGTCAAGTCAAATAATGGACTGATCAATTTCAAGAATTGAATTTAAACTAAACAATTTGTAATTGTGAGGGTCGAGGTTAATTAGATATATAACGATTCTCTACACAATAGACATGTTTGAAATTAATTACTTAAGAAAACTTTAGAAACAATGTTATAGAAGTAATACCCATAGATAATAATATATGCATTGTGCTTTGTACTTAAATGGCGTATATTGTATCCATCAAAGGTACTAATATTGATATATAAGGTACGTGTACAACGAAACATCGATGGTGCACTGCTGAAGGTGAATTCTTTGATAAGTCTGCGATATTAAAATGATAAAATGGTGACCAATAAACTAGAATTTATTTTTAACAGTTTAACAACATGCGGATATACTGCATGTGCAATGCCATATACGCTGTCTCGTCGCGAGAAATATTTAAAATATACTGAATGCTTATATTGTAATATCTAGGTATTTGTGGAATAGAAATATGCCTACAGGTTTTATCAATGAAATATTCAATTAGGTATGCGTAAAGTCTATCCATTTACTGACCGTATAACGATTTGGTAGAGTTCCATGAAGTCTTCGTGATCGATATGGAAGATTTTTCATTTTTCAAGTGGAAATAATCCATGTAAACCGACTTGTATAATAAAACAACCATTACGATGATCAAGCAGATAACAAATCGGAATGACGGACCTATTTTGACATAAGAAAAAAATAATAATACATCAAGATATCGAAGAAAAAATCACATTATTTCCGTGAAGTCAACCGCCGTTCGTATTGGCTTACTCGACAGGATGTCGCAGAGCGAATCGTCCTTTCTCGTTCTGTTGTTACCACGATCACTTGCGCTATCGCCGGCCCCGTTTCTCAAGTCACGTACGACCGGCAACAGTGCCAAAGTGTCCTTTCTCTTATTTTTTCTAGTAAAATTCCTTAAAAACAAACAATAATATTTTATATTCTATTTGTTGATAATAATAAGAGCTATACCTAGTTAATATTAAATACATATATCATTGCAATGGGGGCAATCATAAAAATCCACATATAAATGTTTCTATTTTCTTGTATTTGAACTCGAGATTTATACAAATATCATCTATATTTAAACGTAGGTAGTATTAAATGACTCACTGACTCGATATCATGTACAAAATAGTAAAATTAATTTGCATTAAACAAAAGAGAGTTATACAATACCTAAAAATAATCAATATATAAATATCAAGTTTTCGAAACATAACATTTTCTTTGCAAGTCTAAATTATTTTGTCTTATTTATTATTATTCTAAATTTTATAATTTTGAAATAATATTCTTTCAAAATGATTAATTGATAATAATAGTAAACTATTTGATTGCTACAACACGACGTTAAATGTAAATGTACTATGTAGTATCCACGGATAATTCAATTTCGTTTTCATAAAAATAATGTACTGTTCTAATATCCGTACTTCTCTTGAATAGTTTAATTATTTACCATAAATATTTAAATGAATTTATTTGTGAGTTATATACAGAACACACGAGTAGGCATGTACTATACTTTGTAAAACAGTAGAATAATAATAGAATTAATAAAAAAACCTTATAATTATGCATATTCAAATATACTCCTATACTCCTATACTCCTTTAGTTACTAGATATCTTTTTTTATTTTAAATATGAAAAACAAAATTGCCACAGGTTAGATTTACTAAATTTCACCGTATTATAAATTTGTAACATAAGCAAGTTTACCTCGTCATTGAGTAGGTTACTATATAGTCTATAATGGATAATATGTTAAATTTGAATTCAATATGATTAAACATTGCGTATGAAAAACGAACCGGATCTGTCTATCAGCTTATATTTCTAATGATAATTTATTATATATTTAAATTGATATTAGTAATCAGTTTTTATATTAGTAGTATACTAATATATTATGTTTAGGTTGAACTAAGTTTTGCCAAAAAAAATCACATTATTTATTTTATACTAGTCAATGGCATTTAATGTAATATTACTACTTAACTATAATGTTAACGTGTAGGTTAATACCGACAATCGTAGAACGGTGTAAATAGGTTCATACCATGGTATAAATAGATATAAATATTCTAAAAATTGTATTTTATTGTGTGTTGTGCCTAAATAATAATATACGTAGGTAATAACGAAAAGATAAAAGTCCCTAAGAATTATCATTTTTGAATTATAATATAAAATTACTAAAATCGATATTATTTTTAGTTTGAATGCCCTATTTTAATTTGAAATCTGGCCGAAATAATATATTTAAACGAAGAATAGCAATTTTAGTTATTTTGTTGTAATTTAAAAATTTAATTCGCTGGTACTTGGAACTTTTTTCGTACATTTATTAGTTTATTAATTTATACACATTATACACAATGACATTTTCAAATGCAATGTTTTCGGCAAAAATAAATTCGACCTACTGTATTTATTAGTAGTAAAATAAATTACTTTAATAGTGATAATCTATATATATATAAATAAATTTATTTACGTGCCAGAAAATAAAACTTGGAATGTTGCGTGTGTCATTAAGTATTAAAATAATAAACACTATGATTTTGGATTAAATTTTTTTTTTTTTTAGTTATACAAATTCGATCTCAATAGTTATGGTTAAGACAGGACAACGTCTGTCGGGTCAGCTAGTATAATATAAAATACACTTAGTAATTTAGGCTGTCTTCACTCAGAATCGTTTTTCGTATACAATGACTTTAATATATCGTTGAATTCAAATTTAACACATTACGGTGACCTATAATAGTCCATTACAGTCGACACCTATACCGTACAGCAGAGCGTGGTACCCACTAGCCGACCGTTTTTAATATTTTTGGTTGCTGTAAGAATAATTTATGACGAACCTTGTATTAAATGGCCAAACTTTTTTACCCATAAACAACAATTTTATCATAAATAAATCGAAAATAAATCGAAAAAATGTTTAAAATGTCCATAGCGCACAAAAAGGGCAGACATTTTTTAAAAATATTACAACGCCTAGAAAATTCAAAAGTAATAGGAATTGTTTACATTTGACCGCCTCGTATAGTAGGAAATGCGTCCAATTCGCTATATCGCAGACCACCCTCAAAGTTGAAAGTTGAAGCGTCTATTTACTGCTTCTAAAGGCGAACATCAGACATAGACGAAAAAAGCGCACTTCATTGTAAAACCAAGAACTATAATCTAAAAACAGATAATTTGCGATAATAATATAATATTCGTTAAAGAAAATTAAATTATAAAATCCTCATAACACTACAATATGACCTTACATGATATTATTATTATTATGACTAATGCGTATCTTTTATCATCGCTACCGCGCCACTATTACTTTATTAGTATGGTCTAATAAGTGATGAGTAATCGCAATAAAGTATACAATTACAATAAAACGAGTGGCATAATACAGTTTATTTGTTCGCACAGAGTTTGCACATTAATTACAAAGTTTACTGAAGACCTTTTATCTGATTTAATTTTATGATATTATATTAAAACTGTGTTAGACGTCAGTGTGTGTTATTGCTCTAAGTTGATTTGAAAATTACGTAAATGTAGATGATTCAAATATATACCTATATTTAAATAAAAGTAAAATCAAAATATAGAACAACTCGTTAATTTTAATATGACAAATTATATAGAACGTATTATTCTATGTTAGTGGGTATATTAATGTAATAATGTCATAATTAAATCTGAAAATAGGTAAATAATAATACTATTACATTTATCCAGAACTCTCACTTCTAATAGATATAGTGATTACACGATAAGTATTATTTTTTTTTTGGTTATTTCTAGGAATGGGCCGACACCACTTATTACACCGATACCATCGACTGATATAATATAATAAAACCGATACCCGATAACAACACAAATATTTCCTAGAAAAGAGAAAACATTGATTATTATGTTATTAATAAAATATATTATATAGTTTTATATATTTTGCAATTGTGATACTATGGCTATTCGATAGGTTTTTTTTATTTTTTTTTTTTGGTATCGGTTCAAGTATCGGTTTTGAAAAAAAAACCGATACCGATAAAACCGATTTCGCCGATTTCGGCCGATATCTAGTATCGGATCTATAGTATCGGCTCAGTCCTAGTTATTTCCACAATTATTTACCTGACGAAATAAGAACGTTACTGTAGAACTCGAAATGTCAATTAAATACCTACGTAAAATGTTTGGTATGCTGTCATCTCACAAATAAAACTAAACCTCAAAAGTATTTTTTAATTTAATTTTAATTATAACCTACTATAGTAATAATGAGAGCGAGGATTTTCAATCGTCTGCATAACTATACAAGTTTTCTGATTAATATCGTATTGTAAGCTCGGAGCAAGGTTGGATGTGAATATTAATTCACTCGTTTAATGTTTTCGTATTTTTTGTGTTTATAGGTATATTATTATTTAAATTGTTGCTACATGTCTATAATATACAACTATTCCATTGTGTATTTTTATAAATATTTTCAATTTTTAATTGATATAGCCAAAATTATAATATTCTAAAAACGTAAAATTAACAAAACACGTATAATGTGTTTTGCTGTTAGTCGTATTCGATGATGATTATGATTTAAATTTTCGATAAAAGTGAATATTTGATAGGTACCTGTTATAATAGTGTTAAAGTGTAATATTATAAGTCCCAGTAAAGAATTATTTTTAATATTTTATTTTCAGAAAATTATATCAAATTTATTGAAACATAGAAACATGCGTATAAGAACCCCTTAATCATTTAAATCGTCTATACAGTTAGGTGTTCGTAAACTATGATTACAGTTTTTTTAATATTTAATTTTTTCATAATATTATTTTATGTAGGTACCTATTATATTATACCTAACTTTTTATATTAATTACTCAATTTTCATTACCATTAATTATAAATAAATCGTCACTAATATAATAAATAATAACATAACTTTATAAATATATAACAATTATGAGTACAATAATAATATACTCTTCTTATGATAATACGTAGTTTAATAATATTTTGTTATTCAAATAATTATTATGTAATATACTAGAAATATTAAGACGGGTACCCGATAGGCAATTTATTCGACGTCGAAACAAGTACTGTAGTTTTGCTGTTGCCATAAAAACATAACGTATTATCGGTACTTATAGAACATAATGTTTAACAGGACACGGGCACTTGAGGTTTTTAATTTTTTACAAACTATTATAAGTGACATGTGATAATATTTATCTTGTCGTTAATATTGATTTTCACACACCCTATTACCACCATACGTTACAATTAAATTACAACTACTCGTATATATACGAGCAACTTCGTCGTACAAATAAAGTTATAAAATAACCATAAACGAACGTTTGTTTTGTGCAAATAATGTACACAATGGCATTTTTGTGACCCATACAAAAAATATGCGTACGAACGGAGATCAATCGTACAATAAGGTTTCGTAACGAACGGTTTAAAATACCAAATTGAAATTTCATAGGAAAAACGTTCAATTTTCGTATTTGAATTATTATATTCATACACAAAACCACATAATCATACAAAAAATTACTCAAAAATCAATTTATCAGGTTGTCTGTTAAATCACTAAATCACTTTCAATGTTTCATACGCCTAAGGAATTATAATGCTGCTGATAGTAATGATAATATTATAAAATATTTTGCTAACAAATTACAAAATATAAAAATATAATATTAATTGTAAGAAATAAGTGAATTAATTATAGAATAATATAAGAAGATTGAAACAATGTCAATTAAAAAAAAAAAATCAACCACTCGGGGAAACAGCCCCTAAATATGACCCTGAATACAACTTAACCCAACCAATAAAAAATCGTCACTTGAAGTCCTAAACATTATTTTGTATATAGTTTTACATATTTTAATACCTTCGGGTGCAGAATATTATTATAGTTCCTATATTATAAAGATATTATATCCGCCCTGTTATATACACAGTTTCGTATTTCTAATTTCGTAATCTAGCTATCGTCCTCGATGAAGCTATGCCAAGTATGGCAGGTATTCAAGGTGTCAACATATAAAAAAAACCAATAAAGACCCTCCCCTTCTCCCCTTCCCTCCCGTCAAAAAAAATCTGCCAACCGTCTCATGCCCTACAAATTTTTACGGGTCATCGATCGAAGCACGCTGATCAAATATACCGCACGACTATAATATTATTTTAGACCTGGGTACAGTGGCAATACCTATAGTACATTATATTGCATTGGCGATTGTCCCAAGTGGCGATTCGAGCTCATAAGACTTATAGGTCCCGACCTACCTATTATCCGATTTATTATGTACGACTTACCTGCTGATCATGTACCGGTGACTGTACACGGAATAATACTTGGTCGGCATGTCGTCGCCGTCGTCGTCGTCGTCGTCGTCCACGGTGGCTGTTATCGAGGCTTTCGAACCAACATTCGACTGATAAGGTGCGTGTTGATATTATTACTGTTCTGTTATCACGCGTGGTGTCCGGCGACGCTAAGGTACAACCACCGCAGTGGCGGCGGAGCGAACATTATCATAGCGTAGGACTCGCGTAGGTATTGATTTCTCGCGATCAGCTGACACGGTCGTCGGCGTCTCGCGTCGCCGTCGTGTGGCAGATTGTGGTGGTGGTGGTGGTGAGAGGTGCTAAGGGTCGTTTTATATAATATATAATAGTTGCTCATATGATTATTATATTATTGACATAGCCTATTGCCGCAGTCATTGTAGCCGTTATAGATATGGCTTCAAAAGTACACTTTTTTTTTTACGAAATTCAAGTTTACTTCGCTTGTATAAAACGTATTGTACGAACGATATACAACTGCGCTCAGAAAGAATAAAATATGCACAAGTGAACATAAAATATATGGTATAGGGTTGTAGTGATCGTTGTGCAGGACACGGCGATCGGCTCACATTTTAATTATTTAAACGACGTAGCACGTTCGTTGCAAACTTGAGATGTCGGTTGAGATAGATACGTAAAAAATAATTGAAACACGTTTTATAGCTGTTGTACGTCTTAATAATGAAATAATAGCGTTTACCGCTATATTATAATTGACATAAATTCACTGAGTAGACAATCGTAAGCATCATGTTTGGCCTTTGACTATAGTGCTAACTTCTAACTAATGCTAGCCGCTCTCTGCCTTTATTTATTTCGAGCCTAACTATGGCGTATATTGTGACGTGATATAGCCTATTATTCAATTCTTATTCCAGTTTCTGTCGAGTAGCATCGTTATATGAGAGTCGGCGGAAACAACATCGTTTTTAAACTTTTTTCTAGGCTTCCCGTTTATTAGGTTTGGCCCACTCACCGTTTCTTGTCTTAGTAATACACATTTAACATAATGTAAATTACAATATAATATATATTAACTATAACCTATAGTAGTAGTACCTATAGTACATTACACTAATAATCAGAGTTCGAAAGTTCATGCCCTGAAAAATGCCCAAATAAGCATGCATTTATGCATTCAAATTGGCAAAATATGCATTGAAATATGCCTTGAAAAGTTAAAAAATATGCATTTATATGCACTAAATATCTAAAATTATGCACTTAAAAAATTCTTATTTAAAAAAATCATAAACAATTTTTGAAAATTTCTATTTTTAATTATATGTATATATTATTTTTAGACGAAAACACCGATAAACCGAATGAAGTATATAATTACTACTACTATAGCTATTTAATTTGAACCATTTTGTGTTGTGACCGAATTCCCAAACATTTTATATAAATATACAATATATAAACTTTATAATGAAAAATTATAAACGATCGCGTTTTTTTTGTGATGTGATGTTGATTCTTTCATAGTAGGTATTTCCATAAAAAAATGCATATTGATATAATAATATGAATAGGAATATCAAAATCACGTATAATATGCCCAATAAAATATAAATATGCTTGAATAGTTGAATATGCCAAACAGGCGAAAAACCTCTAAATACCTATGCAAAAACAAGCAAAATAAGACTTCACATATTTAACCGTAGTGGTACCTTGAAATGGATTTCTATCTAGCATATTAAATACAACTTAGCTGCGAGATTGATATGCAAAGGCACGAACTTACGAGCCCTGCTAATAATAATTATTACCATAGTGGTCGGGTTTACTACAAGGCGAATAAAGTACTTGCATAATCTACCAAATGGGGTCTAAGGGGGAAGCACGGGGGTCACACGTCCCACGAGGGATTATTTCCACGGGGAATAGTAAGTTCCTACACGAGACCTAGCAGGTAAACGATTACATACGTTAGTTCCTACAAATGTGATGTATTAATTCCTACACGAATATAAAAATGAGGCGTGTAAGTTCCTACGTGGCAAAAACCAGGTACTTATGTTAGTTCCTACACGGCGGAAAATTGATATATGTAAGTTCCTACACGGCAAAAAAAGTTCAAATATATCAGTAAGTGTTTACTTAATCTATATTATGGATTAGGCGACAAAATAATAAAAATAGGTACATTTTCATAAATAAATAGAATAAAATATACATTAATAAAAACCGCATAATGCATTTATTTTATAATATTATACATTATAATAAAAATCGAATAATACATCTTTTAATACGATTTTTATTTTATCGTATACTCGTATTAGCAATGCATTATTATACGATTTTTATTATTACTATTATTTTTTATTTATTTTATCTATTTATTTATGAAAATGTACCTAGTTTTATTATTTTGTAGCCTAATCCATAATATAGCTTAAGTATACGCTTACATTTGACCTTTTTTACCGTGTAGGAACTAACAAACGTACATACCTGTGTTTTACAGTATAGGAACTTACATATGCACCTTTCTCTGTAGTATAGGAACTAACATATGTATTTTTCTTACCTGCTAGCTCTCGTGTAGGAACTTACATTCGCCCATTTCCACGGGGTCCCTACAAAATCATAAACAGTGAAATAACGGTCACTATGTAGGTACCTTACAGATGGGCCGAATGTCTTTGCCACTGCCTTTGCATTACAATATTTCAACAAGATAATAAGCATACTCGATTGATTTTTTTTTTGCGTTTATCGTTGTTTGAAAATTTAAACGCACATAAGTTTTGAGTTTATCGTTATTTAGAATTAAAACGTTATACAGTAGTCACTCGATAATTATTCGAACCTCTATGATTCGAAAAACTCCATAAATCGAACTAAACGCTTAGTCCTCCGAGAAAAAACCTCTATAATTAGAAGAAAATCCACTTATTCCGGTCCCCTAGATAATTCGAAATGTCTGTCGGCAGGACACACTCTATATAATTCAAATTTTCTGAATTATATGTATGTTCATATAAGTATAAAAATTACGTACAATTCATTAATTGACGTACTCGTAATGAAACTAATAACGACAGCGATTAAATATTATCGTACCTTACCTACCTGGCTACCTATATATTATATATATGTATGATAAATAAATGTCAAAATAAATGTAATATACGTATACATACAGTTTTTCACCTCTCTTTAATTCGCATTAATTTTTTTTCCCTCAATTATTCAAACATTCGGTAAATTGAAAACTTCTATAAATCGAAGTTTAAGCTCGGTCCCCTGAATTTCGAATTATCGAGTGACTACTGTACGACTTTTGGGTTTGTTGTTTATCGCTCATCGTTAAAAATAATAATATTTAACGCGTGGAACAACCCGGTTACGGAATATTATAATAATAATTTTTGGATCGATTGTTAAATCACGTGGCGGAAATATTCTACGAAACCAATATTATAACTTTTAAAAAGGGGCTGAAGCATACCGTGTTTTAAGGAGTAGTGTTTAGGCATTTCATATTACATGTACATTTTGGCTGTGTCAATGTGTGAGAAGTAAATGAACATTAGTGTAAGTAGGTAATCCGTTATCGCCCTTTTCGCGACGAAATTTGAATTCCCGGGTCTACGATAATAATCAAAATAAACCGTTCCGCATGAGGAGAATTCGTCGAAAAAATATACCTATATTATTATTATTTGTCTATTTTAACTACAATCAATATTATTCATTCATAATATATTCGCGTCGTACCCGCATTATAAAAAATAGTATTTATAATAAATGAACAATTAATTTACATAAAATAAAAAAAATAACTATTGATAAGTATTTGATGTATTTATTTTTCATCACAAATCATATTGTGTCCTACTTCACGTGGTTTCCTAATTTCTTGAAAATTTAATACAAGGTTCCTCAGAAGTTGTTTAGATATAGCAGATCAAAAAGTATAAAAATACATAGGAACAATTATTTTTTACAAGCATCTTAAAATTTTGTTGATAAGCTTAGTATTATAGATAAATATTAATATGCTTTTTATGTTGCGTGGTTCTGGGTTCAGTGACTCGGAGAGGTGTTCTGGTAGTCCAGCGTTTCTCCTATCCTTATCGTAACTTCGGCATTCCGTTAGGATGTGTTTTACGGTAAGATGGGTATCACAACAGGTTCAGACAGGGGGCCTTCTTTCCTCATTAGGTATTGATGAGTTATGTGGGTGTGGCCAATCCTTAGGCGGGTAATGGAGGTCTCCTGTTTCCTTGTAATATTTTCTGGGAAAGGCCAAGGGAAGGTGGTTCTTTTGACTTCGTGTAATTTAGATGTTAGCTTAACCCATTTATTTTCCTATTGGTCATGTATGTCTATGGTTCTTTTTACGTCTTGGTATGAGAAGTCCAGGGCTGAGAGGGAATCAATGGACGAATGGGCGAGTTTCGCGGCCTTGTCGGCGTATTCATTGCCTGTTATATTGCAGTGTCCTGGTATCCACATGTAGGATATGTGTTTACCAGCGAGGGAGGCTCTTATATGCGAGTTTTGTATTTTTCTTGCAATGTCGGTGGGTTTCCATTTATTCTGGAGGCTGATAAGGCTAGAAAGGGAATCGCTAAGAATTATGGCCTGGTTAACTTCTGTGCTATTTGTAACAAACTCAATTGCTTTGAGGATAGCCAGGGCTTCTGCAGTGTATATAGAACATCTGTGGGATAATTTAAATTGGATTTGTGAGTTTCCGTGCACGATGGCCATCCCAGCGTGATTTTCTGTGACAGAGGCGTCCGTAAAAATAAGTTCATGCTGAGGTGTAGAGGACAGAATTTCCTTGAGAAGATTTCTGAAGTAGTTAGGGCAGGTGGATTTCTTGGGGAGTTGATGTAGATCAAGGTTAATGTTCATTGAGATGAGCCATGGAGGAGATATACTGATTTCAGATGTTTATATTTTTTCTAGTTCATACTTTTTGTATATATGGCCAAATGTGTAGTTCGGAGAGTGGAGGAGACCAGAGGGAGCTCTTGCCATTCTGGCGGCAATTTTGCATGTTTGTTCTGACCATCTAGTGTCCAAGGGGGGGATGCCCGCTATGCTGAGGATGCTGCTGATGGGGCTTGATCGAAAAGCACCGATGGATAGTCGAATCCCGGAGTTGTGTACGGGTTCTAATATTTTGATGTAGGATGATTTGGCTGTTGAAAAGAGGGGGGGCTCCGTAGTTGATTTTGGAAAGTATAAGTGCTTTGTAAATTTTAAGTAGGGTTTCAGTGTTGGCTCCCCAGGAGGTATGAGAGAGCGTTTTGATTATGTTGATTCTGGGGATACAAGATATTTTTATGTGTCGAATGTATGGAAGCCATGTGGCTTTAGAGTCTAGAATGGCTCCGAGAATTTTTACTTGGGATTTGTTCTTGATGGAATGGGAGCCAATGTTTATTGAGATGGTTTCTTTTTTCTTTCTTTGGTTGATAAGTATAAGACTGGTTTTGTTCGGTGCGAAACGGAAGCCGGACATTTTAGACCACGATATAAGTACATTAGTTGAGTCTTGTAGAAGTTGTTGGATGGTGATACTATTGGAGCTACGGCATGTGATGGTGAAGTCGTCTGAATATAGTAAAGGAGTGTTAGGGTTACATACTCCTTGGGATATGTCATTGATGGCGATTAGAAATAACGTTACTGAAATAGTAGACCTTTGGGGTACGCCGTTCTCCTGTGTGAATGGGTCAGATAGAGAGTTGGGTGTTTTCACTTGAAAGGTACGATTGCAAAGGAAGTTATTTATGAATTCTATCATGTTTCCTTTGGATAAAATTTGGTTGAGTTTATAAATGATTCTGGCTGTGCCCAAGCTGTGTCGTATGCCTTGGCAATGTCGAAACTGATAATTCCTAATTTTTGTTTATTCTGTATAGCCGTTTGGATTTCGTTTTTGATGTTTAACAGGTTTTTGATGGTGCTTCTATTGCTTCTGAAACCATTTTGTTCTGGGGTGAAATATGTGGATTTTTCCAAAAACCACATGAGACGATAGTTGATTATCTTCTCAAGTAGTTTGCATATAGTATTGAGCAGACAAATCGGGCGATAGCTGTCTGGGAGAAATTTATTTTTGTCAGGCTTTAAGATAGGGATGACATAACCATGCCTCCAGGAGTTGGGGAATGTTTTATTATTCCATATAGAATTGTATATTGAGTATATTTTGGCATTTTTTGGGAGATTTTGGATAAATAGGTATGGTATTCCATCTGGACCAGGGCTTTTACTTTTGCAGCCGCGTAGTGCGTCTTCAAGTTCTGCGATGAGTAAAAGGGAGTTCATATTGGGTTGTGCACTATCGAGAGGATCTACATTGTTAGTGGGGTTACTGAAATTATGTGGGTTAGATAGAAAATCCTGTCATAGTTGATATTACTGGAATTGTCTTGGAACATTTGCCCAAGTGTATTGGCTACTTCTTTGTGGAAGGTTGTGAGATTGGTGTCCTTGAGGGAGTGGATGGTGCTCCGATTGGTTCCTTTGATGGATTTGATTTTTTTCCAAACTAATGAGGAGTCTGTATGGTAGTTTATGCTGGAGACATATTCTTTCCACGACAAGGCTTTGCAGCGCTTTACGATATATCTGGTTTGTGCTCTGGCTCTTTTTAGATAAATAAAGTCTTCTTGTGAAAAGGTGGTTTGAAATTTTTTGAGGGCCTTGTTTTTGTTTTGAATGGATGTTTTTATTTCATCATTCCACCAGGGGACCCGAGGTCTAGGGGAGCTGTTCTTTGTGGTACCTATTGTTAATTTAGCAGTTTCTAGGATCATGTTGGTAAATTCCCTTACTACTGCTTCCATGTTTTCTGATAAAGGGGTAGAAAGGCTGGGAGTTTTTTTTTCTATTAAGGATGTGAAGAGGTTCCAATTGGCTTTTTTTATTGACCAACGGGGTGTGTAAACCAATTGAGTATTGTCGAGGGGAAGAATGGTGGATATTTGTATCGGTATGTGGTCGCTGCTGCTGTGTGCGTATGGTAGGGTGCACCATTCCAGTTTGTGAGAGAGGGATGTGTTGGCTATGGACAAATCGATGGAGGATGGGCGTCCGTTTGAGGGATTGATTCTGGTAGGTTCTCCGTTATTAAGGAGTATCAAATTGTCTTGCATCAGAAGTTCTTTAATGATTTTTCCTCTGTGGTCAGTTTTGTGTGATCCCCAGGTTTCACTGTGACTGTTAAAGTTGCCGACTAGGATGAATGGATTGGGTAGTTGTTGAATGATTTTTTCGATGTCCGGGAGAGAGAAATCTCTGTGATTGGGTAAATATGTATATGTTACATACAGTTAATTTTGTGCGGGGAAGCGTAACTGTAACTGCTAACGCTTCGAGGTCAGTTTGTAATGGAAGTTCCATGTTAGGGAAGTTTTGGTTAATCATTGTTGCAATACCTCCACTAGCTCTAGCGCAGGAGAGTCGATTACGTTTATATATATCAAAGTGTGAGAATGTGGGGTTGCTACTATCGTTGAAATTGGTTTCTTGTATGCATACTACTGAAGGGCAGTGTTCTTTGATTAGTATCTGGAGTTCGTCGAGTCTACTGTAGAACCCGTTAGTATTCCATTGTATTATTTTGGTATTCATGTGTGATGTTTGATGAGTTGGTGACTGAATGTCTGGTGTAGTCTAAGGTGAGCATTTGGAGGGGGATTAATTTTGAGCATCTTGAGAAGGCAAGGATTGGAAAAGAAGGTTACCTAGTCTGGTGAGGTGAGATTTAAGGGAGGTTTTGTTAATTTTGGGACGTATGTCTTCGATGAGTTGCATAAGCGATGGGATGTTGGTGTCAATTTCTTTGCAGAGGTTGTGGATATTAATGTTTTTATTTGAGTAGTTTTCCAGAACGTATTTGAACTGGAGCATGGTCACTGTGGAGTTGTTGAGAAAAATTTCCTCCGCTGGTGTGAGGCTCTCCAGAATTTTATCGTCCTTTCTGGTTAAAGAGGAAGATCTAGAGCGCACCTTCGCTTTTTTTATTTGGATCTTTTTTGAGGTATCGATAGGGGGTTTGGTAGGTGCTAAGTCTACTGTGTGTGTTTAATGTTATTTGCGTCCTGAGACGATGAATCCGAAAGGTGCCTTTTGGGGGGTTTATTGTCATCTGTGGTTGGTCTTGGCTGTTGAGAGGAGGTGAGGGAGAGATCCTGGGAGTGATCCAATGGTGTGAGAAGGGGATCTGAAGAAGTTGGGTTTGTATTTTTTTTCCGATGAGATGTCATCGGTTTGGTGTCCGATCGACCAATCCATGTTGTTTTGGGATTGTGTTTCGTCTGTTGATGGGCTTTCAGGAAGCTGCATGTCTTCCAAAGATGGTTCGACGAGATTGTTGTTTTGGTTATGATTTGGTTGGGGGAGGCTGTGTGTTTGTTTGGTACATGATGTAGATGTATATCCTGTTGATTTACAAATGAAGCACGTGATTTTTTCATCAGTGAAGAATATCCTAAATTGGGTTTGGTTGTTGAAGATAGTTATGGATCCGGGAAGTTTTATTATGTCTTCATGATTAATGAACATCTGTCGGCGAAAGCTCAAACTATGCTCGTATCCCTCGAGATTTATTCCAGCTTTCATGTTGTTTATCGTGGATACTGGTGTGATATTTATGTTTTTTAATGCATGAAGTATTGCTTGGTTCGGTATTGAGGGGCATACATTGGATATAATTATTTTTTTTGCTGGATTAATGAATTTGTGTATTTGTATTATGTGTTCATTTACTTTGATTGTATTATTTTTTTCTAATAGTGTTTCAAGTATTTGTTTACTAGAGAGAAAAACGCAGAAACGGTTGTTCGATATTCTTGATGTATATATAATGTGTTTCGGAGATATAATTTTTCCGATTGCTAATATGTAATCTATTTGGCGTACCCCGTCAATAGAGTTAAATACTAATGCCTGTTCTCTTGTCGGATTTTTTTCGTTTGCTGTGATAGAGGCGAAGCTAGTGGTATTATTTAGGTAATTGGATGTGTTGTGTTGATCATTAGGGTGAGATGGTTGTTGATCGTAAATATTATCGGTGATTGTGTGCTGAATCTTGGGTTGGTCATTATCGTCGGAGACGACGGTAATTAGTTGCTTATCTGCTGCCTTGACGGCGGCCGTAGTATTTGTTGCTGTAGGTATATGTTTGGTGATGGAACGGCTATTCTGTGTGCGCAGATGGCCGCTAACGTTATTTCCATTCGGTACCGGTTATTTTATATTAACATTGGTTGAACTCGTTGTTTTGAAAGTTTTGGGGGTGTTGTTTTTTGGAAGAGGTTTACTTAGTGGCGGTATGCCCGACATAAGCTTTTCGCTTATTTCGTTAGTGGTGGTTGGCGTCTGATTTTTAATAATAATAATAATTCATATTACCTGTTTAATCAGTCGTTGGTGTAATTATGTACACTATCGGGAGCTATAAAACGCACGGCCGCGGAGAAACACACGTGTTATACTGTCGGAGGTAGAACACGTACTGGCCAAACATTTATAATTATCCAAATTCCATATTATACGTATAATTTAATACACACAATATAAAATAATAAATATAAAATTAATACTCATAAAATAAAACTCATTATACATTGCATTACAAACGGAATACTCGTTGATGATCGTGCACTGAACCAACGTTTCCTGCATAACAGTGAATAAATTTACATCGATGGTCACAAACGGCCTTTAAAAACATAATATTTAATTTTTCAATTTTAACGATTAAATTGGTATCTAATTCAAACTGCCGTATGCACAGTAATATTGTAAGTGTTACTTAAAATTAATTTAAGGCTCATCTAAGCACAGTCCTTTAAAACTGCGTTGCACAGTCACACGCTATGGGATAGCTATATAGCTGTCCCTTAAAAAATAACATAACATACTTGAAGTTGTATCGAATGGTGACCTTTTCTGTTCACGTAAGACTCTGGACGATCACGAGGTGCAGGAATGTAGATATGGGTTCCATCCGAACTATTGCACCGAGGACATTATAGGAGAGTGGCAATAGTTATTGGTGGCAAAAAATCCATTCCTAATCACCATTGATCTTTCCTCGTTAGGCCATACAACAAAAGCCGGTGCTAAACTGTCTAAAGCATCAACTACTCTTCTTACACATTTCAATGCAGTTGCTCTCCCTACATTACATTTTTCACAAATTGACCTGTAAACTTATGTGAGATAAAACAACTACCGAGTTTGAAATTCTAATAGTAACTTAAAAAACGAACCTGTATGAATCTGGGGTTGCCATTTTCCAAATTGCTATACGAAACTGCTTATTTGGTTGAATTGTTGGACAGCCAGGTTTTTTCCTAATCATTTATGGTGCAATTATTTTTAATTTGAATTCAAACGTTTCTGGGAGTGTTCTATAAATTATTTATATTAATAATAATTTTAAAAGAGTATTCTGAGAAAAGTTCTAATGCTTATAACAATAATTTAAGTAAAACCGGAAATGATATTTGAATTGTCTATCGTCGAATTGAGGTACAATCTTTTCGACATAATTTTTCATTCTAGGTATTGCGCTTTGGCAGTCACAAACGGCACTGCAAGTTCAAAATCACGATCATCATCCTCACTTTCTTCCGACGTAGAGAAAAATAAAATATCTCCAACTAGTTTTAAAGCTAGTCCAACTACTAACTCTTGTTTGTCACCCATCAATAATTAGGTAGGTACATACTACATATCGGGTATTGGCTATTACTAATTAGAATTTGGATATTGGAATAATAAATTATTGTTTTGAGTGAATAGAAAAATTCAATAAAAATATGAAAACAAAAAATATGATCGTGCGCAACTAATAGTGCCCTGACTATAGTATTATATATTACTAGCTGATCCCGTGCACTTCGTTGCCCATTAAAAAAAATTAATAATGCCAAATCTATATGAATAATATATTTTATTTTATAATATAACCGTTAAAATATACTAAGTAATATCGTTACAACAATATTCAATTTATTTTGGGTCATTATGTATTTTTATTCGTTTTATCCAGAAAATTCTGATCCGTCTCATTCTGTCCCGCCCAGCGTTGCCTGGGGCAAATAATAAGTTAAGATTAACCTCAAGCGATTTACATGCATCCAAACCACCAAGGTTGAAGGTAATCCACTGAATTGGATCGCGGAAATATGTGAGCATAAATTATTAGGTAGGCAATCCTACAAACCTGCAGTGGATTGCGGACCACATGAGGCGCGTAAGACCTATGCCAAAGATTTGTTTTTTTTTTATAAATGTATAGCTGAACCGGGGCAAGTGGCAACGCTTTGCTATTGCTATACTTTTCGTAGGTTAATTTGACCCAGTGAACTTAGTATCATCTACAATTTATTCATATTTTATATAGCTGTCCTATACTGACCGTTCCGGGATTCCCCCGGCTTTTATAGACACATTTTCAACTATAGACATTAGACATCTTTGATACAATACGACGGAAAGTGCGAGTATATTGTAAGTTATTAGTACGAAGCGAATGACAGATGTCGGGCAGAAAGTGTTTAAACGCGTTTATAGTTCGAACCCGACACCACTGAATACGACGTAAAGCGTTAATTTTTTTTACATTTTTGTTATTTTTTTCAACACCCTATTTAATAGTGAAAACCGAACTAAAATCCGTTGTTTACTTTTTGAGATTTTTGCGACCGAAAAAACAAACGCTGTCTCTTTATATAATAGTAAGATAACTCGGTTAACAAAACTAAGATTAGCTACGCCTATAATAATCCTTGAGTTTAGACCTATTCATTAGTAAAAACTAATGGCTAAGTAAAAAGCGGAAAAAAATGAAAAAAAAATTGCAACCGTTACCGTGAATCGAACTCGAGACCGTGTCTTTAAAAGATTTAAAATCCATCCTTGATTAATATTGTGCACGAGGCGATAACTCCGGAACCACTTATCGCACAGCATACAAACTTAGATAGTAGCCGATTCTCAGACCTACTGAATATGCATATAAAATTTCATAAAAATCGGTCAAACCGTTTGGGAGGAGTATTTTAACTAACATTGTGACACGAGAATTTTATACATAAGATAATATGTTTTACTTAAATATTGGCTAAAATCAATGAAAAGGTACAATCATTCAACATGACGATACATACTGCGAGCGCATTTAACTACTATGTAGGTACTGCATTGCACTTTATTTTATATTATTAATATCAGAACTAGACCTCGATAGTTTGTGTATTTTTCAGTTATTCTAAGAATACAAGTTATATAATTAATTATATTTAAAAAAAAATTATAGATTTTCGAGTAATATACTTACTAGCTTGGCTAGTAGATAATAAAGTTCAAAACTTGGTGCACCGATTAAATAAATGTTATCTTCTACACGAAGATCCAATTAAAAATTATGATTTTCATATTATACTTTATATTTATTAATTTATTATTTAGGTACAAACATTTATAGTTTAATAAAAATATTATGTTCTTAATGTTATTTTTTATTAAATTATTAGAAAAATAACAACTCGTGCATCTTATGTATATTTTAATACAGCCGCGGATTGGCCATCCCTGACTTAAACCTTGGCTCACTAGCAGCTAGTTAGCTATTAAATAATAATATTAAGGTACATATTATATGTTACTGAGAAAGAGAATAATTTTAGCATTAAACATTATGCTGAATTTATCCACAATAACAGTAAAGCAAAGGACAGACAATAAGCATAAAATCCAAAGTGTGATTTATTATGAAATAACAAGTGTAATATTAATGACACATTATTTATAAATCTTAAGTAATGTGTTAGGTATGTAATTTTTTTCTTGACTTAATCAATTCATAAATTCTAAATCAATACATCTTATATAATAATAATAATAACTATAATAGTAATATTGTTAATGGTAAATACATAAAACAAATAAGCGCAGTTCCCACACGTGCAGGCTATTTAATAACAACACTTTTAACAATCCTTGTTTAATAATAGACTAAGAATAGAATAATAGCAAGGGCATAAGTATATCGTATATACTGTATATTATATATTATATATTTTATATTTATAATAGATTGAACCATAATGCAAAGAATAAGGATATTTTGGAATCTCGTCTTTTAACTGAATCATATGATGGACATTAGCAATGTTGTCAAATGGCTTATTTTGGTAACTCAACATACAAATTAAGTTTATGTATATACCTTTAAAATATTTGTATGAAAAATGAAGCTAAGGATATAGTTATTATGTACACTATTAATTATAGTGGAATTATGTAAATATTTAGGTGTGTTGTGTGCTTATACCATTATGTTCATCAATAACAATTTCATATTCAATTAATGATTATTATATCAAAAAACCATATGAAATGTATCAATATATATATATAAAAAAAAAACAATTAAAAAATCAAATTTATCACAAAAATTGCCCCAATACTATGACATTAAAAAAAAAAAAATGTTTTTCAAACTATTACTCATTCACGCTATTTTGTTTACTCAATACAATTTTACATTAAACAAAATAGAATACATTTGGAGCTATTATAAATCTATAAAGAAATGGACTGATAGCAGAGAGGTTGGTGGGCAAACATTGTTAGAAACAAATAGCTTTTTAGGTACACTTTCAGGTCTTATCCACATGCTTCTGAAGTATAGAAATTAGTGGTATGAAGATGTTATCCTTTTCTAAATGTTAGCCCTACCAGGGCTTGCTTTTGAAAAAAAAATTTGTTTACATTATTTAGAGTCTAAACGTTCTACAATGTTTGCATTTATCTTTAAAATTGTTATCTAATGCAAGGAATGGGATGGATACAAAATATAACAAATTCTTGGATTATTTGCTAAGATAAAAATAAATATCGTGGAATAAATATTTCTACAAAATCAATATTATAGCTTTCAAAGTAAATGGATTTTAAATTATTTTGTTTTGTGTTATTTTTATTTAATAATATTCTATACGCTTTATTTTGCATTATGTTTTGTTTAATGATAAATATTATATATTGTTTTGTGCTATTTAATTATTTTTGTTTTAATTACGTTTACAAATTTCAATAATTTGTTATCATATTATATACCATTATAATCATAGGGTCATTATAAAGTTTGCAAGCCCTGGGCACTAGGTAACCTATTGCAGGGTATGGAGGATATTCAGTCCAAATATTATTATGCCTATATGAGTGATACATTAATATTACTTATCACTGTCTACTTGTATACTAAACATAATGTAATAAATACATGATATTGATAACAGTTTTATTTTATTATAAATTAGAGTAAATTGGATCTATTAATAAATTCAATGTTATAACTTAATTTGTGTTTTGTTGTTGTCAATAATGTTAAATAACTCAATGAAAAATATTTTGTATAATAAAATTAAAAACCGTGAACAATTTTTGTATTAAGCTTCAAAATATTTTAAAAAAACAACTAGACAATAAAAAAGAAATTATCTGGCAGTCGTAGAATAGACACGTAAAAGTTGAAGTTCAGTGTATTTACTAGCTGGGTGTATTGTTAAGTTATGCATACATCTGTTCAAAATACAAGTTTGCTGTTTCAGTTATCAGACGAATGAAAAACCATTCTTAAAAAACAAAAAATGTCCATGTTTTAAATTTGTTAATAGATCATATTAATTTAAAATTTATGTTAAATAATTATTTTTCATAATTAATAGTATAACTGTTGAATAAAAAAAAAAAATATTATTATTTCAGTATTTTCTTTGTTGGACGATCATTTAGAATATTTTACATGTAATTTTCTAAGCTTTTATAGTCCTACTAAACTTTGTATATATGGAAGTGGCTTATCATTCAAATTTCACAATACGTGGAACGACATTCAGTAGACTTACAATAATGATTAACTTAAGTTATCTACACATACATTCTAAACTATAATTTAAAAAAAAAAAATCACATATGAGATCTATAACACAACTACATAATAATAAACTTGAATTAAATAGAACAAAAATAATAATAAATTAACATGAAGGATTAAAACTTTTATAACATTTTATAGTTGACAGAGTTGAAGAATGTAAAAATAAAATTGATGTCTAAATAGATAATATGTCCTACGGTAATATTTAAATAAAATGGATCAATAATATTATGTAAACATTTAAAACTTTATACTTAAAAAAAAAACTTAAAAGCTAATAAAGATAAATAGTTATTTAAAAATAACAATAATAATGCATGTATAATAATATACAGTTAAATACTTAATTAAATTGATTACACTACATTACTAAGCCAAAATAATAAAACCATGGGAAATGTATTGTTAGCAAAAACCTTTGATCTTATAAGATGTTTACATTATTAACGAACCAATATTTTTCCTTATTTGCATTTAAATTGTATTTACAATTTAAATAACAAACGTGGTTTCCAAACCGTCTGAAAAAAATCTAACGCTGCGGTTACTTGCCCAGTGCAACTTGATTTGCCGCAGTTGGCTGGCACGTATCGAATCTTTTTTCTGAGTGCTATATGATTTAGTGCACTTGGTTTGACTGTTGCCTAAACCAAACATACCAGTAGACGTTTGCCAAAAGGATAATTTGTTTTCTGCTGCACTGTATGATACAAGGAATTTGCCATCTGGTGAAAATGCACATGCACAAATAGCCGCAGTGTGTGCATTAATGGTCTGTGGAAAAATATATTTTAAAATTTTAAATCCAACCCACATTGAATGAAAAGTCAGTATTAAACCTGGCATTTGGACGATCTCAATTCATATAGTGCAATTGTCCCATTTTTGGTGCCCACAGCTATACGTCTAGATGTCGAACAATGGGTCACCTGGCTGAATCTGCTTATGGCTGGAGATATGTCAGACAAAGGACGGGTTTTCAGTTGTGTTGGATCTACACAATGCAGTATGATATCCATTACCTGCGAAAAAAACAACTGATAGTTTTAAACAATTTATCAATTTAAAACTACTAATTACTAGTCAAAAATTTACATAATAACTGTTTCAATTGTGAAAATTGACACAATCTAAAATATTGCATTACTTATCACACACAGAGTTAGGAATTGTTCTTTATGTTTCTTGACTTTTTATTCGTATGAGCATATTAAAGGGGTAAAATAGGTATTTTATATTTAAAATAATGAATTATAAGCTACAAACATACTCTGCAATAACTAACTATTATTTTCTTTTATTATACACATTTTTTGAGTTCCTGTTTTCTATATTTCGTAATATATAACTTCACTTTTTTTTTAAATGTTTTAAATTATATTTTAATGGACAGATGGTGCCACTAGTGCGTTCCTATTTTTATATTTTATCTGTCTTAGAGCCAACATAATATGTGCAACGTTACTTGACAATAAATTTATAATTTTTACTATGCTTATAGAGAAAAATTCAGCATGACAAAAAAATACTTGTGTATTTATATGTAAATAATTGTTATTTCCTAAAAATGGTACGAATTTTAATTCAGTTAAATTTACCTCGACTAATAAATCTGTCATTTCAACATGCATTTTCTCGATCAAATGTTCCACAATAGATAAAATTTCTGGTTTTGCTCTGTGCAAAACTGAATTACTTATAGCCATATTCATAGCCTGAGTATTCTGTTGCATACTGTTGTAACGAGCCACCTAATACACATTTATTATGATTAGTAACATATTTATTTTAATGTAGAATTTTTTGTCTGATTGTACGAATATATATTATCTATTACAAACCTCTCTGGCAATAGTTGTTATGAACACAGCAGGGCGAACATTTGCTATTGATATGAGTGCATGCCGAGCAGTTCGGTATGAATCAGCAGAAGGTGTCAAAGGCAATCCATAAGACATGCTAAAAGAATTTAAACAGTAAGGATATAACATGTTAACATTTTGAGTGTGTATTTTCATTGCTATAATTAAAATAATTTATTAAATGTACTCTCTAGATTAAACTTTTTGTAGACCATTCTACATGAATAAGAAATTAAATCACCTAGGAACCAGTTTGTCATTATCACAACACAGTTCCAATATCCCTAATAACACTTTGCTGACATCAAAATACGGTTCCCATACAGCAAAACCACGACCAATCAAGTCAACTGCTGCTCTTCGTAGTGCCATGTGTGCAGGCAATTTAGTGGAGGACGGTGTTAAAAGCAATTGTGTTAATGCCAAACCTATTAAAATTAATAATAACATACCATTTCAAGTAGAATAATTTAAGTTTTTAAAAAAGAACCATACTTGTTAATCTTGATAAATTATTATTTCCTATGCCAAAACCTTCCACAATTGAACTTTTTCTTCTAATAGATGATGATCCAGACTGTGAACGGCTTGATGTACTAACATTATCTGATGCATTAACTTCCTGGCCAAACTCAGCTCCCATCACACCCATCAAGATCACAGCGGTTGTCTGTTTACGACGCAATTCACTTATAGATGATGGTTTTCTTAAACATAGATCTGAAAGGTAAAAAAAAAAAAAATTAAAATCTACTTGAATATCATGTATTGAAATAGAATAACCTTCTTCTTCATCGTCGTCATCATCATCCTGAATGTTTGCTGATGATTCAACATTTTCCTATAATTCAATAAAATTGGTTTAACAATTATATAATAATAATTAAACAACACAACTCTCCCAATTCTACAAAAGTTTGTATATATATATATACAAAAATATTTCAGGATTATAGTTAACTAAAAAGAAGCATGGATTTATAATTGATATACAAGCAACAGTTAGCAAAAGACATAACACAAATGTATGGATTTTTGTCATATTATCATATTCTCAGTATCAATCATTTAAGATTACATTCGTATCTCAACATTATTTGTTGAGTATTATTATTTTGCTAAATAGTATGAGTCAAACTGGTAATTAATTGTGTTCTTATAAAATAAATTATAAATTAATAAAATATTGAAGGAATTGGTACAAAGTAGACATTACAGTTAAATAGTATTTTTTTTATTAATGCATAACTAAATGTATGTAAGCATTATTGGGGCTGGCCAGTTGTGTATTTAAGGGTGGGATAGGGATATGGAGGATTGACCTCCCATGACTATTTTATTTTTAATATTTCGCATCTCAAAGAAATATATACTCAGTGAGTATCTCTATAATATTTAAAATAACATGCTGTAGTAGGTACTTAGTACTTCCCAGTACAACTGTTTAAATGATAAGTAATGCCAATGACTGAAATAATAATGAATGCTGATATTATAATATTCTAATAACGTTCATTATTGTTCGAGCATTCAGCTTTCGGAATTTCTATTTTCACTTTTCATGGAATTGTTCTAAATTATTGTGATATTGCGATGTAAGCACTGATTAAAATGTAATTTCAGTATGATATATTAGATAGTTAATAGGTACTAATAGTTATAATAGTTAACACTTTTACTATATAGTTAAACTCATTTTACAATCGTAAATTTCTGTACCTATTCAACAGTTATCAACTCCCAATTAATAGTGTATGATTATTTTTACTGTTACAAGTGTCAAATAATAATATTTTTAAGCTGTTATAAGAAAACATAAGCATGAATCCAAAAAAAATACTTAATTTTTGTACTTATAAAAAAGCGTGTTGAAATGTTAAGGTAATTATAATTAAAATGTACACATTTTGTTATATTAAAAAATTAACTTTTAGTTAATAATTTGGTATGCTTTATGTAATTTAAATGCTACATTTCTTTGTTATAGAAATTTTATTTTATTTTAAGAGGATGTTGCACAAAAATTGTTTTCTCTTTCAGATCCACAAGCAACATAGATAAAACAATTTCTTGATTGATTGATGTTAATAAGTTACTATAGTTCAAGCTATTATAGGGGCGCAAAGCCCCCATCGAGTTAGTGACCACTGGATAAATTAATACCCCCCCCCCCCCCCATAAAACCTAAATATGCCACTGGAGCTTGCTATAGTAGTCCTCTCTGTAAATATAAATTTCAGTGTTTAAAATAATGCAATTAATACAAATCTTAATTAAGGATTAAGAAAAAAGCTGTAAAATAGTTTACACAAATATTAATGATGTACCTATGTACTTGTTAGAAGCATTAATTAATGTTACTTACATTAATGTTTAGATTGGTTAAATTGTTAGAGCTAACTGCGGTAGGTTTCATGCTACCATTAGAGTTGCTTACTGGTAAATATTGAACCCAGAATTCTACTAATGTTTTACGACCTTTAGGCCCAATTCGCTCCAATTCTGCTAACAACAATTCTTGAGCTGCTGTTCGCACCTATTATTACAACAGTTGATTTCAGTTTATTTTATATAATTAAGAAGTTTTAAAACATAAGTACATGTATGATAGTTTTTGACCTATTACTAATAGATTTTATAACATAATATATTATAACTATAGTACATATTTATATTCTTTTTTTATTCTCTTAAAAATCAAGAAAATAATTAATGAACCTCAATATATGCATTTTTTTTAGTTATTATTATTTTTTTTTTTTACAATATTCCAATTTCAGTATAGAAACAGTTAAAATGTTGTTTTTTGTATTGAACGAATAATATAACGTATATTGTACTATTCATTGATATAAAGTGTTTAAGATTATAAATTTTTTTATTTTAATACATTTAAAAACTTTAAAACTTGTAATCACAAAACTAAATATTTGGACATTTTACATTGTTCTTATCAGTATAAGTTAGGTCAAATAATACGGAACTGAATGGCGACTTAATAGTACCACCACTGTTTTTTTTTTATAAAGGTATATAGTACAAAAAAAATGAAAGTAGGTTAATGTTCAAAAAATATTTTTTCTGGTACCTTATGTTAAAACTAATAATAATAATTTTAAAATTGAAATAAATTAGTATTTTTTTCTTGGAATTTACAAAATATTTTAAAATAATATACTAAATAATATAAATATTACATATCCCATTAAATATTCTTAAATATGCAAAAAAAAAGTTTCCTATTAACTTTGTGTTGATCAAATTGATTACTTTTGTAAGAGTACATATACTAAGTACCAATAAGAAAAAACATAAAAACCCAGATTATAATTATAAGTAATTATTATTACCTCCAAACAATGGTGTTGCCAACGGTGTGCTAGCATTTCAATTTGAATACGTTTGTAACTCTTTGAACCATGATTGACAATTTTTTCAGGTAGTGATTTACAATGTAATGTCTTAAGTTGTGCCCATCCTTGTTTGATAAAAGCAGCCTGTGAAGTACTCTGTTCTCCGTTTCCTTCCTCTGAACGGCTTTTCACAGATTGTTGCCTATAATAACAAAACAATTATATTTTATATTTTAAAACAAAATAAACTAAAATTTGATTCAGTTACTTTATTATATATAATATATTATTTAATAAATTCATCAAGCACATTGTATTACCTTGAGAATGTGTTTTCGAGGAAACATGGAGCACTCATGGATATTAGTGTATTGGCTATAGCCACTATAGCAAGTAAATGCTGACTAGTTACTGTAGTGCTTACTTCCCAGTGAGTTCTTGCGGTGAAAAGCCTAGTCAGTAATTCAAGCCGAACCATCTCTGGCGGTAAATCCATTAGTGGGCCATTGCTGGACTTCACATAATTATCTTCAAGATCAATACTACTTTGCCATGTAGGCAACAGTAAGCTCATAAAACCTAAAAAAAATAAAAACAGTGTTATAAACACAATTATAATGCTTTATTTTGTTTTTCGAAAAATACCTCCTTTTGAAATAACACCAAATGATACAGGAATCATTGGACGCAATAAACCGAGTTTAGTTTCACAAATTTTGTCTATTTCAAAATCTAAACCCCAAGCATATAGTAATGACATCAACAATTGGGCAATCTCCATCGTCAAATTTGCACCACATACTTTACGACATACTACTCCACTAAGATTCAATCCTAGGGAAGGACATTATTAAATACAAATGTTATATTTTATTTTCAAACAATGTATAAAATCATATTATTAAACAAGAATATAATAATAATAAAAAGGTCAGTGAGTGGGTACCGCTCTGTTGTATAGTAGATGAAGAGTAGATCACTGTAATGTGTTAAATTTGAATTCAATGATTTAAAACCATTGTATACAAAAAATGATTCTGAGCAAAGACAGTCTGCCAGCCAAAATTACTAAGTATATTTTATGATATTATTGCTGTTTAAGTAATTCATTTTAATATTAACAATACAGGTTGAATTAATTTTTGCTGAAAACATTGTACTTGAAAATGGCACTGTGTGTAAAAAATATAATTATAAACTTTAAAAGTTTCAAGTACACACAAATAATAATTTTAATTGTGGTTAATTTTGGTTACGTTATTACTTATTAACTTCAAAATTTTTTTTTATCTATGATAATAATTAAAAAAAAAAAAAGTAAACCAAACATTTCTTATGCCTATAAATAGCTCATAAAGAGTCAAAATATATTGAAAACCATATGGTGTATAGAAAATACTAATATAAACATTTGTGTTGGGTCAAAATTGCATGTATCTAAGGTTATTATTTATTTGTTATATCAAAAAACAAAATTGATTTAGTTAAAACTGGCGTTGTGTAAAAATGTCCCTTTCTCCTAAATTTTTATTTTTCCCGACGCTTTTGAAAACTATTGGAGAATTTTTTCTTTTGATCCTCCCCCTTCTTCTAAAGTACCAACTGGATTTACTTTTCTACCAAAAAAGATGCTGACGAAGAAAATCAAAGAATTTTTACTGGCCCATTTTGACATAGAAACAAAAAAAAAAACCCCCGAATATTGTAAAATCTATACATTCTTTGCTTCGCTCAGATTCTAAAAATGCAATAAATTATTTCAAATTAAATAAAAACTGTATTAAATAATATTAATATAACAATTATTATAGCTTAGTAATACAATACCTTTATCATTAGATTTGCTATCAAAACCGTCAATTACAGACTGTAGTTTTGTTAGTATAGTTTCTGAACCATCCTTTCTTTTAGGTAAAATTCCTACAACAATATTATAACATTGACATCACACCACAAAATTGAATTAAATAAAAACATTTAAAATATATTATATACAATACAAAAATTTCCAACCAAAAATTAAACAGGCAATATAAAGCATCTAATGCTTAGAGCAATACTTTAAAAAAAAAGTATAAAAAATAATTTAATCATGAATAAAGTTTATGAAATTAAAAAAATGTCTAATGATAATTTAAGTTATTTTTAAATCAATGATTTTTTTTTTTAACGAATTAGTACTATACATTTTTTTAGTTAATAGGTTCTCAAAAACAATACAAAACTATTTCACAATAAATTTGATTAAAAAAATTCATTCATAATTTTTTTAATAAAACTTGTATTCAAAGATATTTGTAAAACATACATTAGGTAGCATGCTCATTTACCATGTTTATCTTTTTCTTTCAAAATGCGTTCCATATTGTCGGCTTTGTCCTTAACTTTTCCAAAAAAGTCTTATCCAAAAGTAAGCAAGCATAAAATATTTCAGTATTATTAAAGATATAATTCTAATTTAGCAAACCCTCATGTCCAAAAATTATAATTATACCATGATTTTTAGTGGCTTGAAATATGTACATATATTACAAAAATAAAAATAGCAATATTGAGGGGGGTTTGCTAAACTCATGTGTTACTTTTTCATAAAAAAAAAAAAAACAATTGCAAAAACATCATGACATAATTTATTAATTGTTGAGAATGGTATGTGTTTTATACTTTTATGATAGTATACCTGCAATTTTTTTATGAGCATCAGAAGACACAGACTGTGTGAGAGCAGTTATTTTTTGGAATTCTGTTGTATTTATCAGACCCTGTGCTTCCATTGTTTTTGGAGACATCAATCCATACTCTTCACTTAACAGTTGTACTAAAATAAGATAAAAATATTATGTTAATATGAAATGCAATCACATATTGTATAATAAATGTTTTTATAAATTTAATTGCAAAAACAATAAACATTTAAAATTTGGTAACTGACCGACAAGAGCTTCAATATCAAAACATAATATATGACATTCTGGATCGTTTGGGTTAGTTCGAAGTCCTTGTACCATTAATGGGTAAGCTCTTGTTTTACTATGATCTGTGCCATCAGAATGAGCTGAATGATGCAATTGTTGCAATTGATGGATTCCTCTCTGTAATAAAAATTTGAAAATTGTTTAAATAAAGACAGATCAAATTGTATTACTTTTATTATTTATTAAAAAAATAATACGCAATCTGTAAATGAGCACAGTAAAAATACAAGGTTATATCAAATTTTTTACCTGTGTTGCATGTTTAATAGCACTGATATTACGATGACGTAGGCCTCTGAAGAAATGTACTGCAGGATTAGCCAGACCTGAATCTACTGAACTAGATATGGTTGTATTTTCATCACATGCATACAGAACTTGTTCCCCGCTAATTCCATGTAATACTCTATCCAAGTGACCTAGGTATTGTAATTTGTAGTAGAAGTAACATTGGTAACAATAAAAATAATATAATCAATAAATACCAGTTTCCATTTGCCAAACATAAACAGTGGCATCAGAACAACCCACAATCATAAAATCATCTAAAGGACGCCATTTAATTGTAACAACGGGAAATAAGTGTCTGGACGCTAACACCACACATTTACGTTCAGACAAACTTAACAAAGTAACGGAATGATCGCTTGCAACTGAACAAATGCATTTCAATATCCTAGGCTGCAAATTGAGAAAAAACAGTCAACATTAATAATAATTTTAAGTCTTAACAAAAAAAAAAAATACCAACATTAGCACATGTATTGGGTGGGACTAGGAGTTGTGTTATTTCACCAGCATGGACACAAAATCTGTGTAACAATGTTCCAGCATATAAGTCCCATAAACATATAGCAAAGTCTACTCCACCAGATAATAAATGAGACTTGTCATATCTCGGATGCATATGATGTGGATAAAGCAAACAGTTGACTCGTCCATTATGGCCCAGTAAAATCTGATGCGGTGGCCAATCTAAAAAAACAATAATTAGTGAAGTTAGTAAATATTATAACTGATAAGAATTCATAATAATGATATTGACTCTTCAACAAGATAGTTAATTTATGTTCGGAAATGAGAGTATATGAGAGATATGAGATAAATGTATAAGAGATATGAGAGTTTAAAAAACAATAATAGTTTATTTTTATGGTATATAGCATAGAACAATAAATACAAATGTTTAGTTAAAAATAACTAACAACAATTTTATATAAACCTTAAAATTAGTTCTTAAATTTTAAACTATACAATATTAAAACATATAATTGTATTATTATCAGTATCCAAAATATTATATATAGATAAAATATTTTTGTTGTTTAAATTTAAAACAAGTAAAAATAATTAATATATTTAAGTACCTTTGTAATGTTGATGATTTCCATGCAATAGTTGCAACATAACTGTTTGAGTAGCTGGAATGATAACGATAGAACCATCTTGACGACCAATGACAAGGCGACTTTGACCCGCCAAGTATATACTAGCAGTTAACTTGATATTTGGTACATTTTCACAGTCCTAAATATATTAAATAATATAATTATGTATTTTATATTGACCAAAATAGTTATTAACATTTATATTTACCAATTGGTTGAGAATTCCAACAGGATTGGGTTTCATAGTCTCCCATGCCTTGGATAAACTTGTAGACACAAATGGTGAAAGACCTGTACAACATAATATTGATATATTTGGAAAATGTTAACTAAATTTAAACACTGACCAATTAATTTTTTTTGAGAATCATTTTCTTTTATAACTGATAGTTGAGCTGGAGAAAGTTCAGGGATTTTCCATATATTAACAGCTCCTTCTGAATCACCTCTTATCAATATTTTTCCATGTTGAAAAGATTCATAAAACCGAATAGCCGGAGAACAGTATAGGTGCTAAAGTATAAAATAAAGAATTATTTTGTAAATTCTTATTTTTTAACTAAAAAAGATAACAGTACTATCAAATAGTCAAAATTTAATTTTAAACAGTAATACCGTATTTGAAGTCACAGATAATAAACTGTACAAATAGGGAATATCACCATCCTCAGCTTGCTTATGGAAGTTTTTATTTTCAACGATACTACTATATAATGAAAATAAATTACAGAAAATTCAATTAAGTTGCAGTTTTTAAAACTTATGGGACTAAATTAGATAATTACTTTGCTGGTAGTTTGTATAAATAACCTTTTCCATCATCTGTCCAAATAAGAACGCGATCAGGTGCTAAAAATTCTCCACCCAACCAACGTTCTCCTCGAGGTGCATAGACTGTACATAAAGCTGAGAAATCACCAGCATCATATATCTATAAGTAAATACAATTAGGTTTAATATTAATAGTATAAGTTTTGAAATATGAATTGTTAAGTAATATATTAACCTGCCAACACTTTGAACAGACAATTAACACAGTTCTTTGGTGTTGAGAACAGCAAGCCATAGTCAAAGCATTTAGGCATCTTATTTGTTTACTTTCATTTTCATATACTGAAACATCTGTTGGTCCATAATCTCTTGGTTCTAATGTCCACACTTTTACAGTTCCAGTTGTAGTCAATCCCAAAACAACATCATCTAAAAATAATAATATTTGAATAAAAGTTCTATCAAAAACTTTAAAAACTTTTGTAATTACCTTTACATGTGTGAGGTTTCAATACATATAGAGCACTTATCCAATCAGGATTGACACGTGATGATAGAGAGAAAATAATTTCTAATGTAAACGGATTCATTATAATGACCTCAGCATAATAACCATTGCAGAATAAACGTACATCTTCTGTCCCAACCATACGGTATGCCTATTAAAATATTTAATTATATTTATCAAACAATTAATAACATTTCAAAAATTGTTGTTAACCTGAATGTTTGTATGAATATAAATTGATTTTGTAACTTCTCTACATTTTCCATCAACTATATCCCAAGTACTCATTTCACTAAAATCAGTAAAATTTAAATTAGATATACTATACAAATTATAAATAGTTTATGATTCAAATTCTAATAAAATATGTTTTCCCCAAATTTTACAATAGAAATTAACATTAGTTCTTACCCATTTTCCGATGAACTAATAAAGAATGCATTATCAGGGATAATACTGGCATGTGCAAGACAAAGAACTGGAGCTGTATGACCAACTAATAAACATCTTGGAGTCATCTGTTAAAGAAAACAAAATTGTTTATAGTATTATTTTAAGGAGGGAACTTGTTTATTCAAACCTTTAAAGTTTCTGGAGATACTGCCCAGAGACATATTTGCCCATCATAACATCCAGTTACTAGTGTTCGCTGATCGGGCGATAAATAAACACATGAAATGCAATGTGTTAAAGGTGTTTTACCCCATAAAACTATTGGAACTACTAAACTAGTTCCTCCGGCCATTTTTAGTGAATAATGTTTCCTTATTGCATTAGGATATCTATCTTAAATCAAATAACAATAAAAAAAAATTAATTATTTATTTTAATAAATACAAACCACAATAATAGTGTTTGTAGATACCTTTTCATACAGTAGCATTTTTAAATAAGTACCTACCTAACATTTTTTTAATTTAATTTTATTAAAACTCTATAGTTGAATCTATAGTTTTTCAAACAATATATGTTTATTAAATAAAGAATAAAATATTATGTCACTAGGAAATAAGAATTTCCACTTTCAATGATGAACACATTTTTATCAACAATAACAGCAAAATGATCATAAAATAAACATAAAGAGTTTGATTATGGTTTTGAGTAAGTAGAGTTTTGGTAAATTTTATGGTTTTTTACAATAAGTTTATAACAATTACACCAATAAAACACAATATTAATAATATAGGTTTGTATACTAGTTTGTTACCATAATTTAATTTATGTTGTAATAAACATTTATATTAGTTATTACCTATAGGTACCTAGGTACTTAAACCATTTTGCATAGCCATATTAATTTTTTTTAAACATTTATTTCTTATAACAGCGGTACAAATGCTAATTGAAGAAATACCCACATAGACCTTTACAGAAAGAAACTCTTGTTATCAGTTTTATTGTTAAGATTGACTAATATTTAGGAATACATTACGATTTAAAATAAACAAGCAGACAGCAGTCATATTATTTTAGTAGGCATTAAATATTTATAATCAAATAAAGTACCTACCTAGGTATGATATTTAGAAAATGTCTCATCAAAGGCTAAGGTATATATTTTTAAAAGCTAAGTAGATAAGAAGAATGGCATTGTATATAATATGCATTCACATTATTGAGTAAATAGTTAAGGACATATTGAAGTTAAGTTTGGCATTTAATTTTTAATACACTAAAAATACAATTTCAATGAAAGCTTGGAAATTATATGAAAATTGAATAAGGCTATAAAATAAATTAAATAAACTTTAGGTAGTTAGATCATTAGAGTTGCTAGATTGTAGTAGAAATAATTGATTATGTTTTTTATGGACAACTAGGTACCTAGGCAACATTTGAAATCCAATGGTTTATGACAAATATAAACTCATATCAATTGGCTAATATAATACGAATATAAATATACATACCTCAACCTAATGCTTAAGATATTCTAAAATTTATAAAATTTATCACGTAGAGGTATCAATATTATAAGCATTGAATAGTTTTGAAATATTTTAATAATACACACATCATTAAATTACGATAACTATTCGTAGTAGACAATATTTAGAGACGAATCATTGACATTTTGAATCTTAAGTTTGATAAGAAATAAGTTAAGCTAGTAGACGAGGAGGAGGAGGAGGGTTTGTGAATTAATTATGCACATATTAGCGATTCAATCGAGTAGCTGTTTAGTTGTAAATGAATATTTCGAGTCACTCAGACCATGTATAAAGGAGACTACGAAGAGGAGCTCAAACAAACAATTTCTGTTGGCCGATCACGATAAATTAAGAACGTGTGTTGAACGGTTTCAAAGAGATTGTCGGTAGTGTCACAGTCGTCGAATACTACCGTCGTGGGCGGACGGGGCGATGCCCGACACACCGAAATTTGTCGAAATAATTAATCCGTTAATCGTTTTCAATCGAATGACTTCGGGACGGTGATCAAGAATTCCAATAACATTAATAACTCTAATAGTAATAATACCAACAATAATAATAATATGTTACCTGCCCAAAAACGATGTCTGCGGTGTCGCTCTAATCACCGTCGTCCGTGCGCCATATCTCAAGACGGAAACCAATTAAAACGGACGCGATAAATTATTGCTGCGGCGAGACGGAGGCGGAGGCGGCGGCGGCGGCGGCGGCGGCGGTTCGATTAATTACGAAATTGCGTACTATATTATTATTGTCGTACGCAAAACGGACGGACGCACAGACGGGTAAAACGATGTCGCAAGACGATAATATTGATAGTAATAAAACAGTGACAAAACGTATTGTTTGTTACCTACGTAGTGCGTACTAAACCGTAACGCAAAAGTTAATATTATTACGTTCCACCTCACGATAATAACAATAATAATAATAATAATGATATTATAATTTATATTAATGGTGTATAATTTTGTATTAGGAAAGTAGGCCTCATCGCGAGATTAAGAAGAAAAGAAAAAAACCAAAATGATAACGACCGTGCTGCAATGATCGATAACGGTATCGCCCCGACCGTGGTCGGCCAACCCATATTATTGTTGTGATAACACGGAGGGCCCGAGTGTTCCGCTGCCGGCATAACGTTTCGTCGGTGACTCGCCGCCGCCAACCGAGACGTTTGTATTGTATAATAGCGGTGTTATCACGCCCAAACATTTTATTACCTTTTCGTTGAGCATTTTAATTTCGTTGAAACAAAAAAAAACTCCTCCGTATCTGATTTATGATTTTTAGGTTTCGGTGTCCCTATAAGTTCAGAAAAAAATAATAAGTCAACATTTTATTGTAGCTCCTATCTCCATCGTAGAATTAATTAAAAATAATAAACAAGTAATTATTTAGCAATCAATCCAAGAATTTATTATATTCCGTATTCGGGCCATTCCGCGCATTAGATATTATTTTTAACGATAAACGCAATATTTGTATAACATTTAGATAGTAAATAACGTAAAACGAAATTTTGATTTCAAATGCAAGCCCTGCAAAAAATATCCTTTAATCATAGGTGACATTAAAAAAACCTCCAAGTATAAGCTTGGTAAAATCTAATAAAACCTTCAACCGGACATTGACATTGACAATTTGTACAATATTTCAACAAAATATATTGAATTTTGACTTCAATTCTTTTTCAAAATAATACTGTATATACTAGTGGCGTGCTCACGGGGGGGGGGGGATCAGGGTGTCATATCCCCCCCCATTGGATTTTTTTGTAATGATTTATTATCAACATGAAAATAAAAATTTAGATTTAAAATTCAAGATTTTGGTCGTAGATTAGATCGCGTTCCTGTATTATAAATTCGATATTCACGTGCGTCTTGTTTATTGTCTCCGCACTCAGCATAACTCATAAGACGGCACGTATCAATATGATGTTCTAAAAATAAACGTCCTATTTCAATTTTTCCCGAAATGTAGAGACGGAGCTGATTTTATTACTATTAGTATTTATAACATATTTATATTGCATTTGCTTATTATCGTCTAATAAATTATACTAAATTAAATATAGAAGTTTTCAATTAAAATATTATTTATAAATTATAAGCAAATATATTAATAGGTTCTAGAATGATATACATGTTTATAGCATGATATATTATAGTCGAATACTCGAATGCATGTATAATTATAAAAATAATAATAAAGCAGAGCGACCTAACCCATAGTCGACCGGGCGGCAGAGTACCTAGTAAATAGTCCTGTTTCAGTACTACATAGTACATAGTCTTAGCTTTATTATTTGAGTAAAAAATCGAATAATATTCAAACATTAATATTCGAGTAAGAAATTATTCGAATAATTTTCAAACATTATTTGAGTGAAAAAAAATATTCGAATAATTTTTTATCTTCGTGTGCGCAATTGCGTTCATTGGCCGATTATAATTTTCATTAATCGTTTACTTTTACTAGTACCATATTTTTTGTACTTGTACACTCATTGTTTCATAATAAAAGAGTAAGTAAAGCTAGATATTCTCATTTCGTTAAAAACTAATTAATGTATTGTATAATATTTAAATTAATATATTAAACTTGTATATTATATACATAATGTATATAATGTATTTTCAAATGGAAAATTGTTTGAATAAAATGAATATCCTCCCCCCTTTCAAAAAAGCTGAGCACGCCACTGGTATATACCAAGTTTCAAAATTTGTTTCTGTAGATCATTTACATTTTTTTTTAACGTTTTCTATGTGTCCTGAAGACCTGAAAATCGAATTATAGCATAGGTACGGGAGGCTTTTTGTGTCAACGACGCTATATTATTAAAATAATATACACCTAAAAGCTTAACTTATAACACCTGTCTTTCGCGTTTTCAGAATTTGAACAGTTTGAACAATTTGAATTTTTTTACAATTTAACAATCACATTATAGGTCTTACTTATTTTGAGTTCTGTAGATCCAAAGTAGTCGTTGTCTACCCGTCGACCGGCAGTACTTACGCTGACGTGGCTAGGGTGCTTTATAGCGTTTTCAGTAAATAATAAGACGCCGCGGCAGTAATGCTCACGTAATTTACCCCGAAGTCTTTGATACCGATTTAAAAAAAAGGTCCTACTTATTAAATTTTAGAAAAACTTAGAACATAATATTATGTGTGCAGGTAGGTTATAGTAATACGATAGGTACACTAATGAGACTAAGTTTTTAAAGACACATTTAGGTAGGTACCTAGAACCTAGTTAGAAGTAGAGCTGAAATTAGGACCAGACGAATGGAGTGGGACCATCATCCGTAGCGGTGTAATTTTTGAGTAAATAATGTGGATGTCGGGATATAATTAAGGTTTTTACGTACTATCTAAAAATAAAGACTTTCGACAATTAAAATAATTTAACAAAAATCAATCTTTACATGTATCCATGTAAATACCAAGTGTGCCAAAGGTGGTCATAACACAGTTAAAAAGTTAATGCTAAGATAAACAGTTAATTTTTTATTTAATTATTTATAACTAGTTGAGGAATTGATTAAAAAAACTTAAGTTTTTTCCATTCATTTGAAAAATGAATGCTTTGAGTTAAAATCATGTTTGTACTTTATATGGATAGCATAGACGGGAATTGAGTAAAATTTCAGTGGGGCTAATATTTTTGACATCAATGTGAATTGTGAGTGTGAGGGTAGCTTCAATCCCACACAACTAAAAAGCTCTCAGTTTTGGAGGATTTAAGTCCCCGTAAGCCCCCCTCCCCTGATTTCAGCCTGATGATGGGTAGGTACATATTACAATTATTACAATATACGCCTATCTATATCCAGGGGTGGATTGGGAAAACATTTTGATGCTGGAAAACTGTAATCAATCGGCACAGTCGTTATTAATCTCTTGATGATATTATTTCATACCTATACGGCTATACCTAATACTATACCACTTGTAAATGAAAGTCATTGAAATTTTATTTTTACTTAAAACATTACTTACTTTAGTTGATAAACTGTATTCAAATAAATTGATTAATAAATAATAAATTAATACCTATTTATATTAATTAGCGATCAAACTAGTCCTTCTTCAGTTAAACTAATTGATTACAAGAAGCAATAGAAGCCGTTGTAGAATAATAATAAAGGTCAGATACTCAGATGTTTCTGCAGAAAAATGTACCTATTGAGCTATATTTATGGTTATGGTTGTATCTACCTATAATCATCGAGGTAGGTACATAATTTATAAATTATACAACTATAGGTACAGGAGCGCACACTTGGTAAGTAAATGGTACTAAAAAAAAATGTGGAAAAATTTAGAAAATAGTTACCTTAGAAAATAGTTATATTATTGGATAATTATTGGAAATGAACACCTTTCTACTAGTTTATTGTATCTGTTATGCAGTGATCTTTGAACGTTACCGACAATTTTCTTTTTCAAAACGTTTTACGTCGGTGTTTTACTCATTAATTTATTTAAAAACAGAGTTAGCTCTGAAACTTAGTGTAATAATAGCAAACGGCAAAATAAATATTCCTGGAATATGTGGGTATAATAATCATATAAGAAAAAGATGAAATAATTAATTAAAATTATATATTTATTTTAAAAAAGGGTTTACAAAGAAACAAAAAGAATATTTGCAAGAAAATAATAATTTAATTTTCAGTCTTAGTTTTTATTAGAACATTTTCTATTAAATTTCAACATGTATAACATAATATGTTTATGACAATTAATTTTTATTATTTTTTTTATTGCAATATTATGGGTAGGTAGTTTGTTTTTTTATAATTGCTACGAAAACGAATTTAAAAATTAGGTGAAGGTAACTAATTATCATGCATGTCTTAAGAATTTACATACTTACCAAATTGTTTTCAATCATTTTTATAATTACAATTTTATTTTAGTTGTGATGATTATTTTTGTATGTCTCTGGTAAATTATTGTTGTAGGTAGTTCAAATTATGATTAACAATATTCTGTTTGGAAAATTAAAGCAATAATTTATCGACGTTCTTTAAAAATGTTATAGTATAATATTATTACCTTTTAAATAAATTTAAAAAAAAAAGTTAATTACCTTATCGATATTCATGGGTAGTTATGGACGCAACTAGGTTAAATAAAAAACGGAATGCTGAGACGCAAATAACCTATGACCTTTTTGAATCTTTTTTTTTATCAGAACGTGAGATGCAGGTAGTATCTAGTATTTACCCATGATACTATAGTATGCACAAGCGTGCACACAAACGTTATATATTGTTAAATTGTTTGCGCCATCGCATATAGTTCACGGTATTCATCCAAACAAAATTTAGCGAAAACGTCTTTAAAAAAAAAATATACATTAAAAGTGGAAACGGTAATCGAAGTTTTCGTTTTTGGCGGAAACGGGCTACGCTCGTAAACCTGGGATGTATTTTTTTTTTTTTTGCTGAAAAGTGCCATACATTTTCTTTACAATCGGCTATAACATAGCTGAACGACCTTTACCAATCGTCATTATGTTTCTAGGTACAAAAATCTCTTTATTTTTTTTTGTTTTATTTCGTGGGGATGCCTTATTTAATATAGCTCGTTTTATAAACAGTAAAATAAAACAGATAATATAAGTACCTACTACGAACAAATAAGTTGTCTGCAGTTATTTCGTATTCACTGACGAGTTTATTAACGGTCTTTATCGAAATAGAATTCTGAATATTTATGATTTTAAATTTCAATTAATATTTTTCAAATAGTGGTAGATTTAAGGCATTAGGGATGAAAACCTTTTAGTTTATATTATACTTCTCTGTGTCTTATTTGTTATGGACATAATTGAGTAGAGTAATGCCCCACATTTTTGTGCTGAACCTATAATAACCTATATCAGCTCTTGCTGCCTTACATCTTTTATAAAAACTATTCAAAGTATGCTTGTATAAATAGTTATATTATTGCCCGTTTATTTCATATTTATTCGACGATGATTCTATAAAAAAATCTGTCAGAATATGGAATTAAAATACTCACGGCCGCCAATCCATTCATTACGAGTAGACCATTTAACATTTATTATAATATTTTTAACAATTTTTAGTTGTTAAGACTTAATGACAACTGTCCGTAAGTGACAAAAATAGGGTGATTCTTTTTTTTTCCAAAATTATAGAATTTTATATCAAGGACGCATTTGTGAAAGTGACCATTTTATTGTACTTTAAATGCACGTTGGCTGTTTTCAGTTTCATAAAACAATTGCCGTAAAGTAAAAGGCTTACGAGCAGATAATTGAACTCAATGTTCTAAGCTACCGTTTCGGACCACCTATAATCTTTTTAAATTTATTATTTAGCCTTTGAACTACCGTTCTTTTAATTTTGTGAACGGGAGTTGGATATGAATCAAATATAAATCAATATTTGTATAGACCAAGGTAATTATTTAAGAGAGATGTGTATTGTGTAGGTATAAAATGAAACATCGAAAAAAATTGCAAAGAAAATTACTGGCCCAAGTTTTATTATTATTTATTTTAATTACATACATTTTTGTTAAATTAAACTTCAAAATTCATAAAAAATGTAATTATAAAAAAAAGTGGGAAAAGTGGGTACCGCTCTGCTGTAGGTGTCCAAAAGGATCGCTGTACCTACTGGATGTATTAGATTTGAATTCAATGATAGAAAACAATTGTATACGAAAAACGATTATGTGCGAAGACGGTCTGTCAGCCTATATTACTGCGAGTGTATTTTATGATATTATTGCTATTAAAGTAATTCATTTTACTATTAGTAATACAATAGGCTGAATACATTTTTACCGAAAACATTGCATTTAAAAGTATCATTGTGCGTATAAAATATATAGGTTATAATATACTTTAAAAGTTTCAAGTACCCATGAATAATATTTTTAAATTACGTCAAAATAACCAACATCGTTATTCTTCGTTTAAATATCTAATTTAGTTCAAATTTGAGCTTGAAATATCTATAAAAAAAAGTTTGTTTATATATTTTATAGATTTTTTGGTCACAGTATGAACTACTTATGAGAAACCTAGTTTTAAATTTTCAATCCTTAGCTGTACAAATAAGACATTTTTTTTTTTTATTGAAAATAAGTACTACCAACGGTAAGTATCTCGATGTTCTATGTTCTATAATAGAGATGTTTTTCTTAAGCAACTTTACATATGGTACTTGATGAAAAAGCTAATAATAATATGATCTTCGGAAGTCGTGTGGTTCTTTGTTTTGCAGAAGTTAATAACTTTATTCTCTAATTATAGACAGCAGTTATAGTTTCGTTATATCCGTAGGTAGCTTAATGTTTGAAAAATATTAAATTGTTTTGATGATTAGTTTTTATAATCTTTTTGTGGCATGAAACTATCTTCACCTTAATACGTTTTCACATCAACTCTATGGTTTTTAACAAAAAAACCATTGTTGAAAAGTTTGACGAAATCTTTCACATATACTCATTAGCCATTTCACAATTGTAGCAGTTTTTCTCATATCAGTATATTATTCAAGCTTATTTATTTATACATTTTGTCAGCCATGATGATTTTTGAAACTCTAAAACTCAATTTACTTTTTCTAAACATTTATAATATTAGGTATGACCGTTTTCTGCGTACAGGTTTCACCCAAACCTTACCATTTATTGTAATTACTTATTGGTAAATCGAATATATTATTATACTACGGTTATCAAATACGTGAAAATAAAATAGTTCATAAGTTTGAATATTTTTAATATAATTAAAATAAAATGATAACTGATAATATATTTATATGTAAGCATATAATTGCAGTGCAATAGCTGTGCTTTCTGGTTTCAAGGTTCTATATGGGATTGGTGAAATAGTAACAACTAACAGAGAAAAACAGTATATTATATAATATTTGTTAATCATTTTGAACTGCCATAAAAATATCAATATGTGAGTGGTCGATGGGTACAAATTCAAAAAAAAATATATAAAAACGATTTAAAATAATAATTTAAATTGTGAAAATACGGTAAAGATATGAGCCGACCGTGTATAATGTAAGAAATCAGAACTACCACTAATATACTATTTAAGCGATACCTTACCATCGTATACGAATCGTCGTTGACGGCATACGGTTAAAATTCGATCATTAAAAGCTAATATAAACGTGTTTTTTTTTTTAATCAAAATTCTTTTTCTTTCACACGAAATGGCATTGTTGCTATTTCACCTTATTGTGTCAATTGACTGTCAACAATCATTTTTATACTAATAAAATGAAAGTCATTATTAAATAATTTCCATCTTTAGTGATCCAGAATAAAAATAGAAGCGTGTTTACTTATAATAAAATAATAATATGAACTGAATAGAATATAATATAATTCTTCTTAGTGTATTTATCACAATGGCAAAGTAGACATTGCTGTACACCAAAATGTATCTTCCCTTGGCTATTGTCGACATTATAATATTATAAAAATAGGTCACTATAAATCCTTAGTTCAATTTCCAAATTGCCACACCGTGTCTGATTTTATTTTCAGGTGTTTAAATATTTTTATAAGTGACTAAAATGGCAAGATCTAAAGCAGACAACAATCCTACTTGCAGTTACATCGCGACTAGGTACATAGTCATGATTTCAAGCATGCTTGTATACATTGAGTCAACCATTTTTGCATTAGCGTTCGCCAAATGATTTGACAACATTTAAAACTAGAAACGTCTAACAAATGTTTTGAAGCATACGTATTGAATATGCTGCTCGTCCATAAAAATATCTGACAAAAATTACGGGAAAAGGAATAATACATTTAAAACGTGTCATCTGTATAAAAATTAAAAACAATGTATATAACAATAGTATAGGGAGTTTGTCGTTGTTATGTGTTTGTCGGTTAGCCTGTACAATTTGTAGGGGAGCGATTGTAACTCCCAAAAAAAGTAGCTACATTTTTGTTATTCCTGTTAATAAACGTCGCTTGTCCCAAATCATAAAAATAAAATACTTGTCTCATTATTAAATTGATGTAGGAACACTAGTGCTTGTTCAATAGCTTATCCCGAAGTAGTACACACCTTGTCGCTTAACTCCACGTTTGCCTTTAACTGGTTTATATCGTGCTTGAGAGTAAAGTAAAATAAATATCCTTTTTCACAAAAATGTCGTTTTTATTTTTAAAACTGATATTTAATAAATTTATATTTTGTGATAATTATGTAAGAAAAAAAGCTGAATTTGTCGATTAACAATAGGTATAAAATACATATTACAACTCGCATGGTATGATTAAAAACGTGTATGTATATTTGTATCTTAACTTGATATCATGTGTCATTAAATTCAAGTTTGTTGAAGATAAGTCTTGTGTAGGGGAGACCGGGTCTAGTTGTAACACTTTTAATATTTGTGGCTGTATCTTAGAAAATAATATTCACTATCAGTTTTTTCTTATACCAATAGATAGAGAATGTTGTCTTGTTTCAGAATATGCTTTGTAGGCGCTTAGTAATGAATACATAAATTAATATAAAGTTGAATATCATGATTTTTTTTTGTTACATTTTACCCCGGTAGTGGGGTAAGTTGTAACATGGTGTGGGGTAAGTTGTAACACACACTAATATATTGTTTAATTTCTATATTTATTCAAAAAAACAAAAACAAATAAAACAATTCTGTTAAAATAATAATAATAATAATAGTCATTTAAATTATTTTAAATAAAATAGTTCTCAGTCATGTGTAATAGTTTTTACATATAAGTAAGTTGTATTAATAACATTAGATTATACATTTATATCATAGATTGTCATTCTAGACCCTGGGTGCATGGTCATCCACTGATCCATTTCTCTATTAACAAATTTTTTAAAAGGACCATACACACTACGGTCTAGTGGTTGGAGCTTATGTGAGCAGTGTGGTGGAAATGATAATAAAACAATGCCATTATCTTTACAAAAATCAATCACAGGCAGATATAAGTGTGACTCATGATTATCTAAAAGCACCAACACTTTTTTTTCAAGGCTTGGTCGAACATGATTTACAAAATGTTCCATAAATGTTAAGAACTCTGGACCTTGCATCCACCCCGATTTGTTGGCTGTACCAACACATCCAGAAGGTCCTCCCCTTAAAAAATGTTGATGAAATTTGACTCTTGGAAAAACAAACATTGGTGGTATAGCACAACCAGTTCCATTAACTGCTATACACATAGTAACTAAAACACCCCGTTCAGCTGATGTTATAGCACCTATTTGCTTTTTCCCCTTAGTAGCAACTATTTTGGATGGGTGTTTGAACTGTTGTTACACCTGTTTCATCAATATTGTATATGTGTTGAGCTTCAAATTTATATTTTAATAACACTTGTTGAAACTTATCCATAAATAAATTTACATTTGCTTTATTGAAATTCATGGCCCTGGATAAACTGGTTGCTTCTGGTTGCCTGAGAGAAAGACTAGAATTTCTTTTTAAAAATTTTGTAAACCAATCAGGCCCAGCCATAAGGTTTTTTCCCCATACCTCAGGATACTTCAGGCCCAGTTTGTGTGCAAATTGGTATGCTAGTTGTTTAATGTCACGGGGAGTGAGTCCAAAATACATATCTGCCGAATTTTTAATATATTGAGATAGTATTTGTTCTTGGTCTACACTGAATACTTGTTTAGGCCCCTTATATCCTACATTTAGTGTACTAACATCACCATTAGTCATACTTGTTTTAAATTTTGCAACATACCGTGACAGACTCACATGACACAAATCATATTTTTTTGCAGTACTTCTAATAGATTTGTTCTCAATGATAACTTCATCTGCAGCAGCTTTAATCAACTCTGCTGTGAATCCTCTATTAGTTTTCCTTATATAGTGTCTAGGCATATTGAATGTTCTATAAAAGTATAAATGTATAATAACAAATTAATATGTTAATTAAATACTATTCATGTGTGACATAATTACATGTTGAATTTCTTTAAAATAAATACTATGATAAAAAATGTGTTACAATTAGCCCCAAACAGTTTGTTACATTGTACCCCAACATGACTTTTTTAAATATTTATTATAAATAAAAAGGTAATATAATACTTATATTAATGAGTGTTGTTGCAATTAAATCTGCACAACATTTGGATTTAAGTATGACTGAAACTTGTGATTAAATTTTAAAACTATGATAACAAACTGAATAGTAAGATATCAAAATATTTTCACTATTTACTGATAAAATCAGCTTTATGATTGATTGTTATCGCTTTAATAATTACAACATGATTCTGATAACAACAAAACATAGGATAATATTTATTTATGAATCTAACGCTATCTATTAGAACTCAATAGAAACAATCTACAAATACTTTACGCCTATGTTACATCATACCCCATGTTACAACTAGACCCGGTCTCCCCTACATTTTAGATCTTGAGTGGAAAATTTTGAAAAGTACAGGGAAATATCTAATTTGTAACCCCCTCCTCCCTCAAAGTACTAACTAAATACAATTTGCTCCACAAACATTCATCAATATTGAAGTAAATTGTTCTTCTATAAGAAAATGTCGTCTCAGACACAAAAAAAAAAATCATTCATCATTTTAAAGCAGCTATGTGCTTAGAATCTAAAATACTTAACACAATTAAAATAAATGTTCAGGTACTTATACCATTATCGACGGTTATCGACGAATATTATTGTACAGTCTGCGTTTATTTACACATTTTAAAGTACTTCTGCATGTAGACTGTAGTATTGCTTTAATACATTGCCCCCCCCCCAAAAAAAATACATATGTTTTAAACTTTTTTTGGCGAAACGTCTTTTGGTAGAAACGGGAATCTAAGTTTTTTAATTGTTGGCGCAAACGTTCGCTATTGTTTTGATGGAACAGGGACCGACTACAAAAAGGTCAATATCATGAATTTTTTTCCTGATATTTCAGTTTGATGTGTTAGTTGGAACCAATCAACGAAGTATAAAAGTTATTTAGCATTACTAATAATTGAGACCTTGATGGAAAATTCTAATTATTCTCCAAATATATTTTTTCGTTTTCTCATTTTATTAAAATCTATAAAAAGGTATCTAAATAAAATATGAGTAAAACAAAATAAAAAAATATGAAATTAATTAATACGAATTTTACATATTCATTAATTTAAATTTCGTAAGTATATTATCAAAAGTGAAACTAAAATTTCACTCTTTATTAATTACAAATTTCCATTCAAATATTATAATTTAAAAATCTATTGCATAAGAAAAACTTATACAGTTATATATTTTGCTTTAATTTAATAAAACAAAATAGATAAGAATTCGGTAATACACATTTAGTAATTATAATGCATTATAGTATAGTACAACTATTGTAAAATATTATATTCAGTGACTAAAAAGTAAATATGTTCATAGTTTACTGAAACGTACAATATAATAATGGTTCATGCTATGCACACGTCATCTTAAAAAATATTAAATATTATTATAAATAATTACATTTTATAGTATTAACTATGTAGTATTGTAGTTATATTGTATGGAAATTAAATACTATGTTTAATATCAAAATAAATACAGATTAACATACCGTGGAAATTACTTGAGGGTGTAAAAGTTATTGATTATATGCTATTATATTAATATATTTATATAATATACCGACCATACTATTTTGACAAAGTTGATAAAACTGTTAAATAAAGATAATTTTGTTTATTAATTAATCAAAAAACGTTTCTCGGTAAAGGGAGTATTGGAATATTAAAATAATATAACACAGTTGATAAATATTTGTTGACATACAACAGCATATTGGATCAGTTTATACGAATAAAATATAAAACTATATTATTTAATAATATATCTACTAAAATATGTTTGATATTTAAATGACTTAATAATGATCAGAAGAGGTACCTACTAAACTATTCACAATCCGTTCAAGTCAGTTTTCTTTTTATATTAACATTAACAACACGTCAGTATCAATATCATTACACAACTCAAAATATAACATTTTAAACAAAACGTGATAGGTATTTCAACATAAACAAATTTTTTATTCATATAAACTCATATTTAGACACTTTCAAGAAATCAAAGTGTAGACAAAGTGCTAATATAAGTGACGATTGCTTGATATTAATTATTGTTAGTGTTAAAAGGTGCTTCCAGGTGCTTAATTTTTTTTCGTTGCGGTATCGCTAAATGGAGTGTACCACCTGTTTGCACAATACTTACCTCGGCGTTATTATACATTACTCTCCAAGGTTATTAACTATAATACTACATTATGCCAGTGTGCCTACTGTGCCACCACCAACCACATAATAATATTGTCGATGCTTAATTATTTATACATTATTGTATTGTTGATGTTGACTATATTATGTGTCAAACAACTTACTAACCGTCTGCTTAATTGTATCTAAACATTTTTACGCGTGATTCAAAAACACAATTTTGAAAAATTAAAAAACATATTTCTGTACAAACAGTATAGAAATATCACACCCGGGTTAGATTAGGTTGTCAATTCCCTGTTATAAATTCAGAGTTCCAACACAAAAACGAAGTTTTTGGCGTTTCAAAGCAATTTCTTAGTTCCCCCGGTTATAGCATATTGTCACTTATCAGTTATCAGTATAACGCGAATGCCGATAAGTTAAGGTATTATTATCGCTCTCATAATAATGTCTTCTATTAGGTAGGTACTACCTAAGGTTAGGTTAGGTCGTACCTTTCATGATATGCATCAAATTTTCAATTTTTGTTCAACTTAAAAGTAGGTAATGAAAATCTAATCAAATACTTTGTACCATTCTATCCAAGTATTTCAATGTTTTTCTTTTTTATATCTATTATTTAACATTAAAAAATACTGAAACATATTTTCTAAACTGGGTTACTTGCTATACATTTAAAATTGAATAAAATAAAATAAAATCTAACCCCTACTTAAATTTATTTCAATAACAATAGATGTAATATAGGTAATAACTAATAAAATAAATAAACATCATACTTCTTTCATCAAAAACACTATTATTTATTTAAAAAAAGCATAAATAAAGAAAATTTTCAGTGATACAACTCGGCAGGAAAAAAAAATATTATTATAATAATAGTAACAATAAAAAGTCCGTTTTTATATATTATATAATTCTGGGAATTTTATAATATTTTTTATTGTTAAGATACTTAAATTAAAAAGTCTCTGGACCATTTTATTTATATTTATTATTATTTATTAGATCAATAGAAAAAAAAAGATAGAATATCTGAGGATTTTAATGAAGATATAGTTTTTTTGTAGAATCGTTTTTAAAGTTTGATGTTTACCTACTCAGGGATGGTCATTATATTATTCAGGTATTTGTGGATGGTTTGATTTCTAATTATCATGAACATTGGTTGTGCTTCTGAGAGATATTGATTGAATGGACTATGGCATTATTTTTATACTGGAGGTTTTTATAGCAGAATTGAATACCTATAAATTATATTTCCGAAATACCTTATTTTTTCTGTTTTATTTCAGTAATGTCATAAAGAAAATTACAATTGAATATTTCATAGGTATTGTACTTTTATATTGACATTTTGGTAAATATACATAGGAATAATTCATTAGGAATACATACTTTGAGATGTTGGGAGCTTAGAAGACTTTTTGAGGGCCAAGCACCTCAAGCCTTTCCCCACAATTTCCATCAAGTTGTACTTATTTTTTTTTTTATTTATTATCAAATTGTAATTATACGAATGAAAAGTATAATATATTGTAGTAGGTTTGCGGACAAGCAACTAGAACGGTGCACTGGTTCATTTCAGTTTGTGTACCATTTAGTGTCGGATGTACGGCGTGCTAATCGTCAAGTCAGGAATTGCGTGTACCAGCGTCTAGTTGTTGGTTACTTGGGGGCTAAAACATTAAGAAAATATAACTCAAATTATGTATACTTGTAATTATATTATTGAAAAATACAGGTTAAGTAAAACATTGGCCATATCATATTAATACTATGAGATATTGGACAAATAAATTAATCAACAGTGTATACCTAAATTTTCTATTAAAAAAAACTATGGTGAAGTGCTTTCCTCATTGCAATACATATAAACAAAATGTACCTGCACACTTCCTTTATACTGGAAGTGTAAAATCAGTTGTGGTAGGTGTTACATTTACCTGTCAAAATAAGAGAAAGTTTTAGGTACATTAAAACATGAACTTAGTTCTCAGCAACACACAACAGTCAAATATGGATACACTATATAATACTGGTAATTTAGTAACTATTAATGGCCAATTGGAAATTGGTTTTGAAGGAATGTCGCTTTTGAAGGAAATTGTAGGATGTCAAGTGTTAAAATAATCAATAGACCTATACAATCATCAAAACGTTTGGCTGTAGTAGTGTAGTGTACATTAATGGATTAATTTAAACATTATTTGTTCGAACCGTTGACATCGCCTGCGTGATATGACGTGTTAGTATCACAATAGTGTAGTGTAAATTATAATATGCATATGTTTGTCGTCTGTGGGTACCTACACTCAAGCAGTCCTCTCAAATTTGGAATAGTATAGATATATTATAATTTAATTCCCCAAATGGCCCAAACACTCGTCCGAACACGTCCAATTCATAATGTATACTGCGTTTTACGTGAATATATGAGTAAATAAAATCATCAGCGGTGCTGGAATAATGGTATTATTATCATTTATTTATTTATTTAATAGTGCACGGTAAAATATCCGTTGAAATTATGTGTTCCTAAATCATACCTTTTTTCGTCGGTGTTGACATAATATTGATACCATTGCAATATTATAAACTAATATCAATATGAATACAGAATAGTATAGTTTTTTTTACTATATAGGAGATAGAAGTTTGTTCATAAATAATTTAAATGTTTAAATGCTATGATGTGGATTTCAAAAAATATTTTTGTATTTTTTGATATATATTATTAAAAAACATTTAGAGATGATTAATATAATATATTTAACAATAATATCTTATTTAATAATAAGTATCCGAAACAAAATGTTTGATCACGAATACATCATCTATGGAGCATTGTCAGGTTTGGGCGGAATTGTGGAGACCGAAAGTCGTAAAAAGGAACTCAAACAGATCGAACAAAATATTGATGGGGGTCTTTGGAACGTCATCTGCAGGAGAGACCGAAACCTAGGTTTTAGAACAGTCGTTAACATTTAATATTGAAGAGCCAGGAGAGTGCTTGAGAATTCTAATCTATATTATGAGTGGGATACCGATTGGAGTTAGTTCATGAGTCTAAAGCTATCTGTAGTCCCCATACGGACGCCAACTGTTGTCTTCTCATAAGGCACGAGACGGAAAGGAGACGCTCCAGAAATCTCTGTACCATATGTGCGATAACACCATGGACTATTGTCTCAAACTACAATATAGTAATATGGCAATTGCCTTATCACAATAATTGTGTGATGAACGCAGACTGTAAGGTTGTAAAATGAGAAGAAGCCAGCCAGTGGCGTACACAGATATTTTCAATGAGGGGGGGGGGGTTATATTAAAAATTAAACATACATACATAATATTATATATATATTTATCAAAACGATTATTTAATTTATTACAGTACAAGATCTAGTTTTCTTGGTTTTTTTGCCAACTCGTCAATGGCTTCTTCAGGAGTTAAATGTGTACCACGGTACACCGACAACATTGTCAATCCGTTTAATATGTCCTATGTATACAAATATATAATTATTTTTCAGTTAAAGGGGGGGGGGTTGAACACCCCCCCCCCGTGTGTACGCCACTGAAGCCAGCAACCACGATCTCAATTGGAAATATCTTCGGAGTCTTAGGTTAAGATAGAGCCGACGCAGCGGACAACTCATATAAGTAGTTTGTTGTCGGGTTTTATGCAAATAAGTGCACGTGACAAGGACAACACACAAAACGAAACGTGGCGACTACTGAGAATTGTAGCTTCGTTCTATGATTGGATCGGTAGGTATGGACTGTTGCACTGCCCTAATGCGTTTGCTAATTATTTAAAAGAAAACGGGGTAGTGCATCTTTTTGTGCGGTTTGTGACATTTTAAATTTAATACACATTGGTAAACGAAATGAAGGTAAACAAAGAACATTAATTGAATTTAAGACGTATTTCCATTAGCCAAAGTCGAGAGGATGCTGTAACAGTCACTTTATTGGATGTTGCGAATTGCGATAATGAACGATAACATTTATCAAATATATTATTAGAAATTCCGTCTATAAAATGCAATATATATTATAAATTCAAAATGTATTATTGAAATTATAGTAGGTTATAATTCATATTATGGACCTGGATGCGTAATATTTGATCGATTTCAATTACACATAGACGCTCGTTATAGAAATACAAGTCAACAAGTGTGGTGAAGGCTTTGGGGAATTCCTCTAGGATTTAAGTACTTATATGATATATTGTCGATTTCTGAAATCGTAAAACATAATATTATATACCTACAATTTGATCAAGTGTAATCTTATAAGTGTATTACTATTATTTATTTATTTGGTAAATTAATTTGATTTAATTTTTAGTCAAGTTGAAAATAATATCATATATAAATACGAGTTTATTTAATACCAGCTTCGATGTTTAAGTGACCTACGAATTTATTATTATTTTATTTTATACTCAATTACCTTGATAGTTATTAGCTACATGACATAGTATATTGAGACAATAAATTTAGAAATCCTCAAGATGAGTCTTGGGGATTACCGGGAATAATAATGTATAAGATTAAAGATTTCAACATACAATAATAAATTAAAGGTTAATTAACATATTTTAATGTACTATTAAGTGTTTTGTTTTGTCATCAATTTATCATTAATCGTTGTGTGTTTTTATAAATTGTAACAACTACTATTATACTATTAGGATTTTCACACAATTTAAATAGTCTGTATATGGGATTTTATTCAAAGATGGATAAGTTAAAGAAAATAATTAACTTCAGTTAGTTAAGCAAAGTCAACGTCGAAAACTATACTTGTAAGTTAATAGTTAACAAATAATGTATTAATAATTTTTTGCTGATGTTTTACTGTATTTGCTTTTACTATAATATATTATAGTTCAGAGTTTCAGACGACCAGTCATTGAGTATTATTTTTATAATATAAAATTTATTTAAAAATCAGAACAATGAAACAGCTGTCAAAAGTATAATAAATATAAACAACAACAATCTTAGATAACGACTACATACAATAAAATGTTTCAATGTTCGTGTGTATCTTAAGTGATCCACAGATAAGTCTATTGCAATCGTGGCTCTAAAGTTTGGTACGTAAATAATCTTATACCCGAGGATGTGCACCTCGAAGCCAATGCTTTAAATATTGCATTTTAAAGAGAGCCTCAAATCAGGATTTATTGGATCACGCAAAACAAATAATTTTTTGTAGTAGGTATATTGGGTTGCCATTGGTTACATAATAAAAAATAGTTATTATGATTGTATGTAATTTATTAGACTTGCGTTTTATTTTTGGTAGAAACAACTGAAGTTACTGTGTTAAAAAATACGTGTATTTTACAATTAACGAAGTCTAAGACAGGATAAATCCACTGGCGTTAACTATGTGACTTTGTGACGAGCAACGCCGTGCAGGATCAACTATAATATTAATAAAAATTAGGGCTTGAATCAGTTATAAAAATTCTCGGTTACCGCTTACCGGTAACCGCTTAAATACCAGTTACGCTTTAAATACCGGTTACCGCTTGAATTTTGTTTCCAATCAAAATAATATTACACCCATGCGCCACGACTTAACCAAGATAGTATAGTAGATCTTTATGGTTATCAGATTATGACAATATTAAATAGTTTTAGAAATTCGGCTATTTTTAGGTTTCCTACCCGAAAACTGATTTTCCAGTATAATATACGATTAAGGAGACGGGGACCGTACCGACTGGCAACTTATGATATTGCGTTTATAGTTTTACCTATTATTATTATAGAAGACCATTATTATTTTAAGGATTTAGAATACTTAGAAATTAGAATAATGTAAAATCAACGAAGATTGTACTTATAGATTTTAGATGCTATTAATAATTATTAAACTATTATAGTATAGCTATACCACGAACTGAGGTTTATGTAGCTTAAAGAAATTAAATCGTTAGCCCTAGATAATGGTAGACTGGTACCTATCGGTGTTTACAAATATCGGTAATCGGTGAACGGTTAAGAACCGTTTAATTTATTTATTTATTTTATAACGTTTTATGTTAACTGGAAATTCGTCATGGTAACCGGGAATAAAAGGTAAGCGGTTTTAGGTTCCAAACCAAAAAAGTACCGGTTTCAAACCCAGAATTAAAAATGTCTACTAAAACCAAATACTTACAACGGATGACCCTTATGCAGATCCGCAGTTTTCTACCGATTTTCATGACAGTTTCGTCAACAGATTCAACAAGATCCGCGTATAGTGTCATAGATTACTTATTATTATTTAATTTTTACTTTTCAACACATAGACATTGATAGTAGTTGACTCAACAGACTGAAATCCAGTAAAACTTCTGCAGGGAGGGCTTCGATCCCACACAACCTAAAAATCTCTCTGTTTCGGAGGGGCTTAGCATCCCCCCTCCCCCCGATCATAGTATATGGTCGACTCTCTCCTATTTATAATATATTTTTGCCACTAGTTACTGAAAATAAAATAGTTATTATACTATATAATGATGACATGCATTTTATAGTCGGTATGAAAACGAGCCGAATGACATAGTTGAAAATCTGTGCGGTTCACATCCGACGCAGTTTACGAAGGGGACGCAGATCAGTTATAGTGTGTATGATGATAATTCTATGATTGATAAATTAATGTGCATTTTAATACGACCCATTCCGTGTATAATAATAATATATTCAAATCAATCATGTCGCGTGTACCTACTGGCTACTAGTACTATATATATACACAATAATATATTATATTACTACTGTGTCGTTGAAATAACTGTTGACGATCTCACACGTTCGAAAGCGAATGCGCTTCCCCGCGGATCTCGTCTGCTGTCGCGGTTCAATTGGCCAAAATATTATATTATAACGCGGCACGATTATTATTGTTCTATCATATTACGTATAGTAGACGGCGGTGGTGGAGGTACTCTCGCGTGTGATTATTATTTCGAAATTTAGCTCTATAATATAATATTAGATCTCGCGGCGACCGTAAAACGTAAATAATTATAATAACACAAAGACGAGAGAATCGTCATTGCGATGACATAATATACGTATTATACGCCTGCTACGTCGGCGTCGAGTTTTCTCGCGCACTCGCGCGTGTTACAATAATAATATACAGTCGACTATCGATAATATTCAAACCTTCGCGATAGTTCGAAACGTTCGGTAATTCCAAGTAAGTGCTCGTTCTCTTGAAAATCTCCCGGTAATTCGAATATAAACCATTCGTTTAAGTACACTTGGTAATTCGAAACTAAATTTTTGGGAAAACTGGCCACTAACACGTGACAATTCGAAGTTTTATCCGTTCAACGTCCGGTAACTCGAAGTATATTCACCAAGTATATTTCTTATAATCTTTTTTCGTTAATAATTTACTATAGGTACATCCGTGTAGAAATTGAGATTACTGTCTTCGATTATATTATAGAATTATTATCGTTAGTACTTAATCGTCTCATTACAAAAACAATAAATACATAACTGTAATACCGACAAATTTGTTGAAATATTTCATAACTATAATAAAAAAACAAATTTTCTCTTAAGACTCAGTAGTTTGAATTTTTCTCGATATTTGAAACTATTCAGCAATTCAACTCTCGGTAATTCGAATTTTTTCAAATGTCCCGCCAACTTCGAATTATCGAGAGTCGACTGTAATCGTATTCAATCTGCGGTGCGCCTCTAAACCGATATCGTACGCGATTATTATTATTACGGTTTGTAGTCACTCGGCAGTATTACGCTCGCGGGCGCAAACGGACGCGCATATATTATCATTATTATTATACTTAATATTATTGTCGTAAGTACACACACACACACACACACCCGAGCCGTTGCCGTCGCACGATTTACATAGGTACCTACGTATATTATATAATAATATATTACGGGCACCGACCGCGTCCGTATTTCCGATGATTAATCGATTTCGAGGTAAAAAAAAAAAAATTAAAAATTAGAAAAAAAATCCCATCCAATCGAGGTGGCGGTGGCCAAAGCGGCAGCGGCGGCGTAACGGGACGAGGCGGCGGCGGTCGAGGAGGATGACACGCAGCTCGTTCGTCGTATATAATAATAATAATAATAATCGGTGACGGGCGCCACTGTACGTCCGAGTGGACACGTCGCGTTACGAAATCGTCGGCTAGATAAACATAATATTATAATATTATACATACGCGTACTATTGCGTAAAATAAGAGACGCCAAAACTGCAGCTGTTCACGCGGCTCATAGCGTGGTGTACAAACTAGTTTTTGAGAAAACGTGTAATAAAAACGCATTTATGTTCTAAAATTATGCATTTAAATATTTAATTTAAAACAAAAAAAATTTTTTTATTGAACTTCAATAAAACGTTTTGCGGGACTGAACAATATTTCCAATCTTTTAACGTGGACTTGAAATATGAAAAAAGAATTATTCTCGCAAATTTAATCTCGATTTTTACATCTTAAACAGTTCAAAAATTGACAATTTATAATATTTGACTAGATCAAACCTTATTAGAACTTTAGAAAGTTACTTTTTAAACTAAAATTCTTAAAATAAAATTTAAAATCCCAGGATTTCAGTGTTACGAAATTGTCGGCTAAGTAAACATATAATATTATACATACACATTACGTGTGCGCAAGCCGTAAAATAAGAGACGTCAAGACTGCAACCATTCGCGCGGCCCATCGCGCGGTGCACAAACTAGTTTTTGAGAAAACGTGTAATAGGTAATATATATTACGCTGAAATTATCAATAAAGGTAGTTAAATGCAATAACTGTCCGGTGCCGTAAAAAAAAAAAAAGAATATTAATAAATTAATGACTTAAAAAAGTTTTTTTTTTTTAGAGTGATGGGCCAATTCTGTTTAACATTATCTTATATCAATTTTTTGTCAATGGTTTCTCGTATGATAAGTGATAACTAGGGGGGCTGGGAATGTAAAATGCCCTAAAAATGCTTTTGTGTTCTAAAGATTTGAAATGATGCACTTAAATATTTAATTTTAAACAAAAAAATATTTTTTAATTAACTGTAGTAAAAAGTCACTGCACAATTTCCAATCTTTTACGTGGACTTTAAATCTGAAAAAAGAATTAGGGCCGTATTTATAATCACTAATTCCTAAGTCTATTCTTATCTTTTACTTTTAAAAGTAATGCTTAATCATAAGTATTCATAAACAGGCTTAAATCATACTTTTAAAAGTTATAAGCAAAAGTAATTCTTATTCTTATTTTGATAACCAAAGTCATGGTCACACATGGTTATAGATTGTTATCACTCATTATCACTGTTATCACTCACGAATTGTATATTATTATACGATATTCGTTTTTATGTAAATACATTTTCAAAAAAAATATCATTTTTTTTAAATACGACAGGTGCGTTACCCTGGCACCACAACTTAAAATTTTTTTTTTGAAATTTGTTCTAGGGGTTAGTAACCAATTCGTAACCATTCGTAACCACAAATTTGGAATTCGTAATCTAAATCCATTACCGGAAAAACCGTTTTCCATAACCGGGTGCTGGTGTAACGTTACGCCAGCACCCGCATTTTGAAATAATCTACTTAGAAATTTCAAATTTGTTCTAGGGGTTAGTAACCAATTCGTAACCATTCGTAACCACAAATTTGGAATTATTTTTATACTTATCTAAAAATGTTTCAAAAAAATGAAATCATATATTTACGTCGTAATAAAAAAAAAATACTTTTCTCTCTTTGCTTTAAATCGAAAAATATATGTTTGTTGTTTTGATTTTATTTTTACTTAGGTATGAAATTGAGTTATTTTTTTCATAATATGCTCTAGGATAACCTAGCTCTTGATATCACGTATAAAATTAATTATATGAAAAAATCCATTTTATTTATTGTACGTAAAATAAAAATCATAATAAAAAGTTTGTTTGCACTGTAAATTATAAGTAATAATAAAAACTAAAGTTATATCCATATCAAACATCCGGTTTAAGTATAAAATAATAAACATAAAATAAGTTATTAAATTAAATTGTGAATATTAGAAGTTCTATATCTAATTTTTTTGAGGGATTCATATTTTGAACTTTAAGTTTTGTGTCATCATATAATTCCCATTTTTCATTGGACCTGTAACAACAAGCAGTGTAATGTCCAACTGCGCATCGAAGGCCGAATATAGTGATAGAATTGTCTAATTTTAAATAATTATAATATTGATGGAATTTGCAGCATTGTATTTTTTTAAATTTTTGTTTGGTTTTAAAGTTGAGTAAGTTGTATAAGAATAAAAATATCAGTATGAGTACATAGTATTATAATTATTTAATCTCTCACCTTCGTAATTTGGGCTGGCACTGACAATGTCGATATATAAAACAATACTCAAGCACCATAGTCGGAAATCGGGGGGTTTTGGGAGTATAATCCTCCCTCCCACTCACATTAATGTTAAAAATATTAGTACCCCTGACATTTGAATAGATTTGTCAAACATGTTTACGAGAATTCGGGCTATTTACGTAATATAGTAATACACCTACAAAAAGCTATAATAACGTTTACAAGGTGTAAAAGTATGAGACAATATTTATTAACACTAACTACAGATATTCGAAATAATCATTTTTAAATTCCGAAATGTACGGCACGAATCGGGTAAAGACGTTTAACTTAAAAAACTATTATAAGCACTACACCGTACACAAACATACAAATTACTAAAAAAAAAACTATTGTTTCATAATTTAATTAAAATGTTCTTCTTAATAAAGTGCCATATTCATAAATGGAGATCCTAGCAAATATAATAGGGTGGCCTTTAACATTTTTTTTGGAAGAGTAACATATAGACACCAAGGGCTTAGCAATTAGCACTCACGTAACCAATTCCTATTTTTTTTCACATCCTCACTTCATATTTCTCTACCTAGTAAATAACTACATAGACAAATAATGACAAGTTTATTTAACTATAAACATAATAAATAAAACTAAGTATAAGTATTTAAATGTTATAAATGTTTTTCCGGTAATGTATTTAGGTTACGAATTCCAAATTTGTGGTTACGAATGGTTACGAATTGGTTACTAACCCCTAGAACAAATTTCAAAAAAAAAATTTTAAGTTGTGGTGCCAGGGTAACGCACCTAAATACGACTAGTCAAAATGGGTAAAGGATTTGCCTATTCAGCATCCGAAAAATCTTTAATTATTGAATTGATACAATTAAATAAAGTGGTGGAAAATAAGAAAACCGATGCATTTAGCATTCACGATAAAAACAAAGCATGGGACAGTATTACCAAAACTTTCAATGCGAGTGGTGATCATCCAAAAGTGAGTTGAATTTTAAATATTATATTTTATGTTTAATCATTTTTTAACGTTTTTAGTATTCAGAAGTAGAAGACGTGTATTAGATAGAGACTATACCTATTTTGATTATCAAAAATAATATTTAGACAGCTTGCTAAGTTCCTATTGATGGTATTATAAAATTGTTGTATTTACTTCTAAGATTAATTTGTTACCAATTATTTATATAATCTAATATAGTAGACCATGGTAGTTTTCTATAAGTGATACGAACAATTTGTTAAAATTAATTTGACACCCCATCATTATTTTAAAACAATTATATTATTAATTTATTTGATTTTAACAATTTATTATTTATTTTATAATAATATTTTATTATAATTTTTTTTTTTCATACTATGAATATTTTCGTATTAATAAAATGTGTTCAACAAATTAAACTGTAAAAAGTGAATATTAAAAAAAGTTAATAAAATAATATGATATATTATAAAAATATAAAATTATAATAAATTCAATCACATAATGATAAATTACCCTTTGGAATATTTTTGTTTTAACTTAGGCTTTAGGCATAAATAAAAATAAAATAAATGACCTCCCTATGACCATATAATATATGGTGATTTATATTAAAAATTATTTCACTTACCTGAATCTGTTAAAAAATTCTTTATCGTCATAAAAATTAATTGGATTTTGCATGTCTCTAATATATCGTTTAGGAACACGTTCATTATTTTCTTCAGCACGGTTGTAAAAATTAACTAATTCTACAAAGTGTATTATATCCATATTTTCAATTTTTATAAAACTAATCAATGTGATATGATCAAAAACAAAAAAAAAATCATGAACGTACCTCGTATACAATATCATTATTATTAAAAGAATTTCTTAAGCATGGTCAAGACCTGTCTTTTTACAATCTTCTGAATAAGTCATACTTTTCATTTTCTTAAGCTCGAGTACTATTTATGAATCTCATTTAAGTCATAAGCATGACTTAAGCAATCCTTCTATAAATACGGCCCTTATTCTCGCATATTTAATCTTGATTTTTACATCGTAAGCCGTTCAAAAAATTACGATTTATAATATTTGATTAGATCAAATCTTTATTAGAACGTTACAAAGTTACTTTTTAATCCAAAATTCTTAAAATAAAATTAAAAAACCCAGGATTTCAGTGTTAAACACTCCAAAAACCCTAAAACGATTTTAAAAAATAAATATAATGACCTTAAAATTTAAAATTGTCAAAAAATGCAATAGAATGCAAAATAAACTATAATTATTATTCTGATTCAAAAACACACGAAACGTATACCTACATTAAAAACTAGCATCGCGTAATCTAGCTTTGGAAAACAATGCAAAGTGCATCGAAATCCCAGCCTTAGTGATATACACATATAACGTACACAATTATATTTCGGACCCTCTTATCGTGCAGCTTGCTGTTTACTATTATTGTATTGTAGGTACTAATAGGTACTAAGGTTCTACGACTACCTGTTATTCTTTAGTGTATACAATTCGCATATTTATATGAAAAAATACACATAAATATTTACGTACAATATTAGTATTGTACAAAGCGACTCGGTTATGCGTGATGCCGATCGCGGTCAAGTAAAATTATTATTATATTGTTATGGTACGGGCACGTGTAACCTCAGGGAATTTTACGATTCTAGAGTCGTGTTTGAACTCCTGTGCATATTTTTTTTTTTTTATAAATTCTGAACAGTGTGATAATATAGGTGACCCGACTACATAGTGACGATATTGGTCGGGCCGAATGCTGTGGAATGACGATGTGCATTCTTAGTTTTTTCCGTAGCTATTCGTTTGCCCGTCATCGTCGTTTTTTTAAGTGCTCTAGGAGTTTCATTCGGACCCGAAAGCTTGCAGGTTATTATATTGAAGTTATTGCCATGTAATAATATGTGGTAACTTATAATTAATAGTGGTTGATTTTATCCAAGCTTTATTTCATAATTATTATTATGACTACACACAATTTTTTTGTTTTTTTTTTTTTAATAATTATAGTACTTAAATTGATTGAGACTCCAAACACTAAAACGCATAAAAAAAAAAATCTAAAATGAGCCTAAAAAAAGCAAAATAATATTTCGTATACATCTATTCTACGCGTTACATGAATCATATATTCTATTGCTGATAATTGATAAAGCGTCGTTTTTAAGAATGAAATCCGGATGCAATATATTATAAGCAACCAACAAGTCGTGAAATAAATTAAAAACGGAGAAATAATTATTACAGGCTATAATAAAAGCATACACTTTTAAGGAAAAATGCTCGTTTATAGTTTTAAAATAATTCAAAGGATAATTTTTGTTTTCAGATTTATAGACATTTTTTATACATTTTTGCAAATCATACTTCTTAGACACAAAAAAACACTTAAAATACAATGTTAAAATATATTTTTCATCCAAACAAATTTTCAAAAATCTTAATTAAAATAATATAAACCGGAGAAATCACCCTGATGTATTGCAGATTTCAAGTTTACCTTGGGTAAGTCACTATAATGGATATGCTAGTTGTGAATTCAATGGTAAATCAGTCCATACGAAAAAAACGATTTTAAGCAGAGACGTGTCAGACTCATTTTCTAAGGAAGTTGTATCATTTATTTATGTAACTTTAAGTAGTTTATTTTAATTTTAATAATATGGTAGGCTAATCCATATTAGTCAGTAGTCAGTACCGATGTACCGTATAAAGGTATGTAATATTTAGCTTAAAATTAGTCTAAATATTTTTAAAATTGCAATGCATATAAAAAATAATTAAAATACGTTTTGAACAAAAGTTTTGAGTCTTTAAGATAAATAATTCATTAAATTACAACAAAATAACTAAAATCGTTGTATTGTTTAAATATTCCATTGTGTAAAAATATCGAATTCCAATGCAAAAATGTTTTTTCGATATTTTAGTTCAAATAAAATAGCTAGTAGCAAGTAGCTCAAATAATAATAACTTACTAGGAAAATTCTATTAAATGTTCATATTGTCTTTGTTATTTAATTGAAAATTGTATGCATTTTGAACTATGAAATAATTTAAAAGTTTTCATTATTCTGTTGAGATTTGTAAAAGTTTAAACTTCAAACGCTTATAAAAAAAAATAAGTGTGTATATTTTCGATTCACCTTAATTGATGTAAAAACAACATTTTAGAAATGTATTCAATTGTCAAGCGTTTTGATTTCAAACAAACATAAATCGAAAAAAAGTCAAAGCTTTCAAATAGCACAAAAGAATCAAATTATTTTTTGAAACTATAAATGTCTATAAAATGCCATTATAAATATTTGGTGAACATTGAAAGTCTCTACAGTTTTCATTTTTTGAATTACAACAAAAAACAAAATCATATTGTTGAAATGAGGTGTCATATTTTTTTTTGTTAATCTTGATTATTTATCGAAATATTGGGACCTTGAACTATCCAAAGTACCAACTAGATCCAATTGTCTATCTAAAAGCAACCTTAAATTTGATAACTTATGCATTTTTACCGACTCTAAATGTGACATTTGACAAAAAAAAACACACATGTCATTTTAAAAACAATACATTTATCGCTTTGCTCAGAATCTAAAAACATAAAAGTATATAAAATTAGTTTTTCAAGACTCAATTGATATTTCAATACGTTCGAAAACATAACTATATCCAAACAAGTATACTTTTTTATAAAAAAAGTTTTTTTCACAAACACTACCCTGTTGTTTTTTACCTATTTATTTATTTGTTTATGTGCATAACTTAGTCCCAAAATTAACTTTTATTGTTAATATAATACATAATATAAATAAACAATAACAAACAGAATAAAACACTAATAAATGATAAAGAAAATAGTCTTTTTAGAATTAGTTTGAAAAAAAAATATATTGAAAATCGGGGTCAACATATATTTTTGCCAGACGCACTTATGGTATGGTTAGATTAATACTTTAAAGGTGCATTAATAAAGGTTTAATAATTGTTTAGGAAAATGTTATGGAGAAAAGAAAGTTTGATTTCGTTTTCTGGTAGTGATCCTAAATTTTATCTGTGCCAGTGTCACAGGTTGATTACATTCCACGTTTGGAAAGAATAAAAGGCTTGTTGGTTTTTATACAGTCAGTTAACTGGACAAAATCAAAAAATGAATGACAGCTGTATCGTTGTGAAAAGGGGGGGGGGGCAAGGAATTTTATGAATAATACCAGAAAAGCGCGGAAACCTGCGATGAATCTTTTCAAACATCAAGAAATCCTTAAGTTACGGTCGAATGTTCAACAATTACAGATTCATATTCAAAAAGGGGGAATATTCTGAAATAATTGCATAACAATTTAAACATTTGGTAAAAATGTCAATTATAAATCTATCAACCCGTTATTATCTTCTTGAAGAATAAACAAAAATAAATCGATATTCATTTTTTTATTACAACAAAATAAGAATATTGTTATTTTACGAGTGATTATCTCTCGTTCACGATCCAAAATTTAAACCTCAGATCGTTGTAGAAAGTATTTGTGAATAATAACACTCAACATTTTGTCAAGTAATAACACCTTATTAGGAACGTCGTATATTACATATTATACAAGCATCAAATCTTTGGTATAAATTTAATTAAATACATTTTACAACATTTTAATTAAAAACAATTTTGCAATTTTTACAATATTTAAACAAAAACACTGTTGTGGATTTACACTCAAACAATTAAGAAAATTGACTTATTCAAAAATTGGTTTTGCTCTTAACCACATAGTAACCTTTCCTACATGAAATGTTATTAAAGTTGAAAATCTAAGCTTTTTTCTGCTTGAAAAAGTGATGACAGACATACAAAAAAAAAAAGATATGTATCATTGTGATATTAATATATTATTTATTGTTCTCTCACAATCTACAATTGGACGAAGAAATGAAAAAAGAGAGCTTTAAATTGAATATGAAGTTAAAATACGTTCTACGCATTTATTTTTATAACACTTTTTCAGATAATATGATATTTTGTATTTTATACATGTTTAGTATTACAACCTACACGTCTTATTTCGTCACTTAGTGTATTGCTCGTAACAATGCTTAATTCAATGCATGTATATGTTGCGGTAAAAGTACGAATACCGGTAAAACCTAGGATCTACCGGAAAATGATTTCTTTAATTCGGACTTTTACAAACAAGATTTGGTAAATCTTAGGATAAATAACTAGAGTTGGTAAAAGACATTTTTAAAACATTATTTACCAATTACGTGTTATTAATAATGTTGAAAATAGTAGGAAGGAGTTAATATGGCGTACTATTAGTATACTTAAATAATAATTACTATTATTAATATTATCAATAACACGTAATGGTAAATAATTTCGGACTTTTACCAACGCTGGTTGTTTATCCTGAGATTTACCAAATGTTTTTTTGTAAAAGTCTGAATCGCATAAATCATTCGATCAAACTATTTTGTGTATCCTAGATTTTACCGAAATCGATCGGTAAATGTCCGAACTTCGAATTTATTTCGAATTGCAATCGGTGAAACGTAGGATTTACCGGTATTCGTACTTTTACCGTAACATATAGATCACAAATATTATAAATATTGCTTGCTAATACAGTTAATGTGTACATGTATATTGCGTATACTGTATAATATGCCAAAAATAGTCTTGTCCGACACCATATTTTTGTATGGATTCATTGGTAAACCAGCGAATGTATATTATTAATTATATAATATAATATTATGATATTATGATAATATATAATAAACGTAAGACCTGTCTATTGAATAACATCATAATTTATCATAAGGTACGAAACCATGATAATATATATAACGCATATGTACTTTGCAGATCGATATCAGATACAATATATACCTACTGAGACAACTTACAGTCCTCAGTTTAAAGTTTGTTTGCGCTGTTGAAAATAAAGACTTGTATTATATCAAAATCAGTGATCATTGTATTTACTGTTGTTTATTGTTGTTTACTATTGTTCATTGTATTTGGATATGTTATGAACAAATATTGCTTAAGAAAGACGCGATTATGATGAGTTAGAATGTCAAGGAGACTGCGGGTGTGAACAGAGTATTGATTTGATACAAAGTCCTTAAATTCTCCTTGACACTCTAATGCATCATAATTGCACCTTTTTTAAGCAATATTTATTGGTAAGTATTAACTTGCCTTCTACAATAAGTAAAAGTGTCACTGTTAATGGTAATTAATAATTATTGTTGATTTTGGACCACCTTCTTAGCATTTTGAATTAAATGTTGTGTTTGAATTTCGTTTTGTCAAAATGTAATCAATGTTTTTTTTATCTGTTTATGAAAATTAGTGTTATACGAGGACAACATTTTTTTCAATCAAAACTGTTTGTACACAACGTAGTTTTATACTCAATCTAGAGAATAATTTAATATTAATTGTATTATTTTATTATAATCCAATCAAAAATTGTATACGAAAATTGAGAGACTTGGTTTAGTACTTCATATTATATTTAGTAGAACAGTTTCCTAGGATCAATTATTATCGTTCTCAATTTTTTTTCTATTTAACCATACCTACATACGACGACAAAAATCGTATACAATTGAATAACATTTTTAATGTTATTAGTTATTTCATAATATGGACGCCATGTGCAATAGCCAATAGTATTAAAAATCAATAATTTCTTTAATACACAACGAGAATATTTACATGGGTTTTAGACATGTCAATACGTAACCAATTAAATGATCAGCAGAAAATATGTAAAATTTCAACAATTTAATTTAAAATGCAAAATAGAAAATATTGCATCGCTAGAAAGATTGATAGACGACAGCATGGTGTTTTGTAAAAAAAAACAAATAAAAATGTTATTTAAATATTTATTCTTCTAAATATTATTCTTGTTTTAAAAGTTTTCTCTGGTTTATTTGGAATAATCATAAAAAATATCGACAAGTAGGTAACCTCTCTGCAGTATGTACAGTAGGTCACAATATAATAGTTGTGATAAATTTGAACTCAAAGATAAATCATTGCATACTTTAAAAAAATCATTTGAAACTGAGAGAGATTGTTTTAGGTATTTTGTTCTATATATTTATATTGCTATATTATGCTTATGTCACCCCAGTCATTAATTTTCCTATTAGCAATGTGTAAGGTTGAATTAATTGTTGACATAATTAAAATTTATATGAAACCTTGTATTAGATTTTAAATCTTAGGTATGAATGATAAAAATGTTATGAATTTCTAACTACCTACATAATAATGTGCAAAATTGATCAATTTCTTCAAAGTTCTAAATTCATACTCTCAGAAATTAATACAGATTTACGCCTAATGTTGATTTTAATTTCTGTATCAAAAATTCATAAGAATCCTTTTAGTATGGTATTTATGACTATGGTTATCTATATGACCAATGGTTTATCAAATTCAACAAAATATCAAAATTAATTTTAATTGGTGCTACTTAAATATTTTAGTTATTCCATATATTTTTTTTTAGCTTTTTTTGAAATAAAAACAAAGAATTTACTTTTGTCACATAAAATACGAGCTTGACCCAATTTCTATCAAAAACCATCCTGAATGTTAAATATTGAAGCATTTTTAAGCATTTAAAGGAGGTGACAGACATATAAATAAATTCAATAATAACACACACATCATTGTAAAACCAATAAAGTCATACCTCCACTCAGAATCTATAATGGTACTTTAAGTTAAATATTGAAATAATTTTATTTTTATTATTTTTATAGGTTCTGAGTAGAGATTTTTTTATATTTTATTTAGAAATTTAAGTTTTTAAAATGTGCAATTGAATACAAAGTAAGTCCCGTTTGACACTGTTTTTAAGTTATAATTATAGGCAGGTATATATATATATATATAAATATTTTATTATATATTTAAATTAATAATGATTGTAATCATAAATATTAAACTAAGAAAAATTTAAAACTTTCATCAAATAATCAAAAGTGTTTGATTTATGATCACCAAAAGGTAATCGGTTTTAATTTTATCCCTAGTAATGATTTAGTAAAAGAATATTTTTGAATATTGACTTTATATTTGTTGTGTTTTACTGCGTATCTTGAAAGCATACAGTTAAACTATTTATTAAAATTAAAGTTTTAAAGTGAGATTATAATACAGTGATAATTTTTAATTTAACGATTAAAATTGTACTTCTAGATTTATGTTGACAGTTTGTTTTTTTGTAAAATTCAGTATAATATTGTGTTGTTAATTATTTATTTTATATTATTCAATAAACATTATTATTTTTGTACTCGTAATTTTTTTTTTTCGACAATGATCATCAGTGGTGGATTTTAATGTGACAATTGTCTTATCATTGTGGGTACATTTTTTCTTTCGACACTCACATTGCCACATTTATTAAACATTTCGGTAACTTTCAACTTTGATATAATTATAGACCTCGAGTTCATTATTTGTTTGATCTCAGACATATTATTTGTGCAGTAGTGGCTGTATAATTATTATTTATGAACCGTTTCTTTACATTATGAGTGGATCAAAGAAGCAGTATATGGATTTACATTCAAGTAATTTTTCTACGTAAATAATAAAATGGTCTATAAATGCATAGTACAATGAACGAATAAATTGTACGTTGTAGTATAAAATGTTGTCTTTAATAATATGTCTAAACTTTTTGTGTTGTCAGGTACTTATTATTTTTTGACAAAAGATAAAAATATAAGTGTATACAAGAACTTTTGAATTTGGAGTGAATATTATCGATGTATTATTTTTGTTCGATATAATATAATATTATGAATAAATAAAGAAATCGATCTTTGGTTTTGAATGAAAACTCTTTTTGAAATAATACTATATAAAATACCCATATCTTTTTGATTAGAACAAATCATGACTGTCCGGTCGTAATATAAATCAGAAATATAAGCTCAAGTGAGTACAACACAACAAGCGAAAAGTATGAAGTGTGGGATAATAATCGGAATAACTGGATGTTTTAAAAATATATACCTACTTAGGACGTTATAAATAAAAAAATAAAATACCAAATGTTTGTTCTTTATATCAACAGATGTCGGAATACGACGTTTTGATGAATATAATAATATTTTATTGTTATCTTAAAATATGCACAAGTAAGGTTGCATAAAGTTTCATAAAATGTAAAACCGTATCATATTTTGTCGTACAACGACATATTTCACATATTTTGTTGAATGCTATACATATAGGTACTTAAATAACTCCTGTATATACTTGCGCACGTTTGTTGTTGTAAAGTATAAAGCGAGTATTGTAGATAGGTGGTACTGCGGCTAAACACACACACACACACACACACACACACATTGTATTGTACAGTAACACCTACAAGTTTTTATTCGTCTTTTAATTTATTATATTATTATATATTTAAATAATAATAATAATACGTTGGTATGCGTATATATTTTAGCGAAACGTGTGCTATATATATATGTGCGCACGTGATGCGCGAGCCTACAAAGTATCAACGCAATTTAATGTTTTACTATAATATATATAATGTGTCCGCAGTGCACGCGCGGAATCGAGGGAAAAAACGAAATGGAAAAAAAAAAAAAAGGAAGGAAAAAATGTAATTAAAAAGTAAAAATAATAGTTTAATCGAACGGAATACATTTGAAAATAATATATAATATACCACTTTGCAGTTGGCATATATACACTCGCACACGTCCCGTTTACTGGCCATGATTGTACCTATGTGCTATCATGTCGATTGGGCATTGAATTTCTCACAATAATAGCGCTTTGAGTGGCGTTAAAATTGATTTTTGCTTTTACATATTGTATTATTGTGTACTTTTATTTTATATATATACGTATATACTTACCTACGCAGTATTGTATATACTTTTCTTTGCGCTTGTTACACATTCGTATACACAATAATAGCAGTTTAAACGGGGTGATATTGTAATAATGTAATTATTATTAAAAACCAGTTTATTTAAATATAATATTATCGTGTTGCCGACGGCCACGACGATCTATTAAAATACGTATTATACCTCCCTACTAATTGTTTATAAATCCAAAACAACGTTTGTATAATATTTAATTATCATAACATTATATCGAATAGTGTACTCCATTATGTATACGTATGTACACGCCGTACACATGTTGCAACTTTACCGGTGCTCTGCATAAATGTAGCTGCGTAATTATTTAAGTGATTAAGTCTAAGAAGCAAAGATAATAATTATTTTTTACTATCTATTGCACAGTATTATTTTTATGTTTCGAACATATAACTAATAAATAAATTGGAAAAATCGTAATTTTTTAATAACAGAGAGACTAAAAATTAAAATTAAAATTAGTTTCTTTTTTTAGTTTTTGCCGCGTGAATTAGAACCGTACGCGGGCCACCTGTCGAGTTATAGAACATATATATATATATATATATTATATGGTCCACAGACCCAGTCTCCGAGATGCACCTTCCAGTGCCCGGCGAACAGTTTTAACAATTTACGATGAGACGGCTGTTTTGCACATCACGACTGTAATGCTATTATCTAGTTTGATATGGCCCATGGTCATATAGTACCACTTAGGCGATGACTCAAAGGTAGGCGGGCGGAGGGAATGACTACGGGAGCACTGGCTCTCTGCGAATCGGTAGACGAAAATAACATTAAACAAACGCATACGTTATTGCATATAGTACATACATGTTATACGTATTTTAGATATTATTTACCATTTTTTTTTTAAATATTTAGCTGCACCGTGCACGACTAACGTCTCAACACGACCTAAGAAGGCATAACTTTATCAGATGATAAGAGTGATACCTTCTGTAGAATGTGAAAACTAATATTTTTTTTTCTGCTGACATACGAGTGATTTATTTAATTAATTAATTTAATTTATGTTTGATTGATTTAATTGTAAAAATATATATATATTACTATTTCAATCGTGCGGTTATATTGTATTATATCGATCAAATTTGCGTATTTCTCAATATCTATATTTTATATGGACGATTTATGAAGCGTTGGGTATATTTTATCGAGACTTTATTTGCCGTTAGGGGTCCTCAGTCCTAGTTGATTAGTCCTAGTCCACAGCCCGTGTTCGGAAAGTTCAGTTGATAGTTGAATTCGTTCACGTTCACGTCCAACGCGTATAGGAACGAAGTCGTTCACATTTACAATTTTTTTTTTATAAAAGAACGGGTTCATCATTTTTTAGTATTATCTTTAATTAAAACTCCGAGTGGGGTATAAATAACATTTAAAAAAGTTGTTTTTAATGCATGTTATAATTTAAAATAATATACAAACCACGGTAGATGTGTAAAAATATATTATGCAAAACAATTTCTGATAAGTTATGATTGCGATTTACTCTAGGTATGCCACAACACATTAGAAGACGACTCGCGTAGGTTAACACGCACACATACACGCGCGCGCTGACGATAAGTCTTACTAACTTAGTATGTTTTACATGGTCTCAGATCGGTGGTCTCATTTAATGCCAGAAAATAAAGAGCATTAGTTTTTTTTCAAATGAGCAAATACGACCGGCTGTGTTCAAATAATTTATACATTATAAAAATGTGTAAAAAAATATTACCAAAATAGAAAAAAAAACACATAAGTAACTATTTAATATATTATTTTCCGTTCATTTTACGCACTGGATTGATAAATCTTGACGAAAGACCGCCACCAGGTGCAGCGCGAGTTACGTCGAGTCGTCCTCATAAAATTGTCTGTTGTTAGGTATCTACAACGTTTTTTTTTAATTTTATAAATGTATATAGAAAAAATAAATCATAAACAAATATTGTATAATAATAAACATATTTTGTAGATACAATGCTGATACTACAACATAATAATATGGTAATTAACTTAAAAAAAAAAAATGTTAATTTATAAATTTGTAAATGTTGTTTAACCAACTGCAGGCTAATGACCTAGCTGACGAAGCCTTTATCTTTAATAAAAAAAACGAACAACATGATAACAATAATATTAAAAATATTTATATTTTAAAAAAGGAATTTAATTTGAACGACATTAAAATTATTTAAGTTCCTTTAAAATTTGAATTTCGTTCAGGTTCTATTTGATGTATAAGTGACATTTGCGACTTGTCGTTCGTAAAAATACATGCACACGAACGAGATGAATATGAAAAGTGTTCTTTCCAAAACACTCGAACAGGTGGTGTGCACGGGGGGGGAGGGCATGTGCATACTGTACAGTAACCCGTGAAGTCTGCTGAGATTGTATCCCTGCTGTTAAAAGAGCAAAGCTTACCCGCAGGATATTCTAACCGAGGGGGGATTTCCCTAGACGTAGAAAAATTATCCAGGGATAATTTTGACTGCGACTGGTGTGATAATAATAGACAACACAATATTGTGCATTGCATTCAGCGAGCTTACCGGTGTTGTCGAATTTCGGTCCAAAGTGACTACATTTTTAATCTTCGATATCGGCACGTACATAATATAGGTAGGAAGTTCTGTTTTCTGTGGTTATTAAAACATTAATTTACATTATAATTTATATCCACATCTCGCCGTGCGTATTATTGCATAAAATATATAACAATTTTGGTACTTAACAGTATTCGAAGTGAATAGTCCATAAAAGTTAAGAAAGCAAATGAGCTGCACAATTGCAAAGCTAGTACGGGACGCGGATGTACTATAATATGGTATGGGTACACTAAAAGTCTTAAAAATCAATTATTAATTATTCCAGTAAAATGCATTTTTAACCTTAAGAAAATTATCAATTACAATATAATATCTATTAACTAACAAATAAATAAATTGTAATATATTAATATTGTACAAGTCTTATAATCGTTAATGTATACTTATATTATATTGCAAATACTTTTTTGTGAATGACAAAGGCCTATGCTATAAAGATGATAATAAAAAATAAATAAATACACAATATCATTATTATATACTATTATGAGTTTAGAATGGACTGTATTGATACTTAATTGTTGTGTTTATTTGTACCATTTTATAAGATTGACTAATATTTAAAAGTCGATATTTTTGAAATGGTGTGAAGAAAATATTTATATTATATTATAAACGTTATCTAGTGAACTGAGGTATGTTTGGAGTTTGGACGCAATCGAAATATTTATATTTAATATTTATTTGGGACTCAATAGGGCTACCCGAATGCCAGTCGGCCGTCTCCAGTCGGCGTTGCAGGCAGTGGCAGCTTGAACTTATTTTTCCTTGACTCACATTTAATAAGGTACAATATTGTCTGTTACTGAACGAGTGTACGACTTGCGCAGAGTACACGAAGTCTAAACATTAAATTTATAATTGCATTTTGAACCTTTAAAAATTGTTGAAATTGCATTTTTCAACCGTAGGACGCCCACCCACTAATATTTTTGTGAATCGCGGTATTCAAATATACCTCCGTCGAGCCGCCACTGGACTCGCAGGTATAGTCGGCTCGGCAGCATAACGTGGCTGCAGACGTGCAAGGGTGCAGTCGATAACACTATTATTGGCGCAGCCCTTCTCGGGCTCGTTTTACCGGAAAACAAAAAAACGATACCCTGCCGCACCCACTCGCACGATGTCATACGGTACCGTACCCACAGATAGTCACTCGCACCCACTCGCTTATTCCCACCAAACCAGTTATGAGTTACAGGTTATTGCATTATATCTGTCTCGTCACGAGTGCCCAAACGCGATTCCCTAACAGGTGCGTGTGTGTGTGTATGTGTGTGCGTGTACATAATATATTACACATATATATATATGACAATCGTACTTACACATGTGTCATAATACCGTACCTATATATATGTATATATAATATGATATTATGAATATACGAAATACACAGCGGGTGTGATGTGTGTATACAATTCTATACGTGCATATAATATGAGAAAAAAAAAAGTTACACGGCTTCGTATGCTGTGTGTACCTACCTACACGTGAAATTTTATTCACGCGAAGCCGTGTAAACGGTTTATGTACCTAGGTGTAGTGAAAAACTTTAAGCGCTTTTATTTTCTAATCGAATGACACACGACCAAAGTATATATGTGTACGTGAGTCACGATTCGTCGAACGGAAATTGATAGAAAAATAAAATTTTATAAGAACAAAACGACGACGACGACGAAAAAAAAAGGGTCCCTATATATATACGAGCGTTCTTATTCCCGGTCGTTCTTGCTTAGCTACCTGTTAGCTGTTACAGACGTGTATTGGTACAGGGTGTCTCGTCTTGTTTTTTTCTCCGTCTTATTATGCATAGGTACACTTTATGTAATATAATTCTCCACTACCATCTCCCTGCTATATACCTTGACTTTTAAGACTTGTATATTATAGCCGTTTATTGAATACATAATGGCCACACATTAATAATTCATATTTTGTAATGCTGAATTTATTTGCACGAATAAGTTAGTTTTACAAATGTATACTATCCTAGGTTTATATAGTCTTGAATCTATAATTACTATTCGGCAATATATATGTTTCGAATACAAAATTAAAAAATATTGATAAGAAATAATAATACTACCTATTGATAGAGATATCACACTGACATACTATATTATACCCTATATTGTATGATTTTTTTAACAGCAAATATTACTCATTTATCTCAAAAAGTAAAAACCATAAAATACATAAATATTTTTTTTTTATCAAACTTCAAATCATAATTAAACATGATTTAAAAAAAAAAATTTCCATATTTTTTATCCTTATCATATTTTAAGATTTAAATCTTTTTAATCAAAGCATACATTTTTAATTTTATATTACAAAGCATAATAATATTTCTTTTGCTATCTTTTATGTATGTTATCGAATTTTAAAAACGTATTCTTATAACTTTTTAGTATTTAAAGTTTAAATAAGGCAGTGCAGTAGTATATCGACTTTTTTGGGTACCCTTGAGCCTCTCCACTTCGCTCTCATTTAAATTAAAAATATTATTATAACTAACTCCTCGAGCAAAATGTAATTTATATAAATAACAATTCTCAGAAGAATGTTTTTTTTTTTAGAATATGATAGTATGTTATCATTCAAAAAAGAAATCGGCTAAACAAACTTTAACGATACAAATACCCAGTAAAAGAATTAAAAAAAAAAAATATATATAGTTCTGTAGACACCTAATGACTTAAAAATATGTAAAAATAATAATATTCTCAAAATAACGAGTGTTTACTATATTATGTTAAAATAACTTGCGCATATATTATAATATATTATAATACGTGCATTGCTCATTGTAGGTACTACGGCTAGGCTAGGTATAATAAACTTGCGCATAACGTTAATTATTTATATTTTCGTACTTATTCGTAATATGTGTACGTTGGTGTAATTATTCTACGAGAAAATTAATGTACAGTGACGATGTATTAAACGTCAAGGAACCTAATACTCTAATAAAATAAGCATATATATACATAATATTACACACACATCTATATATATATATATATATCTATATATATATATATACGTATGTATGTACCTTTAGTTTTAGTGTATAATATATATTTACTAATATACATATTATACACATACGTCGTATTTGCTCTATTTTATGTGTGTGTGTGTATTTACGTATAGAGAGAGATGTGAGTATCGCGTATATGCGATTGCGTTTCCCCGTTAATATAATGAAAGGGTTTTGCCGGTTTTTATCGTTTTTACCGTATATATTTTATCGCGTTACAGATGCTGACCCCCCCCCCCCCCCGTTGTATTGCATTTGATTCTTTCGTATATCATGATTGCAATTATTTCGCATTTCACTAAAAAAAATAAACTGTTTAAAAAGATTTCAGCGCTGCGGGTGAGTGAGAGAGAGTGACAGGGGGGGGGGCGAAGTTCGCACTCGACAAACGCGTACAATTTACGCGCAATAGTCACAACTCACAATAGAGAGAGAATTTCCACGAGAAACCCTTCTCGTAATTTGTAAACGCATATATAAAGGAGACAGCCGTAAAACATAATACGGGATATTATATAGTTTTATTAAAACGACTAATTAACAAACCGTCCAAACAGTTCAGGGCAAGAATATTGCCCATTTCTTATGAATAAAAACTCAACTCGATTGGCGGCGGCGGCGTCTCGAGCCCTTCAGACATTTTTAAGAGAACGTCGCACACCAAAAACAATATAGGTATAGGAGCCTAACAATAATAGGTATAATTGACACTGCGTTGTAAGATTTTTAAGATAAACAGCCGATGACACCCCAATAACACATTTTTATTCTCACTATGGAATGTTATACTGATGATATGATAAAGTAAAATAGTCTTTTTCGATTAAATTTCAATTATTTTTAAAATTAAAACTTTGCGGGAAACATTCAAACGTCTTACTAAATCTACAAACCTATAGACACTTTACTGTTTCTTAAATCGATATGTATATGGAAATTACAAATTAATAATCTGTTGTTCACAACTATAACTGTACCTACTAAAACGGTACGTAGCTACAAGAAGAGCTGATGTCCAAAATAGGCAATACTTTGAGGTAGCTTAAATAAATATTTAAAATTCTCTATAGACTAAGTACAAATTGACTTGTACGTGTATCAAGTTATATTAAGAATGTTGCATTTTTTTTTATCAACAATCTATACTGATTATTGGGTCCTATTTTAAATCAAGATTTGCAGACAATTAAGACGTATTAACTACTAAATAAATAAATCATAACATTTTTTTATGTTTTTTATTTAAGTTGTTTTGTTTGTTATTTTTAACCGATCCAATGCATTGGCTCACTTTTGTTTTTTAAATTAAATATTATAATTGATTAACATATAATACGCATATAGGTTACACTAAATACCTACACACTATATACACTATAATACAATTTTTTAAAAATCAATTAATTTATTAAATGTTATTTAATTAATTAAAATTTTATATAAACACGTTGCTTAGCAATGGTATAACAGAAAGTATCTTAATATAGAATTTATACTTTGCCTCGTTTTTTTTCTTGTAAACTTACCATAATATGTTTTCTTACGTGAACATTTTTCTTTAAGTTATAAATATTATTATAATATACGCCACTATTATAAAGTGAATTCAACACTGAGCTGTTAATAAAATGATGACATTATTGGTTGAGTGAACTCGATAATTCGATATACATACATTTTTTTTTTTTCATAAGATCCCATATAAAGTTATTTTCGTAAATGTACAACCTAAATATTAACAAATATAAATACTTACACAGCACATATAGTAGGTACCAGTGCAACTGCTACGAACGATGTCTTTTAAATTTCGTACTTTTGTAACACACTTTTATATAGCCCCTTATTATACTTGTAATTCAATCAACGTCTATCAATATTATATATTATTCATCAATTTAATATATATATATAATATAATATTGATCTCACGCAGCCTGCCCTTTACCGCCCACCGAAAATGTATTTACCGAAAAAACGCACTCCAGAAAGCGTTAACAAAGAATGCGAACGAAATAGAAAATGTAGAAGTGTTGTGTCAACATGCATACGGTTATAACGTGTGTCGGTACAGCGTGTGTCTGCGTGAAAAGTACACGGACGAATCCAGAGAGCGAAGAATTTTTGGGGAGGGGGGAGGGGTGGGTCATCGTTTAAATGTACGCAACACAAATATTTGTGTTTTATAAATTTTTAAATATTATACAGCAGTGCGTAGTAAAGCCATCACTTGCGCTTTTCGTCGAATTAACATTCAGGTACAGATGATGGTGTTATAAATAAATCAGATTTTTACGTTTTTCAATTTAATTCGACTATCTACACAGTACCTACGTCGTCAAATTTAAAATAAATCAAGAGACATCGCCTTTTTTTTTTCTTAATAAATTACCGCAATTTGATGTAAAATTCAATTTATGAATGTTTTTAACTGGTATTGATAATAATTCAATTGTTGTTATCATACAAAAATAAAGATTATTTGGTGAGCGCGAGTAGGTTCATAGGTTAGATTTTGTGGCAGCTGATAATATAAAACTATTTTACATAAACTGTGATAATAATATGGTAAACACGCCAGGCTGCAGGTATATCGCTCGAAAATCAAAATTATCTTACTCAATTTATTCCTAGTTACCAAAAATTAGTCACTATTTGGTTATTTTACATTTTTAAAAATTTAATTTTTTTTATTTAGTTGATTAAATGAATACACCACATTGAGTTAATTATTTTAATATTATTCTTAAATCTTGTTTTCAGTTTTGTCGAAATGTATCATTTACCTACCTAACCATACAATGTATTCTTGTATTCATCGTTCTGAATTTAAGTTGATACGATCTGATATTTTGTTCGTACTAAAAAAATAAAAATGTCTGGCTAAACCATAGAGTAATAGTATAAAGTCGCTAAAGAGCTAAAGTCGCCGAAAGATTAAAACACTAAGTGGTGAAGCTTTTAAAAAATTAGCCATTGAAAACAATTTTATTTTAAAAATGAACTTGTTATTTCTTAAGCTGCTAAACTAGACAATTATTTTATTACTAAGAAACGAGATTTGACAAGTATGTATAAACGTCGTGTCGACTGTTTGTAGGTTTTTAATTCTTGCAAAGTTTTTGTATCTAAATAATGGTCTGTGTTACGTTTTTTTTAAAGTGGGCAAGAGGTAAAATAGACACGGCCACATAGCCTTACCTAGGGCGTCGAAACAATAGATTCGTTTCCACCTATGTGAAAAACACCGAACTATAGACTTTTTCGATAGTATTAAACCGTCTATACTACTTACAGCGTTGTTGGTAATAAATGAAAAAAAAAACAAAAAAAAAAAACGAAAAAAGTGTACAGTTTTAGGGACATTATTATTTATTGACATGTTTTGTTTGCTTTAAGCGGTTATTATTATTATTTTTTTTTTTTATCTAATCGCTCATGTTTTCGATAACGAATTCCAAAAACGATCTGTTGTTTACACTGTGCATACACTGTGCATTCCACATACTATAATATAATACGCCATTGAATCCAATTTACATAGAGGGTGCTCGAGAACGATAATGTGGGGCGCAGGTAGATATCGATGCACTTAGACATTTTGTAAGCGAATTGACGCAGTAATCGAATTCAGAAAATTATGAAATGGTTTCTCGAAAACGAATACCCAATATCATTATTTTAGGACAATAATTATCAGAATATTTTTCAACCAAAATTCGTAGAATATTATTGTTTATTAGACGTCGTCATTAAAATGTGTATACCTACCTATTTCTTTACCGGGTATTCTAAAAATAAATAATCAGCCAGAATGGACCGATGGCCGAAACACGGTCTGAATAAATTTAATAAAATAATAACTATTTGACTTTTATTTTAATTTAGATTATAGGTTTATAGCAATGTCTTCGATGTGTCTAATTTTATGCTAATTCTAACGAAATATCGATACTGTAATTGATACATTTTCTGTATCATAAACTAGTTTGTAATTGCGGAGTGGCAGTTAGTTAGATAATATTAAAAACAACTTACTTTTTAATTTAAGTATTTAAGGGTTTCGGAGCCGGTTATTTACTATCATATAACAATAAAATCAAACCATTACAACGATATAGAACGAATTAACAGGAAAAATGATCACGCTTCTTAGAATAGTCAGGTTTCAATCTTTTTTTTTTTAGAGAACAACTTTATTTGGGTCGCATTGAACTACAATTTTTGAATTAATTTCAAATAACGCTAAAAAAAGACGTTCCCAAAAAATTAAAAATTATGTGTTTTGTATAGAATTTATTATTAAAACTAGGTAGGTAATGAAAATAGCATTTTTTAAATCGGAGTCCAATGCGACCTGCATAAAGTCTTTATCTTTCCAAAAAAAAAAAATATAAAAAAAAATATAAAAAAATGATTATTTTTCGAGCGTGAGAATTGTTTCTGTGAGACAAGTTATTGTATTGTAAACGCATCGGCTCTGGCACATGAAGGTTAGCATGAACTTAAACCGTTAAATCGTTAAAACCGAGTTCTTATATTTTCATACTAAAATCAAAAAAAGATAAATACAATAAATTCTTTAAGTTAATAAGTACATTATTTTCATTCCGAGAGGAGCGATGATATATTGGTTTTTTTAAAGATGTATTTTTATTATGTCATGTAAACAATAATATTTATTGCTTTGAACATTTAAGATTTCAAGAAAGTAAATAAATTTGAAAATAATTCATAGTGTCATAAATATTATAATATTTACTGAATATTTTTTTATACAGTGACATCAAATAGTCACTAGAAACTATATTAAAAATAGTATTAGTAATATTGGTAAGATATACCATCTATGACGATCGCCGACCATTTCAAATTGCATATTTTAAATTGTACATCTCAATCGCATTGTATTGTTTACCTAAAGCACAACAATTTTATTAGAGAATAAAGATACTTGTTTTTTGTTTATTAATTTATTTTATTCAGATTCCGAACGAAGCAATAAATAAATAAGTATTAGTTGGTAAATTATGTGTATTTTTTTTTTTTTTATACTATTTTTTCATTATTTCTGACATTTTGGATTAGAAAAAATGCTTTAACCTCCAAGTTCGAGGTTAGTTTTTGGTAGCACGTTGAATTTAGTTGGTACATTGGTATTGCAGTATGATAGGGAAAAACTAACAAAAAAAGTAGTAAATACAAAATATTGCGGAATGACCAGAATATTTACCACCAACACTATATGTATATAGGTAGTAATATAAATATACTATAAAATATCCTTAGTAATCGTATGTAATGATTTATTATAGAAATTACACGTTCATAATTGTTATTATATAACAGTGACCTACTCAATGGTAGAGTACACTCGAAATCTAAAGCATTGCACAGCGAGTTTTCATGTTCGTTTTGTTTTATTAAAATTTGTTTAAATAATTGTTTAAATTTAAATATAATAATCATAATGTCAAAAACTTTGTGTTTTTACTTTATAATAAGCTTATTAAGTATTAGTAGTTATTATATTATACTCGTACAGTCGGTGCTTGGTTTAAGTTTAGAAATTAAAGTGAAAGGAATAATACTTTATAATGTTTGCATTTATAATTTTAAAAGTTAAATATTCTTAATAATTTTCAGACATCCATAAAAAAAATTTATTTGACATATTTAGCTCAGGATTTAATAATTATATAAAAAATAATCTCTTTGTGTCAGAGAAAATACCTGGAGAGACTACAATGAAGATGTGGCTGACGTCTGGTTTGCTAACATTATTATAAAATCCAATAAGTGGAAGTTGAAAATACATTTTATAATACCTATGAACACACATTAAGGAAAGTGGGCCGTTGGGTAAGTAGATAGTTAATGGTCATGTTTAAATAAAATAGTAAAATGTATACAAAAATAATTTCAAAATAAGAACCACTCGTTACAATGTTAGGTACAAGCTATAGTAATATAAAAATTGTTGTTAAATAATTTGGAGAGCGATTAGGAATTATTTGATAGGTCAAAGCTTCCGTAAGTATTCCATCTTCGAATATGGCCTTCAAAAATATTATAGCGTAGGTACTTCAGCATAATATTTAGTCAGATAATTTGTCAACAGATTAATAAGTACAAACACCGAATTGTCGAGAATAATAAGAAATAAATACCACAATAAAATAATTTAATTAAACGAGCATATAAATAAACGGCAATATGAATTTCAATTGTGACTTAAAAAATGTTTGACCACCGCTTCGGTTTCGTGAATTTTTATTATTGCTTGAATAAAACCATGGAAATTAAATCTTGACGTTAACAAATCGACAACAAAACTTATATAAGATTTTACTTTGCCAATGTTGTCGCGTGGTAGAAAATCTAGTTTGATGTCAAACGAGAATTACTGAGAACATTTTTAACGTGCCATTCAAAGGCAAAAGAGGAAAGCCTCTCTCCTGGAGTATAGGTTTAAAAAGAATCCTATTGTTACGGTAAAATGATGTACATCAAAGTTAAAACTATGTTACCATCAATTATTAAAATATGTACAGTAAAACATGTACATATATAAGTCCTATAACAGTAATCCTACTACAATGTAATTTTGAATTTCTAAATGGTTCTAAACGTTTAAGGAAATGTGGAAATACGTTTTGCAGAAAATAATATTATGTACGGCAACTACTGTCTTCCTGTGCGACAACCTCGCTGCTATAAGTTTTTAACGTAGAAATATTTAAATAAAAGTAATATTGTGTTGTTATTATTATTATATTAGATGTATCATATTTTTTACAATCGTTAAATATGTTTAGAGAGTAAAATTGATAATATCATATTTATTAAATATAGCATGACCATGGAAATTACCCATTAGTAATACCTCGGAACGAAAATATGTTATTCGTTTTCTTAGTGATAAATGAATGTTATTTTAACCGCAGTAATATTGTTCAGCATTCATTACGAATTAATACTGATTAATGTATACTCAAATATTGTATAGACGTACTTGGCTATTTGTACATGTTTTTATTTTTATTATTTACTATCAACTATCTATTATTTAATAAACTAGTCAACGATTGTTTTTTGTACATTTACTGAACACGATGAAAAAAAAAAACTATTTCAGATAACGTGGAAAACACAAATACATTTGGGAAAGCAGATAAGTATTTCGATCGCTCGGCACTCTTGGCTCCACTTTTCGGCGTTTTCTCTTCGCTCCAAAAATCGTAAATATTCTCTGATTTACTACGAAAAATCGCCTTGGGTAGCTGGTGACAAGGACCGATTTTCCCTAGGAATCGGGTTCTATATGTTGTCCTTTATCTAATTGTGAATTTTTATCACGCTAATAATTACTTTCTAAAGATTTTAAGTGTTTATTCACAAAAGCTGTGCGTGTAAAATACTATAATTCTTTTCAATCGTAACGTCTGTTTTCAGCTCAGTCGTAGTTAAAACAATATTATTTTAGTAACCTTATTCGTACAAATCGTTATATTTAAATAACTGAAATATATTATTATATCACCGTCGCAGACACGACATTATGGCGTGCGTATAAGCAATACACTAAGATAAAGGCGTATAATATATATAGTTACGCTTCGCTTTTCATTCGAATGTGCAATCGTACTCGACGAAGCCGTCTTGCTGTATTATACATAATGTAATAATACGATTATTTGACAGTAATATTATATTATTATCATATTCGTTTGGCGAGTTTTTCTACATTTTGCTCGACACAAACGCGTTCATCATTGTCGGCGCGGTTCGACGGCCGCGAGTCGACAGAACAACGTACGCCGGATAATTCACGCCCCGTGAACCACTACCCCGGTATAATAATATATTTATACACGCGTTTGGTAGGCGTCCCGAGATCCGATTCGACGGCCGCCGTCATTGTTCGTGTTAAGTTAGGTTAAGTTAGGACACCTCGATACACTGCGGGCGACATTCAAAGGCAACACGCCGTCCGACCGTGAGATGCGCGGCGAACCGACGTATTATTAACAATGTCACAGATGCAATCTCCGAATATCGTTCCTTTTCTCGTATTATTACCTCGTCGAGAGTAACCCCACCAACCCTCCGCCCTCCCCCCACACCTCCCCTACCCCGGTGGGCGTAAGCATATCATTCATATATATAATATACGTATATATCATCCTGTTTATAATACGCATTTCTCACTCTGCAGGACCTTTTCCCGTGGAAATTAATTAGGCTTACCGCTTATGCACTCTGCGTCCCTTGCCCGTCTCGATTTATATTATTTACATTTCGGTCGCCGACTCGATAATATTATTATATATTATATGTACCGCGCGACAATATTATTATACGTCTACGAGTGGGCGCGATTCGTCGGCATATACCTATAAGAGTTTTCGTTATTATTAAGACATTATTACGACGATCAAATGACTGTTTATTACTCGAATAGTCTAAATATCGTCTAATTATTATTATTACACGGCACAGCCTCGAGAAACGTAGTCCGTCCGTTCACCGTATATAGTGAATTTACAATTTCGAACGAGCCTATATAATAAATCGATGTGTCTTTACGCTTCCGTGGAGCCGTCTGTGCGCCGTATACAGAAAAATATGTGGAAAATGCACCCTGGCTGCGATCTAAAATAAGGCCATGCGTGTTATGGTATTTGTTAATCTTATGTTTTCTCAGAAGTAAAAATGTCAATACGTTCTCGTCTCGAAAATTTAATAATTAATCATAGATACGAGTATCGCACAATATGTCAATATTCGTGACTACTGACTATAATATTATAATAATCGAAATAATCAAAATTCGCCACCACTATCGTGACAGACAAGCGTACTATATTTAGATTGAATACACATCTTATAAAAATGCAGTTCAAGATAGTATATAATATAACAGACTTCCGATTGAAACGTATTGTACGGTGTGTTGCGAATGTACATGGTATATTTTTCGTTATGATTTTAAATGTTTAGGCTAAGTATCTATAATATTAATATTTTACAATATAATAACCAAATTATTAATAACAAGAACACAATACTTTAAGTAAATAAAAAATAAAGAGAAAATGTTGATTTTGAAAAAGAAATTGGAGCGGTAAAAGTTAATACAATTTGGTCCTTTGGTCTGTATAGTATAGAATTATTTGTAACTTATTAACATTTTGAGAATATACAAATTGTTATTCAAATATATGTATTATTATACTGATACCGATCACTTATAGAAATGCAATCAAATATTATGAGAACCGCGTAGTAAAAAAACTTATTATTTATGTTGGATATACAATATTATAACATTTTAAACAATAAAAAATAACATTTCTTTTGAATTATTTCAGACTGAAAGTAAACATCTATTTTTATACAATAAAATCACAATTATAAACAATAATACTAGGAAACACTAAAAGTAAAATTGAATTTCATTGTATTATAAATTGTAATATATTGCATTATTATTTTAAATAATGTTAAACACATTTTAATAAAGCGTAGTACCTATCGCCTGTCGGTAATCAATAAATAATGGAAAGCTATTAATTAGGTGCTGATTGGTAAAGCAAGGGAGAAATGTTTTTTTTTAAAGCATTTTTTTGTAAAAATGTTACTAAACACATAAATATGTGTTAATTAAATACAATTTTTTTTATAAAATTTATTTTAATGACCAAGTGTTTATTATAACAATATAAGAGATAGTAAAACCATTTTTATTTTACTCCGTGTTGAAGTATTTTTAATTGTTACGTACCTACGAAATAATAAGTTATAGGTACATTTTTGTGATGTACAAATGTGGCGATTAACTCCATTAAAGGTTTGTATAATATCTGAATTAGGTATATTATTATTAGTTAATAATATTGTATAATATCTACAAAACTGGATCGTATAAAATAAACGATGAAAATGGAGGGGCAAGTTTAGCATATTCATAGTGTTCGGCTTCACATAACTTTATAATAACGTTAAAATATTTGCAATATTATATATTTTATAATAATTGCATTGAACTACCTAGTGCATTTGTCTTTTGTAGACGGAAAAACCGACTTGGTCGTCAAAAGTAACTGCCACGAGTCTCAGATAACAGACACAATTTTTAAACTCTCGTGAACTTAGTAGCACGAGATTAGCAGTCAACATTTAAATCAATCCAACAGATAGTTATGAGTTAGTAAGTTGTTAGAGATTGTTATACAATTTTCAAAGTTTTTTGGACTTATTATTATCATTAACGCAAGACTTAATTTTTGCGATGCTATCTTCACGTTGTCTAGCTTCAAACATAAAGCCCAACAAACTTTGAAAGTTGTCTAACAATCTCAAACAACTTACTAATACATTTATTTAATTGATTTAAATGTTGACAGCCTCACGCTGCTAAGTTTACATGAGTGCAAGTTTACACGATTTTTAAAGGACGTATGTCATATATGTATATATAAAACTGCTGTGCAGGGGATAAATATAATATACAATATGGGTAAATAGGTATAAGAAAATAGTTATATGATAATAAACTATTTTTTAAAAATACAATTGTTGTCTAGGTATTTAAGATTATGAGTGGAGAGATGAATGTATATTGATTTTTCAATTATGTGTGTTTTTTTATTTACTTAATCTTGGCGTCTGCCATCACCGTTTGAAGTATTAAAAATGCTTGGATTTTCAACTTTGGGGTTTTTAAAAGTCTTTAAAATGACTGGGAAAAACAATGAAAAAAATTAAAGAAAAGCGTGGAATTTTCTACAAAAAACCAGTTTACGATATAAGCGATTTGGATTTTTTGTTCTAATTCAAAAATATATAACTTTAAAGGCTTGACATTTTGACCGAATATTTGTATTTACTACATTTGGAATGACTTTCAACATATTATGGTTATTTTGATGATCTTTAGTATTTACAGGCACTTATTTTTAAATTCCAAAATTTATAGTTTTTTTTCCATTTTTTAAAAAAATTTGTGGGGTAAAATGTTTGAAAATGTAATACAATATTCCGTAAAAGTTGTTCATATTATACCAATTACCAAATAAAATCACCAACATTTCCAATTTATTTTGTAGTATAAAATTCATACCTACAATTTTAAAGTTAAATACAATGTTCTGTTATAAAAGTGTTTCTACCAAGAATCATAGAAAAAAATTGACCGCAATTTAACAAAAAATGTTTATGAGCTTCTGAAGTTTAAATTTTGATAAAGTTTGATATCCGTGGTTAAAATAACGACTTCTTATCAAACGATTTTAGTTTTTTTTTATTTTAATTCAAAAAGTATTAAGTAGTAAGAATAATAATTCGTAGAACTTTAAACATTCCACTGCACTTAAATTATCAAATTCTATATTTAAAGAAAATGTTAAGATATTTGGACTGAATATTTAAACTATTTATAAGCATTACCATTTTAATTTTTTTGTAAGTGTTGATAAAAATGTTTTGGCTTGGTTAAGAATCTTGAAAATGTAATACAAGATTCCAAATAAGTTGTTTTTTAGAAATTTGAAAATATTTTTAATACATATAATATGTAAAGACATACTCGTAGTTATTTTTATAAGCGTTTGACTTAAATCGTCAAAATCACTAAAATGTTAGCTTAGGTTCGTACAAACGAATTTGTTTGTAGTTGATAGTTTAAAAAAAATGTACAATTTGTAAAGCTTAGGCTTGTAAATTTAATACAAGGTTCTTCCTAAATAGTTCATACTGAAACCAAACAATCCAAAAATGATTTACATATTTTACAATATTTTTTACATCGAAATTTGAAGTTCAAATTGTTTTGAAATTAGATATTTAAACAAAGAGTAACGATATTAGTAAGTTTTTCTGTTGTAATTTAAAAATATTTTTCAGCGGGACATGAAACTTTTACGTTTATTAATTTATTTAATATACGCAATGAAATTTTCAAAGTATTTAGATTAGTTTTAAGAAATTGCTTATTTGTTATTTACCACGAACTTATTCACACCGTTCCGCGGTAAGTCGGTATTGACTCAAAAGTTAATAACAATATTATAATTGGTATAAATATATACTATTATAATAATTGAATATAAATAATATAAAAAATGCCGTGTTTTCGGCAAAAATTGGTTCAACCTACCGCGTATTACTTGTAGCAAAATAATAGCATTACAAAATAAATATACCTATAGGTACTCTATACTAACTGGCCGTTTTGCTAATAATATTAAAATAAATTATTGTAATAGCAATATAAATATAATATCATAAAGTATAGTAAGACTGGCTATGCTCAGAATCGTTTTTCGTTTGCAATGAATTATTATTATTGAATTCGAATGAAACACATCCGTTACAGTATTTTACTCTCAATGACGCAGTACACTCGAAACCAGCCACTGTATAGGTATAGCAGAGCGGTTACAAACTTTCCCCTCTTTCATTTGTATACGGTTCTTATTTTTTAAATTGCATGTTTGTTTTTGTTTACCCAAATTTTGAATTTCACGTATTTCAAATTTATTGATGTATAAATCGAATGTATAATATTATAATGTATCTAACGGTTAACCAAAAATTAATTATTAGTAAGCTAACAAAGTTCGATATACACAAGTAAAGGGGTGGAAAACTCGAGGGCCGAGGGGTATATCCTGCCACTCATTTCTCACATATAAACTTTAAATACCTATACCTAGTTAAATTAATAATAAACAATATTATTATTGAGTCAATAAAACTTCCATGTTTTTGTATACATTAACATTTAAAATAAAAATATATTCTACATCCACGTATGGAATAGAAAACACGTGTTGCCATTTAAAAACCGGAATACCTAAAACAAAAATAAAAAAATAAATTAACGAACTAAGTCATAATGTACCTACACAATTAAATAAAAGGTGTCATCATACACGGTATTATTTTACTGAATAAATAAGATTTCAAAAACAAATTGTTTTATGGAACAAGCCACGACCACGATCGAATCAAGTATATTATATCTACTTATCATCATCTTGATTGTAAAAATTAAACCGGTAGTTGAACGAAAATCGGGTTCGCGAATATTCTATAATATATTATTGCAATATGTTAGCGATTTGTAAGCTATTTTTTTTTTTTTTTTATTGGGTCCACGAATAATAGACAGAAATTATTAACGATTACAATATTCCTCGAGGGCGATTGCCGGTTTTTGTGCGCGGTTTGAAATTTTGAATACGTTGACACAAATACATATAGAATATATTATTATATACATAGAATTAATTTTTCAACAATTAAGTAATGTGGTTTTTAATCGTGTCAAGCTCAACAATTAATAAAGATAAAGCCGTGGATGATGGTTAATTCTATTTTAAATTATGTATTTTTTTTCTAGTTTGGAAACGCATTGCTTATAATATTATACACCCCGTACACACGAATAATTATTAATTATACGTTATTTAAAAATTTAAATGGTTTTGAATAAATTTAAACTGTGAATAATTACGAACACACACATTATTTTTATAATTATCTGTGAGCAGAAAACACTATTATTTTGTAATGATTTTATATATATTTCTAAATTCAATAAGTATTAATAATTAATGGACTTTTAAGTCATAAGTGGAACTTTGATAAATTAATTTATTGTTATAACACAATACATAATTATGTACATAATAATTTATAAGCATAATAATTTTACGATTGTATTAAACATAACGCAGAACACTTGACATCATCTTGCTTAGTGAATAGCAGTGAGTATCCCGTACGAAGTTGTGTAAGTTAATCAAAAGTTCTCTTTGAACATGTACAAAATAAATAAATATCGGTAACAAGAAATACTAATAGCTTTTGACTTATACATCTTGATTTTGCAAAAGTTTCGTTTGGCATATTGCACGGTATCATATTATTTTCATTAAACTATATTAAAGTATGTAAAATGAAACTGCGAACATTGTTTTGTGCACACGCCGATAACGCGGAGTACAATAATATCTACCCGAATGTGTACAATCATCTGCGTACGACAAATATTTTAAAAATTACATTCACACCTTTTAAAAACAAAAGAAAATTACTTTTTTCCTATTCTTATATATAGTTTGAAAATAATAATACGACAACAATGCGCGTTTACGACCTCTGTGCGCGTACACATATTATTATTATAATATAATATAGGTAATGTTTATAGAAATAATACGAATCTGTACCTACCAGCGCGATTAGGAAACTAATTTTCTTGCACTGTTGTAAGATCACTTTACGGCATTTCCAACACCACTCGGCAGCAGTCTATTACGCTCGTCAGTACTTACCTGCTACTACTATACTCGTATTACTACAATATTATTTTATTTTATTTTGAGCATTTCATGATACCTAATAAAAATAAATTACTTAAAATCAATCAAATTAATTGATTCTGTGAAATACCCGCTTCACAGAACATCAGTATATGACATGGGTGCCAACCAACTAGCAACTCGTATTAATAATATAACCAACAAGCTTGATTGATATTGTATAGTGAATCGCGTTATCCGAAAACAATATTCTCCGAAAGTCAAAAATATAATATACATTTTTAAATTTTATCGAACTGGATTTAATTCCAATAAACTGTCCGATAACATATTATGAGGCTCATAGGTAGGTATAAATCGAATATTATTCTAATACAGCGTCATAGGCTGAAATTTGGTGAAATTACTGGGGGGGCTGAGCATTATATTTTTCATTGCACCCAGTGCCGGATTTAGAACAGGTGCCACCCTAGGCCCTTTTAAATATGCCGCCCCTACCCCACTATAACCCACCCAAAATGTAGTATTTATTACTAATAAATTTAATATTTAATATAATATATATAATATTAAATATTACAGTAATATTTGCAGTTAGGTACATAAATGCATAAAATATTTATATGATTTTTTTTTCATTTCTTACAAAATGTGCCGCTACAAAGTTTGACATACTAAACAATTTAATCATAATACAGTACAAAAACAATAATGTGCCTCACTTTGAACATTTATTTCGAAATAGAAACAACCAATGCGGGTGTTATTACTTGTTAGTTATTATTAATGTTACATTAATTAGGATCTTTCCAAGTTATGATAGTTGACAATAAGTTTGTAAAATCTTACGAATTTAATTTAATTTTGATCATAGAATATTTTTTTATCATTTATTTTTTAATCCAGATTTTAAAAATGCATTTTTCAATTATACCTACTAATTATTTAGTCACATTAAAATTGTGATGGCCAGGGGGGCTAAGACCTGTACTTTAAACTTCTGGGGGGACTTAGTCCTCTCTAGCCCCCCCCCGATTTCCGCCTATGTACAGCGTGCATTGTGTGTTATATTATAACCGTAAATGCATATTATTGATAACTCCTTCTAACTCGTCGTCATCGGTGATAATGAATATTTGCATAACAATTATTATTATATTATTATACATCAATATGACGTGATGATGTCTCGTTGTTATTTCGTGATAGGTACCTATCGGATATTATTATCAAACAATTTCGACCTTGACGAATTATATGTATTATCGAATGTTTGCAATTGGCGTTTACGAAACAACGCCCCGGCGGCAACAACGTAATATTATAATATTATATAATAATATACAAACAGCCAAAAATGTAGGCGCCCGATTCGTAGATACATATAATATGTCGTTTCGGCGGCGTCCGTTCGTTGATTACAATGAAATAATAATATATTACCGTTGTCAAACCGTATATTATAATTATTATTACTTACCGGCCGTCTGCACGTCCATTAAGCGATATTTTTGTTTTCCGTCCTGGCCGCCGCCCCACGTCGGACGAGTGCGCGCGTAATAATAATAATAATAATAACGATTCGGGCCGACCAGAAAATATATTATTATTATTATTGCCATTACCTCGATAATAATAATATTATTATCGTTGTGCTTATATGTGTTTCGGCGAGCACTCGTACGACGACGGGCATGTACTACCGCAGACGGCCATCATACGCGCTCGGTATAACAATAAAAATGTTGACAATACGAGTGTCGGTGGCACTTTCCTGAGTAGGTACCTACAGCACTTCATTTATATTCATGTCACAGCGTACAGTACTTTATTCTGTGTGTGTGTTTTTTTTTTCTAAACGAAGGGTATAAGCAAACTGAATGGCCTCGCTGCGGTCTTTTAATGACTAATATTCCATAATAATAATAATATAGTCTCGACAGACGGGCCGACGACGACGGGCTTGCAGGACGAGTGTACGGATACAATAATAATTAGAAAATAATATATCATTGTTATGGTCCATCGCGAGTATAATATATTATTTTAAAATTTGTCGAGAGGCGTCTAAGAGTTGCTCGAACACCACAAAAAGCTTCCAATATGACTTCTATCATTTCTCAATAATATGATACACAGCTGTACCTACACATCACCGTTATATAATACTATTATTATATTGTGTATTATATAAAACACTTTCTTATTCGATCGCATCACTAAATAATTAATTGTATCATTGCACTGCGTGTATTAACTAATGAACACTTACTTAATTTAGAAATAAATATGAAAATATATTATGATTTAAAGGTCTTCAGCGTTTTTTCAGATACCTACTTGCAACAGAATAATATAATTTGTATTTTATTTTTATTTTTGCATTAACGAGTTAAAAAGTTAAAGTTGAGTTAAAAAGTTTATTTTATTTAAACTTTTTAGCTTATCTAGTTACTTTTGGGTTCCCGTTTGTTTAACTTCTAACTTAATTTAACTGAAATGCAATTAACGAATTTAATTTTAATTTGAAGAAGTTAAGTTAATATTTTTTGGTTTTCAAATGTATTAAATTTCAATAGAATTTGAAAAACATGTCGACAATTATTTTGGTTATGTTTGGTGTGAAATGTTTTTTTTTTTTTAAACTCAAATGGAGAGTATTGTCTATAGAAATATTGTATAATTACGCTGTATAATTTTAAGTTTTTGAGTTGGTAAAAATATTGTAAACTAGTGTACCTAATAAACAAATAATCACATTTTTTTTTTCAAATTGATAAAAAGTTTTAAAAAATTGGATTTTTACACTTTTAACTTTCAACTTTAACGCGTATTATTGAATTAACCGAGTAAAAAAAAAAAATCTTTAATAGGCCCAACTATTTGCTGCATTTCAGGTGTGAGATTAGATCATTTTTAATCGTACAGAATAAATTTCACGCCCGATAGATTTTTAAAGTGACGTGATGGTAATCTAAAACCAGACGCCATAATAATATACGATTGGACATTTTTACACCTTACGGCGACGACACACACGCAAACGAAAAAAAAAATAATCAATACGCAAAATAAGTAATTAAATAGTGCAATGGACTGTGTTGGAAAAAAATTAACGAAATTTAATGCAATAATAATTATTCGATGTTATTATCATAACTATACACACAGTAATATAACGGTGGCTGCTATATACGGTTAATGACATTGTCGCGCGCGAACACACAATAGATGCAACCTCTGTGTGATAATAATAATAATATAGTCAAGTGTACATACACACACACACACACACATTATATTATTAAAGGCACCCGGTTATGTGTCTGAACCGTTTAAAATTCCGTACGGCCATATGGAGGTACCTGCAACGTCATAATAATACAATTATTATATTGTCGCGTTAACCGAACACGCGCGTTGGGTTATTAAACTTTTATAATCGTCACTTTGCATATTGTGTGTGTACGTACGTCACAATATTATATACCGCCACGCCGCAGCCGCCGCCCTGTATCTATTATTATTATTATTATTATTATTATTATTATTGTATATTTTAACGCGGTATCGTGAGTCTCATAATAATAATATTATCATCGTTGTGGTGTGGTGGCCATATACGCCGTCATCGCCGCGTCATACCTCCACGCTCCTCTTTAAAATTTATATATATATATAGGGCGTTATTATAAAGGAGTGTATAATATGTATATATATGTACATATAGTCTGTACGGGGCACTACTACTACAGTGGCATAATGCTCAGTGTTTAACACCAAATTGCTCTTGACATTTTTCGTTCATAAGCATAGCGTACACAATATAATAGTTAAATTTAAAACTGTATCTACCCGCGAAAAAAAAACGTCTTCACATCAAGAATTTTTAGCGATGAAGTCCCCCCAAAAAGTTTGAAGTCAAATAAAGAATTATGAGTTTGCGTTGAATTCGATAAGACCGCGGAGTAAGATTACCCTCGATTTGTTTGCGACAAGTTACGGAGGCAATTTACGGGGAGGCAATTCGATCTTCCCAAACACTGCAATTAATCTTTATAATCGTCGCCGTTAATGTGTACGCGTGACAATATATTGTAATATTTAATGAAGTTAATTTAAACAATATAATGTGATGTCCGACACTCGACTTACGATTCGGGCACATGGGCGATTTTGAGTTTGACGATCAAACGCGTTGCACATAATATAGAATAGAATATTACATTTACATTATTGTAACCGTACCGATTGATTACCCACCAGTAAGGCCGCTCTCGATTTCCAAATATAGGTAGGTAGGTTATGATTGAAAAAGCTTTTTTTGGATTTCAATACGTACATTAGCGCTCCTCTGTCTGTGGAAGTTTCGACATAGGTTTTGTAATTTTATTATCATTAACGTTTTCGACAGCGGACTGCACGCAGAGAGCGTTGTTGCATTATTGAAGACATATATATAATTCGGTGTACGTACCCGTTTATTAGTCTAATTTTTTCGTACACACTACTTGATGGACAAATGGCCAAATTTATCACAGGGCCTATTGCAAAATAATATTTCGAAACCAATGTAACGAGGACGACAATATAATGGATTTTATATTGTCGTTGGCCAACATTTACTTGATGATGTTTGATGTGCAATGGTAGACAATACACACACACACATATCGGTCTCCCGCGGACAGAAGAGTATATTTTATAATACGCTACTTGATTTGTTTAATTAATTGAAAACATGAGTTGAAATTGTGGTTTTTTTGTTTAATGTAGAATCGAGTCGAGAATCCCGAAGTGACAATGAACCAAATATGTGATTTCGAATTTTTTTTTTTGTTCGTAGTCGACTGGGTTTTTGTATACATACTTACATTTCCATTGTACTAAAAAAATTGTGTACATAATAAATAATGCGAATATTCTTGGATTATATTACGATATAATATAGGATGTTAACTTTTCTATACAATTGCGATAATGGCTACCACTCATAATTTTAAATTCGAATATGCATAAATTATAAGTTAACATTAGTTCTAGTTGATATGATATATAAATTGATATTGTTATGCATAAAATATTACGATCCAACAGGTACCTACAAGAATAAAGTTAACATTATAATATATAATATAATATTTATCGAAATAGTACGTTTAGCAGTTTGAAGTGCATCTATTCGGTGGTTCCCGATCAAAGAACAAACTTTGTAACTCAATATTTCCAACTATGACGACAATAATGCCTACCTAAATTGTTTTGTGTAATTACATATTAATAACGACGACGTTCCTAGAGAACATTTTCAACAGTAGACTTGTCATGTCATATTATAATCATCATAATTTTAATAGGCTTTAAGAAGGCCGTGCAGTGATTTACACCGTATACCTATATATAGTAGTAATAATATAATAATATAATATGTCAGCTTAATAATATCGCTCGCTACATAAACTAATTACTTAAAGACGAACACAATAATAATAAAATCACAGTCTCTTCGCTAATAGTTTACCGTTTCAATCATTTCTGACAAAAAAAAAGCTGCAAGCACATCGCTGTAAAAACGTGAAAACCAATCGATTTTTATGTGACTGCGATAATCATCGTTTCGGGTGTCGTTCACAAAACGCACAGATTTAAATATTTAAAATCGTCTCAGTCCGGGCGTGATCGTTGCACCAGACCGAAGAGTCGAACGGTATACCGCGAACATAACGAGTATAGAGGTGTGTGTGTATACGGCAGGTAGGTATCTAATAAATAACGCTGTAGATCAAGTTCAGACGTTTCGACTTTCACATTATATATTATAAGTGTAACTACATATAATATGATGTCATTACGAGGATCTAGAATATGATACACGTTTACAACTATCATTATAACCTCACTATTATAGATCTATTCGTATTTATCTTGATGCGAGACGAACGCCTCGAGAACCCGACCGGACAGTCGTGATGTGTACAACATAATATTATGATATTATTATATACTTTCAAATTTTCGACATCCAAATTCGAACAGTGAACTGAGGCCTCGGCCACGCGTATTATTCGACTTACCGATAATCATGTGTATGAACAGTGCGACGAACGAACACGGCGAACAATATTGAAAAACGTACAAAACCATAACTTAGGAAGGTACTCGTCGCTGTTATTATAATACAAGTGTTTTGATCAATTCGGCCATGACCGCCGTTATGAATGTTAATATATTATTATGCACCTATAGTACGGGAAACGGATTTTTGTCAACCGATTGAATATCACGGGGCAACGACCAGATGTATCTCTGACATGGGTATTCCTTTCGACTTGAAAACTGGATTCAAGAAATTTGTTTGATATCATAATATTAGTTAATGAAAAACACTGGCAAACACCTGTACCGTATTGAAATACTATGAACCGCTCATAAATAATCTATTATAATATATATAAAATTCTCGTGTCACAATGTTAGTTAAAATACTCCTCCCAAACGGTTTGACCGATTTTTATGAAATTTTATATGCATATTCAGTAGGTCTGAGAATCGGCTACTATCTAAGTTTGTATGCTGTGCGATAAGTGGTTCCGGAGTTATCGCCTCTTAAGTGCACAATATTAATCAAGGATGGATTTTAAATCTTTTAAAGACATGGTCTCGAGTTCGATTCACGGTAAGGGTTGCAATTTTTTTTTCATTTTTTTTCCGATTTTTACTTAGCTATTAGTTTTTACTAATGAATAGGTCTAAACTCAAGGATTATTATAGGCGTGGCTAATCTTAGTTTTGTTAACCGAGTTATCTTACTATTGTATAAAGAGACAGCGTTTGTTTTTTTGGTCGCAAAAATCTCAAAAAGTAAACAACGGATTTTAGTTCGGTTTTCACTATTAAATAGGTCTAGACTAGGGGAAGGTTTTAGTGTGGAAAAATTAATTGGGTGTTGAAAAAAATAACAAAAATGTAAAAAAAATTAGCGCCTTACGTCGTATTCAGTGGTGTCGGGTTCGAACTATAAACGCGTTAAAACACTTTTTACCCGACATCTGTCATTCGCTTCGTACTAATAACTTACAATATACTCGCACTTGTCGTCGTTGTATCAAAGATGTCTATAGTTGAAAATGTGTCTATAAAAGCCGGGGGAATCCCGGAACAATCAGTATAGGACAGCTATATAAAATATGAATAAATTGTAGGTGATACTAAGTTCACTGGGTCAAATTTACCTATGAAAAGTATAGCAATAGCAAAGCGTTGCCGGTTCAGCTATAAATTTATAAAAAAAAAAAACAAATCTTTGGCATAGGTCTTTACGCACCTCATGGGGTCCGCAATCCACCGCAGGTGGATTGCCTACCTAATAATTTACTGCTCACATATTTCCGCGATCCAATTCAGTGGATTACCTTGGTGGTTTGGATGTAAATCACTTGAGGTTAATCATAACTTAATATTTGCCACAGGCAACGCTGGGCGGACAGAATGAGATGGGTCAGAATTTTCTAGATAAGACGAATAAAAATACATAATGACCCAAAATAAATTGAATATTGTTGTAACGATATTACTTAATATATTTTAACCGTTATATTATAAAATAAAATATATTATTCATATAGATTTGGCATTATTAATTTTTTTTAATGGGCAACGAAGTGCACGGGATCAGCTAGTAATATATAATATTATAATATGAGTATTTGTTATTATTTTATGTTTCATTATTGATTTCAATATCATTAATTTCAATAAAATACATTTTTTATCACTGATATACACCGATATGCATGTAAGTTTTCCCACATTATATTTGTTTTTTTTTTTTTGAAATGTATCACAATATTAAACCATATTATAATATATTATACAATATATGCTAATATTTTTTATCAATTTAACGATTTCAGTAGATATTTACAATTGCCAATTAACTCTTACTAAACTATTACTAGGCTAATAAAATTATTGTATTCTTCTTTCAAAATATCATACGTTTTTATTTTACCAGCGAACTAGAATATTAATTATCGTGATTGATTGAATGGTGTCAATATGCTCTATTGGTTTCTTAATATTATTTTTGGCACCAATATAATATGCGCAGACAGTATATTTATTACAGGATGATTAACTGATACTATAGGTGTAGGTATTTACCGTTTGCTTCGATGAGATGTGGTAATGCATGTTCGTTACATCACCGCGAGATGATAAATTTTGGAGTGGATCTTATTGTCATTAATCAAAATTGTTAATTTGCACAGTTAACGTATATTGTTATTAGAAACGATATTTAAAATAAAAATGTGTACATCTTGTACATAATACATAATATTGTACTGTCGTATGCAATATTATATAAGTTTTTATATTTATAAATTATTATACTACCTAAACATATTACAACAATACATAAACATGTTTTGTTCTATTCAAGTTCAGTTTCTCACTCAGCTCTATTCATGTTCTTAATAATAAATAGACATAACAATTAAAATTATATTAAACTCTATCACATTGATAAAAAAAACTCGATTAAGTCGCGCGACCCAGACGGCTGAGTTTTAAACATAATTATATCACCAGAATAAAAATGATTAGTTTACTGCATTTATAATATTAATATTAATAGCGGTGGTGTAACTGGTAGATTGTTAGATATACGTAAAAAAGTATGGTAAAACATAAATAATAAAATATAGTTTGGAAATAAATAAACTTACGGAAATTGTTTTTTTATTATAAATTTAAAAAATGAAAAAGTACGTCTTAAGTACATTTTAAATAAAATAACTTTATGGTATAGTCTATAAAACAATAGTTTGTTGACCTACAAAAAATAGTTTTTACTTTTAGACTTTTGTAGCATTATTTAAGAGACTATAATAAGACATATTGAGTCGTAATAAACATTCTAATAACAAATTATTGCACTGCACTATTACTGTTATGGGTAGGAATCTAAACTATTAGTACCTACCTATAGGTAACATAAATCGAGCAATTATTATTCGCTAAGGTAAAATGTTTTATTAATGCCTCAGTTACCAAACGATTATAATCTATTCTTAGGTCAAACGTATATGTATAATTTACATCTTAAAAATATTGGCAGTTGCGCTTACACAATAATTAACATGTCGTATTATACGGTGACCACTTACCATAACGAATCGACGGATCCACCAATAATTAAACGACTGTTGTTATGTTTGACTCTAATTATATGAATACTATTATTCAATTATACTTAATCGGATATGAATTTCAAACTCGGTATTAACTTCTCGCCAAAACGACATAATAATATTATAATCAAAGCAGTAACTGTAACGGCAGCGATGACCATTATTTATACATAAATAATACCTTTATAACTTGTAATTACTTACCGCTCAATGCACTGTGCGATACCTACACAGAATTTAAATTTTATGAATTTGTTTTGTGAATTAATAACTGTCTGAAAATATTTTTTTAAGCAAATCAAAATCGTATGCTCCTTAACCAAAAACTAATAAAACTAAGTTGTTCAGTTATTATATTATATTTTTCACCATCTTAAACCGGGGTTTTAACAATCAGAAAACGCTGAGGCCCGTTATGTATTTTATTTGATTAATTCTCTGCGATCGACAACAATATTAGTTTATGAAACTTTATGTTAATATTGTATTAATGTACACATAAAAATTATATTAAAGTTTAATTTAGAATACCGTTGAGAAGTTCCTTAAATTAATATTTAATAACATAATAATATTAACAACAAAAAACGTGATTACAGTTTGGTTAAAAATTTCTAATTTAACGGCACAAGAGTAGCAGTCAAGCGATGTTATTTTACCAATCACAATTTTGACTAATTAAAAATCTCTTAAATACTTGGGAAATAATTAAATTTTATACATTCATCTGTTTTTAGCTTATAACCAAGTCAATATTATTAAATTTAGTTTTGTTGTAGTTGGCAAGGAACGCGGTGAACATATTGCTGACCGATAACTGATAAGAGCATTATTTATACGTTATCTTTTTTTATTTATTTAGATGATTAAATACAGGTGGGACCAAAATAAACACAGGGATGAAAAAAAAATAGCTGATTTAAATGTTTAACGCATTGTATTATGTAGTTATTGGAATAAATTATAATATGGTCTTAAAAAATAGTTAAAAGTATAACTGGTGCAGCAAAAAAAATATGTTTTGTGAACCATTTATTTTAATCTGACTAAAGTAAAATATTTGCATATACATTTTTTTATAAATATAGTGTATTTGTATGCACAATGCACATCTCACTTCTTGTAACGTGATACAATTTTGTACCCTAAACTTTTTAGTTGTATTTTCATGTAAACAGACAGTTCCACCCCGCCGTTTCGTCCTCATTAAAACATTTAGTTTTCGGAAGTTTTGTCTCCGTCAAATATAAAGCTAGGACATTTGGTACCTGGGAGTTATTATAGCCTCCGGAAATAATTATAGGTAATTGTAGGTACTTAATTATTTTTTTTATCATTTTATTTTTTTAAATGTTTTTATTATCTAGTTAAATGACAATAATACCAATAAAAAAAAAAAAAAATTATATATAATAAAAAAATGTAATAATAAGTAATAACTAACGTAACATTTTTATTAAATACTATGTAAATAAGTGAATTTTTGCTAATGCATTTTATTTTTACTTATAATATAATTGTGACTTAATACACTTTTATTAATTTATTCTTTCTGATTATATTGTATACATAATTAATGTTTTTGCAATATTGTCATATTCATATTTCATATAGTAAACAGATTTTTAAAAAAAAATGTTATTTAATGTATTTTCAATCTGGTAAATATAAAATACGTGCAGTAAGTACATTTTAAGTGGAAGGTTGGCATGGCTATAAGAGAGAAGATTCACTCAGTGGTGGCACCCCAAAATGAGATTTTTATGGAGAGTGTTGGTCTCCACCATCAGTTTTTTATTAGGTGTGACGCATGGGTTATCTGTAATTTTATATCGAAGTAGGAGGATTTGAGTGGTTGTTTTATTGGTCACTTAGACTGATATTTTTCTTTATACGTGTTGTGGGTAGAAAAATTATAACTGGGAGGTTGTGGTTTGTTGAATAATGCAAAACATGCCAGGGAATCATTACTTTTTTGGAACTCAATTGAAAGGTGATTTTCACAGCCTTTCTCACATTACGATGGTGATTTAAGACTGTATACTGACTATGGTGCGTTGAGGATGAGGTCCTTCAATTTTGATTTTTGTACGATAGAGTGTATCTATTTTTAATTAATTATCTATTGGTTGGCGAAGGTTTCATGGTCAACAAAGACGAGGGGGGAGTTATTTTTTCAGCTTGACCAATGTAAAACGTTTGTGAAATGTTTGGCTAGGAAGCCTTTGGATTTTTAATCATCTTGCACGCAGTCAATTGGCGTACAACGGCGGAGATGTCTGATTACCACATGATATAGATTTTCTTCTTTTAGCTGATACGAGTGGACATTATCACATATTTCTTTTAAATATTTTTTGATAAGCTGCAATTGATTAGGTATTTAATAAATTATATTAAATATATATTATGCTAAGGTAATTTAAATAACATTCAGTTCATAATTTCCTTGATGAGGTTTACCTCGCATAGGTTATTTTCATGGAAACTTTAAAGTATATTTTATTTCTAAAGATGCATTTCTACTATAATATTAATATTGTAGACGCAGTGTGAATAATGTGTAAACATAATTACTATAGTATTAAGTGGCGTGCTCAGATTTTTTGAAAGTGGTGAAATGAATTTTTGACTATTCTCAGACCACGCTAAATGAACTTCCATTGCTTTATCATACATTGTATATGACAAAAATAAGCTAATAGGGGAATATGACATATCATATATAAATGGATTTTTTTTAAATAAAAAATGTAACAATTAATATATTAGAACTAGAAGTTAGTGCCTTTGTTATCGGGTATAAGTTAAAAACTATAAATAGTCTTTGACGTACTTTCAATATAATATTTAGTGTATATTAGATTAAATTGATTTCTATTATATTGACTTTATTGATCCTATCTAATTATATAGAAGTACAATATTATAATATTAACATTAAGGGGATTTGTAATTAAAAAATTATTAATTATATAATTAATGCATTCACGTTCTAAAATGTATAATATTATCAAAATAATTCAAGTGTTTTTTTTATTTGGTCAAGGTTTCAAGTGTTTAGTCTTGAAAATTTAAGCACAAATATACATTTTTCATTGGCAGTGTAGCGAACATATTATTTTTCGTACGATGTGAAAATATGATGTCAATTATTTTATATTTATATCATAATTAAAAGTACACATTTTACATAATGGATGATTTCATTTGAACGAAGAGCTAATGATTACTATGATGATAGCTATCAATTATACTTTTGGAAGTGTACGAGGAAGATATTATATTAGAGTGAGAAAACTATTACGTAGAATATGTAGGACACACGAATGCGTATGTGTGTAGAATATTAGGTACATAGATTAATGATTTCCAAAGCTAGAAACTTAGAAATTTTGTAGTCACGTAATGAGTTAAGATTGTTTTTTTTAATCATTCATAATAGTAAGTTTCGACATATAATCTATGTGTAAATTATATATACGATGGCACGATTAAAAATGTGAGTTTAAGATATAATAATATTTACAGGTTAAAAAAATATTCAATAGTTATTTACAATGGGTACATATTTTGGTAAGGAAATTCCAGATCTCTGAGTTAATGTCCTCACTGATAGCTTCTTATATAATGTTTAGTATCGATAAGATATTTCGTATGTCTTAAAAATCTGGACATTTCACAACTCACAATATTTGACTGATGTCGCGACTGTCACAATCCAATCGATAATATAAGAAAAAAGAAATACGACATTTCAAAACTGTTTGAATCCTATCTAATAAATTAACATTTTTACTGGTCATAGAAGGTACAATCTACAGGTGAAATATAATCTATATTTTAAATTATAACGATTTGTATGCATATTTTTGGTATAAATTGAATAAAAACAAAGCTGGTTAGAATAGTATAACGAGTCCAAATGTGGGGCACTCGTCTCGCTTCTCTCTCGTCGGTGCAGGATATACTTGTGGTCTGGCAGTAATCCTGAAAGCAATCAATCATCACATTCAAAAAATGATAATGTATTTAGTACGGTTGAAATCATGATTCCTAACATTTGCTTAACGTTTTTCAATGGTGGTTAATACTGTTATTAATTTTTCATATCACTTAGAGAAAGTATTGATGAAAAGAAAATGGCATTTTCAAAAATACACAGTAAGAAATATATAAATCTAATTACAATGTTTTTACTCTAAACTATGTAATAATTCGCATTCTATCTGAAAAAAAAAGAATTAAAAATTAAAATTATTTAGAATTCTTAAAAACGAATTAGGTATTTACTATTTACTGTCTATTAAAATGTAATATACGTATGTATTCAGTCATTATGAGCTCAAAAACATATTAACAGTTAATGTAAACATTTAATATTATATAACCTACCAAACATAATTTATAGAATTGAAAATTGAATCACGAATATAAAGAAATAAAGAATCATATTATAATATGATACACCCGAGTAGGGTACCTTATGTTAATAAATCTAATAACACTTGCAATAACAGAAACGTTACCGGTTCATTGCAGAAACAAAGAAAACCTGTTGGTGATGTCCATAAAATTATAGGTAGACACATTATAGAAATCGTCTACCAAAATTTAGAATACTTAACTAATAAAACATTGTGAAGGCATAAATAATTTTGAAACGTAAAATAATAAATTAGGTAATGTGAAAAAATCATGATGAATAAAAAAACTATATTATTTTAATTTAATGAGGTACGCTATTTTTCTCACAGTCTTAAATAATTATGTATTATAAGAAAAATTGAGTTGATTTTATACACAATAACAAAGGTATGATAATACGTGTATATAGACAACAATAAAAACGTACGAAATATTGTTGAATGTTGATACCTACCTATACCTAATCTGTTGAAATCGAATAACTACTTAATTGAACAATATTTCAAGCAGCAACCACATGGAACCTTACACTCGCAGCTTGGAAAATGAGGACGCGCGTGTAGACGGTGTGACTATTGCGACGTAAAAATAGTTGGTTTACGTAAACGTTTAAAAAAAAAATAAAAAATTGGTCTACGTGGACACATTTGATACATAATATAATATTAAATACCTACATATTTCGTCCAAGATATCATACCGGACTTATACCGTGCACGCACCGGACAGCTGGTCACAGAAGTACATTCCGTTTATATAGGTAACACGATATCTAGTTTAATATAATAAATAAATAAATATATATCAATATACACATTATGATATGAATTTCATAAATCTGTGTACGTACTATTGGCTGGGTAAATTACATAGGTTTTTTATGTCTTGTTCTTTAAACTCAATTCAATTAGATTTGCCAAAACATCTACACACGCAACATTAAAAACAATATATGACGAATCATTTTGCGATACCAATAAACTATGCCGAAGTGGTATAACTGGATAGTGGACTTTACTCACGCCCAACTCTATCCATAATACACTCATCACAGCTACAAATATTGTATAACAGCTAGATTGTGGTTTTCAAAAAAAAAAAAAAATCAATCAATTTTCAAGTGTGTATAGTGAATGTTTCGCTCTACTATAAATACTCTGAACCATGCAAAAAAAAAAATCTCTATGCCAATGCTGAACTGTCAATAAAAAAAAAACTGGTAAGTATATCTACTGTAAACAGTTTCCATATTTGCAAACGATGCTTGACTCGTTCGTGACAGGACATACTTTTCCAATTCGCTTTGGAAAAATACTGTAGCCGCAGTCCGAGGTGGCCGATGGCCGTATTGGAATACCATCACTATATTATAATTTTATTGACTTAATAAATTGTATTATCTTTTCTATAACAACCAAGTGAGTTAATGATATTTTCTAACTGAGCCGAGTTAAGTTGATTAAAAATTGTTTGAACAATTCAAATTTACTAGTTTTTATGGTTAACTATTTTTTTTTTTTTACTCGATTTAAAAGTGGTATGGAAACCAACAATTAACTTACCAACTAAGTGATTCGGAACTAATTTTTCAATTATATGCAATTTAAAATTATATTTAGGGTTTTAGTTGACACCCTAATTGTAGTAGCTTTCCATTTATCTACTGCCGGATACCATTTAGGAGGGAGTTGGTATGGTATATTATATAAACAAAAATGACTTCACAGGAAAACTTCTCAGGCCTCGTACAATTTTCGGACTTTGATAACTATTTTTTATCTGAAAGAAGAAGACTTTATACAGCTCCCATGGAACTCCAATTTTTATTTTATTTCAAATAATAATGGTCTGTAAAAAAAAGCTTAAAACTGTCTTGTCTTAAAGACATATTGAAGATATTTATTTGGAGATTAAAATATTGAAAAATAGAGTTTAATGTATAATATTATAAGTTATTTTAATTGAATGATTTTTGATAACAAGCAATAATTTTAAGATTTAGATATTGTTAACTTCCTATTATGTATCATCCACGAATAATCATTAAATTAGGTATTCAATTATTTATAAAAAAAAAAAAAAAACGTAACTTGAATTTGATTGAAAGTATTTCGTTATTTATCCAGTTAATATCAATAAGATTTGTATTAATTGAGTTAGGTTAATATAGAATATATTAAATGAAAAAAAAAAAATTACGTTAAAATACACCCGACATAAACCGTTTTACTACCTAGGTAGACAATAGTAGCGCAGCGCAGCCCATCGTTGATAACAACAAAAATACGATATTATAATAATATAGGTCCTCCCGTAAGATAATATTATTATAATATAATATTACGGCATAATAGTGATGTACACTGATGTGTGTAATAATATTATCGTGTGTGGTAATAGTAAGTAACTCGGGTATGAGAAAAAAAAAAAAATATGATAATCAAGATTCGTGATAGTTGACCGTTAAACCGCCCGTCGGACGGCGCTAGTGGCCCATGAAACCAGTCCGACGGCCGTCGACGGCGGGAGTAGAGCGTCTTGCAGACACACACACACACTCGCAACAATAATATAATAATATCAGCAGGTGAGTAATAATAATAATAATAATAATAATATTATCACCGCGGCCTATCGCCGCCCATTATAATACACAGCGGCGGTCGTGTTGCAATTCCATTTGCATCCAAACGTCCGACAGCCGCGCACATTCGCACGCACTCCGTACCGGTTGTTGGTCGTCGAAGATCGGTTGTTGGTCTCGCACGACTTAAAACGATATCGCATAATATTAATATTATTGTCGTCGGCTGCGATTTCAGCGCAAAAAACCGTTTGAGTTTCGTCGGCCATCGTCGAGATCCGTCCGCAACGATCGCATTCTACTTACCCTATAATAACGACAACAATAGTGTAATATCGTGGACTTATCGGCGACCTGTCGGTCCCGTTCCGGAACTAACGTCGATTTGAACGCACGACTAAAACCCTGAGAAAATGGAAGTGGACAAAAGCGGACCGGTCGTGAAAATGGGCTCGGGGTACGAGCTGCGGTTCGAGGACGACGCCGATTTCGAAGAATCGTACCAGGAGCGCTCCCTGAACGAGCTGGGCGAGACTCCCGAGCGCCGGGCCGAAGCTCTCGAGCAACTCCGCACGCTGATCAGAGGTAAACGCAGCATAAGAAAGCTCACTCGAATCGTGATATTATTATTATTATTATTATTATTATATTGACTGCCGAGTAGTGGTTTTTTTTTCTTTCTCTCTCCCGGCTCGTGACGATTTCGGCCCACCAATCTCGTATATTAAATATTATTTCTTCGATAAACGTAATTATAGTATTGTAGTACGATATGATTATCGTAATTATATATTGGCAGGCGCCCGTTTCGTGTAGGTATCCGTATATATATTTTATAACGCCTGACGCCCCGCGCGAACGACCGGATTAAAATAATACTATAATTACAATAATTGATTCCTCCATAAAGAGCTTTTTTCCCTTTAATCGCGTTAAAGTAAATTGGCGTTCTCGCCTGCACAGCAGAGCAACCTTATGCCACCATAAAAAGTTATATATGGGAGTCCACTTAATGTACATGTATCTATCTATTCGGTGAACCTTAATAGAGTTAAAAGTTAGCAAATTAAATACCTACCTATAATAAGGTATAATACCATTTACATTATTATAATATTATGAACCTTTGGATATTTTCCATGGGATACCTTACATCAACCTGTATAAAACATTTTTTTTTTAACACGAATTTTAAACTATAACTTTCTACAACTCGAGTTCGTTTTAACACATTAAAGGTGTTATATAGGTAATAGGTATATTTTACATATTTGAATTGTATGATATTTATTATTTTTGGACTTTTAGTATAATCTATATTAAATTAAAATTTAGCAACTTTTCGGATATATTATTGGAAGTTACGAGGTAGCAGTTTTTCCAAACTACATGATTATTGTTAATAAATAATTGTAATTTAAATAATCACGTACAACTTTTTTCGACACATCAAAAACTGATTAAAACAAATCGCATTTGTATATTGGTATAAGCGTATAACAATGAATGGTATGCTCATATTGTTATAAAAATAATTAAAAATAATTTCCCCTCGTTCAGTTGGTTTCCTCGTTGATTTAATGTATAAATAAATTATGCAGGTATTATAATTTTGAATATGAAAGACGGAGGTAAGATAGGTAAATGAACTTCAACTGCAGGTAAGACGTCATGATCTTTAATAATTACCATATACATACTACTACAGTCATTTCGACTGAATTAGATTACTATTATAATATTCGTTATTCATTCATAGTTTCAACGAACTCCTTTGGAGTTATAATTCCGCGATTTGTATATATATCATATAAATGTCATAAAAAGGAATAATCTAGAGAAACTTTTACGAGTAATAATAACGCTACCACCGTGAATGATTGTGTACATTATTCAATAATATACAAAAACAGAGATATTATAAATAATTTAGCGTGCAGCGTACTTTTACCGGTTACAGGTGTATTAACACCTTTTCTATTTTACGTGCATACAACGGTTGCAACATTGTTTTTCTTACTTTTGAGTTTGCACTCGAGAGTGTTTGATTATGTTTTAAGAGCGGTGTATTGAATAATAGAATTAAAAGTAAAAATAGTCGTGCTCTTTGTAGGGCGAATTTACATTTTACCATAAACCCGAGAACAAGACTATATCGCTTAAACGCGAGTCGTGACTTACATACGACGCGGAGTGAACTTAATATTCCATACTACCATTATCATTCGCATGTAGCGTAACCTTTGTCGTCGTATTATATTTTATCCTTCAATTTCGGTGCTCGAGCTATGACGATGATATTATTATTGAGCCGTTTTAATGCGTTTGTCTTAAAATAAACTAAAATCTAATATTATTTAAATCTGAATATCGTTTTGACACGATATCATACAATATAGCTGCCAGACGGCTTAAAGCAGCCGATTAATATCGTTTAACCTCCACCGACGTTATATTATTATAAAGGATCACTAACAGTCGTTGCCGTTCTATGCGAATCATATTATTATGACGTGTCTACTCGCATCATAGGTCGGGATAGGTATACCTACCTACACAAACCTACTCGGCGGAAGGCTCAATTATTATTAATGCTCAATACAAAATTAATAATATGATACGAATGCGTAGCCGCACATTGTCCCACGGTGATCAGCTGCAGTGGTATACGTGTATTGGTGGCGGACTAATTAAGTTTCCCGAGCCAGAATCTATGCGGAAACCGCTGCAGTGACCACCGACAACCGTCCGAAAACCACTCGTTTTGTTTTGCATCGAACCTGCCGAGATCGTAGACAATTAATCTCTTATCTAGTCCTGCCATTATTAGGTATACTTATTAACACCACGCCGGATGCCCTATTTCGTATTCGTACATTACTAACCTATGAAAAACACTGATTTGGGAAATGATCCACATCATTGCATGATTTATAATCATCTAGATACCGATTTAAAGCCTAGATGTGTTATAAAGAAAAAAATTATGCATAATGATTATTATTGTTATTGTATAATATTATATTATTATGTAATTATACGAAAAAACAAAAAAACAAATTATTATGAAACATATATTATAGTGTTATCGTTTTCGTATTGAAAACGGAATAGGTACGCGAAATTATGGACACAATTACTATCACAATACAGAGGTTAATAAATAATCCGATTATTAATATAAGCCGAGTACAAGCGGTCAGATTGGCTAATAAATATTTTATCGAAACAGAATATAACATATAGGTGATCTATGATACGATAATTATGTACCGAAAATGCAAAATAGATGAATAATAATCTAAATAATTCATAATATAATGTGTCGTCGACCTCATTCTGAAATGGCAAAGTGTAATGGCTAAGCCATACATTACATAATGTTATAGTACCTATCTATAAATTATTGTTTTGATCATCAAATGTAGAAAGATACCTGCACCTAATTAATTATTGTTGTATCGGTGTGCATAAAAATCACAACTCGAAGAATTTAAATTGAAAAATAAAAATAGTCGTTTAATTTACTAAATAATAATTATGGTTTAAGTGATAGAACAATGTAATAAATAAAGTTTAGTAAATATTTGTACATTATCGGCTATACATTTTAGGTTAACAAAACCACTACAATAATTATTTATAGTAAAAAAAGTCGAAGAGAAATAATAAATGATGATGAAAATCAATTGTTTTCTATTGAAAGAAATCATATTATAACGTGTAAATAACAACGAACCTACCTATTGTTATAAAATAGTAAATTGTTCCCAATAAATCACTGACATGAAATATACCTCCATGTTGTATGCACTTAAGTTTTTAAAGTCATAAATCTATAATTTTTAATTCAGAATTTCTTTTGATATATATATATTATAAAAACAATATTTTAACGTTTAATTATAATGTATATTGAAGCATAAGAATGTAATACACATTTTTTAAGAAAAACCTGCTAATTAGACACACACAGAAAGACTATAATTTTAATTTTGTTGATTTAAATTCAAAGCTTAGACATCTTTTATTATGAAATAACTACAAAGACACTCCGAATAAACAATACATTTGTAGTCCATACGCAATATAATATTATTATGATTATTATGTATGTGAGTAAAATATAAAACTTACTGTATAAAATGAATAATATACAAGTAATATTTTGATACTAGTTGATTATTAAAATAAATTTGGCTATGCAATATTAGATATTAATATGATGACATCGTATACAAGTATTATATAAACGACAATTAATGTGTTACCTATATATTATATTTAAATATTACCATTTGTGTGTAGGTACTTAACATTTAGTTGAACCGTTTAAATTTGATTTTTTTAAAAAAAAATGAATACCTACTCATAAATAAAAATAATATGTTCCTACATTGCAGTAAGTTTTTTTTATTTACCTCACGTGCTCAAATATCACGATGCACAAACAAATAGGTACCTATGAATATAAATTTCAATATAATATTATTATTAGATATTTGCGCTGTTTATTTATTAAATTACACGCTTGGTAAAAAAAAAAAAAGGACGTGTTCATAATATCATATCATTAATTAAAAAAGTTCAACTTGGGTTATAAATAATAACTGATAAGTGGAAAAAATGGTATATAATAGGAAATTTTTAATGAATTAATTGTTTATTTTTTTCAACACCATAAAGAGTGTGTAATGTATTATTGTGAATTGTGATATTGTGTTAAACGTACAAGCCAATTAGAAAACAAAACAAAATCGTTTCACTAAAATGCATTATTTGCTTTGTAATTTCGAACCGACAGTTTAAATATTCGAACGCATAATATGCGATTGTTTCTTCGTCTATTTCTGTATACCTACCTACATTTATACACTGTGTGATCGCGCATTGCGAATGTATGGAAACCAATGGTATTAAACTTCGAAAACGAGGTTGGTTCGAAGAGTATAATAATATGAGATACGCGATGTTTATACTCGGGAAATTCAAAACATACTGCGGCTGATACCGTTTAAAACAATCTTCCGAACGTAATCTGATCATGACAGTTTGCTCACGTCGGAACGTGTGCGAAATACATTAAAAAATTATTTCTTTGAATCTTCGGATAATAATATTCTGATAACGGAGAAATGAAAATGTAAACAACTACGATTATATATAATATAGTTACCTATATTACATTTTGACGGGCCATGCCAAAGTCCACTAATAATAAATTGTTAAACGGCAGACGGAGTGGCAGTACAGTGATAGGCCTAATCAAAAAATCACAACCAATTATACAATATTATAATATGATGGTAACAATAAGATTTGAAAAAATATTTTAAAAAGCAGAATAATTATTGTAATGCATTTTTATTTCCCAAGGTCTTTTAAGAAACTAATGATGACCCATATATTGAAATATCCTGAATTGCTGATTTAGCTGAATGTTTAGTACCTATCTTGATAAATATCTTATTTTTTACATCTGTTTGTAGTTATATTGCATGCACAACTTTCTTAGAATATAAATAGTATTATAAGATTATAATAATATATTAATATGTAGGTACCTAAGTCCTAAGTATTTTTATATAGATGAATTTTATACCTCTCACATAAATTTTTGAATTTTCCAATTAGTTTTTTTTTTTTATTACCATCAGAGTAGCATATTGACTAACAGAAAACTGAAGAATTAAACCAATAATTAACTAGCGAGATAATCATATTAAAATATATAAATAAATTGTAGTGTATAAAACGAGAGTGGGGGGACATTATGAGATTGAAATGTTTAAAACAGTGTTTGCATTTGAAATTACAATTTCTTTTTACGTTAATCTAAACGTTAAACATTTTTTTGCGTTTATCGTTAAACACAATATCTAATACTGGGAATGGCCCGGATAAATAATATTATTGGATTGATTAATAAATTGAATGGAATAAAATATATTTCGACGAAACCAATATTATAACTTTTAAGTAAATAGATTTTAAATTATTTCGTTCAGCGTTTAATGATGTATTATATTATATTTCTCTAATCGTTATATTTGGTTTTGTGGTACTTCATTTTTTTTTGCTTTTCGTTTTAATGAAGTTCACAAATTTCAATCGTTTTTTTGTCACACATAACGTTACTATAACGTTTGCAAGCCCTGGTCAAAGTTTTATTTTGTGTTCATTTTTTATATTCAAAATGAATTGGTTGTAGGTAGTTTAGTCGCATAATATTTTTGTAAGAACAATAATTACATATTTTAACATAAAGTGCGTATCATATTATTTGATCGATTTTTGTGATTTATAGTATTTTAAATCTATCTAACTCAGTAGTCAATTATAAATTATTCAATATAACTTAAATAATTGCAAAGAAATGGATCTGATAAAAGTAACTAAGTTGTATGTATAACTTTTTTTTCTAAGACTACGCACATAAAAAAGTAAAAAAATGTCTCAATAACTAAAAGTATTTATACTGTGTGGTAGCTTCAGAAAACTCAATATTTTATATGTCATTGGAGGTAACTTATTTTTAATCTTATATGTGTAAAATGTTGATGATACCAATTTTAAAATAAAACTTTTTGTTTCAAAAAAAATATTTTATTTGTATAATAACAATGTTTGACTCGTCGAAATTAAAAAAAAAAAACATTAGATCACTGTTAAATCTTCTTGAACAACGTACACAAATATATCTTTAGGAATATAAATATATCATAATATATAATTATTTGTTATTAGCTATTTCGAAATTGTCCAGAAAAATACATCCGTATTATCCGACTAATCGTTATTGTCACCATGACATGTTTCGAGGGAATTATGACTCAATAATATGACTGTTAACCATAAAACCGTCACATTGTTTTTAGGATTTAGGTACCTACTGTAAAAATAAAACAATAATTAATTTCCTATGTTTATTGAATACCACGGTGAAAGTCTAAATTCGAAATTCGAACAAAAAGACTGTGTGAGATGCATTTTTAATGCGAGTAAATGACTGTAAATGCGTGTTATGAAGTATAGGCATGCGATATCAGCGATGTGTGTTGTCTAATTAACCTGTGCATTAGGGCTCGATCAAATATTTTCGACAAAAACATTAAAATAAAGCAATTTTTGTTTCGACAAAACAAAATATCGGTTAGATGTATAGGTGGTATTTGCGTAAACGATATAATAAACATTTGAAGTAAGTATACATGCGAGAAATGATTGAAACTGTGGCGTGTATGACATTAATAGGTCATCGCGATAAAAAAAAAAAAAGAGAGAGAAAAATGTACTTACTTGTATTAGAGTCGACGTTCCACCTCGTCTCGTCGAGGATCCGAAGCGAAAAGTACACACTACTCATATATTATAGTATATATAATATATACGTCAAGTTGATTTTTCTTAAACAGAACACATATTTTCCCAGTAAATTTTGTGTTTTCAAAAAAAAAAAAAAAATGTTTGTATAAATACATTTTGAAGTACTTTTTTTATTGGTCGTGAAAACTAAGTTTCGGCTTTGACAGCTATAAGCCATAAGCCGTACATTGATATGAGTACATTTTTTTTTCACAAAACATTACCTAGTGTTAATGAAGTACTGGTCTTACGTCATAGTTACAACACATTATATCCTATTTAACAACTTTTAAATAAAAATATAAATACATATTTCGTTTGAAGTACTTAAACAGTATTCAATAACATTTTTTTCGAAAATATATAGTTTTGTTTACAGTTATTTTATTTGCTGTTTGAACGTTAACTACACACCCTTATTTTTTAATTCTTTTTTAATTCGTATTCTAAAGCTAATTTTTCTTTTATGAAAATCTGCAGAGGAATTAAATACCAAAATATATTAAAGCGATAGTTTTTTTAAGATTTTTTTTTATTATTTACAGCTAATACGGCTGCGTACAACAACACGAGAGGTAGAGCAGGTACTCCATAATATGTAATTGTGCCACACATTTTAGCACAAAATATGATATACCGACTTAAACGGTCGTGTGAAACAAAGATTTTACTATACTTTATTCCGCACACGTCGAAATGGTCATAGAAAATAATATATCTTCTGCAGATCTAATTAGATTGCAAAACACTGTACGGGAATCGCGTGAGAACGTTAATTTCTATTTTTTTTTTCACTCCAATAACACAAAAACCGACATATTTCGTAATATTATATTAAAATGTCGTACACAATATAATATGATATAATTATAAAAACTACGGCGGCGATCGGTGGCCAACAGTGGACACACTGACACTTCGTATGGCTCACGCTAATAATAATATCATTATTATCTCAAATAAATACGCTTTTAAATAATTTAATACGATTTCGGAATCGCTGCTATCGCGCGGCGTACACGGGCCGCGGCGATGCTGCACAATATAATGATAATAGCACGAAAACCGACGTTCGCGTAATATTATTATATTAAAAACACGTCGTACATTATATAATATTATTATTAGAGCTACAGGCGATCGGTGGCCGACGACAGTGACACACTGACATTTCGTATAGGCAGGTTATCTCGAACCGCAGGTAATATAATATACGTTTTTAAATGATTATTATTTACGATTTCGGAATCGCGGTCATCGCGGCCGTCGGCGTACACGCGCCTGCACACAATAATAATAGTTTTTTTTTTTTCTAAATATAATAATAATATTATGTGCGAGACTACCGTCGTATTATAGATAGGCACACTCGGCGTATACCCATGTAGCCGACGATAGTCCACGGGCGCATTTCACATTTCGGGGAAGAAAATAAAAGTCACCGGCGCGGCGCACACCCAAGGCGTCGCGCGATCGTGTAACAGCGTTATCGGGTCAAGGCGATCGTGTGGTGTGTGCGCGGCGCGGCCGGGTTAGGGCAAATGTGGCGGCGACGACGACGACGATAATAATATTATATTCGCGCGTTGCGCAACGTTTGCTGAGCGTCGCGTACTATTATCGTTCGCGTAACGCGTACCGCGCCCCGCCGCCGCCGCCCCGGCCCGAACCAGTTTGCGGTTGCCCTCCGACGACGACGACGAGTGTTGCGCAGCAATAATATTATTCGTAAACGATGTCGTCTCGACGATGACGACGACGACGACTTACCGGCCGGCCGGGCCGAGTACCACGCGGCCATAGACTCGTAGTTTGTCGCGGCATTTTCGAGTCCGTTCTATTGTAAAAACCGACGACTGTCGTTGTAAAGGCGAAATAAGGTCCGACGCCGAAAAGATATATACCGCCTATAATTTAGAATGGGGGGGGGGATACATTTGGCCGCGCACTTAAATACATAATATCGCGTTTATTTATCAATGTGTTTAATACCTATATATTATATATTATTATGATGATATATGCGAGCTATGGGGGCACAGAAACGAGTATGTTAAACGCGTGTTGTTGATTCTAATTTTTTTTTATTTAATTTATTTTTTTATTGATAATGGCTTAATAAAACAAACGAGTTATTTTCAATCAAATCCAGGTTACGTTTTTATTTTTTTTACAAATAATCAAATAATAAATACGATATTATCGTGATTATTTATGATGTATAATGGGAAATAAAAAATGTAAATCACCTACGTCTTGCTGCCATTAGTCAGAATATTGTTCAATTAAAATAACTTATTTTCGATAGGTACCATAATAATATGGCCATTTAAGATAAATTATAATATTGATAATGAATGCTAATACACATAAATACTAAAAGACGTGATTCTCAAATGAACAAATTCTAAAATATTTTCGTCATAAAAGTATAAAATGACATATTAAGTACCCAAGTTATTGCTAATTATTACTGTTATCCAAATAAAATCTTTGGCCGCAGCGTTCAATGATATTTAGTATTTTTATTATTTTAAACCAGCTGCCTGTTAGCTAATTGTATTCAATAAAAAAAAAAAAAATGAACTCACTAAACTAAAGTTGATAAGTTGATTGTTGATTCCCATAATATAACTCTTAACTGAATTTAATAAAATGGGTTACAACTTAAAACTTTTTTTAAATATTTTTTATCAACTTAACCTAACTGAGTTGCAAAAATATCATTAACTTGTCTAGCCTCGGTGTTTTACAATCCGAGGTAATATTATATTGTTTGCCATGGGTATTTTGGATTTTTTTTCGACTTCTTAAATTCCAAACCAGTATAGTATTACTTTTTATGACACGTTCAACTTACAAGTTGCTTGGTTCATTCGAGGGAGCTCGTAACATACTTTTTGGGAACGTCCAATTTTTTTTCAAAACTCAAATCACGACTCAGATATAGATACAATGTACTTAGCACAGTATTACGGACCAAAATCATCATCTTGTCCTGAAAATGACTAATATTAGGTTTTTACATTTTTTCGGATATTTGCTGTGAACGTGCATCATATTCTATCATATTATTGACTTCCTATTTCAATACAATATCACAACTCGCAATACAGTGTAATACCGTCATAAACGAAATTTTGACATACTTATGTGGATGACTAAGTGGTTTGAGAGTTTGGTGGCAGCTACAGGGAAGATGGGGGGGGGGTCAACTTGTTGAAAAATAAAAAAATCGTTCGTCGCTGGCCCGTTATGGCCTGACTCATAATAATATCATCTTTTCTAACCACTCCTAATACTGACATTTAGGTGCATATTATTATTTATTACACTCGTTGAAACCGAACTCAGACCGCGTACCTAGTACCTACTCGAAAAACCTACTTAAGACATACTTATTAAAAGTATATTGATATCATAATACATCTTTTTGGATTCAAGGTTTAGCTACACATTGAAATCACATCAAAGCCGGAGATCTCCGGAGGTTCCGTTTGTGTCACTGTTCGTCAAAAACTCTCGAATTCGGACCCCATTGTGGATGAATTTTCTTTTCGAATAAAAATAATTGTGATGGGTCTAACCTATCTACCTAACGAATTACGCGCGTTCAATGTCCCGGCCAAACCCCTATATTTATACGTTCGTAAAAAAAAGAAACGCCTCTCACTCTATTTTGACGCTATGCTTTGTTAACAAACACGTAGGTATATACGTGATATTATGATGACACCTCTCAGATTCTCACGAACGCAATTATTATCGGATACATCCGTTATTTCTCCGTGTATGTATAACTCAAACAGCGCTCGATTCTCGGAATGGTCGCCAGAGATACAATATTATCATATAATAAACAGTTCAATAAGTGTAAAACACTATGTCATAGAGTTATACAGAGCGATTTACCAAACGTGATCGAAACAATGTTTTCTTTTGATAATGCAATATGTTTTATTCGAACTACTATAATATTATGCAATTCGAGGTGTGACCGGACGTGTCGTTACTAATAATTTTTTTAGTGTAAACAGTAGTCAAGTAGATGATTGATTTTATTATTTAGGTAGCTTATAAGTGATTAAAACGTATGCACTAATGCAAGGGCAATATTTATTGGTCCATTATAGTATGATAGGGTTAGTAGATATAAAAACTATGATGATTTAAAAATAAATCATAGAAATGTCGTGTTTATATTATTCTATAAACATTTTATAATTTTAAAAATCGTCATAGTACAGTCAGTTTTATATACTGTAGTTTAAATTGTATGTAAAACTATATTAATTGGGGCTTTCATCATAGATTGTAGTACAAAAATATTTATCACAAAAATCAGAACTCGAAAATATTAATAAAATATAAAATTCAGAGTAATCACGATTGGATGAATCACCCTGTATCACGCCGGCCGAGTCAATTTTCCGTATCGTGTCATTTCGACAAAGGACGAGTTTCCACCGCCGCCTACGTCACGCGGACTTTGCAGTCGTAAAAGTCGTGTAGTGCATTCGTAGGTACTCGTGCTCGCGTGGTGTATTATAATAATAATAATAATATAGTATTGCATGAATATTATGAACGATAATAATGCGTAACGAGGAAAGTTGTTTTTTAAAGGCGAAGAACTCACTCGGAGGTGATTCTTAAGTGACAATTACCGTACACATTTGACATAAAAGGGAGCGCTATTTTAAGCACTCGCTCGGTGACGTACGGTGTCGATTGTTAATTGGTATACAACAATTGGATTTTAATTAAAATATTAACCAACATATTTGAGCATTGTGACGTTGCCGAGCGAGACCGTCGTCGTAACACGTAATAAAGTGAAATATTATGCATGCCATTCGCCAAAAAAGGTTTCCGCTAATTTCGCACCATCCGACCTGGGCAATCGAAAATAGTATGGCTAAAATTATATCATGCATTTTGCTCGTCCATAAGTATTCGACACGGTCTTAGGTAACAATGCGTCATTAAACAAAACATAAATCTACGTACGGGGTCGACGCGAATAATAAATCTTTGCTGTAACAAATAAAATATAGTCCGAGCGAAAATAGTGGTAGGTAGCTTATTTTTATTTTCTACCCAATATTCAATATCTTTAGCCGCGGTCAACATAATTTAAACGAAATATCAAATACGAAGCGCAAACTTCACTATTGCCTATTATAATAAAGTTATGTGTAGACTATAATTTGAATTCAAGCCCAATATAATATATTATTATAATAACACCAAAGACGACAATATCCATATTCAAACGCCCACAAAACTGTTATTATAAAATGTGCATAATAAAGACAAACACAAAGAGGGTCTAGAAGGAAACTAAATATCGATTGATAAATTATTATAAGGGTATAGGTATTTATTATGTGGCCGTGTGCGCCTTCGAGGGGACAGTGACAATATACTTAATTTTGAGACGGGTCACGTCGGCAGTAATTATATAGTTTCATTAAAATATGTTAACACGTTTTGTTGAAAAGTTCAAAACCGTTGTTTTTAATCGATCGGAATCGACATTTAGAGTTGGGTATTTCATAAACTCAAACCCGTTTTACAAGTTTGGTACAATTTGCCGGTAGTATTAATGACATTTAGACCATAGCCTAGGTTTTTTTATTATAATTATTTCATAATCATTTTTTTTTTTAAATAAAAATTCGAAGAAGGAATATAAAACTTTCTGGACTTTGGAAGTTTGGTTCAACAAAAATATGATGATAAACTTGTTATTTATTACATCCTCTGAAGATAAAATGTATAATTCCAAACCATCGTGGTTTGAAGACGGATTCATTTTTTGCTTGTCTAAGCAAAACTTTGCCCATAATAAATAGAAAATAATAAATTATGGTAAATATTTACAGCACACGCTTATTATATATGAATAATGAGTACGCCGACCTAATGAAAAAAAAGAGATTATAATATATTATATTACTTTACCTGGGCTCTAATACAGGTGGGTACATAAAACAAAATATGTATTTTCATGCTAAGTCCGTATAATACACACAATATACATAATATTATATTATAAAATTATAAAAAATATGATACAAAATGATTTTTTCGTCGATAAATATTGTACGATTTTAAAACTATAATAATATAGCAAAGCAATATGTATTTAGATCTGTAGCACAGCAATATATTGTAAGTACATCTGTTTTAATAAACTCGATATATTAAATACTTTACTACATATTATTACTGTCTACTGATTTACTCGTAGTTTGCAATTATTCACGTGAACATGTAAATGCTTCAAAAATTGCATTCATTCCATTGATATTATAGTAAATGTTTACCGTGTTCAACTGAAATGCTTTCGAAAGTCAAACATGAGAAAATTAAAGAAGATAAGCCCTATACTACCTACATAATATAGCTGTACTTACTAAAAAAAAAAAACTCACCTTTTTTAATGGGTTGGTATGTACTGTCCAGTGGGTATAAATATAATTTTAATCCGTCAACAAGCTTACCGAATGTAAACAATATTTAAGTAACATCATCATTTACGTGATGATTAAAAATAATACACAACGCACATCATTCGTTTATTATTATGTCGAATTGGCATCTTCAATTATTATTTCGGATAAAATACTTACTATTATGTAGCGAAATTGAAAATAAAACTTAGTAGGTACCTATATCCGAATAAAACTCAATATTCCCAGAACCTTACTTTGAAAGGTAGAATTGTATTTATTTTGTTGGGCTTTTCTCGAGAATTAGTAAATTATTTGTAGAACCGATGTGGTAAGTTCCTATGTAGGTATTTATCGTTTATAAAAACACACATTTCAATATTTTTATTTGGTTATCGAATGGAAGCGTTTTCCTCCATGTCAGTTAAAAATATTTTACGCCTTTCATATGTTTTACGAACTCGTATAACTATGTAACAATTTATTTGGTTCAACGATTTAAGTTAATTCTCGGGATCAAATATCTAATTCTAAAAATCGTTTAACCCGAAAATCCATATATATATATAGACATTGAATGTGCAAAATTTAATTTATACATTTCATAAATTTACTTTATGAGGTGTGAAATTGAAAAATATCAAAAACCCATAGTTTATTGTGAATTCAACTATTTTTTTTTTCGGAGTTCTCATCGCGCTCGATTATGTCAATCTATTTATTGCCGAAGCTGTATTAAGAATATAATATTGACACACACGCGCATACCTCTCGGTTTCCACGCACGTTACGTCTATATAATAATAATTATTACAACACTGATACAATATATATTAATTGTAGGCACTCGCTTTACGTTTATTTCTCATGCAAACTCAATAATATGTGCAATGCAGCGCAGACTACACGTGGAGTTACGTAAACGTATTATAGCTTAGGTATAATATAATGTGACCACTTCTGAACCATCTCAACAGAATATAATATACCCAGTAGGTATAGTAGGCTTAGGTACCGGATTATTGTACGTGGATACGATTCTTTCGTATAAATCTTGCGACCCTAAGTCAATTTTAAAAACTCGTCGTACAGTTTTTCTAAATAATATTAGCGATAAAACATAATATAAAGGTTTGTCCGGTTCGTTAGAATTTTTCAGATATGAACAATACTTATTAAGTATATGATAGCCAATAAATCATAATATTATACCTACCCACGTTGTAATTTGTATCAACTAACATTATAACCACTCGTCGTTGAAAGTTCAATGCTAAAGTACAATGTCGGATTCAACCAGGATCTATAGACTTTATGGTAACCACAATACGTTTCCGAGGATGATCTGAGGTTAAGGTCAATGCCGAGTAACTACTTAAGATTCCAATAATGTATCTTCATAACTTGCGATTACCTACCTATAATAATGGTATGTATATTATGTGTTGTATCATTGAGCCATAATAATTAATAATTATGAGTATAAAAACGTTATTTAACGACAATTTAATTATATTTTAAAAACGTTCAATAAATCACAACCGCACTTTATGGGTACCTATATTTAAATTTGTTTACAATATCAATTGAAATGTTTCAATAAATGGTTTTTTGTACCTACTTAGTTGTTATATTTTTATGTACCTACCTTCGAACGGCGTTTCGTTTTAAATGTAAATACGTTTCGACGTCATGGTACATAAAACATCATTATATTATAATGTGCAAAGTTATTTTTAACATTTTGCTCAAAAATAACAATTGCTTATTTGATGTTATTTCGAAATCGATTTCTGGTTAAATGTGGTATAATTGTATGTAATTATAATATAATTTATTGAAGCACTAAAAAGAAGTCGATTTTAAAATAATTGATATACAGTATAAAATATAAAGCTGGATTAAACGAGTAACTCATAAACTAACCACTGTTAAAAGTTTAGAAAGTGCGTAGCAAGCGTTTACACTGACTATTTTTTTAAAATATTTTGACATAAAGTTTATTGTGGTTATAATTCCGGTAAAAACATATAAGTACTGTTTTTTTTTTTACGCAGAATAGAATATGGGTTATTGCCAAATATATTTAATATTAGGTACGTTATGCCAATCCATAAAGTGTATTTTAAAAGTTTATCAGCAGAGTTGAGTTGCCCGATTTATTGTATTTCGATTGAAAATCCTTAGAATTATTATGAACTAATATAATATTATAGTAAAACGTTCAAATAAAAGCCAACAGGTGGTACCGTAATATACAATTATTGCAATAATATATTTATGTGTATAATACTGTTGACAAATGTAAATAATAACAACTTCAGTAAGTACAAATAAGTGATGTGTTTTTAGCTTAACGTGATTCAATATTATATAATAGTTGTTAATGTGCAATGTAATACTTTTAATATTTGACATTTTTTTGTGACAGCGAATGGTCATAGTGGCCGTGCAGTTGACAAAATAAAAACTAGTGGTGAACTACGGTTTGTTCTACTACTTATAGTTAATAATTTATTATTTCAAAAAACACGTATTTTCAATTACGTACATATAGGCACTACCTATGAATGTTATAATTTATTACCGACAAACAAACAATTGTGTTATTTGAATTTTATATTACATCATTTCACTATCCGTCATATTATATACACGGAAAAATGAACACCAATCACGTTAAAAGAAAGTTCTGTAATATTAAATCTTGAGTATAAAATTCAGTGGAATGTTGTACGTGGATGTAATTAGCTTTGCAATTTTAAATTTAACTTTCGTACATTGATCCCCGAAACCCTCGCTCGTAAACAATATGACAGTTTGAATACATCACACTAATTTTACTGTTTAATATCGTACCGTTCTTTTATTTTATACAAAGCAAAATGTGCGAAATCGAATAAAATATTCCGTTGAATGTATTCCACTGTCGTGTATTTAAATGGATATTGTTTGTACCTCAAATTAATAGTTAACAGTTCACTAATTCAGTGTGTCGCGACAGTCGTTCGAAAACTTTGATCATACTTTGTGTAATTAAATATTTTCAGTACAAAACGTTACGTTTGATCGTAAATGCTTATTTTCGTTTATGATAAGCACACTATCGGGGAAAATGGTCTTCTATTTCTAGTTAATATGCATAATATCACGACCTTAATTGTGTTAGTAAAATACTCTGTTTGTTAAGTCTAAAGATTATAATTTACCATCATCACCATGCATCGACGCGTGACTATTTCTATTCTTAAAATAAAACTATACTTGTTTACGGAACAGTGTGAATTCATATTTATTAACATCAATAATTAATAGTGATTTATGAAATATACTTAAGTATGAATGCAATATCGCAATAATATTAAAACGATAACCTAGATTGCATAGGTGTTTTTAATTAGCGTACCTGCCTAAGACTGATTACGTGTACCAATTAGTTCGCATACTTGTTCTATATACAAACATTTGAATTAAAACGTATTAAAAAGAACAGTGGAATATGTTTTGAATTCTAAAGCTTAAAGTGATCCAACGTAATATTTTAGCAACTAAAATTGCAGTAAGTCCTTCGTCTAATCAACATCTGTTTAAAATGTAGAGTGAAAATGTTTTTGGCACAATATTTTAAGGACATTATTATATTAATCAATAAATTATACGCGATTTCACTGTTCTTTCGTGTTTAATATAATATTATATTGAACATCTCATAGTGGCATAATGTTATTTTCTGGTGAAAATTTGATATAAAACATAATGAGTGTTTAAGGTTCAGTAATTGTTTTAGAAGAAGTATGTCGCGAAAGATACGCCCTTCAAGTTCTATTAAATCAAGTAACATTAAATAAGTCAAAAACCTTTTACGGGAAGGTTAGACTGCGGCAAGTGTATTTTAGAATTTATATAACTTATATAATTACGTTATTTAGTTCATTTTTTTTTTTTTTTGAAATTTTTTTTTGAAAGGCTTGAAAAGTTTCTTTAGAAACTAAGTGTCTCCCCTGTATAATTACACCAATGCCACTTTTGTATTAAACTGTATTGAGTTAGGTTCTTATAAATGTTATGTATTTATTATTTTTTTGCATTACAGAAAAATATATTTACAAACATACTCAAATGAATTCGCGTTGACTTTCTTAATATACTTTTATTATTATTTATGTCGTAGTAATTTATTATACTGTTTAACCACTCAAATATAAATTTAAACAGTCATTTCGAATTAGTATGTTTAAGTTTAGATTATAGTGATGTACTGATGCCTACATTTTGTTGATCGACAAAATACCACATGGGAAAAACTACATCTTTTACGACCAACTATTAAAAAGTCGTGAATGATATCAGGGCTAAAAAAAAATGATGTCTACAAATTGTTTATACAGTTTTCATAGGAGAATTATAATTAATGTATCTATGTAAATGCAGTGTATAGTTTATATTATATAATTCCTGATGAAGCACAAAAACATATTCATAATATAAAACATGGTTAAAAAATCCTTCCTCAACCAATTTCAAGGCACATACAAAATCTAACCCAAATCGGTTGAAAGAGAAATATTTTTTATTTGTAAACAAAATTCAATTTTAATCTTATAAACTATCTATTTTGAAAAAAATCTATTTTAACTCAAAATGTAACACAGGCCACATTTGTGGACTGGTCTGAATATAATCATCATTCAAAAATGACGTAGGAAGTCGTATAAGGAACGAACAATTTTAAAAGTAAACGTTAGAAAATTCATTTTGGAATAGGTTTTGTTGCCAGGTATAAACCAATTGAAACCCTATACTTAAACCTCTGTGTGCAGAGTCTGAGATTTACAATTTGTAAAAGTCAAACGACGTGTACAACGCTAACGATATCTATTTTTCAATTAAATTACTGCCAATTACAATAAAATAAAATAAGAGAAACAAGTTTGCCAATCAATCCAAATTCGAAGATCAAACAAATATAATATAATATAATGACGACTATAGAGTTTATTGACCGGTTTGCTGATAATGTACGTATTATATCAACAAAAGTATATTTCTCTCCGTAGCAAACGCTAATTAGGTTACGGTGTCGTTACTGAGGCGATCTGCAGGTTATCGGTCGACCCACTTGTGCCGCAGTTACAAAACGTATAATCTCACACAGAAGTTGTGTGTAGTATATTGGCAGAAGTAGTTTTATTTTTAGTAAAAGTTTTAATTTTATTATCCTCTAGTATAACGACTACCTACTATGTGCGCATAAATATTATATTTTGCATTGTACGCGCGTATGAAACATAATAATAATAATAATAATAATATAAAAGTGCGCGTGGAGGTATACTTAATGGATTTCAGAACACAGGGTCGTAGCCTGGCGTTGAATGCCGTCAAATATGTCAAAAGTCTTTAGTCCCTCGTCATCCCGCATGAACTACAACTGTAAAAAAAAAAAATAAAATAAAAAATAAAAATGTAATAGCAAATATTAAAATTTCACGTGCTATAATAATTATTGTTGCTGTGCGTGTGTTTGACAACAAGTGTATTGGTCTCCCCGCGTCTTTATTCAGTGCAGAACTATAGAAGAAAAATCCGACACATCGCATGTATATATTATAATATTATATGCGAACGGGAACACTGCAGAAGAACCCGTCTCGAAAGTTCAACGCCTAAAGCTAAATTCCGCGAATATGTTTATTTATGATTTTCAAATTATAATTTGGACTAACTTAAGCTCGAGAAAATCAAAAATCGTAAATGCTTGCGAGGATAACAGAAGAGATTTGTTGTTTGAATAATATAAACACATATAGCCTTTTTCAATTAGTTTCAGCCAAGATCGTTTACGTTAGGTAACAGCGCTGCAGCTGTTTTATTTCATAAATTTCGGTGTTAGACATTGTACTGACGTGTATGACTGCCGTAGCGGTGTAACACAATAATGTTTTAAAAGTATTTTCAGCAAGTGCTTTAAATATACTCTCAATTATAATATTGAGGATGTCCTATGTCATTAAATTTTTTGAAAAAAACATTATATTTTCATTAAAATCAATAGTCACTAAAATTTATATTTAAAAGAGCTCTAGAAAAATTATTATCCTTTCTAAAATATTATTACTCATCATAATATTTAACAGCATAATTATGAAAAAAAAAAATGTTTTATTTTTATCTCGAATATTATCGTTGTGATCTGAGTATACTTGTTTTTTTTTTATATATTTCGAGACAAAATTCCTGTTTTAATTTCTGCTCCATTCGAGTTGTTTTTTTTTTTATTGCCTTTATTTTATAGACAATGTGTTAAAAATTTACACAAATCAATAAAATATGTATTTATTTATATGTTAATACGTACTGTAAACATAGTTATTACACAGTTGTTCAAGTATACAATATAATAAACGTATGCAACTCCGTGTAAATGTTGCGCATACGTACATACATGGGAAATGTAAAATTGTTTATTGTACAAAATAAATCTCTTTTCCGTTGCGCATTAAGGAGCAAGTTTTAAAAGTATCTCTAAACACTACTGATATACTCATTATTAACTCATAAATTGAATTTATCATCAGATTCGTACACGTACATATTCCATGGAATAGTTTTCGATGGTGCCAAAACTATTTTTTGATGGTTCGGCCGTTTAACAACGTGTCGTTAACTTTTAATGAACATTCGCGAGTTCTGACATAATGTTGCACTAAAATATTGCACTGCTGATTTTTATTACCAGTACGGCATACGCCATACATCTCCGCGATATGTATTTCCTTTATGGCCTTATTAAACGACTTCGAGGAGGTTATTTTAAAGAACGCGCGAGTCTATATTTCGATGTTTACAGAACGGCAAATCTATCGTCACAATGGATAATGGCAATGGTATTATTAAAAAAATAAAATAAAAGTTAAGCACAGACACATTCGTTCGTAATGACGAATTCAGTTTTCCGATAACGCGGAGAAATATTATTTTTTCATCGGTATAGGTGTGTTTATTGAACATTTTATATTATTGATACTCATTATTATAGAAATGAATACGTTTCCCGCGATCCCCGAGTTTCAGTAATTAGGTACAAATTTGTGGTTGACGTTATATTATTGACGATTATAATCTGACACTGTGGCGAAATAAATATTCATCAAAGACTCAAAGAGTATGACATAGCTGTGTGCATACATATTCTGTCTGAAAAATATTTTAATAAAACATTTTAAAACGTTACGTTTTTATTTATTAGCAAACAAAAGCCGTACCTATAGTACAATAACTGAAAATTAATAATTTATTCACCGACTAATGCTACTACTGATGTTAGAAACTGACCTACATAAACAAAAAAGTTTGCAGAAAAACAATTGATGAGATTGTTTGATCACTGTCCACTCATTTATGGTAATTATCTGTAACTGTAATGATCGAAAACAGAAAACACTATCCAAAAAAATTTAATCAAAAACTTATAATTTAGGTCATTATATGTTCATAATATTTCACTGAATGAAACATACTAACTTATTAATTGGCAAAATAATTTGGGCAAAAAAATATGAACACATAAACGTTTTAAAAAGTGAAACAAATAATATAATATAAACAAATAACTTTTTTTTTAATCACGTTATGTGCTTAAAACGAACAACTAATATTTATTTAAAAATATTCGATAATACCTAATGGTGGTATACACCATGTCGGCATGTCTCCATATATAATTAGTTTTCTAAATTATTTATTCAATTTTAAATTAGTAAATGTTTTTTTTTTTTTTATCCATTTGAAGTAAATGTACCTACATATTTTTGAGTAAACATTTTTTTACTGCCGTTTTTTATGTTGATGTATAAAATGATTTACAACATTTTATTCCTCAACCGTTTTTAAATTGTGTACCCATTCAACGTAGGTAGGTATGGTGTAGCGGTGTACGTATTAAATTATTATTATTAAAAATAAATTAAATTCACAATTGAACACAATGCGCTACCATAGGGCACGTATATTTTTAACAACAATATATTTTACAATTCTTCTGGTCGTATAATGTGCTCGCTTCATAAAAATGCTCACATAAACCACCGGAGAACACCGCAAATACGTGAGTGTATTGTAACTTGTAAGCTTTATTTTTTGCCCAGTTATGAATAGAGGAGTCTTACACACAAACGCACAGTGCTGATTTGTTACAGTACAATGAATGAGCAAATAAATACAATGAATTACGAATGTAAACAAATAAATCTTGTTACGATCGCGCATGGGAATAATGTCTGTGCCGTGCGTAATTATTGCATACGTCATAATAAAATGTGCATAGACAAAACCATACAACTCTGCACATGAATATATTTCGATATTATATAATAATTATAATATTATAATGCCATATATCGTCGATGTGTCCGGACGGTTTTACAATAATATGTGCATAATATTATAGAACGCACTTAATAGTTATTGCAGTATAGTCACTATTATAACGAAATCGTATACCGTATCGTAATAATAATAATAATAATAATAATCATATGATGATGATTATGTTATAATATATATATATATGTATATCTGAGCCCTAACCCGGAGCCATTGCACGTCTATGTTCTACAACACTCTATGTATACTGCACACTTAGCTCGCGCGTTTTTAATACGTTTATATTATTATATTTTAAATATAAATAAAATTAATTTTATATTTTTATATTTATATTTTATATGTTAATACTATACAAACAACGATACTAATACAAAAGGTTTATTGTGCAAAATAAATCTCTTTTTCGTTGCGCGCACTAAGGAACAATTTTTAAAAGTATCTCTAAACAGTGATTAACACACTGATTCACTGATTAACTCATAAATCGAATTTATCATCAGATGTGTACAACACCTATACCTACAGATTCCACGAAATAGTTTTTGACGGTGCCAAAACTATTTTTTGATACGCACATTCAATAGTTATTGTAGTTACTATAACGAAATCGTATACCGTATCGTAATAATAATAATAATAATAATAATAGTATGATGATGATGATTATGTTATAAATTTATAATATATATATCTGAGCCCTAACCCGGAGCTATTGGACGTCTGTGTTCTACATCTCGATGTATACACACTTAACGTTTTTGATACGTTTCTAACAATACGTCTGTTATCATTTATTTTTTATTTTGAGTTTTTTTCCGGATGAGAAAAAACTTAATATTTTCATTACGATCAATAGCCGACTTCACTGGTATTTTTATTTAAAAGAGTTCTGGAAAAATTATCTTTTCTACAATATTATTACACATCATAATATTTAAACAGTATAATAATTATTAAAAAAAAAAAGTTTTATTTTTATCTCGAATATATTCATTATCTTTGCGATTTGAGTATACTATTTTGTTTTATATATTTTCAGACAAAAATCCTGTTTTAATATCATCTGTATTTGAGTGGTTTTTTTTTGTTAATTTTATTTTATAGATGATGTGTTGACAATTTACAAGTCAATAAAATATGTATTTATTTATATGGTAATACTACACAAACAACAATACTAATACAAACGGCTTATTGTGCAAAATAAATCTCTTTTTCGTTAAGGAACGAGTTTTAAAAAAAAGTATCTCTAAACACAGACATACATACTCATTATTAGCTCATAAATCGAATTTATCATCAGATGTGTACAAGTATACATATTCCATGAAATAGTTTTCGAATAGTTTCGTATACCGTATCGTAATAATAATAATAATAATATGATGATGATGATGATGATTATGTCTTATAATATCTGAGCCCTAACCCGGAGCCATATTGCACGCCTGTGTCTTACAACACGATGTATATTATACACTTTTAGCGTGCGCGTTTTTGATACGTTTCTAATAGTACGTCTGTTATAATTTATTTATTTTTTTGTTTTTCAGAGGAGAAAAAACTTTACCTTCCCACTGACGAAACCACAGAACTGTACTTGTTATCCTTCTTGAGAGTCTGCAAATTTTACCCAGACAGTGCATTCAAAAGAGTTAGTATATTATACGTCTTCATTTTCATGTACCTACATAATATTATATTATTGTACACAAAATATTATTATACGCATTATGTACGGGTAACGGGTGTATACAAGGACCAAACATAATTAACTAATTGATTGAATTTGCCCGTTTGAACACAACGGTTTGTGTTTCCTCGAACGAGTCTTATTCATTAGGTATTAAATGTATCATTATTTTATTTTTTATTATATAGCACGATCTTAAAAACTAATTTAGAGAGTTTTACTTAGAATTATGCAAAACAAGGATTAATACACAAATCTTAATTTGTTTAATTTGTAGAACACTATATTATTATTAACATGTACAATTTTACTTTAATATGTTTATTTTTTACCACTTTTAACTGATAATAATTTTTATTTATTTTACATTGCGGTTAAAACCACCGCTTTATATTTTCAGACACAACACACTTAGTTTAACTATTAATATTATTTCGTTAGTTATTTAATTATTTCATTTGTAAATTTGTAATTTTACTAAAGCAACGATTTATTTTTTAGGTAAAATTCTTGTACAAATTACGCCAGAAAAATCCAAAATACTGCAATGACTTACTACCGAGCCTAGAAAAAAACGTCTTTGAGCAAAATATTCTCACAGTCTTGCCATCACGTGATCAGAACGGAAGGCGAATATTAATCACAGAAATAGGACGTACGTTCAAATAATAATTTTATTTTTTGTAAAAATATTTTATGAAACTCACTGAGAAGTAAAATTATTCATCAATGGCCCAATGACACATCAATTAAAACGTATAAATGTAAATAAATACGTATGCCGAATTGCCAGAGTTATGTGTCCCCGAGGGCCGTGACCCAGACTAGATAGTTTACAATGTTGGATATTTTAGTATTTTAAACTTAAAATTAAAAACAATAAATGCATGCTTGAATTAGAGTACCCGTACTCTGTACTGGCCCAGTGACTTGCCTATTTAATTTTACGAATACTTCGTATTCACTTTTTTAATTTAATTTATAAAAAAATTATGATACGCTTTGGCGTATCAAATTACCTTATTGGATGGGTCCAATAATACATTTAATGTAACTGATTAATTTAGATGCCTATTAATATTGCAGTTAAAAAGTAGATTACGTAGGAAATTTAATACGTTAATTATTATTCATAGTAACATATATATTATATTATATTATAAAAACATAATAATATTACACACTGCTTTGATATTAAAAGTTTATAAAATGTCTTGTCAAGTCGATGAGCTTTATTTATTTTTTTCGTTGACATTGTGTTGTTGATATAATAAATCGCGATATAAATGTACACGAGAAACCCGGATTGTAGGTACAAAAAATAAAAAAAATAGGGTGCAGATTATGTGCCGTGTATAGCAGTGGTGGTGGACGGTGGTGCATTGACAGCAATGAATAAAATACGATTATAATATTATATTAAGCGACTACTTGTTGTTGTGCCCACGTTGACCCAACACGAGCATATTATATTATTATTCTCGTGATCCGAATTGTATTTATTTTGGATTGATTGTTTGCATTTCTGTAGAGAGGTGGAAAGTTAAAAACTGCTCGCTGACAGAAATCTTTC